>JAMZAV010000290.1:0-607869 GCA_024449915.1 Sweltsa coloradensis | reverse complement strand
AAATCGATGCGAGATAATGTGTGAATTTTATTTTCGCCCACTGGGGTTGAAAACGAAGAGATGAAACTTGTCTATTCGTATTGCCCGACTCTTTAGCAATTTTTATAGTATAACATAATTTTTTTTAATTCCACTTCGTTATTAATATTAATAACGTCTTATTAAAAAATTCTCGCAAACTATAACAAATGATAAATAATTAACCTCAACTGATTCCTTAAATTAATGTTTATCTCCGTCTTAGGATGTGAACGCCTCCAAAGAGACATGAAACTATACCTATGCTCACGAAATTAATGGTAAGTAGAATGTACAATCTTTTGATGGAAATCGCGACCGATTGCCGGTTTTACTTTCTTTCTCGTCAATGCGACGTGATTCTGACCGAGATCGCAGGCTGGGACGTCCCCCCCCCCCCCCCCCCCCCCCCCCCCCCCCCCCCCCCCCCCCGACGTGTTTGGAAAAGCCAGTTTAATTAAATTTATGTTGGCAACTCAACATTGCACATTTTTATAAGCCTTTGGCCTATGTCAAATGATGAATGAATGTCTCCCACTGAAAATCACTTATATGAATGAGTAAGTAGACTCTGAGTACGAATATATTATTTTTTATTCATTAAATGTCTAGCATGCATACCCTTTTGTGGATTTTGTCAATTCAATTTCACACTCTTCTAGATAAACCTTGCTGCTGGTGCATATGTGGGAAAAACCACATTGTTTACCCCACCCCTTCCGCCCATTCCCCCTTCATACACATAGATGGTTACAACACTTAAAAGTAGGTTCGGGGGGGGGGGGCGAATCGCGTATGTTTTTATAATAATAATAACAATAAGAAGAAGAATAAGAATAATAATAATAATAATAATAATAATAATAATAATAATAATAATAATAATAATAATAATAATAATAATAATAATAATAAAAATAATGATAATAATATATATACATATATATATTTCTAACACCTGTTTCCAACTTAAAGGGATCGTTCACCTCTTATGTAAAGGTGTATTTAGACATCTATTTACCTAAGTAGACTCCATTACAACAAATTCTTTCTCGAAATAATCATAATCACCATATATTAATTGTTAAATATGTAATGAAATTGACTACGTTTTCGCCACTTCGTGTATGGCAACAACGCACGACACGGCCTTGGCTTCCGAGTCGAGTAGCCCGGGTGACGCCGGGCGAACTGAGTTATTGTATTGGGCATTTAAAGATGCTTGGCGAGGGGGGGATATGACATGCAGTCAAGTTTTGGCATACTCGCTTCAAATTAGGTTGAAATAAAAACGCATGCCATTGCCATGTGTTATTCGGCTCAAGTGTCCAAGTGTAGAGGTGTTTTACGAAGTTATGTCGTTTTGACAATTGACTTCATAAGCGCACAGCGCACTTACTGTATACACATACAAAACCTCGTACACCTAGCTGAAATATATATTTACTGCCGATGCCAGTACGTTATTTATTCATCCTTTTGTCGAGTATGCTGTTGATGTGGATTTTTAAATCTTTGTTTGTGTTTGGAATGGTTCTTCTAATCTATATAGCATAAGATATATTATGAGTGGGGTGTGCCTGCATACTCGAACGATATAAACAAAAAAGCGATAAGCTAATGGGCCTAAAAAGGGAGAGAAATTACATAAACACTGCCCAGAAACCTTACGCAGACCTCTTCACATCAGTTGGACACGTGCACTCGTTTCGATCAATCGTTCATGATGACATTGAGGAGTGGTGTAATAGGTGCAAAAAAATAAGAATGTTTATTATACGTTACAGGCAAGCCAATTCTATTCAGTAGTGTTCGTGTAGAGTTTGTACACAAAATGTCAAAATGTCAAACGACAAAAGAGTGAAATCGTTGCGACGAGAGTGACTTTATTAGTGAATTACTTGAACATGAGTCGGCGCAGTGTATAATAACTATGCATATAGTTTGTTTTGGGCAGATGATAGTTTCAAACGTTTTCAAAGATGTTCTCAATATTTTACGCCACGAAAAGCCTTGGAAAAAAACATCCATCAGTACAATAGAGAAACATTGATGTCTGGCGTAATAAAGTAAGCATACCTACTCATTGTTTATGGCTATTACAAACAGAAATTGATCAAACAGGCAACATAGATTTGTTATTCATTCTGTATATACAAGAGTGGTCATGAGGCGGCTGTAAATAATAAATATACAGATTATTCCATGAGAAACTAAAATAAAATGCCCCTTGGGATAATGAAACATTGTTAATCGGTTACATGATACAATACATGATACAATACATGCATAACGCGCGAGAGTTATTCGGGAGGTCCGCGGAACGATCCTCACCACTGGCAATCCTGACATTTACAAGATTAGGAAAACTGCTGTCAGCCCATTGCGTTTGGAAATACTTTAATCATGTAATTTCACTTATTGTGGAAGAATAATTGAATTTTTTAAATGCCATAACCAAATCACTTTTATTTTTTTAAAGTGCAAGTAATTCTGTATCATGTGTGTTTGTGTGTGTGTAAGAATCGCTATCGCGTGTATTATGTTGTTGTATAGGCAATACTTATTCAACTCCACTACCTGTCCTACCTGTCATTATTGGCAACATATAACTTTATAAGAACGTGCCAATATAATATTTATTCCATTAAATTGACGACAATAACGTATGTGTTTCAAAACAGGTGTTGGTTTAACTCTAACGTATTGTTAATCAGATGATCGCAGGCCTTCCGCTTTGTTTTTAGTAGAACAGACTATCTCGACAGATAGACTGGGACCTGCTCACGCGTTACTCGCCGCTAGTAGCTGTGCTGTGTTGCAACACCTCGCCCGCTCCGTACCAGTGACGTCCACTGACCCGAAGCGCGCCGATGAATTTAAAGACCCCTATTGACGTAGGTCTGGAAATATACACAATGAACTAAATTTTTATGTTCGTACTTGGTTTTAAAGAATAACTTGTTAAAGAGGTGAACGGGCCCTTTAAGTCGGGTCAGGGAATTTTCTAGGGCACACAAGAGATTATTAACACCGGCTTGCCGGGCCTGTCATGTACATGTAATGATAATGAATATTAAGTTTTTAAGCACAAGCCCGCTTTAAGGACATTACTACTGCTAACATTGACTAATAATAATAATGCACCACCTTCGAGAGAGCAATAACTGGTCCGTAGCTAGTGTAGCTGTGCTGTCCGTGCTCATGTGCTTAGCCCTCGGCCTCCACAATTCGTTACGCGTCACTTGATACGCACTTCCATACCGCACGATGCTGCATGCAGTTGGGTAATGTCAATCCAAGCCAACGCATATCTGTATGACGGAGCTGCCTGCCTACTCCACGCGCCTAGTTCTGGTCTCGCGCGCCCGAACTATGCGAGGGAATCACCGGCAGGCCGTTGCTTGATCATGCATTCTACGCGTCTAATCTCGCACGCCACGTGCCTGTGGCAGATGCGTGCTCAACTTGCCTTGCCGGCTGGTCAGCAGCTCTCGGGCGTGCGGGTAATCTCCGCGCTATTCCTCTTGTTTGATTTTTGGGAAAATGTCATGTTCGGTTGTATTACCATGATCGGGTTTACACTTCCCTGTGATGATGAGAAAGAGCAAAACCGAAAAAAGGTATTAAATTCACTAAATATTAAAGGTTTATGTACTTAAAACTCGACTTCCCCCCCCCCTTCCCCTCCCACTCCATCATATCCCCTCATCATGGCCCATCACGACGGAAATACTGGTATTAAACCTAATTTCTGCAAAAGGCTTGAAGATATTGATGAAATGTATGAATTTCCATTAACCTAGTTTCCGCCAAAAGCTGGAAGATGATGAAATGTATTAATTCCCATTCCAAAATCCCCCCCCCCCCCTCCCCACAATTGCCCGAGTTGTTGAGAAAAGAAATGTTTTTTGGATTTCCCAAAATAGACGTTCGATTTTGCACGACGCTTTCGGTCTCGCCTTGGCCTCCTGAACACGTTAAAAAACATTTTTTGATTTTGGTACCACTTGGTATTTAACCGGGTTTTTCCGGGTCGCCAAAATGTCGGCGTCTGACGTCCGGTTCCGTAGTGTCCGAAATGGCGAAGATCGGCCAACAATTGCAAAAGTTATTAACAAAAGTAATGTTTTTTGGATTTCCCAAATATGACCGACGATTTTCCGAAACACTTACGGACTCGTTTCGACCTTCGAAACATTGTGGAAAAAGAATTTTGCAAATCGGACAACTTTTGTACTTTTTCCGGGTTTTTCCGGAACGCCGGATTTTCCGGGACGCTTTTCCGGTAAACGAAAAAATTGGCCTCGTCAGTCCGGTTCCGTAGAGCCCAGGATGGCCCGGATCGGAGAAGAACTGACGAAAAGAAATGTTTTTTTGATCCCCCAAAATGACCAACCACTTTTTTGAGAAATTCAAAGAAATTTTTTGCACACGTCTAAAATTTGACAGATCCTGACTATGTTTTTGGACCCGGCCCGCTGACGTGTTCGGTTCGGCGAAAAATGAAAAATGAAAAAATTTCAAATCCAAAATTCCCCTTTGGCACCCAAAAAAGGATGACAGTAGCCCTGGGTCAAAACACGTCAATTTCCCAGTGAAAAAATTATAATCGTATCGTTTTTCGCCGTCATGCAGTCCCTGTCGTGTTAGTTATGTACTGAAAACTCGACTTAACCCCCCCCTTCCCCTCCCCCACCTTCATATCCCCTCATCATGGCCCATCACGACGGAAATCCTGGTATTAAACATAATTTCTGCAAAAGGCTTGAAGATATTGATCAAATGTATTAATTTCCATTTCCAAAATCCCCCCCCTCCCCCCCCCTAAACTGTGTAATTACGGCGTCTAGTCAAAACAGTCCTCGAAAATCGGATGCCTTGCACGCAGCCCTGTGACATAATTTGAAAGAGCAAAACCAAAAAAAGTTCATAAATTTCACTAAATATTTAAGGTTTATGTATGGAAAAGACGACTTTACTCCCCCCTCCCCCCTCCCCCACCCATTTCGTTCATAACCCCTCATCTTGGCCCATCACGACGGAAATACTGGTATTGAACATAATTTCGTCAAAAGACTTGAAAATATTGATCAAATGTATTAAATCCCATTTCCAAAATCCACCCTCGCCCCCCCCCCCCCACACTGTGTCATTGCGGCGTTTAGTCAAAACAGTCCTCGAAATTCGGATGCCTTGGACGCGGCCCTGTGACGTAAAAACCGAAAAAAGTTTATACATTTCACCAAATATTAAATGTTTAAGTATTGAAAACTCGACTTTACATTCCCCTTCCCCCTCCCCCCCCACAAAAGTAGTCTGGGATTGCCCTCAACAGTGGTTCATGTCCAAGAATTGCATCGGATTCCTTGGACGCGGCCCTGTGACGTAATTGGAATGAGCAAAAGCGCAAAAAGTTTGAAAATTTCAACAAATATTCAAGGTTTATGTATTGAATCCCCTTCCCCCCTCCCACAAAGCCTATGTCGTCGTCATTATACCCTCGTTGCATCGAACTGTCTCGTATGTTGCCCCCCCCCCCACTTTACGAGATTAAAAATAAGTTTACCAAAACAAATTTGGACCGGCACTGGGCGCGTGTACGGCCGAGATTAATAAACATGCTCAAGTGCTTCCCCGCCCAGCCCCCTCTTTCAGCGCCTCTTCTAGGATCGGCCGATGTGCACACATTCTAACAACACTTGAGATAATAGATTTCACTACGAATATTATTTCCTCTCGTCTCAGTAAGAACACTTAGCATGTAAATGTTAAAATATAATAATTTATTTGACGTTTTTGAATTACAAATTAATTTTCAAGTGCAATTTCGGCGCTCAGGACCTTCGAAAAGTGAGTCGAAGTAAATTTTGTTATTAAGATTAAACTTCATATTATTTAATTAGCCAAACATGTTAGGGACATAAAAGTCGAAATAGGGCCCGTTTCAGGGCATTCACAAAAAGCATGCAATAGAAGAAAATAATAAAACATTATTTCAACAACTACACAGTGATTATCGTTCGGAAGGAAAAAACACGTGCGAATGTCACAAACCACAAAGTGTTTGTTATCGAGATGTAGGTACAGGACCCGTGCTTTCCGGGCAATATTTTTGGTTTTCCCCAAAAAATGCTACTATGAGGTACACTCGTGAAAGTGGGCATTTTGGGGCGAAATCGATGCCAGATAATGCGTGAAAATTCATTTCCGAATTATTTTTCGCCCACTGGGAGTAAAAACGAAGAGCTAAAACTTGTCTAATCGTATTGCCAGACTCTTCAGCTATTTTTATAGTACAACATATTATTTTTTTGGACCCGATTGGACCCGTTTTTTATTTGCGTTCCTTTGAAACGAAATTACAATATTGAAATAAATATGTACACCCGGTACTTTTGAGAGAGACATAACCCCTTTCCATAGTAACCAAGTACCAAGTGTGTTATATAACGTTGGTAGGGGATGGTCCCGTACAGGGTTGTCTGCCCTTTAAATTTTCGTAAA
Source organism: Sweltsa coloradensis (assembly GCA_024449915.1). Taxonomy (NCBI): domain Eukaryota; kingdom Metazoa; phylum Arthropoda; class Insecta; order Plecoptera; family Chloroperlidae; genus Sweltsa; species Sweltsa coloradensis. Next base: position 601,344 of record JAMZAV010000290.1, on the reverse strand, counting down.
AAAATTTTTACAATGAATTTTGGCCCCATCAAGGTGAAAGTAGACTGCAAAACTGACGTCACGCACCGCATTCAACACTGTACCGTCACGACGGGTTCGATTCCCGGTACCCAAACTATTGTAACACTTGTACACACATCCCTCCCGGAGGTGTTGAAGCTCGAATTTATTTTCTTGGAACGGTTAAAATTCGACTTTTGAACATTTTAAAGGTGCGATAAAAAAACAAAGACTTTTGTCATTTTTTATCGCGTTATTGGGCGAAATTTCCGGGACAATTTTTTCCACCCTCTCGTGCGGCCGTCTCTAAGCTTTCAAAATCACCAAAGACCAAAGCTCTAGCGTTTACCGAAAATTTTGAAAAAATTGCCGAATGGTCACTTTTGTCGGGGGGGCCGCGTTTGAACACGGTACGATTATATTTCATTTTTCGTCGATAGGACTCAAAATCATTCATCCCTTCAAAGGTGAGGTGGCGGGAAAAAAAATTCAAAAATTTTTTTCTCGTAGAAAATTGCTGGCAACGACCGCAATGTGCGAAGATTTTCACGAAAATCCGCGATATTTTTTTCGAGTCGTACTGTTCAACGTCGCCACGGCCAAACGAAGAGAGATGGGGCAAAAGGTCAAGAGGTGTTTTTCGTCGTCGACGCGTGAGCGCCCCCGCCGGTGCCGGCGCCGAGCGGTTTGCGCGCGTACTTTGGGCGCCGCGTCGGCCGCCGTTTTGCTCCGTCTTTTGGTGGGCCAAGCGGCACGAATTTGCCGAGTTGTGAAAATCTCGAAAAGTGTTTTAGAAGTCGGCGGCCGACAGTGCGAGTGTATTTTTACTAAAACTCGGAAATAAATTCCGGTCGCGTACGTCGCCGAGTCGGCCGCCCCGGAGTGGGGAAACGCCCGTTTCGGCCCCCCAAAGTCGGGCCGCCCCAAAATGCGCGTTAGCAGACTATAGAATTGGTAGATAGACAGAACAACGAACAAGTAGTGAGTTTTTAGGTTCAGTTAGTAGTTTCCTATCATGATATGCAGCTATCGCGGTGTCGCGAGTTGTTGCAAAATCTCAAACAAGTATTACAAAACTATTAAACAATCACAATTTTTTCACTTCTATTTTACCCTTTTATTAAAATGAAATCCCACGCATACAAAAGATGACAAAGCAACAGCAAAATCTGTTATTATTAAAGTGAGTGTTACAAAGATGTGAAATTCTTTCTCAACGAGACTTCTGAAATAAACTGGAAAACTGTTCTACCTCAAGCAAACAAGTTGTATGATACACCCATTACAATGATTTCATATCTGAATAAAGTGTGTTGAACAAAATATTCCAAAGTTAATGAAGCCTGGAGCAATTTGCCTATAATATAGAGATAGGTTTCAAAGAAGCCGTTTATAACCAATAATCAACACCTCGGCCAAGTATATCACTAAAAGTTCACAAATCTTTATACATTTTCAATACATTCAAATGATTCAATACATCAATAAATACATCGACTTCAGAGTAATTATAAGAGTTTGGTTAAATAGTACTTAAGAACGGCGAACGAACCTACGAGTGAGCGAGTCTTGTATTGTTCAGTATCCGGACATGTTGTAAAATGTTATACCGGAAACATATAAACTATACGGTTTTGAGTTTAGTTGGTATAACGGCGCGTCAAGTTACTGTGAGGCCATTATGCGCCACTTTAGCCTATGATAGGATAGAAAGGAAAGACCCATGCTGGATCCAGCCTTAGGTAGGGGAAGGAAAGGTATAATGTCACTGAGTATTGAACACATGGCCCGCTCACTCGTCTAAAAACGACTTTGGCGTTTTCCTAGTGTTTTGACATTAGTTAGCCTGTTGTGATGTTCAAAGTCACCCTGCAACTTATTGAAATATATTTAATTCCCTTTTGCGAAGAGGCAATTAAGGCCTACTTTTCCCGATCTGTCCCGATTTGATTTCCTACAAAACGCTATTTTCCGGGTCATTGTGGCAAAATTACATTAAATAATTTACTTGCATTAGTGCAATTTGACTAATTTCCAATAGACCAGACCTACAGCCATTTCGTTAACCCATGTATTCGGAAAAAGCTGGTTCTCGTTGGTGGTGCTTTACTCGGAAACTCACAATCTTTTTTCCATGGGCGTAATTTATTTATTTATTTATTTATTTATTTATTTATTATTTATTATTTATTTAACGTCTATCCTATTCAGTTATAAAAACTGATTTACAAAGGAGGACAACTAAATAAATCTAATTACATAGATGCAGAAACAACAATAAACTACATTTTCAATCTCCAAAATATCAAACAAATTATGATTGCGAGTGCTATGTGTACACACGCCCACTTTTAGGCCTAGAACTAAACGACCTTATGACAAGCTGATGCTCCCTGATGACCCTGTGGTACACATGAAAGTGTGTTGCATGTCTTATGTCTGCACTTTACAACCGAATAACTTGCCAACAAAAACCTCACAGCACATGTTTGAAAACTCATTAACCTAGACAAAAGTGTATGTGAGTATCGAGGGACAGTTTACGGCCAAATATTTTGTTGCACTTGGGACATTTCAGTGTTTTTCCACAATCATGCTTCTTGTGAGTACTCAAATTTGCTTTCTGCTTAAAAACTTTCCCACAATCAGAGCATTTCAGAATTTTACCACATTCTACTTTTATATGGGAAACTAGATAGTACTTAGAGGTGAACTTTCTGCCACAGTTTGGACATTTATGATCTCTGCCGCAGTCGTTCCTCAGGTGAGCGTTCCTGCGGATAGTGTCCGTGAACAGCTTGCCGCACTTTGGGCAACACAGAATGTTCGCAGTTTCGCGGTGCCTCTCATGGGTCCGAGTCTGACTGGGCAAGGTAGGGTGTTGGTAAAAGGTCTCGGGTATTCCTCCAACCGTGTTGTCGAATATACGCCAAGGCTCGTAATCGGCATCTAGAACCAATGCAATCAGGACGTGTTACTCGAGTGTTGCTTGTTAGTACAGACTTAAAATAGTCATTGAGTACAACATACAAAACAGCTTAGCATGCTTCAAGCACAAATTACAAGATAAATAGGACTGCATCTTATCTGATGTTTTTTTATATCTAACATCTGCATTGCTACAGATACTGAGCAATAAACTCAATCCTTATGCTAAAGTTTTATTTATTAAAATAACTAATTTATGTTAATAAAAAATTGTGAGTTAAATAAATGGTGTGCGTTATTATGTATAATGTGTAATAGTATGATATAATGCGTCATATGGATAATTATACTAGTAGACATCAAATGTCGCCACTTACTTTCTTCCGGGCACGATCAACCTAGAATGCCGTTGTACCAGTTATGTTTATTGGTTTATCAATCAAAACTGAAATGTAATAAAATGTAAAAAACAAATACACATGTCGGTGCATATAACAAAGAAAAAAAGCGGATTTTCTTTAATTTACAATGCATATAAAAATATGTACATGGACACCATGGAATCTTATTTCTTTATTTTGCCACATAGAGCGAATCAACAATTTGTGACAATATTTTGCCAAGGTTTCAAGACAGAGACTAGAGCACAAATAATTATAGGTACAAAAATGAAGAGCTGGACAAAATAGATCACACCAAGGATGCATTTTGTACAATGCCGTGTCCTATTGTGCTGCGCCGTGTTGTGCTGTGTCTTCCTGACATTGAGATATGTAGGAAAATAAATGTCACACACTAGTCTCCTTGATTTTCTATTTTTACATTTAAAGCCAAATGATTTAGGGCAGGCAATAATAAACTTGAGCGTATCATGTGTCAACACGCTACAATCAAATGATTAGTTTAATACATGTCTTGAACCAGATTTTATCTCTTAGAGGACGTATTTTAACATGGTGCGTAGACGCTGGGTGGGCCTTTTTACAAAGACATAACACAGTCATATTAACATACGAAACACAATCGATAAGAACATGATAGTGAGCTAATCGGTGATCACATTGTATGGTTTGTTGGTCAAGTGGGTTAAACTTGTCATTAAAAGAACCAAAACATACCTCAATAGAACGTTTCTAAATTTCCAACGAATCAATCGCTAACTATCAAATAAACTATAGGTTTATTGACATTATTGGAATGATTCAAACCCTAAGTATATAAAGATGCAATACCAGCAATTGTACAGCTTCACTGTCACGAAATAAAGACCATTCTGGCATTCCAATTTCAAAGATAACAAAACAAAACTTAATCAAAGAACGTCTTGGTTGTGAGAAAAGGCACAGACATATATATCTCGCTAAGCCGTTAATAAACCCTTTACAACACATTATTTACTTTTCAAATAAAGAACAGTTTAACCAAAAATACAAAAAAAAACATAAATGTTGTTTGAATTTTAAAAGCTGAGATTCTTAGAACAGTTTGGTTATATTGAATTAAAAAATGAGACACACAATTCATATCTCAAGTATGTAAATCACAACCTAATATAAACCGCACACATCTTACAAGGTAAATGGTTGAGAATAAGCCTTTCCACGAATGAGCGATACACATAGTTTTGACTAAATGTGGGCAGATGTATCCATGAATCACAAGTATGTTAATCACAACCAAATACTAGGAAAACGCTTTCGTCCCGCCGCGTTGTTGGATGAGCGTAATTGGTGCATTGAGCTGCCATGTGTTATGCGAATTTTCTGTTGTTCTGTGGAAAAATCATTACTAAGTTGAATTTTTTTTAAATTAAATTAAATTAAATAAAAAATTAACTTTAATTTTTTAATTTATTAATCGTAATTGTTAAAAAAATCGTAAAATTGCTATTTTTATAGAAATAATTTCTCGATTGCGCTCAAATTTAACACTAATATATTAATTCATAAAATTAAGGTTCTGCAAAAAAATCATTACAATCGGATAAAGCATGTAGGTGTTATAAGTCAAAGAATTGTTTAAAAAAAAGAAAAAACCCGTAAAATTTCGATTTGTATGATATATATTTTTTCAGTTGCGCTCAAATTTCACAAGAATATCTTAATTCATATAATAAAGGTTCTGTGCAAAAATCATTAAAATCGGATAAAGCATGTAGGTGTTATAAGTCAAAGAATTTTTTTTTTAATCGAAAAAAATCGTAAAATTGCGATTTTCATGAGAAATAAGTTTCCGATTGCGCTCAAAAACGTGGCAGTTCTAAGTTCAGAGATTTCGAAGGCCTCCATAAAATTTCATCTCAATCAGAGTATCGGTTTAGCCGGAATCGTGCGGACAAACAGACAAAAATACCAAAAAAAGGAGAAAAAAAAGGGGGAAAAAAAGAAAAAAAACATTCCGGATTTTTTTCTCCAGTGTAGTAGAATGGAATCTTCGCTTCGCTCGCTACGCTCATCCAATAAACCACACACATCTTACGAGGTAAATGGTTGGAAATAAGCTTTTCCACGAATGAGCTATACATATAGTTTTGACTAAATGTGGGCAGATGTATCCATGAATCACAAGTGTGTAAATCACAACCTAATTGGATGAGCGTAGCGAGCGAAGCGAAGATTCCATTTCACTACACTGGAGAAAAAAATCCGGAATGTTTTTTTTTCTTCTTTTTTTCTGTATTATTGTGTGTTTGTCAGCACGATTCCAGCTAAACCGATACTCCAATTGCAATGAAATTTTCTGGAGACCTTCGAAATCTCTGAACTTAGAACTGCCACGTTTTTGAGCGCAATCGAAAAATTATTTCTCATTAAAATCGCAATTTTACGATTTTTTTCGATTTTTTAGAAATTTTTTCGACATATAACACCTACATGCTTTATCCGATTTGAATGAGTTTTTCACAGAACCATAATATAATGAATTAATATATTCGTGTGAAATTTGAGCGCAATCGAAAAATTATTTCTCATGAAAATCGAAATTTTACGTTTTTTTTCTTTTTTTAAACAATTCTTTGACTTGTAACACCTACATGCTTTAACCGATTGTAATAATTTTTTCACAGAACCTTAATTTTATGAATTAATATATTCGTGTGAAATTTGAGCGCAATCAAATAATTATTTCTTATGAAAATAGCAATTTTACGATTTTTTTCTTCTTTTAAATTACGATTAATTAAAAAAAATTAAAATTTAAGTTTATTTTTTATTTAATTTAAATTAATTTTAAAAAAATCTTCAACTTAGTAATGATTTTTTCACAGAACAACAGAAAATCCGCATAACACATGGCAGCTCAATGCACCAATTACGCTCATCCAACAACGCGGCGGGACTTAAGCGTTTTCCTAGTATAAATCACACACATCTTACGAGGTAAATAATTGAAAATAAGCCCTTCCACGAATGAGCGATACACATAGTTTTGACTAAATGTGGGCAGATGTATCCATGAATCACAAGTATCTTAATTACAACCAAATAAATCCACACACATCTTACGAGGTAAATGGTTGAGAATAAGCATTTCCACGAAGAATTGATACGAATAATGTTGACTAAATGAAAATAATCACAGTGAAAATATGTTGCATTATTGTATCCATGCATGCATGCACATGAAAATGATTACTTTGTAGATAATGCACGTTTCATACAAATATGTGTAATGTACTCATCCAAACTAAACTCATACTTAAATTTAATGTTACATTTTGGACAACGCAGATCTTTTCCGCACACATTTTTGATATGATTATCAAGATTTCCTTTTCTGGCAAAACTCTTGCCGCAAATTGGACAGCTCCTGTATCTTCCACACTTATTTGTCATATGGAAGTGAAGATCGTATTTTTTGTTGAAATGTTCGTTGCACTTTGGGCAAATCAAGTCGTTGCCAGTGCCACATCTACTGCCGATTTGAGTTTTTGAAGTTTCTTTCTTTACACCACCACTCCGAGTCCGACAGCACACACCTTTCCCGGACTTGTAGCTCTTGTGTGTATTGAGTTTCTTCGTGCAAACGTTGCCACACTCAAGGCTGTCAATGAGTTCTTTTTTTAAATGTTTACCTAAATCGTTTGAATCGTTTAACTTTGTGCTGAATGTCGCACAAAGTAGTTTTGTTTTGCTGCGTGTGCGATCAGAAGGGCGATCAGGTGTCGAGGTCGAATATCCGCCCACAACGGAGACAATAACAGGTAGCCAAGACTCGGAAGCGTCTGAAACATAAAATAAGGGTGTATGCCGTAATTTAGACAAGTGTTTTCATAGCTAGAAACATAAAACGGAAACAGTGAAATTGACCATTATAACATAATTCTGCACATTTATTTGTTTGTACTACACTAAGATTAAATGTGTTTCAATGAAACCAACTAATTCTGTCAAATAAGACCTTGTATTGGCGTTTAGAGGGGAATTTTTGCAGAGACCTTCCTGAAACCTTCATTATAAAAATACTAAAACTCGCCTACGATCAGACTGGAGCTTAGGCCACCATATTGGAAAATAGCGGCCAAAACGTGTTTGTTTCGTATATCTCCAAAATGGGTGGACTAAGATAAAAAGTTACAATTACGAACATATTCACCATCAAATTCCCTGCAAAGACTCAATTTCAATTTCAGATTTGAACGACCTTCAAAATGGTCAAGTGATCAACTCAGCACAACCAATGAAGAAAAACTAAAAATTCTATCGTGCAATGGCCGCCTGATTTTGATTTGACAGCTGAGTTATTTATTAGTTAGTCATATTATTGGCGTTGTTGTTTAAATTAAAGTGGGATTTTAGATGCCTGCACCTTAACAACTACATAATGATCAAGTTATGTCGAAAGAAAAGTTGAAAATATTTCTAGGATGTAGGGCTTACGCAGGAACTCATAGCCTGCCTAGGCCTATCCAGTGACAGCTGAATCTAAATCATTTTGTAAATGCCAGTCTGTGAAGTTTTTTTTGCAAGAACGGTATTGCCGTGAGTTTTCATTGGTCCTTTAAATTTTAACAATGTTGACAACTGTTAAAGCAATTGTTGATGTTGCAAATGTTTATATTTATTAGTTGTAATTCAAATGAATATGTATAGCCTAGTAAAATAACTTTTAAAATAATAAATTTTGCCTTGGAGACTGTTATTAGATAAGAAGAAGGCTTTCGATTAAGCCACCAATGTTGTTTTCGTGTGGTCCACATGCCGAGACGTGTCGAAAGGTCGTTCAAACTCAAGTGAAATCCACTCTACAATATCTTTGCTAGGGGCAACAGTGACGTTATAAAATCGTGTTTTGTACGTTGCTTATTCTAGTATTAGTTCATTTCCTACTTTATACACCCAGCACAAAAAAATCGCAGGGAAATCAGTTAAAAAGTTTATTCCAAACAAAAAAAACTTTCAATCGTGAAAAGAAAGCTTTCGTCACTATAAAAAACATATTTTAAAATATACATGGAAGATCAACAGTTAATATTTTATGTTAATGAATAGCAGCTTAAAATAACGTAAGTACATTACTGATTGCCCCCAAAAGTCTATTCCAAACGTGGGTAGGATTGTAGCCTAAGTACAATTATATTAACTTTCTTGGCCACGTATAACCCTGCTATTTGCTTTATGAATCTAATTGCGAAGTATGCCGTACTAAGTTTATTACATAGACCCAAACAATGATGAGATCAACTAAGATTTTCATTTAAAATTACTCCTAGAGACTTTAAATGCGATCCAGGAAAAATAAATAAGCCATCCACTAAATTTGAAATAGAATTTATTTTATCTGAGGTTTTTCGTCTTTGTAATGAATGAAACTGAATGAAGTTGCATTCGTTAGAATGAAATACTAATTTTGTGTTTTGATATCAATCACATGCTTAAGCTATTTTATTTTCTGCGTTTTCTTTAGGTACACCGCTTGATGAACCTTTAACAAGCAAGCTGCCGTCATCAGAAAAGAGCTCCGAATCGTCAACGGCAAAAGAAAAATTATTGATTCCATTAGTTTAAGCGCGGTAACACGGAAGCCATAATACTCTAATTTATCAGCAAGATTTTGTGGTCTACACAGTCAAAAGCTTTTGAGAGATCACAAAATATTCCAAGTAGATTTTGTTTTTGCTTAACTGCTAGTGCTAAGCTGCTGCTAAGTTATTTAAGCCGGGTTTTGTTGACAATTTTTACGGAAACCATTTTGGTGTTCAGATATTATATTGTACTTACCTATCTATATACGAGGACGCTTTTTTAGAAAGCTGGGAAAATTGATATTGGTCGGTAGTTACCAAATGCCTGTCTTTCTACTTTCTTAAAAATGGGAATGACTAGCTACTTTTTTTTCGGGAATACACCTTGTGATTGGCATATTTTAATAAAATAACTATGTGGTTCAGCTATGAATCTGATACACTGTTCCATAAGCAAAACCGGTATACCATCAACACCACTCGAGTATTTTTTCTTTGATAAATTGACAATTGCAATAATATCACCTGAGTTTACAGGAAATAAGTAAAATGAATTGGCTTTGTCAATTTTACATTATTACTTAAATATTCCATAACTACAGACAGATTAGTCACTTTTAATATTCCTGATCGAGCTATAGTAAACTTATAATATTATAATAAACTACTTCCACATTAAAAGGACCTAATCATGTTGGTCGTTATATTTATCCTCGAGAAAACCCAAACGGTGATTTAAGCAAGGAAGGCAGAGTAAGGTACGTGCACACTTGAATACGATCTGACTCTGAGTCTATAGAGGACTCAAATCACCTAGAGAATGCGCTAGTGTCGTGGGGGCGTAGCACCGTCATGGCCGCCGAGTGAGGATACCTTTGTAAACACCCATATGATCCTACACAAGCACAGTGTAAATATATAAGGTTTTGGGGGAATAGAATAGGTTTCATGTGGCTCATTATGAATTCAAAATCTAGTATTTATTTATTTATAAGTATTTCTAGTATTTATATAGATTTATATCAGCATTTATAATCAAAATACCTGCGGATATAGTCTGTCGGGCGCCTGTGAACGTAGACATTGATATAAACCGCTTATTTTTGTGGCCGTAGTATTATTCCAGAGTACAAAGTTACAGAGTCCAACATACTTTGAAATAATATCAATATAATGACTAAATTTTATTAATACCAAAACAAAATATTTAGTTATGTTCTATAATCTATAAAAGGCCTAATTTGGAATGTAATGCAATACTAGAGTAGCACACAGCGTTTCAATTCAAGCAACAACAATAAAGCCACTCAAGCTTTGTGAAGAGTGAAGACAATAAAGCAGTAAACAATAAACATTATGCGTTCCTAAATTATTAGAATGCAAAATAAAAAAAAAATACTGGACAAAACACCAATATAAAAGAGCATTGGGAATAACAAGTCAACATGGTCTTGTGCTTAATTTTCTCAGAATCATGGTAGCCCAGGTATTAAAATGCAATACTTAAATTTTTTAAACCTTATTCACCCACTCTTGGGGATTTGATTGTTTTATTGTGATTACGAAAATCCCAATATAAATACTATAAACAAAAACAGGAATTGAACCCATGGTCTCCCTCTGGCCGGGCGCGGACTATATAACTGGGAGTGGTGATTTAATAACTTAAGAATTTGATATTCATTATATTATAATATCAAAATGCACCAATAATTCAGCAACAAATACACTACCGCGGTCTCGGTGGTCTTTTGGGAGGCATGGGTTCGATCCCCGGCCAAGGTTGGGTTTTGTAAATCTGGACTTAGCCCATTTATTGTGATATAATCTAGGGCTATTGATTGTTTTAAGCCAAAAATGAATTAGTCTTATCAACTAGGTATGAATTTAATATATTAATATGAAGACCACTCTTTATTAAGATCTCACTGAATTACCTAAGTGAGAGGGAATGTGTTTTGTTTCCGTAATTTCTTGTAGATTCCTTACACGAAATAACGAATCAGTGCATGTGTTGAGTCACTTATCTTCCAATAAATGGCTTCAGCAAATATACACTCTAATGGCAAGTGGGTAGGTGGATTGTGGACAGATAATATTCAACGTACGAAATGTGTAAAATAACAGTAGGTATAGTTGGTTAACCAGTCGGCGTTTGATTACGTTTTCAGTGTCTCCAATGCATTTTTTTCACGGAATGAATTATGTTTCTGTTAAAATATGATGTTGAAGACTAGATTCCATGTAGGTGCTGTTAGTTGTGTGCGCGATAGAACATCACAATACTTATCTCAATTAGTTAATTTCTTACGCGCGAGGATAGCATGTGTAGATTCTATCCTCTATAGCGCGTTTCCAGCGTTCGCCGCCAGAGTAGACATGAATACTATCAGAAACTATAATTGGGTGCAATTATATAGTGTGCGAATAATCCTCAGCTAGGGAAACTTGGATGTACTATGAGAACCGAGACATTTTAAGGCTATTCGACCACGTTTTTCTATTTTCCAAAATATGCTACCAAGTCAAAATATAGTGAATGGCTTTGAAACCTGGCAATTTTAGAAAATCAAAAATATTTTTTTCAAATTTTTCTGATCCGGTACACGGCCAATATAGCCACCTCAAAATAATTTCCAACTTCAATTCGACAAGGCACACCATTCAACGTAGGGTGTTGTGTTTTTGTGATATTAATTTTAACGGTTTTTCTGTAGACTGACTGAGAGAAAAAAATATTTTTTTTTTTAAACAATTGCCTTTCCTGCGAATTTTTTCGTTTGGCGGTATTTTTTTACCGATTTGTACCGCCAAACAAAAAAATTCGCAGGAAAGACAATTGTTAAAAAAATATTTTTTCTCTCAGTCAGCCTCTAGAAAACCAGTTGAAAATTAATGTCACAAAAACACAACACCCTACGTTGAATGATGTGCCTTGGCGAATTGAAGTTTTAAATTATTTTGAGATGGCTTTATTGGCCGTGTATCGGATCAAAAAATTTTGAAAAAAATATTTTTGATTTTCTAAAATAGCCAGGTTTCAAAGCCATTAACTATGTTTTGACTTGGTAGCATATTTTGGAAAATAGAAAAACGCGGTCGAATAGCCTTAACATATTTTTCTGTGACAATATGGCAGACCACAAAAACGGGACGATTCCGGTAAAATTGGAACGTATGGTCAATCCACTTATATCCCAAAACACACTTTGACTCAGAAGTGGAGTGAGAGATTTGAGGAATAGAGTTAATTTAAAGAATGATTTATGAACTCATTTACTGTGATAATAAAATAAAGAAACGTGTTTAGTTGATCCATTTTATTACACACAACAGAAAATTAATGTTTTTAACAGTTGTCAGAATATTTCTAACGAGTAGAAGAAACCCAGCCATGCAAACTGTTAATACATCGAGACTATTTTTGATCTGTATATTACATGGACAAGTATCAAGGTAAATAAACAATACACGCTTGCATTCTGAAGTCATTTGTTTTCGCACTATCGACTATAATATTGTCTTTGTAGCAGCATGTTTTGTTCATGTGTGCTTTCAAACTGACTTTCAAATGAAGCTCATGCCACATTTTCCGTAATGAATAGCTTTTCAAGACACACGTTATATGTGATTGTCTAAGGCATGTTTCCTGATAAACATTTTACTACAAGTTGGACAACGCAGTATTTTACCGCATTCGTGTTTAATATGGATGTTTCTGTACTGTACACGCTTGAAACTCATGCCACATTTTGGACAATTCAGAAATTTACCGCATTCGTATTTAAATGTGAGAGTTTATATACTTTATTGACTTGAAAATCTGGCCGTTTTTGTTACAATTTAGGTTCTTACTACACTCATGATGGATGTGAGTCATTAATGTTCTTCTAATAAGAAAAGTTTTGGCACAGCGCTGAACTTTTCCACATTCGTATTTCTTATGGATGTTCAGTAACGTTTTTCGTAAAAACACTTTACCGCATTTGGGGCAATTCAGGGTTTTACCACAAATGAGTTTAACATGTTTCAGCAGTGCCTTTTTATTTTGATAAATTTTCCCACATTTTGGACAATTCTTATCCATTTCGAAAAGTTTGGTTTTGCGAGTTACCAGTATTTCATTCGTTTCTTTCGTCATCAGTGTTTGAAGACCATCTTTTCTACACTCGTTTTTCATGTGGGATTTTAAATGAAAACTCGTCTCAAAAACTTTCTCACAATTGAATCATACAATGTTTTTACCACAATCAAATTTTTCGTGCTTTGCTACATCACGACTCCACCTAAACTTGGCGATACATTTTTTACAACTCTGATATGTATCCCCACGCTAAACACTGCACGTGTTAAAACGTAGTTCGTGTGCGTCAATTGAAAGCACTGTTCTGCCAGCCTAGGTGTAGAGCTTGCAATGTCGACCGAGGTCTAAGCTACACTTTGTACCGACACGATAATAGGAAGCCAACACTCGGAAGTATCTGGAACAGAGATTGTTAAGCCGTTTTAGTGATAATGTTGATTTTTTTGCTTAGCGTCTCTACAAACTTGGACCCTCATCCCTTTACCACAATACAACCTAAAGTTTCTGTTATTAAAATCATTATCATTCAAAAGAATTTCAATGCTGTACTTATCTGTATTTAATAAATAGTATACATGTGGGGATTTTAGCATGCATTGTGGGCGAATATTTTAATTAAGAAAGAAAGAAAGAAAGAAAGAAAGAAAGAAAGAAAGAAAGATAGATAGATCATAATATTGCATTATTATAATTGCCGTAGCTATATTCAAATTGTAGATGGGCCCCATCATAGTAGTCCAAGTAGGGAAATAATATAATGTTGGAAGTTATGGCTGCTTCTGAAGCACAACGTTGATAGTACATAAATAAATTGGAATAAAACATAAATAAATAACCAAATTAATATAATTTAATTGAAAGTAATTGCAGAAATAACAAAATAGAAAGTTAATAGAAAAAATATAATGAATGATTGTCACGGTATGTGGTGCACCAATGGTATTTTGATAAAGAAGCTTTATCAACAAGCTAAGAAAAATATGGAATTATTTACATTCTTATACTTTTTCTTTTTCTTAGATAAATATATTTATATTTAATACGAGATGCATAAGACTATTACAAAATGATACTGTATCACGAGTTTAAGGCTCAAATAGTCTTACGTGACACGCATGCATTTACATACATCATAAAACAATGTATCCAAATAATATTAAAGTCAATACATGCAATACATGTTAGCAAATATAGTAGATAATTAATATAAGATGATTACTTATTTACTTGTTCAGTTGTTAACAGTAATAATGAAACCATTACATGTATTTGCAGATGAATAACTTTCCACTATCCACTATGAATAAGGCAAATAAAACACAAGTTAATATATATCACAGTACGAATTAAACAAAATGATGTTACCGAAGAGAATGTACAACGAAATAGTAAGAAAACTGAACAGCCTGCAGCTATAAACTTGAAACAAGTAACGAAGACTATAAATGAATTGCTATGCACAATATTCACGTGAAAAGATCTACTAGGCTCTTAGCCTAGATCGTTATCTCAAGCAAGTCACTTACAACTAACTAGCTATAGAGGTTACAGGAAAATAATACAAAAACAATATTCATGTGAAGAGATTACTAGTCTCTCAGCCTAGATCGTTATTTCAAGTCACTTACAATTAACTAGTTAGGGTTACGAAGGATATATTAGCTAGATCTTTCTTATGTAAAGTCACAATTAACTAGCTATAGAGGTTAACGGAAAATAATACATAAACAATATTCATGATATAAATCTGCATGGTCATAGTTGATTGTGCTGGGCAAATTAAAGCACGAGTAAGTGTAAATTGAAAAAATATGTTACAACACATTATGAACAATCATACAATACCTATTTAAGCGTGTTGTTTTTGTTGTTTTTGTAATCGATTAAATGTTGTTAACATAAGCCTTACCACCACGTACTTAAACATTTTTAAAGACTATGCAAACAAAACTTGAAAATGTACATGTTCAGCATTATAGTATTATAATAACCCCTCGACAATAGATCAAACCTAAAACTTCGGATACACGAACCAATGGCCTTGCCAATATTAAGCTCAAGTAAAACCTTAACTTGATTGTTAAGAATTAATTATTTAGCCATATTATAAAATAATTTTAGTTTGTCAATATCTGGCGATGGCGACGGATGTCTCCAAATATGTCCACTTACGTATGTGTTGTAATTATTTATTTCGTTCGTGGTGTGGACAACAACAAGAAAAGAATTGAAATAAAGTTCAAGAAACAGGTTGTACAGCACAGCCACAGACCATGAAACTTCATAACAGATTCAAATTTGCTAGTCTAAAATTGGAACTATTGGGTAGATTTTATGGCCGCGGGTTTTGTAAATGTGTAACGTTTTAGTTTGTAAATGTCCTAGGCAACCTTTGGTTGGTCCTTAATTTCAGTTCAAATGTGTCATTGCTGTAGTCCAGTGTTTCTAGTTCTATTTCACTTGCGGTACCATTCATTTATGTAAAACGCATTTTGGGTATCTTGGATCTTTTCCACGTGCGTGCAAAGTGAAAAGTTACATCAAGTTTATCCACAAACTCTTAGAAGTGGTAAATGCAGATATTTACCACACTCGTACTGGATGTGCTTGATTAATTGTGTTTTCTGCGTAAACACTTTTCCACAATCTGAGCAATCCATGGTTTGACCACAATTGAGTGTAACGTGTTTGATAAGATTTTTCTTAAATCGAAACTTTTTTTCGCGATTTGGACAATTTCGATATCTTTTGCTCGGTGGTTTGGGGCGAGTGGCTATAGTTTCGTCCCTTGGCGCAGTTTTGGCAGCAACCCGAGAACGTAAATCTTTTCCACGCGTGTTCGAGTTTTTACCACAATTGAGTGTTACGTGTTTGATAAGATTTTTCTTATATACAAACATTTTCCCGCAATTAGGACAACTTTGATATCTTTTGCTCGGTGGTTTGGGGCGAGTGGCTATAGTTTCGTCCCTTGGCGCAGTTTTGGCAGCAACCCGAGAACGTAAATCTTTTCCACGCGTGTTCGAGTTTTTACCACAATTGAGTGTTACGTGTTTGATAAGATTTTTCTTATATACAAACGTTTTCCCGCAGTTAGGACAACTTTCATATGTTTTGCTCGGCGGTTTGGGGCGAGTGGCTATAGTTTCGTCCCTTGGCGCAGACGTTTTACCCATCCCAGTGGATAAACTTTGTACACGGGTGTTAATCTTGCGCGAATCAATATGCTTAATAGGTCTACCTCTTTTACATTCTGAGCCGGGGCTATTCAAGGTTTTATTACACGTGGATGTAACGTGCGTTATAAGAGCCTTCTTGTATATAAACCTTTTCCCGCACTTGGGACAACTTTGGTATTTTGTAATCTGTTTTTTAGCTGAAGTTTTGTTACCAGACGAAGCGTGTAAATCGATTCTACATTCGTGCCTCTTATGAAGTGTAACATCTAACTTCTTGTTAAAAACTTTCCCACAGTGGCAGCAATCAAATAATTTGCCACAGTCTAATTTTTGGTGTCTTTCAAAAATTCGCAAAAACCTAAACCTTAAGGTGCAATTTTGACAATGATATAATCCTGCTATTCGTTGTTTGATGACAGTAAGTGCGATGTGGTGTGTAGTCGACGGCATGCATTGTTCTGTCTCGCTGAATGTAGAGTTTGCAGTGTTCTGCCATCCAGTTTGGACAGAAACAATAATGGGAAGCCACGAGGCGGAAGAATCTGTAACAGATAGTTGCACTGTGTTAACAACACATGCATACGAACCTAGATCAAAGGCTGCTCATCTAAGTCAAGTTGGTTGCACTGTGTTAACAACACATGCATAAGAACCTAGATCAAAGGCTGCTCATCTAAGTCAAGTTGCCAGCACACTTAGCGGTCGTACTACATGTTAAGCTTTCAGCAACTTAACGCACTTTTCATTTCACTGGACCTCAAGGTCTAAAGATTTAGAGGACCTTGACTAGATGTTAGCAATGGGAATTGCCACATTCTTGCAGAGCAAAGATGCTACGTATTATTCAAGTATGTTTATTATGAAATAAACCTAGCATGACTTTCTCAGCTTCTTCGGACATAATCTACTACACGCTACCTTAACATAAAATAAACAAATTACTTAATAGAGACAAAGTTATGTAAGCAGAAACAAAAACTAAGCAACAGCAAACTTATCAAACAAACAACTAACACATCAACAAACGAACAAACGAACAAAACACAACAAAATACTTAAAGCTCTGCAGATTTTAAATTCAAATTATGTATTAGACTTGAAATAACTGGGGCCAGTCAACGATTCTCTCAAAATGCAATTGAATTTATTACTTTTCATAACTAGTAGAGCTCATAATAGTAATAGTAATAAATGTAAATAAAATACAAACACGCAACTTCAAACTATCATTGTTGTGTTCAAATCTTGATAACAATTTAGTAAAAAAAGATCTTGACTAATATATAATTATATCAGACATATCTGAAATTTCCACGTCAAAAACTGATCATGACAATGATACAGGACACCTAACTCAAGTGGCAAGCTCCACCAGTGGGCAGTAACCAGACAATCTAGGCAGAAAAATATCATTGAAAATACATTGATTATATCACAATCAAAGCAATAATGAACAAACAAAGAGAATAGCAAAATCATAAATACAAACTTATGAAGAGAAATTAGCATTATACAAACACACAGACAATGTATCACAAATAAATAGTAAAAATAAAATCTTCTTTATTCTTCGATTCATTATCATTGCTTCAATTTTACTTTTAAATTGTAATTGTAATTGTAGTAACCTGGGAAATTGAATAAATAAAAGAAATAAGAAATTGAATTTCAAAAGGATACTCCTCTGTACAAAAATGACTTTCTAGATGATTCAGAAATTAATTTAGGAACTTTCAATGAGTACATTAGAATAGAATTTCTATCACGATCAACAATTTGAAAAATATTGGGTAGAATACCTTTCAATACTTTGTGTGTATTTACCAGCACGTTACACGTCATTCTTTCCTCAATCGTGAAGCAATCAGATTGTAAATCTTGGCTCATAGGAATTGAATAAAACAGATGGTCAATTCTCTTCTGAAGTACAACATATTCGGTAGAAGGTCTTACTGCCCAAACCACTAAACAGTAATCAATAACAGAGTAAATATAAGAATCTACAAGTAACCTCAACATTCTCTCTGTTATAAACCTAACTTATAATTGCAATTGCTGATGATACTTTATTGCATACATATTCATAATGTTTCTTAAAATTTAAATTACAATCTAAGAAAACTCTAAGATATTTAAATTCATACACTCTAGAAATAAGCTTACCATTACAATTCAACGTCAAATGAATATCATTCATGCTTTTATCATTAGCCTTATGAAAAATCATAAAATAGGTCAACTTGTGGGACTGGGTGGCATACTGGTGGTCCTGGATTCAGTTTAACTGTAAGATCATTTCGCCTGTTGACGAGCGCCAAGACAACCATTTTCATGGTAAAAAAGTCAAAATTTTAAATTCAAAATCATAAAAAAAAAAATTGCTTGGCCATTGAATTTGGTTCATTCATTTGGTTCATTATGTGTTATAATTAAGATTGTTTGATTAAGTACGTAATATTGTAAAGCGTCTTTCAAGACTTGTACCGATATAATGCCAAGTATATTTAAGTGAGCATACAATCTAATATTGCTAAGAAATAAAACCCTTAAAGTTTCCAAGACCAAGAAGATGTTGTCTTCTTCATCAGGACGTGGGATATGATGGATACGATTAGGTTTATATGATTTTGATTAAATTTCGCCTAACTCTGAACTGACTTATCACAGTGCACATAGAAACAGTGATTTCACATCGTCAGTCAGTCGGTCAGTCAGTCAGTCAGTCAGTCAGTCAGTCAGTCAGTCAGTCAGTCAGTCAGTCAGTCAGTCAGTCAGTCAGTCAGTCAGTCAGTCAGTCAGTCAGTCAGTCAGTATCAGCCAGTCAGTCAGCCAGTCAGTCAGTCAGTCAGTCCAGTCAGTCAGTCAGTCAGTCAGTCCAGTCAGTCAGTCAGTCAGTCAGTCAGTCAGTCAGCAGTCAGGCAGTCATTCAGTCAGTCAGTCCAGTCAGTCAGTCAGTCAGTCAGTCACTCATGCTGGGGGTAGGGGCGGGGGGAAGATTTAAGAATCTATGTCTATGGGCATCAAGTAGGAGTGTTGTATTACATGTAACGTGTGTATAAAGTGTAGTTGTAACTACATAAAAAAACACAAATAAATAAAAACAATATGTAACTCTTCATTCTAAACCATCAGTGCTAATTAACTATAACTTAACAAAACTATGTAGACGTGTACTTCCCTATACTGGGTATTTGCAAACAAAAGAACAAGGGGGAGTAGTTTTAGCCAGCAATTGCACAATTGCCGTTACAAAACTTTCATAAATGCGAACTACCCGCATTGGAACAAGGAGAGAAAAATTATCTAACGATTCATTCATTCAGATATATATATGTTTTGTCTTAAGCTTTCATGATCCATGGTTAATGTTTTAACTACCTTTACGGTAAATATCACGCACAGTATTATATAAAATAACTTTTAATCTCAACGTTTCAGAAAAACTATGTTTCCATTTTCAAGGGAAGGGTAAAACAAAAATTCAATAAAACAAAAAAGTCAGGCATTATAAAAATAAACAAATAGAAACAAAAAACACACTACCTTGCAAACACAGAAATTTACAAAGATCCAATTGCAGTGAACCTAAAATCAAATCACTTAGTTGAATTTGTGAGTGTGACTTCTTGTGACCATTCTAGCAGGCCTATCGCTGTCTTCATGTCTTGGTACCACAGGTAGATCAGTATCATACTTTTCAATAGCTGCAGTATGACTTCTAGTAATTCTGATGAATTCTTCATTATATTATATGCATATTAAATGCACAAACAAGAGCGAGCAGGAGACCCGGGTTCGATCCCCGGTCGAGTTGGATTTTATTAAATTTCTGGATTGTATTGAATATAAAGACTAAAATCAGAAAACATACAGGCATAGACGAATGATCTTTGCAAACAGTTTTTATTTCAAAGAAGAAGGTAGATGCAGCGTGTGTCACGACACGCGTGTGAGATATGGGGAACCTTACAAGAGCAATGATTCTCTCGAGAACACAAGAACAAACCAACGAACATTCATATTACAGTAAAGTAAATAAATAATTAAATCACGAACCAGAAATTAACCGTTGAGATGAGATTTCTCGAAACGTCTGCCTCAACTTGTATTAATTCGTTATGTAATCACAAACCAAAGGGAAAAAGAAAACTTTTGGAATACAAAGAGCATCACTTCTTTGGATAATGTTGTTGATTGGTGCAGAAAATAAATGAATACAATGTTACTTCTAAACCAATGTCACTCTCACATTCCATTTTATAGCATTGATTAGTAAATGGGCTTACCCGAAAAATATGCAAAGTTACATGTTCTGTATTATAATGAAATCAATGTGAGAATTATTACATGCGACAAACACAAAATAGCATGTTAACTGACTGTTATCCAAACGTTATATAACCAAATGTGTCATCTTAACGGTAAAAAGAAAGAAAGAAAAAAAAAGAAAAAAGAGAAAGAAAACGAAGGAAAACGAGACGAAACAAAGTATTTGTCCAATCAAAGGTAGACATTAGTTCGTGCTGTGCGAATCGTTTCTTTGCGTGTGTTTACGTAATTTATGCATACGCAAAGCATTTCGCGACCCGTAACTTTTTACGCAAGAAGGGCACTTTAGTATTTTACCACACTCATGTTTGACATGACAATCAAGCACATGTTTCTGACTAAACTGCTTATCGCACTTAGAACAACGTAGATCTTTACCACACTTATAGCGTATATGATTGTTTAACAAATGTTTTTTCCCAAAAACTTTGTTGCAATCAGCACATTTTAGTAATTTAATACAGTAGAGATTAAGATGCTTCGTTAGATTTGTTTGGAAAGTAAACAACTTGCTGCATTTTGGACAACTAAGGCGATTTTCACGTTCAATTTTAATGCGCTGTTTGAGAGGTTTTTCAAGCTTAATAGTTGGTCTAGATGTTTGAAAAGAATAATTGTCTAGACTAGCCAACGAGTCCTTATGTGGTGCTAAGTGTGTCAGGCACTTTTCCGATGAGTACCCTCCTGTAACTGTTAGGATAATCGGCAGCCAAGACTCAGAAGAACCTGGAACAAATTAATGTAAATCTAATTTATTAAGGCCACCAACAACAGAGCAAGCGAGAAGTGTGACGTAGGTAGGTAGGTATTGGATTACAATTTATTAAATACTAGATACCTAAATACATTTATAAAGAAACATAACACATAAAAATAGGTTTATTAAGGTACACAAAAGAATCTAGGGCGACGGTCGTTTGCCCGCAGCCAAGCGCAAGCGACTGCTTAGGCGACGACTAACTCGACCCTGTATACTCCTACCCGAGTTAAGGTTTTTTCAGCTATCTGCACACGCCACCCTGAAAAATTTACAATCTTGAAAGTTGAAACTCGGGTATATGACCTGATATGTGGTCCATGACCTTAAAAAAAAATCAGCCCGATCCGATAACCCATTCTGTGTTTTAAAAAAGTGCCTCAACATCGTTGAAAACCTTCCGGCTGGCTGGCTAGCTGGGTGGGTGGGTGGGTGGGTGGGGGGTTAATTCTGAAGGAGAGGAATAAGAGCCTACAGAGAAAACGGTAGATCTTAAAACTTTTTAACTTGGACCACACTTAGATGTACCTCAGACGCAGTGTCTTTGGCTTTCAAAACCAAAATCGGGTAACAGGGACCGGAGAAAGAAAGATTTTTGGATAATAATCAAAACAAGTAATTACTAAGGCGTAGTAATTTGTATGAACTTGAAATTAAACATGCTCTTTACCATTATACATATCTAGCGTCCAAAGTACAAGGGACTAAATTTGGGGGGACCGAGTGCCTTTTGCTTTCAAAACCAAAATCGGGTAACAGAGACCGGAGAAAATCCAAATTTAGGATAATAATCAAAACACGTAATTACTAAGGCGTGGTAATTTGCACAAACTTGAAATTAAACATGCTCTTTTACCATTATACATATCTAGCGTCCAAAACACAAGGGGCTAAATTTGGGGGGACCGAGTGCCCTTTGTTTTCAAAACAAAAATTGGGTAACAGGGACCAGAGAAAATCAAAATTTTGGATAATAATGAGAGGGAGACAGAGAGACAGAAAGGCAGAGAGACATATAGACAAAGAGACACAGAGACACAGAGACAGAGACAAACAGCAAAAAGATGTGATATCCCCCCCCCCCCCCCCAAATACAACAATTTGATAAAAACGGCAGCCAAGCTCTCCTTCAAAAGTCTTTGGCTGTGAATGATGTGAGATATAGAAGGTGAGCCAAGCATTTCATTCTTTCTCCATAGTTTCGCATGGAAAAGAAGTAAGATCGTTTCGCCTGATGACGAGCGCCAAGCCAACCATATTCGTGGTATAAAAATTAAAAATTTTAAACTCAAAATCATTAAAAAAATTGCTTGGCCATTGAATTTGGTTCATTACGAGAACTCTAAAAAGTCAATGGCCAAGCAATTTTTTTATGATTTTGAGTTTAAAATTTTTACTTTTTTTACTTCGAAAATGCATGGTTGGCTTGACGCTCGTCAACAGGTGAAATGATCTTACTTCTTTTCAATGTGAAACCAGGGAGGAAGAATGAAATGCTTGGCTCAACTTCTATATCTCACAGCATTCACAGCCGAAGACTTTTGAAGTAAAGCTTGGCTGCCGTTGTTTTTTTTTTTTTTTTTTTTACAAATTTCAGTATTTGTGGTGGATATTACTTACATAAATAACAAACAGAAAACCATGGCAAGCACAATGTGATTCAAAGTATAAAACATTTTAAGCATTGAAAATTGAGATAATTTATCTCATGTAACGGCGTCTGATGTAGATATACCGTCTTCAATAACAACGCTTTGCAGTCGACCAGACAGGTACGCACTATTCGAGAAAACAAGGAACACTAGCGCAGCCAAGTGGTCGAGTCGCGAACTATTATTTCGGGGGTACTGATCACGGAACATCATGCAAGAGGTAGGGGTTTCTCACATACATCCCGACCTATCACAAAGAAATAATGTTCGGTGCCACAGTGCTCATCAAAGAAAACATATAATATATACTTTCATATATTTCCAAATGATACAAAATGAGGAATGAGTGGAAAAGAGTGCTGTTAATTGGAAAACCAATCACTAAACACAATGTGTGTCTGCAGTCTGCACTTTCGTGGTCTCGAACAGTAGGCTTATACTACCGGCGAGTTATTTTTCTGGCAGTTTTATATTATGCACATAACGTTTAAAGGTGGGGTAACATTAAAACGTTTACAATTTTTGTGGTAAAATAAGCTTTTTGATTGCACTACTTGGTGTGTCTAGCTGGTGTCCGGAGTCCTGACACTGTCAAACTAGGAATATCCTACATAAAATTCAAATACGACAATATAAAATCATTATGACAGTTCTAAATATTTGGCTCAGTAGTCCTACTCGGTACCTACATCTATTTGTAATTTAGGCCTTCACTTGTTAAAATAATTGGCCTGGGACGGACACTTTAATGGGCCTACGTCGTGGCTGTATTTAAATGTGAATTTAAATGTCTTTGCGCGGAGCTTTTACAGGCTGTGATTTTTTATTACTGAGTAAAAAACCAATCGTAACTGAAAAAAAACCAATCGTAGGCTGACCTTACGATTCGTAAGGTCAGCCTTACGAATAATTATGCACTGCAATTATTATGCGGTCATCGACAATACCACCTAACATATAGGCTAATAGTTATACATACCAGTGTGCATTGTGACGAAGTGGTAGCGCGTTTGAGTTCTATGCGAAAGGTCGTCAGTTCAAATCTACGTTCGGTCGTTTTTTTTTTTACCGTTCTATTTAGACATATGTTTTTCAGCAAATGATTTCATTACATTCGGCCTCGTCGCGGACGCAATTCTACGTCAAAGATAATAAAAGTGTGGAAAGTGTTATGTGAAGTGAATCGCACTTCATGAACATAACACAAATGGCGTCTTAATTATTACGATGTGAAATAGTTTGTCAATGCATTTTTCGAAAGTGCAACTGACCGTAGGCCCTATACGCATTCATAGAGGTATGTTTTTCCCCCTAAATTCGTTTTGGAAATTGTAAAAAGTGGTGTTATGTTTTTTATTGTATTTTCGCATTTCTCGCATTGCAATACAGTGATATAATAAATCGTATTACTTAAAAATAAAAATCCATATTAAATTGCAATGATACGTGCATAAGTCACCCCAGTTTTTATCTCGCATATACCACCTAGTGACTGCTCCTGCAGAAGTTAAAAAAAGTGGAAACACAATACTAGCACTATTTAATCAGAAGAAATCATTTTTTTTTAAAATTGCAAGTATTGTTTTCGTTTTAGCTTGTCTTTATCGGCAAGTTTTTAATGAAAAGTGACAAAGAAGTAAGAATAGAATTAACTGTGTTATTTTTAAAGCAAATATGAGAATATGGTTTTATTTAACCATTTGGCCGTGTTATTTTGGTTTTATTAAATAAAACTAAAACACACACCTCTACGCATTCATACAGCTGAACAACAGCCTGTCACATCACTGTAGGCCACACATTCATAGTTTTGCCATCATTGCCTGTGCAACCACAAAGATGATGTGGTTTGCATTAAAAACTACTTCTCCCTCAATAAATGTCCACGATCCTTCTTCAATCCATAATGGCTCGAATACTAACTCTGTGTATTTTCTTCCATTTTAAGCGTAAAACCACCTTTTAATATGCGTTCAAACACAATGTTTTCAACGTTATTACATGTATTGCGCCTATAGTCCGGATGTTAAGAGACTTAACCTTGCATTTTTTGATACAAGCAAGGCACTTGGCACATGTGTTCTAGGGACTATACCCTACTAATTTTGAGGTGGAGCCATCGTGATATCCCGTGCAGGGTCCCGTTATCGCATGTTGCCTACCCCTGCTGATTTGAAGGGTTGATTAGCAAAACAATTCGGTGTTTGGTGATAGAAACTTGAAATTTTTACCAAATAGGGGTAACATTAGGCTTAACATACTGGCAACGGGGAATTGTGGATTTATTCATAGTTAAGGGATGATTGGGGTTTTAATTTTGGGGGTTGATCATTTCGATTAAAATTTTTACTGATGACACCCTTGGTTAATTGTTGGATTTCTATGTTAAAGTACTTACTTAAATCTTCAAACAAAATGATGGTGAAAAAAAATATGACTAGCGACCCCTAGATTTGTCATAATGACCTGTTGACATAATGACCTGAGTAGTGACCTATTTGATAAATTGTTAAACATAGTCGTGTGACCACTCTATTTAAAGCTTAGATGAAGTAGAATAACATGAAATAATTTTCAACATGCCACGTTGACCTGTGACCTTTATCGTCCTTTATTTGACCTTGATAACTGTTTCAGCATGACTGCATGTATACTTATATAGCACATCCAAATGCATGTGTTATTAACAAGTTGATTTAATAAATGAACTCAACATGTAAGTATATCAATATGATTTTAGGCTGCATTGCGAATGCTTTTTATTGTCGCGTTGATGGATGAGCAGTTTTGTACCATTGAACCCTGTTTTACTATACTTTTACCTCGTCTTTTTTCAACGTGTTTACGTAGAATATGCCATTTTTAAAGGAGTACCAAGTTCCTGGTAAATCGTTATGGTAATAAACCATGAAAAATAAATAATATTAATTGCGTTGTTAATGTTGTCCTATTCCAAGGGTGAATCGTGGCCAATCAGTGGTCCGTTTTTCAAATAACTGATCGCTAGTTGCTCATCAATGATGTGAAATTCAACAAGGAATTGGTTCAGGTCCGCTTTTATTAGAGTGAAATGAACGTTTTCTCTTATGATTTGACCAAAATGTGACTAGTTAGAATAAGTGTAAGATAATAAGTGAAAGATGATGTCTAAGCGTAGCAGACGCTAGTTCGTTCTTGAGGAAGGGAGGAAAGACACTGTCTCCATAATCTTGGAATGTAATTGAGTGGCCGTTGGGAAGGGGGGGGGGGGCTCAACCCATCACGTATTTTTGCATCTACAGGTGGTGCATTTACTACAGAACCTTTTTGACTGGTATTCAAAACCAAAGGCATTTCATTAGATCCAATTTGGTACAAGATCTCAACGCCCCCAATACAGACAAGGACGATGAGCTTGGTTGATTTTCATGAGCAAAGAATGCAGCCAGGTCACCAGATCGATGCCAGCATGTAGCTATGTATAGTTTACTGAAGAGAATCGCTCTTGAGGCTAGTCATTTTGGCCTTAGATTTAAGAACAAGAGGTCGACTGGCTGTGCTAAAGAGCAGAAATTTGTTTATTTTATGTGGTCCATACAATATTTAGCAAATGTACTCACTGCCACGCCACCAGCGAGCGAGAGAGTGCGCACTCTCGGAAAATGGTCCCAAAAAGTGTGCGATTCAAACATATGTCTTTTGTAGGTTTGTATTATTTATGTTATTGTTTATATTAACGTTACTACAGATCACTTATTCTAACTAGTCACATTTTGTCCAATCATAAGAGAAAACGTTCATTTCACTCCAATAAAAGCGGACCTGAACCCATTCCTTGTTGAATTTCACATCATTGATGAGCAACTAGCGATCAGTTATTTGAAAAACGGACCACTGACTAGCCACGATTCACCCTTGGAATAGGACAACATCAACAACGCAAATTATATTATTTATTTTTTATAGTTTATTACCTTAACGATTTACCAGGAACTTGGTACTCCTTTAAAAATAGCATCATATTCTACGTAAACACGTTGAAAAAGACGAGGTAAAAGTATAGTAAAACAGGGTTCAATGGTACAAAACTGCTCATCCATCAACGCGACAATAAAAAGCGTTTGCAATGCAGCCATATATCATATCATATTTGATATACTTACATGTTGAGTTCATTTATTAAATCAACTTGATAATAACACATGCATTTGGATGTGCTATATAAGTATACATTATGCAGTCATGCTGAAACAGTTATCAAGGTCAAATAAAGGACGATAAAGGTCACAGGTCAACGTGGCATGTTGAAAATTATTTCATGTTATTCTACTTCATCCAAGCTTTAAATAGAGTGGTCACACGACTATGTTTAACAATTTATCAAATAGGTCACTACTCAGGTCATTATGTCAACAGGTCATTATGACAAAATTAGGGGTCGCTAGTCATATTTTTTTACTCCACCATTTTGTTTGAAGATTTTAGAAATTACTTCAACATAGAAATTCAAAAATTAACTAAGGGTGTCATCAGTAAAAATTTTAATCAAAATGTTCAACCCCCAAAATTAAAACCCCAATCATCCCTTTACTATGAATAAATCCACAATTCCCCGTTGCCAGTATGTTAAGCCTAATGTTACCCCTATTTGGTAAAAATTTCAAGTTTCTATCACCAAACACCGAATTGTTTTGCTAATCAACCCTTCAAACCAGCAGGGGTAGGCAACATGCGATAACGGGTCCCTGCACGGGATATCACGATGGCTCCACCTCAAAATTAGTAGGGTATGGTCCCAAGAACACATGTGCCAAGCGCCTTGCTTGTATCAAAAAATGCAAGGTATGCCCCATATATATCCTTTAACATCCGGACTACTATGCTGTCTGCTAGACTACCCCTGAAAGAGCGGCCATATTGACGAACGCGCGCGCTATCTACATTCTCTTGTTTCCTCGAGTGGAATCAGCTAAACATTGTGTACACATATAATATACCACATTTATGCTATAGCTACAGATGGCGTACATTGGAGCATCAAGTATTATCTCGTGGATCAACTAATTAAAATATTATTACATTTTCTAAATGGTTCTAGAAATACTACTTAACCGAAGAAAATATAAGTTTAGTAGTTTCTGAACATAAAATCCATGTGAATTCGTAGTCCGAGGTGGTGGCATCGTTGATTTGGGTGTTGACAAAATGCCAACTGCTACTGGCATTAGTTTAAAACGTGTATTGTAGTGGTTCTCTAAACACGTGTTACTATAGAAACTGAAAACGACACAGTCAAGTACCGATCACGACACTGATCTTAACTGTCAGGGGAGGGTATAAATACAACCGTTCACGACACTGACTAATAGAACTAGCACATCTAAACATAAATACAATTCTATGACGGTTTCCATCAGAGGAAATAAGATAGAATAGACTTTGAAAAATATTTATTTCGTAATACAAAATGTAAAAAAGTGATCGGTAAAATGAACACTGGTATTTTTTTCAAAAACATGTTAGAAACTAAAAAGTGGTCAGTTATTATCAACATTTGCCACTGGTATTTATTTCAAAATACATATGTTAAAAAGAGAATGACCAGTGGAATATGAATTATTTTATTCGAATATATATATATGAAAAAAAAGTAACCAGTTATGAACACTGGTATGGTACAAATTATATACGGTCAGTACCGAGGGCTGGGAAGCCTTACAACAAAGAAACAATTATTCTTCAAAATGACATGAAATAAAAACAAGTTTCATGAGTATAGATAAGAAACACTTTAAATTGTAGCACTGTTGTGCATCGTCAACCAAAGAGAACCCAATGTTACAGATTTCCCCTATCATCTGCCTCAAATACCTTTCAAATTAGATACATTGTACACTTACTTAGATGGAATAAAAAACAGAGAAATGCGTATTCCAATTATCGGCAAGCAAAATTCCTTCAATAATAAAGAGAAATTGAATGTTTAAAATGGATGTCCTTATCATTTTTGCCAGTAGCAAACCAAATTAAACTCATTAATTATGAATTAACAACATTTTAATTTACTTTAATACGTTGATTGTAGTAGTACTACTATCATAAAAATATAATCATTTTTAAAATAAGATTGAAAAAAACTGGCATAAGAATGACTTTCAAAATTTGAAAGTAATGTTATTTAATGGCAGTAGTCAAACGAAGTTTTGAATAATACGTGACAGCTTGGTCTGACACTGAAACAAAATATATGAATATCGCTTATCCAACAATGGTATTTGTGCACAAATACACGAATAACGCTGCTACGAGTGAATAGTATTTTAAACAAGAAGTCTTAGTCACGAAAAGGCAAAATGGTGCCTCCCTTCCTCCAAATATGCCTTATAACGTGTTATGAGTAGCACGTCAACAATGCAAGGTTCTCGGATACTTATTTTATTTGCAGTAATACTTGACGTGACAGCGCAAATAAGCGAGGGTCGTGTAACATTTGAAGCAAGAAGGACACTTGAATATTTTACCACAGTCATGCTTAAGATGACTGTTAAGCATGTGTTTCCAAGTAAATCGTTTGTTGCAGTTGGGGCATCGCAGATCTTTCCCACACTCATACTTAATGTGGTTGTTAAACAAAAATTGAGCCCTAAAAACTTTGCCACAATGAGGACATTCATGCATTTTTCTACAATTGAAATTGAGATGTTTTGTCATTTCTTCATTCGAAATAAATGTAATACTGCATTTCGGACAACTCAGGCCATTTTCACATACATTTTGACAACGCAATTCGAGAGGTTTTTTCCGCTTAATGGTTTTTATAGGTGTGCGCAAAGAATTATTATTGTTGGTTGGCACCGGATCCTTCTGTGGTGCTAGCTTCTCTTCACTCTTTGAGGTCAGATAGCTTCCTTCAACTAGTACGATTACCGGCATCCAAGACTCGGAATCACCTGAAACAAGTGCACGGCGTTGTGCTTAATCCCAGGTTACTTAGTGTGGTTTAACACTAGGAATTAGGTTCATTCGCATATAAATTATACACCATAAAATTATTATACGTGCAAAAGCATATTCCATACATTTCAGGAAAACTCAATAAGAACAAAGTAGTACAACACAAAAAGAAACATTGAAATACTGAGCTTCATCGAACAAATTGTC
The DNA here is from genome assembly GCA_024449915.1 of Sweltsa coloradensis. Lineage (NCBI taxonomy): Eukaryota > Metazoa > Arthropoda > Insecta > Plecoptera > Chloroperlidae > Sweltsa > Sweltsa coloradensis. The sequence continues at coordinate 571,310 of JAMZAV010000290.1, read as the reverse complement.
TGCATGCGAAAACTACAATTCCATATTCAAAGCTACAAATCACGTGCACAGAGTAAAACCCGTAAATAATAGTATAATCCAGTCACCATGTGTGCGGCCTGCCTGTCATTCCAGACCCTGAGCTACCTTCACAGGGATGGGTCATTGATTGGGCCATTGACTACATGAACCGCATTGGTCACATTTACCAGATACATTTACAGATATTGTTTCGGTTTATTCGTGCTATTATATAAAATGTTTGTGTGGCACATGTGATACTTCAAGCCCATAAAAATATCATCCGAACTACCGTGCACCAGAGTGAGTAGTGTCCGTCACACTCAAATATTACTGGTGAAACTGTGGAGCTAATAATTGTTTAACAGAAGTGTCCGTTTATTATTTGTATCGGGCATGGCTGCCATTGACAGGTAAATGAAACTCACAAAACATGTTGTTTTTTTTTACAAAAATCTGTTGACGAATTCTTAAATAAAGGCAATAAAACCCAAACGAATGTTATTTTGGCCGCAAAATGAAACTCAGCAGCTCAATTTACGCCTATAACCCGAAATTCTGTAAACCGAGGAATTAATAACAAAATTTAAATTTTTGGCTGCCATCTTGTTTTTTTAGAGGGCTTAAGATAACAAACTGCAAAATTTTTCATCCTCTTCGTATTCACAACCTTAAAATACATTTATAAGTTACATAAAGTAAAAACCATTAAAATCGGACCATAATATTCGAAAAATTCAATTCTGGACGCCATCTTTAATTGAAGTCAAATTTAATTTTAAATTCAAAATTAAATTCAGTAGCTCAATACACTTTTAGAAACCTAAATTCGATAAAATCCACGAATAAATGAGAAACTTGATATTTTGGTTGCCATCTTAGTTTTAAGGGGCTTCCCGTTTCCATTTTTTTATTTTAACCTCAAATTTCAATTCAGCATATGAAATGACATGCTTAAAATGAAAAATGAATAAAATCGGGCCATATAATAGTAAAATTTCATTTTAGACCACCATCTTGGATTTGAGGGGTTCCTGTGTAAATTATGAGTGGCCCAATATCCATAAATCACCTGTAGGTTATGCCCAGTCACCATGCCAAATTTCATGCTTATATACTAAAAATAAAGTATTGCTTGGATATCTCCAGCTATGCCGCCGGACTATACTGCTTAAATAAATAAATAAACTCGTATTTAGAGTCTACCCACTCAGTCACAGAACTACTTTTCAGTAAGACCAACTAGAGATCGGCATATTTAAATAGGAAACAGCGATCAATCAAGTTGGACACGATTCTACCCGCGTACGGTGCCAGAATCAACAAAGCTAATTTGGAACACCCTCATAATTTATTAAGTGTCTTGTTGCAAAGACGGTTCCGAAGTCACCGATTACACAATCTTAAGCCAAGAACTGATAGATTTAAGTCCACATAAAAGTTTAAAAAAAGCATTTGCCGAAAGAGGGAATCGAACCCTGGACCTGCTGCATTGGAAGCAGAGCCTCAAACCACAAGACCAACAATCTGTGAAAACAATCGATCAAGGCCAGAACAGATAAAGTGCCTTGGTAAGTTGATACCAGGCTTAATAAAATATGAAGAAACCTGCTAAAACTAAACTACAAACCATAGACATGAAACGCCATTTAATGACAAACCATTTAATTTATTTGCCAATCTGATATTATTCTTTAGTTATTACCTGAATACAGAAATGCTGCTTTCTTACGTCAAGAACAATACATATGCATTTATTTAATACCAATATAACATTGTTAGGAACACAAAAACATAATATATAATATATTTTTTCTATTTTTCGTGGAAAACAAACAGGTAAATTAGGCATAATCGCGCTGGATATGACGAAACTGTAAATCACAGTAAAAATAATTTACCATTAATAATTATTGAATTTTTACATGTCGTACAAAGCTAAAACTTCACTATAATAATCATTTTTATAAGTAGAGATTGAATTGATTAATTTTTAACTTGGTTGTCGTTACTGACTAACCAAAACATAACCAATCCAAATCCATCGACCAAGCTTTTAATTTTGAATGGCGTCTGTTAATTTTGATATTTCCACTTGTAAATGTATCAATAAATTTATTTAATGTTTATGTTATTTTTGTTAACTTATTTATTTCATAATTATAGTTAGATAATAATATGGATATTGATATATTATTAATTTATTATATAATTAATAAATATATTTATTATTTTAAGCAAAATAATGGGCTTGGCCACACTTCTAGATATCACCACTTTATGCAGTTGTGCCACTTGTATCTTCCTCGTTTTCGGCTTGGCCCCTTTTTTGCAAGTTTTTGCATTTTTGTATGGTTACAATGTACCAAACCGCCAACATACCAATAACTGCTTGGAAGTTACATAAAGTGATGCATAAAAACAAAAGCACTTAAGAGTATTAACTCAATGGACACTTTAGATTTGTGATGCAGAAACGTCACTAGAATAAACTTAGCATGTTCTACAGTCTCCAATATCTTATCAAAGTCGATCAATAATGTTCGAGTTTAGAAGCTTGCATTTCTATTTAGATATGGTTCTCTTATTAAATTGTTGTGGTAATATTATTATTTCAAAATTTGTCTAACTACAGTTCATTATTTTGCGTGATACAAATTTTTATTTTTTGTTTTCTCATGTAAATAAGTTTTTATAACACAATATGATAGAAGTTCAATAAATCAAATAACAACGGATTTGATTATAAGGATATACATGGATCCAACAAGTAAGGCCAAAAATGTGATTTTTTGAAAAAAGTCAATTTGTATATCTGGTAATTTAATGTCGATCCTTGTAGTAGTTCTAGTAGTCTGATTTCGGCCCAGAGAAGCTGATAGTAACACAGCTTAACACCTATATAATATAACAGCCTATTAGGGTTGGCTTGGTCGCTTTGGTTTACTGTCCCCACTGAAAATCAGTTGAGTGACTGAGTGGGTAGACTCTAAATACGTTATTTTTTAAAATTTATGTGGTTAGATCTGTTGGTTAGAGTGATACTAATGTAGACCAAAACGTGAGCTAGCGAATCTATTAAACAAGGTCCTTCAAAAGCTTTATTTAGGTCACTAGAGTTGCAGCATGTGAGTGACAAGGTTAACTAGGTACGTTTATTGCAGGTATATTTCATGTGGTCCTTCAAAGTATACATAGAATTCAAAATCTTGCCACAGGCTTGACAACTTAGGTCTTTGCCGCACTCGTAATTGATATGAGTGGCTAAAGTTCTTTGGGACTTGTAACTTTTGTTGCACTTTGGACAACGCAGATCTATTCCGCAATCATATTTGACATGGGTGGTTAAAGTACTTTTTCCCTTAAAACTTTTGTTGCACTTTCGGACAGCGCAAATCTTTTCCACACTCGTGTTTAAGGTGAGTGTTTAAATGTGACTTGTACTGAAAAACTTTACCGCAATCTTGGCATTTCAATACTTTGTCGCTGCCACATGCAGAATATTCATGTTGTGTCAAACGATTCCTTGAACTAAACGCTCTGTGGCATATTGGACAAGTAAAATGTGTGTTCCCGAACCCCACCACAGAAGTTTTACTGCTGGCTGATGGGCTTCGTTCCTTCTCGCATGTCTCGGAGTCTGTGATATCTTGTGTTGAGGAACATTCTCCTTGACCAGGTGGAACAATCGGAAACCAAGTGCCTAAAACAAAGCGAGACACTTCATATTACAAAGCGTCGCCTGATATGCACAAACAGTGCCGAACATGGCACGACTCGGAGAAATGATATTGTAAAACTTGAACAATCTTGAATTTTGATTTGCTAGAAAATAACTTGATTGGCTGTCAAGACTTCTTCCAAAATGTGCCTACATTAATGTGAGGCACTATAGGCCTATAGGTACTTTCCCAAAAATTATCATAGAACATTACAATTCATTTTCTTGTTTTTGATTACGTCAAAAAATAGAAAGAACATCTTTATAGAAAAATTTCACGGAAATCGGTTGAATGAAAGATAAGCTTTTACATGAAACATAAAACATTGAAGACAATCGCTTGCTGAGGGCCCTCACAATTATTTTCAATGCTTCTATAAATAGTGGAGTCTTCCCTACTAGGTGGAAGCATGGAATAATAACACCTGTTCATAAAAAAAGGAAGTAAGCACACTGTTACAAATTACAGACCAATTTCATTACCCTCTACATTTTCAAAAGTTTTCGAGAGAATAATACATAATCGACTCTAAAACCATCTTAAGAAGTACATTGTCGCCGAGCAGCACGGCTTTGTAAAGCAACTGTCACTGCACTGTCACAAACCTTGCTACATTTATGAATGATATTGCTTTCCACTTTAACAACAAGAGCCAAGTAGATGCTGTCTACACAAATTTTAGCAAGGCTTTTGATAGCGTTGACCATACACTGCTTCTCCACAAACTTGAAGGTTATTTAGGGTCAAGTTCTCTCACTGCTGGCAAACTACCTCACAGGTCGAACACAGTGTGTTGTTAATGTAATTGATCACCAACTCCAGTTCAGAGTATGTCACGTCTGGGGTGCCCCAGGGGTCTATCCTGGGTCCCTTAATGTTCACTATGTTTGTGAAAGACATACCTGCGTGTTTTCCATCAAGTGTCTTCTATATGGTACTAGCATCTACGTCACGCATCCTGGAGCATGTCGGGTATTCTCTGCTTCGAGCCCAACTGAAGGACAAGCAGCCCTCGTTTCGCAAGTTGACGCCTGCTGAACGGGGTTTACACTTATCACGCTCCAACTTTTATTCTATTCATTATTTAAAACAAAACTTAAGAGGAATAATATTTAGCAAACATATCATTCCTTCTAAAAGTGATTATTTTGAATTTTTAGACAGATGTTAACGTGTTATATCGATGTTACCTATTGAAATAAAATTTAAGGCTTTTACTTGTTTTTTATGAAATCAAAACAACTTCAATTATTGACAAAAACCTAGTGATCGGATTTTTACAAGACCTCTTTCAAAAAATGCATCGGACTGTTTAGACAAGAAATAAATAAACTTTCTAGATAGAAAGGGCACTGAACGAAAATTTGCAGCATAGGGTAATATGCAGCGTATTGTGTTTTCATCTTAAATACGCACTTTTGACGTGCAGATGAGCCGTGAAAAACTGCACGCTATGCTGTAAATTTTCGTTCAATGCTTTTTCTATCTAGAAAATTCATTTAATTCTTGTCTAAATAGTTAGATGCATATTAGAAAGAATTCTTGTCGAAATCCGACCAGACGTTTTTTGTCAATTAATTGTAGTCGTTGACAATTTGACATTTATAATGCGAACAAGCTAACGGCTGTGTAAAAAAAAATTCAAAATAATCGCTATTAGATGAAATGAAATGTTTACTAAATATTATTCCTCTTAAGTTTTGTCCAAATAAAGAATAGAATAAAAGTTAGAGCGTGATATTTGTTGCGCCTGACTGACTTTCAAAATATCAACAACCTCATAGCCATCTCAATCACAAAACACATCAAATGTGGTAAGAAATTAAAAAAATATGCAAACGTGACAGAACTATCGGTCTCGTCGTCGTCTCTGGTAAGAGGAAGACTACATTTTAAGTCAACAATGCGAGGGACAAGCACAGGACGCTATACTTCTATTAACCACTCCAGTCGCGTACTTTGAAGACCATAACAACGGCTAATGATAGGGGAATAACCAGGATCCTTCGAATCGTTCGAGATAATTATACGATATAGCAATGTATTCGTTATGATAATCAATTTTATTTTTCTAGAACTTGTATTTACAGATTACTTACAGTTAAAATAAATAGTTTAATTAATACATAAATGAATGACATACAGTGCAAATATATTAGTAATTTTGTACATGTAATTTAATAAGCATGCATTGTAAAATTGACAAACTGACAACAGCTTTCGATATAGACCATAGTAATTATAATTGTACATTTCAATAAACAAAAAAACTATTTTATTTGTTTTTGTCCTAAATATATGTACACATTTTTACTAATCGATTAACGTGCGTGACCACGCAATGCATACCTTGTGTGCATATACGAACTGTACAGCTTGCAATAGGGACACACTTATTTAATCTAGAATAGGCTAAAGGTGAAGACTTGTGTTTAAAAACAACAAGGCCGTAATGCAGTAGAATTGGATAAATGTTTTACTTAAAAAAAAATTGTTTAGCTATATTTTTGTGTTATGTACACTTGGGATTGGTTACATAGGCTCCCTTCAAATTTAAACTTGTTACTTTATCTTGATAATATTTCCAAACAAATATTCGACCTTGTCATGCACATTTTTTTAAAATATGCAATTACATTTAAATAAAATAATAAGACAATAAATAATATAATAATAATAATTCAATATTTGGGCTAATTCTACCTAGATATTTGAAATAATAACATTCACCGATCATATATAACGAATGACTAAAACAATAATTATTAAATAAATCAAGAACACCGTACTTATTATTATTTACCACAATTCAGAAATTAAAAAAGTCCGCCCGAACCGGGATTCGAACCACCATTATTTCTGAATGAAATTGGTTTAATTGGGTACTATCAATAACGCAAAGATCGAGGATTTTATATTTATCACCATAATTATCGTGATTGGCCCTATAACATTTGTTGTATCGCAACGTTTTAAATCTTAAATTACTAGTATATTAACAAAAATATGTGTTAATAAATGGACTAAACAAATACGTGTAAAATTTTGTATATTTGGGTTTCTTTTAATGGGGGGGGGGAGGGGGGTCTAAAAATAGAAACCATGCAGCAAAACTACCATGTTTGAGTCGTTTATATCTCCAGAACGCGCTCACAATACCAGAAAGATGATTATTGAGATATTCTGTAGTTTGTTATGGCTGCAATAGAAAATGCAGATATTGTGATCTCTCATTTATTATCGTTGAATGTTATTTTGCGCTGTTCGGACATTTGGGAAAATTTGAACACGATTAAAATTATTGAAAAGTGGATATATTCGTAACCAACGTTTGGGCTACGCTTCTATTGCTTCCCTTACAATACATTCCATAACAATAAATTCCTAATTGGATGAGCGTAGCGAGCGAAGCGAGCGAAGCGAAGATTCCATTTCACTACACTGGAGAAAAAAATCCGGAATGTTTTTTTTTTCTTTCTTTCTTTCTTTTTTTGTATTTTTGTGTGTTTGTTAACACGATTCCGGCTAAACCGATACTCCGATTGCGATGAAATTTTATGGAGGCCTTCGAAATCTCTGAACTTAGAACTGCCACGTTTTTGAGCGCAATCGGGAAAAATTTTCTTATAAAAAACGCAATTTTACGATTTTTTTCGATTTTTAAAAAAATTCCTCGACTTATAACACTTACATGCTTTATCCGATTGTAATGGAATTTTTAAACAAACAAATTTTATGAATTAAGATATTCGTGTGAAATTTGAACGAAAATCGAAAAAATTATTCTCATGAAAAAATCAAATTTTACGGGTTTTTCTTTTTAAAAAAATTTCTTTGACATATAAACAACACATGCTTTACCCTATTGTAATGATTTTTTTTAGAAACCTTAATTTTATGAATTATATACTCGTGTTAAATTTGAGCGCATCGAATAATTATTTTTAGAAAATTGCAATTTTTCGATTTTTTTTTTAAATTACGTAAAAATTAGATTTATTAAAAAAATTAAGATAATTTTTAATTTTAAATTTTAAATTTTAAATTTTAAAAAATCTTCGATAGTATGATTTTTTCACGGGAACAACAGAAAATTCGCGTAACACAATGCAGTCAATGCCCAATTACGTATCCCAACGCGGCGGGACTTAAGCGTTTTCCTGTATAGAAAATGCGTGCACTTTGTATAAATAATATTTTTTAACACACTGACACATTAAAATGTAATAATTTACATTATTAACACGATTTTTAATATGAATTATTCCTAATGGAGATATTTACTTTTTAAAGTTCTAAATCCATATTAATCGTTTATCTTGTTCATCTTAGATGATTGATGATTACATCAATTTACATTACAGATTACATTACATTACATATTTTACAAATTGTATTTTTTTAAGCATTTTTGCCGGCGAACCATACAAGTTCTATAAATTCTCATCTATAATGCAAGCATGTTTTACAAATTACAATATACAAGCTACGCATTTTTACAAATTACAATAAATAACATACATATATTTTACGCATTATTTACAGAAAACCATACAAGATCCATGAATTCCAATCGATGACCACATGTTTTACAAATTACAAAATACAAGCTACACATATTTTTCTAATTCTCCTCGATGACCAATGCTTGCCCTACAAATTTACCTCCAGAAAGGCGATGGAATTTCTACGAATTACTGCAAAAAATCGTAAAATATATCTCTTCAGTGAGCAGCTCATCTCGGTGTTTAATGGGTGTTGACGCATTTCTATACATGACAACACAAATCGCTCAAAGCTGGGTTAGAACTTACACTTGAATATTAAACAAAAATTAAATTCTAGTAATTAATAAGTTAAAACTTCCTGAAATATGTTTTAACGAGTAAATGGGGATAGTATTGTAGACAAATAAATTAAGTAAATGTGTGAAGTCAGAAGTTGATATGCTCGTACACATACACTTTCACGAATTTGTCAAATTAAGCAATAGAAGCAATGGGCATTATGAACTATATATCAACTACGTCAATTTTGTGAAAAATTGGATCCAAGTCAACTTTCGCCACGTTTTCGCGTAGCGTACGTAGCGTTGATTTGACAAATTAAATGTAGACGACTTCAATTGGAATACACAGTTCGAACTCATGAAGTAAGTAACTTATGGGCGTCACAAGGTAAAACATTTTATTCTAATGCTTTATAAATAAATAAATAAATAAATTTTATTTAGAGTCTGCCCACTCAGTTATATAACTGATTTTCAGTGGGGGACTTTAAATCAAAGCGACCAAGCCAACCCTGCAGGCCCCGACGCAATCGACGAGTGAGCTTCTTCGATCGTTTCGATCAAGAAATGTGTAGGTGTTCTTGATATATTAAACTTTAAAAGCAAACGATGACGCTAGTCCCACACGCTAGGACAAAATAATATCATGTAACATGCAATTTTTTAATAACTTAATCAATGACAATCTAAATCTATCTTTAACTGTCTAGTTATCGTGGACAATCCTTTAATAAAGCTCAGTGCAGCTCTTTAGTAAAGTGGTTAGAATCCTTGCTTCCAATGCAGAAGGTGCGGAGTTCAACTGCCGGTTCGGGTAGAAGATTGTAAACTATTGATGTAAACTATCTATGACTATATTTTGCTTGAGTGTATGTCGACAGTGACTTTGGAGCTGTCCGAGCAACGAAGCACATACTACGTTGTATATATTGTTCCGTATTATCCTTGTTGTTTCTGGCGTGAATCGTGGCCTTCCATTCACCTTTACTCTATATTTCTTATCTCAAATACTTCTCTCTGGTTGGCCATTGTTCGTTCGTCGATGATGTCTGTGCCGCCAAGGTTGGCTCGATTCACTTTAAATTAAAGTCACCCAATAAAAATCAGTTAGGTGACTGAGTGGGTAGGTTTCAAGTATGAATTAACAAATTTAAGCCTGCCCCGGCAAAGTAGACGAGTCATTAAACTGTAGAAAACAAAGTGACTGTGTGCTGACTTCGCATTTATAAATCTCCATGTAACGGTGAATGAAGTGGACAAACAGTTCTCAAATACAGGCGTGGCACCAGACTTCCCCGCATGCTTTACTACTCCCTTGTTTGGTGGACAAACTGTTCTCAAATACAGGCGTGGCACAGACTTTCCCCCGCATGCTTTACTACTCCCTTGTTGGTGGACAAACAGTTCTCAAATACAGGCGTGGCACCAGACTTCCCCGCATGCTTTACTACTCCCTTGTTTGGTGGACAAACAGTTCTCAAATACAGGCGTGGCACCAGACTTCCCCGCATGCTTTTCTACTCCCTTGTTTGGTGGACAAACAGTTCTCAAATACAGGCCCTGGCACCAGACTTCCCCGCATGCTTTTCTACTCCCTTGTTTGGTGGACAAACAGTTCTCAATACAGGCGTGGCCCCCAGACTTCCCCCCATGCTTTACTACTCCCTTGTTTGGTGGACAAAACGTTCTCAAATACCGGCGTGGCACCAGACTTCCCCGCATGCTTTACTACTCACTTGTTTGGGTGGACAAACAGTTCTCAAATACAGGCGTGGCACCAGACTTCCCCGCATGCTTTACTACTCCCTGGGTTTTTTGGACAAACAGTTCTCAAATACGGGCGTGGCACCAGACTTCCCGCATGCTTTACTACTCAATTGTTTGTTGGAAAAACAGTTCTCAAATACAGGGCGTGGCACCAGACTTCCCCGCATGCTTTATATTTACTTGTTTGGGTGGACAAACAGTTTTCAAATACAGGCGTGGACCGACTTCCCCGCATGCTTTACTACTCCCTTGTTTGGTGGACAAACAGTTCTCAAATACAGGCGTGGCACCAGACTTCCCCGCATGCTTTACTACTCACTTGTTAGGTGGACAAAACAGTTCTCAAATACAGGCGTGGCACCAGACTTCCCCGCATGCTTTTCTACCTTTTGTTTTGGGTTGGATAAACAGTTCTTAAATACAGGCGTGGCACCAGACTTCCCCGCATGCTTTACTACTCACTTGTTTGGGTGGACAAACAGTTCTCAAATACAGGCGTGGCACCAGACTTCCCCGCATGCTTTACTACTCACTTGTTTGGGTGGACAAACAGTTCTCAAATACAGGCGTGGCACCAGACTTCCCTGCATGCTTTACTAATCACTTGTTTGGTGGACAAACAGTTCTCAAATACAGGCGTGGCACCAGACTTCCTCGCATGCATTACTACTCCCACTACCTATTACATGGTCCTCGTGATTTAAATTTTGTTCACAAAATCATCGGATTCTCTTCAGTTTAATGATTGGCACAGAGTTAGGTTAGGACGAAGAAGAGTTGATAAAATATGTATTCTATTATTATTCAGATTATTCTTATTATTTAATGATTATTTGATTTGATTTGATTGATTTACCTTATTTAGCTTTATTGCTCCTATAATACAAGAAACATAATAATTTAAAATTTTGTCTTTTTACATAGACACATGATATAACAATTTATTCTCTTTTTTTAATTATCTATTCCAGACATTTTAATTTAAAACAATGAATATGTCTTGACCCCTTTACATCTTGCATTGCATTGGTACGTTATTAAAATCATAAGGAATATCACAACGAGTATAGCCCTTAATCACAATTGTGTGTGATATATCTCAAAATAACTAGAACGCTTTTTTTATTCGCGTTGATGGATGAGCTTTTTTGTAAGTTTTTAGTTTGCGTGGGATCACTTTACCTTTGCAAGTGCGTTTTGATTACATTGTAGGTGATTGTTGTCAAGTTTCTATTGTTACTTGTTAATTGTTATTATAAACCTAAAAAAAACTTATATTAAAACCTTTATTCTATGGATTCTGGCTAACTTTTTAAGGCTAACTTTAAAAGGCAATACATCACCATTACCTTAATGTCCATGTAAAATATGAACGTTGTAGCCCCACCCGTTTGGTCAGAATCGGCCCAAATGTCACGAAGATATCGCACTAAAAATCGAAAAAATACGTAAAAATACGTTATTTATGAGAAGTATTTCTTCGATTGTACCCAAAAACGTGGGAGGTCTTGGTTCAGAGATTGCCCGGTAGAGCGCGAACAAACAAACAGAAAAAAAGAAAAAAAAATTGAGTTAATTTTTAGAAGGGTCAGTGAAATTGAAGTCTTCGCTTCGCTCATCCAATAAAATTAACAATGTTATGTGCTTGGCATAAAAAAAACAATATAATAATAATAACAAAAAATATATATATAAAAACTCCAACAGTTAATTTAAAACAAAATGTGTTCACGGAATAAGTTTCCCGCAGGTGACTCTCACGTGATCGCTTAAAGTACGCAGCGACGTAAGAACCTTACCACAAGCATGGCAACTAAGGTCCCTCCCGCACTCCTGTTTTACGTGGGTGTCCAGAACTCGTTTGGAGTTGTAACTTTTGTTGCAATTGGGACAGCGCAGATCTATTCCACACTCGTGCTTGATGTGGGTGTCCAAAGTCTTTTTCCACTTAAAACCTTTGTTGCACTTTGGACAGCGGAGATCTTTTCCACACTCGTGTCTAACATGGGTGTCTAAAAGGTATTTTAAATTGAAACTTTTGTTGCAGTTGGGACAACTCAGATCTTTGCCACATTCGTGATTAACGTGCATGGTAAAATATTTTTTGCTCCTAAAAACTTTCCCACAATCAGGACAGCCTAATAGCTTGCCACATTTTGCTTCGTGTGTTACCAAACATTTCTTCATGGTGAACTGTTTGTGGCACATTCTACAAGCAAAGCGTTTCTTCCCGGGCTCCTCACTGGCAGTTGGGCTGGATGCTGTCGGGGACTGGACCTCGGTCCTGGCCGACTCACAGGTTAGGTCGGTCGCATCTTCGGTGCCCGAGGATTCTCCCTCAACCGATGAAATAATGGGAATCCAATACTGAGAAGGAACTGAAACAAATTAAATTATTTCCTATAACAAAGAGCCGGGATAAAACATCCATTTGGTGTCTTGAGTTAGAAAGATGTCACAAGTACCGACAATACGCACAACCAATCACCTACTGATGAAGAAAGCAGATAATTTTAAAACGCAATAAACACACTTAAAACAATTAACCAAAGTCACTTACTACACAACAAATGCGAAATTTCGAGTCACACTTCCTGACTCTTCCTCAAGCAGAGGTTAACTAACGCCCGCGTACCACGTGGTCTTCTCTCACTGCGCTGGCGAGGGATGACAGGTACAGTGTTGACGGGGAGGGGGTGGCTGCGCGCCCTGTTGACGTCAGGAAGAACTATTGGGATCCACATGGTGTGGCAATCAAACGATGGCTGGCTGACAAGGGGTGTGTGGCTGCATGCCATCACACGAGCCCTCCCCCCCCCCCCCCCCCCCCCCCCCCCCCCGAGAGAGACCACGTGGAACAAGGGCGTCAGTTTGCCTCTGCTTGAAGAGAGGAAGAGTCAGGAAGTGTGACTCAAAAATTCGCATTTGTTAAGATAAGATAAGATTTATTTTCAAGGCACAGTAATACATGTAAGTATAACAAAGACAATCAAAAAGATTGTGTAGTAAGTGACCTTGGTTAATTGTTTTAAGTGTGTTTTCCGTTCTATTTCGTTCTGGGTCAATAAGCTTTCCGTTACCAGATAATTTTGAGTTACCTTAAAATTCATCGAAGCGTTTGTTCTTCTGGGTCAACAAATCTATTACGTAAAGCATGTAATTGGTAAATAATTAGAAAATGGCATAATTTTGTAACATTTTATTTATTATTTGTATTATACATATAAATTATATGAAAAATTATGGCATGTGAGAACAAGATTTTATTAAGTATGAACTTACAAGTACGATTGAACCCAGGTGTCCCACATTTCGGGTATAAGGGCGCCTTATCCAAGTCGACTAGGAAAACGCCAAAGTCGTTGTTAGACGAGTGAGCGAGTCATGTGTTTAGTACCCGGGAACATTTGCATTTAAGTTTGATAATTATATTGGTATAAATAATAGGGTTTTTAAGTTTGGTTGTTATAAGGGCGCGCGTCAACTGTAAGGCCACAATGCGCCACTCTAGCCTATGATAGGCTAGGGAGGCCTTAGGTAGGGGGAAGAAAGGGAACGTTACCGGGTACTCAACACATGGCTCACTCACTCGTCTAACAACGACTTTGGCGTTTTCCTAGTTTAACAAGTAGTAAAGATCAGTGACCGTAACTAATCTTTTAATATGAATAAAATAAAGTTTCCACGGATTCATCGCACGTCTCTCGCATACCAGAACAGAACCATCACATCGTGGTCACTAATAATGGGAACATCCCAATGATGAAACAAGTTCATAATTGAATCTTTATCAATGTGTTTGAAAAGTCTTGATAACGATTTTTGTTGCTAAGCGTCTCTATTAATGCGCTAGGCTAATGCTATTTGAGACGATGAGTGGTGATAGATGACGATGAAGGACAATCACAAAAAACATGCCTTGTGCGGGATTCGAGCCCACGTCCTCGTAGAGCCATACGCTTCGGACCAGTGCCCTTATCGTATGTGCCACCGCGGATGGCTTGAGAAGCCTTGATCTACATGCTGGTCTTTATAAACCATATTAGTATAACTATAAACCATGCAGATTTATTTGATTGATCAACTTTTGTTCTTTCTATGCTTTAGCCATCGAGGATAAACCTGTTACTAATATTTGCAAGAGTTACACAAAATAAACAATTTTAACTCGAGGGGCACTTAAAATTTGTGTGTTAAAAAATTATCTAGAATAAATATATGTTATGTTTACAGTTTGATAAATAACTTAAAGGTAAATTGCAAATGCATGCAAGCAAACGATGGACGGGCAAAATTAAACAATATGTATTTATCTTTTAAAACCATGCTCTTATAAATATTAATCATTATTATTTGGCACACATATTTTATAGAAGCCTAATTGTATATAGGCCCTAGTGTAATTGAGTCTAATGAGTCATATGTGTTTAAGATCTTAGAATAGCAAGATAGATGTCATTATGTTATTGAACACAATAAAGTTAACCCTTTAAACGGTATAATTTTGGACCCATAATTTTTCTTTCTACCTTAACAATTTGAAATTTTGCGATTTTTTAAAGAATTTTAGATTTTTTAAAGATTTTTTTCCTTGATCTTTTAGGGAAAAAATGCTGATTTTGAATTCCAAATTGGTATTACAGTTGAAAAAAATCCAAAATTTTAGTATATTTTCAAAAATTTGTTTTTTTTTTTTGCAATTTTTCATTTTTTTTCGCATGTTCAAAATTGAATCTACAACAGGCAAAGAAAATATCCGGAATCCCGGAAATTCGTGTATTTTTGTGTTTTTATACCCAATTCGATTCTTGATCAATTACAAAAATAGTTCTAATCATTACACTTTAGTAAGGAAAAATGCTACCAATTCAGAACAAAACAAAGCAGCTTTTTGACCGGGTGTAAAGTATGATAAACTGGCAGATTTAATTGTGTAGATTTTGAAAGGTGGTGGTAACTATGTGTACCACTATCCTATAAAGGGTTAAAGTAAAGCCATTTTTTATTATAGTTTTGTAAGGTAATGATGTGGGTTCTTAACAACGTAAATGCGTTCGACAGTCAGTGGCCCTACTGATTATGTTTGAATACCAAGTGCTTCTTCAGGTTCTCCTTCAGCTTCGTACGGTGGGGACAGTGCGGACAAGTATACTGAGGCTCTTTCCCACACTCAAACTTCACATGTCTTGTTAGGGAACTTTTTGTCATGTAACGTTTCGCACATTTCTTACACTGAAATGACGCATGACTGGGTTGAAAGAGGGTACCACTCATTTCATCTAGGTTGAAGTTGAGAATGCCTGAAAACGAATATAATAATAGACTATAACCTTGTAATAAGATGTTGTGATGAGGTGTTATAAGATGTTAAAATGCCATTGTTAGTCAAATTGTTTAAATACTGTTTGTTATATTCTTGTATATTTGGTACTTCGTATAATTGTAATTTTTATAACTTAGATATGACGTAAACTAAGTGCTGAAAATTATTAAAAAGATCATGTTCATGGTTTACGAATGCAAAATACAACAGGCAAATATATATGTAAAATCATAATGCAATCTTATTTTAAAACCATGCTGAAGAAAAGGAAAGCAGCATGCGATTAGGACACAGAGCATATTGTGTATGACCGCACTCTTCCAGAACTAGGTAGCACTAGTGGGAATGATTTACTTGCTTACTTAATAGTTTAGTTTTACTTGTGTCGTAGGTCTCAATAATATCAGTTACTTTTTTTTTTCATCGCCATTTTTCACTGTCGATTTGTTACATAAAATCATAAATATCAATAGCTAATGCTAAGAAAAAACAAAACAATGAAAAGTCATATTGGTAGTATTACAGTTTAATATTATCACATTTTTATGCTTACCCTTTACATAATTAGAGTTGTCCGATTATTGGTTTGCACTAGGTAATGAATGTATTAACCCCCATTAAGTCACTCGACATATATTATAATGCAAACACACGGGGTTTTACGATTTAACAAAAGTTACCTGTTCAAGTTAAATAACAAAATACTATATTGAATCACAAAAAAGCCACGAATTAATTATGCTTTATTTAGAACATATTTAGTACCGTATAATAAACATGGGTAGTAGGCCTACTTGATTATATTTTATTTTTAATGATGCATTAATTTTGTTCGTACAAGAAACTTTTTCAATATAATATTACAAAAGGGTGACCAAAAAATGATTGATTTTATGGTCTCACCTTGTATTATTATTTTACTGACAGAATCTTGAGAAGATTGCTCGAGCATCACGTCGACTGCACAAGTTGCAATAACCCAGAAGGAATTGCTTTTAAATATATTGAAATTTGTAATTATATTACTTAATTAACTAGGAAGAGGGTTGGCAAAAACATGTGCAATTACACCAAAAATAACAAAAAAATATACATAGCTTCAAAACTATGATAAATCTATAATAATAAATAATAAACAATGAAAATCAATAATAATAATAAATAATAAATTCTAAAACAATGTACCACCTTAACAATGCACATACTAATCATATAGATAAACTCATTAATAACTAAACGTTTGTAAGATATAACTTATCTGATAGTCCATACGACAAATTTAAGTCAAAATAAAAAATAAGTATTTAAAGCGTTTTCATTTATTATATGATTTTGGCACATGAGTTTTGTATGTAAAAGAATGGCTCTATACCCAACTATATAAACCCCTACTATATCCTCCTTATCTGTACCTGGTTCTTGTTTTATTATAAAAAATTGTTTTGTATGGTATCAGCAGTCAAAGCCATTACCACCTTAACAATAGTCTAGATGTGTAATTAAATTAAAATTTTAACAATTGTATGAATCCCAATTTCATAACACACAAACTATCAGTTCGTCCAATAAACATACGGGTAAATGAAATTTCGTTCTGAACATTTCGAACCATCCTGTGATTTTTATTTACTACAATCAGAAATAAAAAAGGTCCACCCCAACCGGGAATCGAACCACGGATCTCCCACATTCAGGTGGACGTCTTAACCACTAGACCATCAGGACGGGTACATTTTAATCTCTGAATTGTAGTTTGCATTATACATCTGAATGGATGGACCTTTGAATGGGGCGGAACTTTTTTAATTTCTGAATTGAAGTAAATAAAAACAATACACCCAGGAGTGTTCCCGAGTAACCAAACGAGAAAATCTGTGAATGTTGTGTGTAAATCTATCCAGCAAAAGCCGGCCATGCCTCCCGTATAGGTTCAACCCCCTTCATTACAGGTTATAGGACCATCATAAATTCTTAACAATTCACCATTCACATACTATCTCTCATTTCATGTAGGCCCCACTCTGATTGTTCTAAACAAGCTCACAAAGTTCTTAATTGATAAAAATTACAAATTTTAGGCACTAGGTCCCAAAAAGTTTACTTTAGTCTTGTTTCGTTATCTTTCACTACGCACAATGTAAAATGGTTTATTTATGGCTATATTTGTGTAAAACAAATAAATTAGTCAGGTTTGTCCGAGCCCATCCAACAACTGATGCTTCCGGACTACGTGCTGGGTCATATCGCCCTTCTGATGACGTGCTGGACAGTAGGGCACTTGAATGCGGCTCTTCCCCATCGACTGAGTGCGTTGAGGGTCCAACGCAACTGATCTTCCGACTATGTGCTGGGTCATATCGCCTCTGCATGTACCGTCTGGCAGTACGGGCACTTGAATGCGCTCTTCCCATCGTATGATGGCTGTTGAGCGTGCCATTAAACTTGTAGGTCTTTCCACACGCTGCGCACGAGTAACCAGGAGCTGGGCGCAGCAGGTTGGTTGGAGACACATCAATAAAGTAATCCGGGCGTCTGATTTGAACAAAGTACAAATTTATATTATTTCACATTAATGCCTCTACAAATTGTGTTTTGAACATTGGTAGAGCGTAAAATTGTGATTTGAGCGAGCATTTGTGACATTTAAATACGTCAACTAACTACATTTAAAAATAAAATAATTTACTTAACTCTTAAAAAAGGAAAAAGTAATTATAATGCGTTTTAGCAAAATACTGTTCGCTCGGCCGACATGACATCAGAATTTGAAATTTAAAAACAATTATATCAAGGATGTAAAATATTTTGGGCGTATTATTAGAAATCTGGAAACTTCCCACGGGATTCAATTGGATCTTTGCCAAACTACAAGATTACACTAGTCAAAACTTGTCTCCAATCATTAGTTGTTGTGTTACTTTATCTACATTAATATCATGTTGGAAACCCTTACACGAGGAGGGAATGTATACCGGTAATCAAATAATGTTTTGACAAATTATAAAAATGTTAATTATATTTTATTCACCCAGAACAACATTCTTAAATACGTAATATTTAGATTTGGATTTACCCAGTCTTATTATAAATTATGAGTGGTTTGATTACAAACTTGACAAGATCATTAACTATGGTGTTGCACCGACATGGTACGATAGGACGGAACGTGGGTCTATTATGCTCATCATTTCGACCAAAATATTGAATAATAACATTTATTACGCATGTAGTCCTCATTTCATATGTACAAACCATAACAAAAATTACTTTATAATCACATCAAGGTATATACTTTAATATTTTAATAAAAACAAATTTTAACAAATGTATTTGATTCTAATTGCATTGTTAATTTACAAAGGTACACATATACACAAGAAACAGGCATAGTATTTATTTTCAAGTAAGTCATAAAATAAATACACATCTCTATGAGCAATGCAAACATTATTTCAGAAAAACAAAATATAAATAAAAAAACATTTCGATACATGCAATTAAAAATTATTTTCCAAGAGTCACACAAACACAACATTATCTTATTCGCAATCCATCCCGACGAGTACACTGTACACGACATGTAGACTAACAACATGAACATGCACACATGTTTATACACCCGTGTAAAACTATATTATTTCGGTAGCTCAGGAGTCAAATTTGTAATTTTTTAAATACTAACAATTTTTGTATTATAGTAGAAGAGTGAACGAACAATTAATTGCAGAAATATTTCTGTAAGTTTGTTTAAAAAAATAAAATCCCACATAATAACAAATTAACAATTAACTAGCTTCTGATAACATAATACGACATATAAAAGAAATATGTGTTTAAAATAACAACCCTAAGCAAGTAGTTCAATACAGCCTCATACTTCAACATCGAAGTTTGACTAGTTTGCGAGTAAAGAGATCCCCAAGGTTGTAAGGCGCTGGAGATGCAGAGAGAGCAAACCGTCACCTGAGTTCCCACTCAGAATCAATCACTGTGCACACTCAAGAACATTTTCATAGTCGCCTGTTTCATAACTTTCAAAGCTAATTGAGGTGTTCAGTAATCTTGCTGCCACAGCCACTTGCCAACCACAGTTTTGGTTATGTGAAATGAGTGTTGTTGTGTGTGGGTAAGTTGAAGTTAGTAACTACCCGAAACTTAGCTGCGTCACGTTCATCATTATGAGGTGACAATATGTTTAACTCAGCCCTCCAGGCTGTCGATTATGCCTTACCCACTATGACAACTTTTCTCCAATCCAAGGTTGCAATCATAGTGAATTTTATTGCAAAGCATATGATTGTATAAACAACACAATACATACAATTACGAGTAACCCCCATGAGCTAAACCTCCAACCTTTTTTAGATTCTATGCTTGCAAATAATATGGATTTTTAAACTTTCATTTCGTTTTGCTCGGTACGGACAGTGCGGGCAAGGGAACTGTGCAAGTTTGCCACATTCGTAGGTGACATGTCGGTTGAGAGTGATCTTTCTCTTGTACTTCCTGCCACATTTCTCACAGCGGAAAACCGGAGATGCAGCGGTCATCGCCATGAACCTTAGCATGGCAGCGGCTTCTGAAACAAAATATCACCGCTCGTAGCCTCGTACTCGTAAACACGCCCATGTTCGCAAGCTTCACGCATACATATTAAACACCTATAGTAGGCTAGATCCGCAGTCATTGGTCCTCTTCCGTGACAATTTGAAGCCATCTTGAAATTACTGTTTGTATGTTAAGTAGATGGGAGCGATTCGTAGCCCAAAATATTTTTAAAGATGGCCGTCAGTTTGACAGGTGAGCATATTATTTTTATTATTATTATTATTATTATTATTATTATTATTATTATTATTATTATTATATTAATTCTTTAATGTAAAACATTAAATCTATTAAATAATATGTATCAGTTTAACAATATGAAGTGGATGCAGGAAGCGAACCTGAAGTCCTTACACATTTGTGTCCTACATCCATCGTAAATGAAACTTAAATGAAACTAACAAACTTACATTTTAAGATAGCATGTCTTTTGACGAAAATGATAAGATAAAAATTAATCAAAATACATTAAATTGATATCAGTCAAGTAATAAGAAACAAATTTATGAAACTGGTTAGATAAAAGTGAAATACTATGATTATATTGATATGAGCAAGAAAATAAGAATACTACTTAATGAAAATGATCAGATATAAAAGAAAAACATTATTTAATTGATAGTATTAGTTAAGAAATAAGCATAATTACAATTTATATAATAGAATTGCGGTAGCACACATCCTAAAACTCCGCAGTGCCACACCTTTTAGTACAACGCTGTCAAGCTATGGCTAGACATTAACACCAAATGATTACTAAATTCCCTTATGCAATAACTTCTTATTGTTTCTGTCTGTGCATTCCCATGCTGCACAAGCTAAAACCATATCAAACAATCCAGTAAAATACTTTATTGCATTAAAAAAGCATAAATTAAAACGCCAAATCGCCATTTTGAAATGGTTAGATTGAAGCTTCAATTTGTTACGCTCGCGCCTGTGCGGAGGTATTGGAGACTGCAGATATAGCCATATAGGTGTTTATAAATATCTATGGTTTCACATATAGGTCGTCTCAGGTAAGGTGTATGGCGGTCGCCGAGGGATCACAGCACTGTCGACCACGCACCATGGCCACCGTTTCGGCAAAAAGTAAATAAAATAACTGTTTTCCAACCTATTTTAAAACCAAACCTTTTATTTATTTGATTTACTTATTCATTTAACGTCTATCCTACCTATCCTAAGACTTGAGTATTTACGAAGAGTACGACATACAATTGATACTCCTAAACATTAACATCACATCTGCGAGATAGGCATCATAAGAGCGGGAATTTTGGGAACATGATTACCAACAAGGCAAAACGAAACTTTCGCAATCTCAATTATTAAAAAAGTAATTTCGTTGAAATACTACCTCTGTGGGATTCTACTTTATTCATAACTAATAAAATGTTGATTGACGTGATAAAATGTCACTATATGACCAAATATGGTAAGTCAGTTGTGTGTAAATTATCAACGTTGGCTTACGTGCTCTCGCTTGATCTTGACGAGAGCCAGGTTATCTGAGACCATATCATGTTTGAGGCTGGGTTTGAAAATAAACGTAAAATCAATAGGTACTAATTATTTCAGTTACTTATCAAGACAATTATTAACAAACTCTAAATTTGCTTCATTCACGACACATCATTTTGACTATGAAAGCCTTCAAAATTTTTATTTCGATGTATAAGAGTAAAAAGATTATGATTCACAGTTAAATTACACGTGAGTGAAAGAATAGTTGAAAACTAAAATGTTCAAACAAATCTTACTCCTGTTTAGACATGTATTACATAACGTGTAATTATTTCCGTCGAGATACACGAAGCTTGCAACAACACATCAATATCATAAGGAATTTTCAAATAAATAAACTGTCTCCAAGAAGCCCAGGGGCGCATACATATAGTATAATATAGTACATGATAATGCTAACATTAAGAATTTGGGATGACACCGGGTACCCGAATCCGAACAAGAATAGTCGAATTCGAATTTTGTTAATTTAAACAACATATTTTACAAAGTAAAACATTGCAAATTTATTGGATGAGCGAAACGAAGACTTCAATTTCACTTATCCTGAGAAAAAACAGCTAGGGAGTGTTTTGTTTGTTTTGTTTTGTTTTGTTTTGTTTTTTGTCAGTTCGTTCTCTACCGGGCATTGGCAAACGGCATAATATGCGATCTTGATGAAATTTTCAGAAGACCTTCGACATTTCTGAACATAGATCTGCCACGTTTTTGGGTAGGCCTACAACCGAAGAAATATTTTTCATGAATATCGTACTTTTACTGTTTTTTCCGGTTTTTAATGCGATATTTTTGTGATATTTGGCTCGACCGGGCAAACGGCTACTCCGATCTTTATGAAACTTTATGGGAACGTTAGGCTGATTTTAGGTACAATCGAAGAAATATTTCTTATGTAAATCGCATTTTTAGGGCAACGATTAATCAAGCATACAAGCGGACTAGTATTATGAATTACAAACCCAACAGTCCAAATTTGTGAGTAACAATTTAACTACGAATAGTATATAATAATATACACACGACTTTTAAAGACAACCTGTGGCTTTGTTTATTTATCCTACACTTCAATTTAATGTTGTAGGCCCTCCCCTATATATGTGAATTAGTACGGCTATTATATAGTAGCCTATACAAAATGGCACCCTTGAACATTGCGAGATTCGGGTTACCCAAATCCATATTTTATTACTAGAAATGTACTTACACTTGTTGCTATACTAGCGTGTTGGCGGAGGGAAACCGATGCTCTTAAAACTTGTCTGCATATAATTATCTTGTATTCCAATGTGCGGGCTGATTTTTGTAACTTATCTACGAATTTAATCAATTTATTTAAGATTAGATTGATATAAGAGAATAACAAGGTATACCTAAGTGTAAGGGTAAATAATTAATGTCTGGCTCATGATTTACTTATGTCCGCGGGAGTGCATATTGTATAGTTGGTCTTCTACTTTAGAAAATCAGTTTATTTAACTGACGTAAAGATGGACCATTTAGAGGAGTCTATGAGAAAAAAGATCACAAACATTGTTGAACTACGAGAATATTTATCCAAACAGTATAATCTAAAGACAACATTTCAAACCTTTTACTAACATCAGTAAAAGCAAAATGTAATGTTTAGGGGATCGAAGGAACCCTATATGAATCACTTTTCTGCACGTCCGACTGTGCGTGTGTCACGTCTCACGATAAAACCCGAACACGACGTCCGATAAACCGAGTTTTTGTTGGCGGTCACGTTGCCCTTCATGAAAAAGATGATAGAATAGATCATGTTTCGGTGAGTCTGTTGGTGAGGAGAGCGGTTAGCCCCCACGTGTGGCCGGCATCTTTACAAGGCTGAAACAAGCTAGGAAGTAAAGATGATAGAATAGATCATGTTTCGGTGAGTCTGTTGGTGAGGAGAGCGGTTAGCCCCCACGTGTGGCCGGCCACTTTACAAGGCTGAAACCTGCACGCGGACGCTGAATAATGTCGACCACCGCGTTTGTACAAGCCTTGCACAACGAAAGCACACTACACACGAGGTGGTCGACGCTATTCAGGTGACCCGTATGCACCCTATTTTGGGTAACCGTGCTTGTGACTCATAAACAAATACTTTACATTGGTACTAGACATTTCGTACCAAACAAACTTTCAAGTAAGAACTTGCATAACGCAGCCTTTTTTGGAATTGGCAACAAGACTCATTAATTATACTTCATCAACAAAACAACTGTGGATAAAAAATAAATGTTGGTTAAGAATGGGCATATTGCACTCATCACTCGCAAAATATTAATTGCATACAATTTTTATTTAATGACAAAAAATTGTAATTGTGTAAAAGTGTCTCAGTAAAGATGTTACAAAGAACTCATGGAGTCAACACAATATAGACACTCAAAATGTAATGAAAAATACAAATAATTGGTCATTATTTTATATTTTATTAGAAAAGAGTAATATTTGAAGAACCGATTTTCTATTTATCAAATAATGACAACAAAACATGCACAGCACAGATATATGTCCAATTATTCGTATTTTTCAATATAATTCATATTAAATAGTTTCATTTTACTTATTGAGTAATTATTCATTAAGCAGCATTATTCGTATGCAACAATTTATTCCTCTTCCCCACAAACTCTTCCATTCACTCCTATTCAATTCGTTCATAAGCCAACATCCACGTTCCTTCTCACAATACGTCCCGCGTATATTACGAAAGCCTTCGCCATCATCGTCTTACAATTTAGTATTTACAACATAATTCCAACTCATATATTTATTATAATGCATATTACAACAGAGTACAAATACTCCACAAGTGCAAATCATAGCCTAATGGACAGACAACATACTACTTATAATTCCAGCTCATATATTTATTATAATGCATATTACAACAGAGTACAAATACAGAAATATACAATCAACAGTCACAAAATAATAAACCTATCTCTTTAAACACATTTGAAAGAAGCAATTTAAATGTGAAACTAACAAAATTATTAATTATTAAATTAATAATAAGAGCTATGAGTAGATATGATGATATGACTAGAGATCAATGTTTGTTCCTTCATGAGGTTTTAACATATTAAATGAATGCTGCAATCTGTTGATGCATGAATTTTTATGAAGGTCAAGATGACTTAGGCCTCGTTGAAAAGTTTTATGAAGGCGTGTATGCTTGGAAGTATATGAAAATTTAATTTGCCAATAATCGAACAAGTGTTAGACAAATTATTTACAATTTTGTAAAGGTATTCCATGTCAAAATAGTTCCTTCGGTTTTCTAATGTGATTAGTTTAGCATCTTTACAAAGTTGTGCATAATCTATCCTATGGTATCGAATGTTACAGTTTATGCATTGATGTTTTAGGAAACACTGTTGGTGATTTGATATGGGTTCTAAATAGCGCTAGCATAATTTACATGAGGCCTAACAAGAAAGAGGTACAATTTTCGCATTGTGTTTTGGAGAATTCTGTAGAGCAGTTACGTCTTACGAAACCAAGCAACTTAAATGATCATGGTATTAAGTTAAAAACGTGATTCTGGAATGATAGATCATGAGATATGATGACACCTAAATTCTTGACTTTAGTGACTCTATCCAAAATCTTATCATTGAGGGTGTAGATATAAAATTTAACACGTTTCGTTTTTGTAGTAAACGTAATGAATGACTACAATTTTAGATACATTAAGATTTAGCTTCCATGTTCAGCACCATTCTGCAAGCGCATCCAGATCTGACTGCAGGCATGCTCGGCCAGCATCTCTTCGTATTGGACGAAATATCTGAAGATCATCAGCAAACAATATACAGCTCGATGACATAAAACAAGACGGTATTTCATTCACAAACAGGGTAAAGAGTAGTGGACCCAAAATTGAACCTTGCGGCACTCCAGATGTTACGCTTTCAGAAGACGATCTTGTTGTATCACTGACAACTGACCGAGTTAGTCCAGTAAGGTAGCTTTCAAGTAATTGATGAATTTTACCAGTAATTCCATAGGATTTCAATTTAAATATGAGAAGATCGTAATCCCACACATAACAAAAAACTTGTAAAAATACAGCCAACTTACACAATCAAAAGCAATGAGATCTAAAAGAAATGCCAACCTTATGTATACCTTCACTACATTTATTTTCGCAATCTTAATACATAAATTCAATTTGCTCTGTGACTGCATCCTTGCAAAGCGTGGCAAAATTTTATTTGCAACTATTGTTTTAAATATAAAAGTTCGTGTAAATTTATTTTTCCAAGCTTTGCAAGGATGCAGTCACAGGGCAAAGTAAATTTATGTATTAAGATTGCGAAAATGTAGGAAGGTACAAAAGCTTGGCATTTCTTTGAGATCTCATTGCTTATGATTGTGTAAGGTTTGGCTGTATTTTTACGTTTTTTTGTTACTTTTTCAAGTTCCATTGCAATTTTTTTTTTATCAAAGTCAATTTAATTGCTTTGGTATAACCAATTAACAAGAAAATGTAAAATCCCCCCCCCCCCCCCCCCCAATATAAAAATTTGAAAAAACAAAAACCGGCAGACAAGCTCCCCTTCAAAAGTCTTCGGCTGTGAGTGTTGTGAGATATAGAATTTGAGCCAATCTTTTCATTCTTCCTCCCTAGTTTCGCATTGAAAAGAAGTAAGATAATTTTGCCTGTTGACGAGCGCCAAGCCAACCATTTTCGTGGTTAAAAAAAGTAAAAATTTTAGACTGAAAATCATAAAAAAAAACTTATTCATTGACTTTTTAAAGTTCTCGTAATGAACCAAAATCAATGGCCAAGAATTTTTTTAATGATTTTGAGTTTAAAATTTTTACTTTTTTTACCACGAAAATGGCGCTCGTCAACAGGCGAAATGATCTTACTTCTTTTCAATGCGAAACTAGGGAGGAAGAATGAAAAGATTAGCTCAAATTCTATATCTCATAACATTCACAGCCGAAGACTTTTGAAGGAGAGCTTGGCTGCCATTTTTTTTTTACAAATTTTTGTATTTGGGGGGGATATCACATCTTTTTGCTGTTTGTTTCATATCAATAGCTCAGTTGGTAAAGCATATAGCCCGGACGGCTAAGGACCCGGGTTCGATCCCCCGTGTAGTCACTCCATTCAAAAGACATAGCATATAGCAATGGAACTTACGTCAATAAATATGAACGATGTAGCCCATGAAAAAATTCACGAAATTCCCAAAAGCCAAAAGTCCAAACCTCCCAACGCACTCGGTCCAAAGTGTCAAGAGTAAAAATCACAAGAAATCATCGTTTGTTTTTCAACATCAACAAATAACAATGTAAGGAGCCCATGTGTTATATATTTATTAATGGTTTTGCATTTAAATGGTTTAAATGGTTTTGGTTTTGAAAGCAAAAGTATATGAGTCTGAAGAACATCTAAGTGTGGTCCAGGTTTCATAGTTCTAAGATGTACCGTTTTCTCTGTAGGCTCTTATTCCTCTCCGTCAGAATTCCCCAGCCAGTAGCCACCCACCCACCCAGCTAGCATGGGGGGCTAGGGAAGGTTTTCAACTATGTTGAGGCACTTAAGGCAAAGAACGGGTTATCGAATCGGGATGATTTTTTTTTGTAGGTCATGGACCACATATCAGGTCATATACCGAGTTTCAAGATTGTAAATCTTTCGGGGCGGCGTGTGCAGATAGCTGAAAACCCCCCAACTCGGGTAGTTGTCGTCTAAGCAGTCGCGTGCGGCGCGACGCGATGGCTGCGGGCGAACTACCGTCGCCCTAGATATCTAGTGGTCCAAAGACTTGCCTTTTGTAAACAATGTAGGCGATCATTGTCAAGTAACTGTAGTTACTTGTTGAATTATTCTTGTAAAAGGCTTATATTAAAACTTTTATATAAACCTTCCAGCAAACTTGTTCAACTTTTTCTTTCAAAAGGAACTATATAACTATTACCTTAATGTCCATGTAAAATACGAACTTTGTAGCCCCACCCGTTTGGTCAGAATCGATGGGCAATTGACGACTCGAAATGGGCGGAGCTTAAAACGATCGATAGGTCACGTGACTAGGGAAACGCCAAAGTCGTTGTTAGACGAGTGAGTGAGCCATGTGTTGAGTACCCGGTAACATTCCTTTTCTTCCCCCTACCTTTGGCCTCCCTAGCCTATCATAGGCTACAGTGGAGCATTATGGCCTAAGCTATGACCTAAACTTAAATACCCTATTATTTATACGAATATTATAATCAAACTTAAATGCAAATGTTCCGGCGCACTCAACACATGGATCACTCACTCGTCTAAAAACGACTTTGGCGTCTCCCTAGTAATATTCGTATAAATAATAGGGTATTTAAGTTTAGGTCATAGCTTAGGCCATAATGCTCCACTGTAGCCTATGATAGGCTAGGGAGGCCAAAGGTAGGGGGAAGAAAAGGAATGTTACCGGGTACTCAACACATGGCTCACTCACTCGTCTAACAACGACTTTGGCGTTTCCCTAGTTTTATAAACAAACAGAAAGCATGCCAATTAATGGCGGCGTAGAATGTGTTTTTGTTTGCAAAAATAACAAATTAAACACGGCCCATACTATGTTTTAATTATTCCTGTTTGATCTTTAATTGTTTGTACCAAGGCAGTGATCAAGATCCACGAATCTCAATGGAGTTTCTACAAACCATGGATGTAACTATTTTAAGTCCATGCACAAACCAATCGTATCTTCTGTCGCTAAACGCAAATTTGTATAGTATAAAAAATTACAAAAGACATAAAAATTGTATGGGATTATTCATGTACATCGTACTTTATTTCGCATGCCAACCATCTAGGTTAATAATATTAATTGGATGAGCGTAGCGAGCGTAGCGAGCGAAGCGAAGATTCCATTTCACTACACTGGAGAAAAAAATCCGGAATGTTTTTTTTTTCTTTTTCTTTTTTTTTTTGTATTTTTGTGTGTTTGTCCACACGATTCCGGCTAAACCGATACTCCGATTGCGATGAAATTTTATGGAGGCCTTCGAAATCTCTGAACTTAGAACTGCCACGTTTTTGAGCGCAATCGGGAAATTTTTTCTCATAAAAAACGCAATGTTACGATTTTTTTCGATTTTTAAAAAAGTTCTTCGACTTATAACACCTACATGCTTTATCCGATTGTAATGATTTTTTCACAGAACCTTGATTTTATGAATTAAAATATTCGTGTGAAATTTGAGCGGAATAGAAAAATTATTTCTCATGAAAATCGTAATTTTACGTGTTTTTTTCTTTTTTAAAACAATTCTTTGACTTATAACACCTACATGCTTTATCCGATTGTAATGATTTTTTTACAGAACCTTAATTTTATGAACTTATATATTTGAAATAAATTTGAGCGCAATCGAATAATTATTTCTTATAAAAATTGCAATTTTACGATTTTTTTCTTTTTTAAAAATTACGATTAATTAAAAAATTAAGTTAATTTTTTATAAAATTTAATTTAATTAAAACAATTAAGTTATTTTTTTTAAATTTAATTTAATTAAAATAAATCTTCGACTAAGTAATGTTTTTTTCACAGAACAACAGAAAATCCGCGTAACACATTGCAGCTCAATGCACCATATACGCTCATCCAACAACGCGGCGGGACTTAAGCGTTTTCCTAGTTACAAATAAATAAATAATTTCTGTAGTGTTTTAACATTGCAGAATAGTATAAGAAACATAGCCAGTACGAGAACGAGCTAAGATTGCAAGGTTTACTCAATCTCCGTGCGGAGTTTTGGGTAATCTTGAGCGTGCAAGTTTCGATGCATCTTGGCCAGTGCCGCGCACCTCTTGACATTCCAAAAATTATAATTCTTCCCGAAAAAACATTGTTGTTAAAATAGAACCTACACATTTAAGCCCATTTATCAATTTATTATTTACCTACCTAAGGTCTCCCTAGCCTATCATAGACTAAAGTGGTGCATTATTACCTTACAGTTGACGTGCCCTTATACCAACTCAACTTAAAACTCTATTATCTATACCGATATAATTATCAAACTTAAATGCAAATGTTGCCGTGTACTCAACACATGACTCGCTCACTCGTCTAACAACGACTTTGGCGTTTCCCTAGTCGAGTTGGCTAAAGTGCACTTATAGCCGAAATGTGGGAAACGTGGGTTTAATGGTCGGGAAAGATTTTGTAATTTCTGGATTGTATTTTTTAAATTATTTAACATGTTTTGAAATGCATATAACGCAGTGTAGTCCATCATCTGTGACAATACTACGGAAAACATGGCTAGTAGGAAATACGTGAAAATATTGCAAGGTTTACTCAATCTACGAGCGGAATTTGGGGGTACCTTGACGTCCAACATTCGATTAACCTTGGACACGGCATTTCACAGCCAGGTAAATAACAAACAAAATATATTATTTCAAAATGAAAACCATTGTCGTTAAAATAATTCCCATACATTTCAACGAATTTTTCAGTTTTTTATTTCTTGCAGGTTTAAATCGTAACAGATTGTGCTCATTTTGTTAGCAGTTCTCAGTTACCTGGTCACTGATGTCTGTTTAAAATTTCAGCTCGGTCTATTTGGCCGTTCGGCCGTATGAGCCTGGACAGACAGACATTTAACATTTAACAGAATTAATCACGACCAAGGACCGATCGAGTAGCGTTGTAGACTACGTTCGCTGCGCTCACTCGTCTAACTAGTATTGGGTATAAATCCTTATTTCGCAAGTTAGCGCCTGCTGAACGGCGCATCACTTATCACGCTCTAACTTTTATTCTATTCATTATTTAGACAACACTTAAATGAATAATATTTAGCAAACATATCATTCCTTGTAATAGCGATTATTTCGATTTTTTGACCAAGTCGTTAGCTTGTTATAACAATGTACGCATCACACAAGTGAAAATTATCAATGACTTAAGTTTTCTCATTAATCAATTTGACAAAAAACTACTGATCGGATTTCGACAAGGATTCTTTGTAAAAATGCATCAGACTGTTGAGACAAGAAATAAACAAACTTTCTAGATAGAAAGTGCACCGAACGAAAATTTACAGCATAGAGTAATATGCAGCGTGCACTTTTTCACGGCTCATCCGCACGTCAAGAGTGCGTATTTTAGATAAAAACACATACCCTGCATATTACTCTATGCTGCAAAGTTTCGTTCAGTGCACTTTCTATCTATAAAGTTAGTTTATTTCTTGTCTAAAAAGTCTGGTGCATATTTTTAAAGAGGTCTTGTCGAAATCCGATCAGTAGTTTTTTGTCAAATAAATTATTGGGAAAACTTTAGTTATTGATAATTTTCACATGAATGATGCGTACATTGTTATAACAAGCTAACGACTGGGTCAAAAAAATCGAAATAATCGCTATTACAAAGAATGATATATTTGCTAAATATTATTCATTTAACTATTGTCCAAATAATAAATAGAATAAAAGTTATAGAGCGTGATAAGTGTTGCGCCGTGAAGCAGGCGTCAACTTGCGAAATGAGGATTTATACCCACTAATTCCGCCATGTTGCCTCGTGACGTCAGGAGGCGGGTACAATTCAAGTCGTCAATTGAAACTGACGAATAAGACAGTAGTATCTAACATTTTTAAAGTGATTTTGAGCATGTTTCAAGTCGTTTTTTCACCAAGAAGGAAAGTTCGTACCCCATCCAAATGTGGCATGTGTTGTCAGGTACCTAAATCCCCACGATTTTGATAGTTTTCAAGTTCACATCATGTTTCATGACGGCTGGGTGACACCTCGAAATCACACCAACTCTGCTTGCTGAATAAGGTGCCCGAGTGTGTAGCGCAACGCGGCTTGGCTGCGGCGCCCTAATGGGCTCCTAGATCAACACTGTCAAAAGCTTTACTAAAGTCCGTGTAAACAGCATCAACTTAACACCTGAGTTTAAGGACGTTGCAATATCGGGGGTGAATTCAGTAAGATTAGAAACAGTTGATTTTCTTTTCACAAATCCATGCTGTCTTGGTGATATGTAGTCTGCCACGTGGTTATTTTATCTTTTAGAAATAAGACCTTAAAAAACTTTTGAAAGTATGGCTATTAACGAAAAAGGCCGATAATTAGTAACCGAGTATTTGCTTCCTTTATTTAAAACGGGTGTAACGTTAGCATGTTTCCATCGAGAGGGAAAAGATCCTTCATTTAAAGCACAGTTAAATAGTTTTGAAAGTGGAATAGGTAATGCTTTTCTACACTGTTTGATCACATTTAGCGGTATTTGGTCTGGCTCAGGCGATTTGCCATTAACAAGTTTGCCAAGGCTATCTTCTACTTCTTCACAAGAAACATTGAAACTGGACAGTTCGCTATCAATCTGGTCAAAGAGATTAGGTATAGTGGTCCCAAACGAAAGAATGCAGGTAGCTCGAAATTGTTTTCCCAACATAACAACTTTGTCAATTTTATTCGCGCTAGCTCAGCGTGGATCTTCCACGCGGAGGAACTCTGTGCACTGTGTGTGTGTGTGTGTGTGTGTGTGTGTGTGTGTGTGTGTGTGTGTGTGTGTGTGTGTGTGTGTGTGTGTGTGTGTGTGTGTGTGTGTGTGTGTGTGTGTGTGTGTGTGTATTTATTTATGGTGTGTGTGTCTGTGTGTGTGTGTGATCTAGCACAGATAATTTTTGCTTGCGTTGGTAAAAGATATTTCTCTTTCATACACGTTGGAGCAAGTATAGAACCATATTTCCTTTTGATTTCTGAGTGAAAGTTGTTTTAAAAAACTCCCAAAAAAAGCTGGCAGCACGATTCTACACTTTTCGCAGTTATACCATTAAATTTCACTTTAGTTCAGTTCTAGTTTTTCTCTTGACAAAGCCCCACAATAATTTGGGGTTTTCCGGAATTTTTGCTTCAATGTTGTAAAGGTATTGACGATATTTTATGTTTTTTAGTTGTTTGATAAGTTCTATAATTTTGATGATCAACTTTATGACAATCCAAACCGGTTCATTTGAACATTTGATGAGCTCTGTTCTTACGTTTTAAGTCCGCAAGACATGCTTATCATACCAAACTGGATATGTATTGTTGTTGACTTTAATCACTGGCACTGTTTTGGCTATTGTTGTGTTCAAAAAATTATAGAATGTCACACAAATGTCGTTAACGTCTGTTCATTGATCCATTCCATCCCAGTCACACTCATTTAGATTATCACGAAGTTTATTTAAGTCAGTCTTCGTTCAGTTACACGTTTCACGTCCTGATTGTTTGTCGTTCAACTTCATATGTGGGAAAACAAGATGACACATAAGTAGAAAAAGGTCAGAAACAACTGCTGGTTCAACGTTTATGGCGGTAACCTCGGCGTCCGGATTATTTACAAATAATAGATCAAGGAAGTGATGGTGACTTTTTGGTTTCACTTATATAAATTCAATGAACATCTGGTTCATTACAGAGTTGCTGTTGGTAAACGGGTCCAGGTCAGTTGAGTCATTTTGATGTTTAGTTTAGACTTTCAAGTAATATCTGGTAGATTGAAATCACCACACAACATTATAAGTATTGTAAGTATAACCAACCCCAGTATCTTTATAAGATACTGGGATAATATAAGATAATAATTAAGATTATTGTGTATTTACTTCAGAATTAGTATGTTGATTAACAAGCCTATCTTATAGATATGTTGTAATCAATTTCATATTTCATCATAAGGTTGTATACCATCATGTATACCATTAATTATGTATCATTGCTTATATTTACACGGTGTGCAATTCAAAAACAGTGTATTAAAATAAATTACAAGAATATATGTTATTTTATAAACGTGTACTGTTCATAAGAATGGATATGTTTCTTTCTAGGTAGTTAGGTGTTTTTAGCCACACCACACTTATTCTGAAATGACGGGGAAAGGGTATCATTTAAACTCAAGAACTTTCCCAAACCGGATTTGTCTTTAATAAGCACCTTGTTTTAATTAAGTATTTTTGTTATAAACTCGACCATGACATATCACGTTTGTATAGCAATAGGGTAACAAACAGCACACCTCAGTAGAGGAGCCTTTACATACCCCTAAAATAATATAATATAGTGCATAGCATGATTTGTTAAGTATAGTATGTACATGTTAATAAGCCTATGAGTAAAAAATAAATAAAAATAAGCGTAACAAAATAGGCCCAAGGTCAGTAGTCGTATCGTATCGTCTCTTAATCGTCATAGTCGAATCATAAAAATATCACGTATGTATGTATGTATGTATGTATGTATGTATGTATGTATGTATGTATGTATGTATGTATGTATGTATGTATGTATGTATGTATGTATGTATGTATGTATGTATGTATGTATGTATGTATGTATGTATGTATGTATGTATGTATGTATGTATGTATGTATGTATGTAGCCTCTTAGCCAAAAAACTAAGCTCAGCATGTTTTGCTATAAAATCAATCTAACAGATTTCTAACACCAAAATTTCAAAACTAACGCAAATTTTGAATCACACGTGAGATATGGCATTGTGGTATGGGGACATTCCACAATGGCAAATTCTATTTTCAAACTTCAAAAACGAGCTCTCAGAACCATACTTGGCCTCAAACAAGAAAATAACTCATGTATCAAACCTCATTGCAACCTCATTTTATAAAACATAATATATTTACATTTTACAGCCTATATATTTAGGAATCTATCATGAGCCTAATAAAGGACAAATAAAATCAAACAATGAACAATATTGTCCACTCACATGCAACTAGGCAAGACACCTACATACACATTAAATATCACAAGCGCAAACTCACACAAGTAAATTCAAGCTACATGAACATAAAATTATTTAACCAACTTCCATCAAACATAAAGAATATTTCCAATGTAAATTCATTTAAAAATAAACTCATATCACTCTTAAAGAATAAGGCATACTACTCAGTAGATGAATTCCTAAATGATAATTGGTAAACATAAACATGTGTTAGCTTGTGTAGTGGTATGTGTTATAAATTGTTATATTAAGTATTTAAACATTTAGACCTCCAACTCGTAGTCGTAGGCCAAGACATGTAGCATTAGTAAGTAGTAGGTATATAATAGCCTATTAATTTGTAAATATAGGTCCTACCCTTTCCATATACCCTAACTACAAGATGTAATTTTTATTCTTAGTAGTCAACTGTGTTATGTAAATATAAAACTATGTAGGCAATTGGAAATAAAGCAACATTCTATTCTATTCTATTAAAACAGTGTTAATTACTGATCTTATGATGTAAGTTCCTAGTATACACAGTAACACACCCATACATCTTCAATATAAATAAGTATTTCGATACACAACTTAAAAGCTATGTCTCTTTGCTTTGTGTCTGGTCATATCACACTTCTGCCTGTAACGGTGAGGGCAAAATGGGCATTGAAACTGAGGCCCTTTCCCGCACTCATATTTGATGTGTCTAACTAACGTCTGGTTCCACTTGTACTTCTTCCCACAAGCTGAACACTCGTGCACTGGGTGTGGACCATTGGCCCAACCAACTGCTGGCCACTCTGTTGTACCAGCATCTGGAACAATGCACGATTTAACTACCTGTACATCTTACTAGTTTTAAAGAAAATGAAAAAATAAGAAAATACATTTTATTTTATACATCTTCGTCTCAAAATAGGGCCTAAAGTTAATTAATTACAAATGGAAAAATTATAAGAAAATAATAATAATAATAAATTATAATTGAATAACAATTTCAGGATAGGAAATAGGTTCAAAGACGTTCCATCTTTAGATTCAAAGTTTTACTTGCACACTGCTTTATTTCTTCTAGTCTCCATAGATAACGTAGGAAGTTAAATCCTTTAATAAAATCAAAAACTGCAACAAAAAATGGAAAGGTAATTAGGTATGGTGTGAAAATTGTACCTTGTTTTCACTATCTGTGTGCTTGTAAATTGATAATTATAATACACATTTTGATTGAGTAAATTGTCGGTGAGCAGTGCATATTTTGATAACACTTAAATTGCGCTCTTCACCACAAACCTACTTAACATGTCTTGCTAAGGTACAATTGGTAGGTATTAAATTTCTTGTCACAAGCTGTACATGAGAAACGTGGTCTGTCTCCACACTCGAGCCGGACAGGTCTCTGCAAGTCTTAGAAGAAGGTAGGCACTCATGTTGTTCTTTCTGACCACAGTCTTTCTTCATTTGCACATTCAAAGATGTTGTACAAGCAAAAACCTTAAGACAATGTTGACACTTGTGTGGCTCATTCCATCCACAGTCGTGCTTCATATGCATGTGAAAAGATAGTTTATAAGCAAAACTCTTTTCACATTTTGGACACTTGTCTTGTTTTTTCCTACCACAGTCGTTATTCATGTGCTTGGTGTGAGATATTTTACAAACAATGCCATCTTGGCAATATGGACACTTGTGAAACTCTTTCCGCCCACAGTGAAACTTCATGTGAGAGCTAAGAGTTGACTCATTGTGCTTGTAATCATGTTTCATATGGAATGCTAGACACTATTTACAGTTGAAACTCGATGGGCAGTCTTCACACCGACATAGTATGTTGTGAAATTCATCATCAGGAACTGGACACTCGACTTCATGGGAGTCTGAAACAAATGTAAGTTGACTGTTGAGTTATGTAGCTAAACAATTTTAAATTAAAGGATGAGATTTTCATCGGATACAGAAGTAAAATGAACGATTCTCTCACAATACTAACAAAAATCCCACCTCTTTGGCACACTGGTCTCACTGTCTTTCAAGTTTCAACAAAGTCCCTGTGTCACGTTTATCATTGTTAAAGCCTAGGCCATTACAACGAGATCAAACAGCTATGTGAAAACTATCCCATTGTGGATGTTGAAGCGAGCATAGCGAATACATTAATTTGAAAACCCTCAGACAAAAGGGTTTGGTGTTTATTTTGAACGTTCTATATGTTTTGGTTTTTATGCTTGCTTAATTATTCTGGTACTACTGGCTGATGAAGATTTATAACTCTTGCAGTTACTCTTGTAGGCGGGAGCCTATATACAATAATTGAAAACGTTTGTCTTTCATTCTTGCATTCTATGATTCCTTTCTTCCACTGCTCGAGGAAAGAAGAAATTCATAGAATGCAAGATATTAAATACACACATTTTAAAGTATCTTAGAGGATAGACAACATATTATTGTGTAATAAATAAAAACCAACATCTTCCATCCAGCCCACGTATTGCTAGAAGTATCATTGAAATGATATTCATATGTTTGAAACACAAAATTAATAAAGATTAGCTTTGGCAGCTAGCATTAGCATTAGCTCAGGCAACCATAATAATTGATGTACAGTAGGGTACTAAACCTATAATTTGTTTGGTTTGTTAAGTCAAAATCGTTATTTCAGCCAGTAGCTACATTGACTGTTGATACCATGACCCACTGCAGGACACGACCATACCGAATTGCATTGTTTGTCAACTATATTTAGTATGGTAACATGAAATAAGTGCAATGAGTGATACGTGTCAAGTTGGTTCACCAACATCCCGGGAATAGATACTACACCCTCCGCCCGATCACGGGTGGGGGGGTGGGTGGGGGGGGTGTACCTTGTGATGCGAGGACTTCATTTCTGTAAATCAAGCGTCACATTTTCATGCAAATATACAAAATAAAGTAACTGGGAAAATTTTCCAAACAAATCATGGATGGATTTTAAAAAGATCAATAAGCTATAATAATAAAATGCTGTAGTAAGAAAAGTGTAGATATTTACTATTCTGTTTGGGTTCATAATCAATAAATCTGTTACACTTAGAATACAATGGTACCGTTACAAGAGAAAATATCTTTGGCAGAGAAATATATTAATTTATGCATATTTACAATATCTGTGAAAAATTGGCCAGCAATAAACTTGAAGATCAAACAAATTAACCATAATTTTTCCATTAAACGTTTCAGTTATATACATTGAAGATTCTAACTAAATTGGCAAAGTCAAATGCTTTTATAGTTCTGTACACATTACTCAAATTAATTAATTGTTAAGCAAGTATTATACAGTATGTACTATCATTTTATGAATCTATTGGTATTAAAATAAATATGCAAACACATTAAAATCAGGTAAACAATATCACAAATCCATCATATCTACAAAGTACTATGTAAATGAACCAAAAATGTTAGGCACAACACTTGTCATATACTAAACACCTTTGACACCACTTACAACTATATTGATTTAAGTTATGTTGTGTAAGAAAAATGTATATAATTTAATAATAAAAACAAATTCTACATTGTTGGACTGTCCACTGCACTTATATAATGAAATAATGAAAAAGATTTTAAACAATATTTCAATTACATTAGCCATCATCTACTGGTTTATTGACTTTGACTATGTTTTGAAATAATCATGGAATTAACGTTCCAGAGTAAAAATTGGGTGTATTTATTAATTTATAAAACTTTTTAGACTCCAGGCCAGGGTTTCTGAAAACTAAAGAAAGAAAGAAAGCAAAGTTGGCAATCTGGCAAAGTCTGCTTAATGGTACAGTTCCGTGAAGCAGTCCGAGAATCGATATTTCACACACAAATGCTCGGTTAGAAAGCAAATCAAATCGTGAACGCTTAAATGTCAAACTATGACATAAAATCATAAACGACCACTCAAATTGGAGGTTTCACACAGCAGTATTAATATTAGTGTTGTGTAGTATATTAATATTATAACATATACTGCAAGAGCAATGATTTAAAAGCAGTATCGAGGTTCAGGCCCACTATTGATAATAAAATGATTATTACCACGAATTTTTCCATTACTATTTATTTGTCCATGTTTTAACTGAAAAATGGAAACTCCGGGGATTACCGTTTTGTTTATGAAGTATATAATAAATATATA
The DNA here is from genome assembly GCA_024449915.1 of Sweltsa coloradensis. Classification (NCBI taxonomy): domain Eukaryota; kingdom Metazoa; phylum Arthropoda; class Insecta; order Plecoptera; family Chloroperlidae; genus Sweltsa; species Sweltsa coloradensis. The sequence continues at coordinate 532,652 of JAMZAV010000290.1, read as the reverse complement.
TATTATGAACAAGGTTTTTCGGTTATATATATATATATTTTTAAATTTCTGTCTAAAGTACTAACATAACAGCGTCATAGTCGCCTACTATAAAGCCAAGTTTAAACATATATCTACTATAATGGAAGGTTAGAATATTGTGGGGGGGGGGGGGGACAAAGAATTTGTGTTTATCATAGTCGATGTGGAACGTACTAGCAATGCTCTTATGTTTTTGCCACTTTGCTTGTTTTTCTATATCGTGTCATCCACCGTGCGGTCTATACAAAATGTTGCTTTGCAGATCGTACAAAACACTTTGTCATTATCAGTCTCGTGTTTTCTGTACACTTGCAGCCATGTGATATACAGCACAAACTATAGTTTGGTGCTCACCACAAAGGCGGGTGATTTTATGTGGCACTCCCGCAATAATATATCTATCCACTACAGTCGCAGAAACACTCTGTAATTAACTAAAATGGTTTAAAACATAAATGCAGGTAAATTACTAAAACTATTTGAATAACCTATTTGAAAGACTGTATTTAGTCAAATATATGCTGCAGGTTTATTTTAAAATATCAAGATCTAACCGTGGGAAGCTGCCATTATGCGCAGTTGTTTGTCAATACGTACTCTTCATAACATACTTTACAAAATTAGAATGAGCATAATTACAGAGCAACCATTACTCGATGGCGGCCTTTACGTAGTTGGGTGGTCGAGATAGTAGACCACAAAGCACAAGAATGTCAGCAAGGAAGATGAAGCAAATGTCACACATAATAATGGTTAACGTGGCATAGAAAATGTGCGTACTGCATAAACACTGTCAGAATCAGAGAGAGAGAGAGAGAGAGAGAGAGAACAAGTGACAGCCTACAACGTGATGTTTTATTTCTAAAGAAGTGGAGCTATCTTTTGCAATAACAAACAAATAGGTATTTAATTTTTCTCTTCATTAAATAAATAAATAAGTAGAACAAACAAATACCAGTAAAAGATTATGAACCTATTATTTAATAATTAACAATAAAAGTGATATGAATTTCTCCAGTTGTAATGTGAATTGTTGCATATTAACCATCACATCATTCTGCAATAATTGGATTTGGGACAAAACTACAGCAATTAGCAATAGACAAATTAAAACAGCATACAACTTGTGGTTGTCAAACCACTTATGAATAACAGTTTTTAAAATGAAACATAAATGTTTTCACATCACAATAAATTTCAATAAAAATTGCACAAATATATTTGTGATTCAATTGAATTGAAATAAACCAAAGGGAAGTTGTAAAATAATTAAATCATTTACATAAAAAAAGCCTAGATAAAAAAACATATTTCCTTGTTCAGTGATACACAATTAATATAAGGTGGTGGCTTTAAATTCTCAATTCATTGATACAATTATTATTTGTGACCAACCAACCTTGTATAAGTAGGCATGTACTATGATAAAATAAATTATTGATTATCAAAATGGGGACTACATTATTACACAAAATATTACATTTATTATTATGTATATTATAATTATATATTTTGTTAAGGGGCCTATATTATTACAAAAAAGTGTACACCTAAATGTTTTGATTGGAAAAGGTGTGAAAGGAGTCATTTTCAAGCCTCTATGATTGCAAAATGCTAAATTAAATAGTGGTAGTCAGTGTTGGGGAGTAGCTAGATACATTGTGTTATACCTTTACCTATACCTAGATACAAAAAAATGTGCCTGTACCTGTATCTAGATACTTTTTATTCTGTATCTCAAACAAGTTCCGATACAAAGATACAAGATACTTTCTGTCATATTATTTACATTTTAAATACGAACATTGTTATGTAATAAAATTCCAGGTTTTAGTTTATTTGGTCACAACCATTAGATCATATGTTCCACTGTAGCCTAGGGGATATGGGGATCGAGGAAAATCCCATGCTGGACAGAAACAGCCACAGACAGGGGGAGGGAAAGGAGAAAGTTTCTCACGTCGCCGGCCAAAGTACGCCTCTAGTTTTGGGGAGTAAAAATTAAAATACATATAAATATAATACATATTATACATATGGAATTTCTATAAATTTCTATATATATATATATATATATATATATACTAGCTGATGAATTTTTCCTCTTTTCTCGCCTTTTAGGATCTGGAACAAATTCTACTAATTTTACTGTTAATGGGAAACACAAATATGGGAACAACATTGAGAATAATATTTTAAAGAATAAGATGTGTTTCTTAGCACAACATGCCAAAAGAGTCTGATTGACAAACAAGAACCAGAAGGCTTAAGAGAATTGATGAAAGTTAGATCTATGCTTCCTATGCTTTTCAATTGCCAGTATTTTTTAATGAGTTTTACTGTTTGCTTTTTTGTTGTTTTTGTTTTCACAAAAACGTCTTTTTGCCCATATTCCGTCCGTGTGTTAAGATGACTTTTGTAATAAATAAATTTTTAATAAATCAACGTATAAAGGGCATACAAGCGTAGATCGAAGCTCAGAAAAAAACTCGTATAAAGAATAATACATTATCTTTCATCGCTATTCAGTCAGATTTCTTATCGAGAGTAAATCTTTAGATAGCATGGGCAAGATTAGGCAAGATATTACCAACCGTTCAGAAGAAATCATCAACACTTGAGTGCACATTTGAGTTGGGCCAAGCTCAGCGTCCCCTCTTAATTTCAGTTCAGACTTCAGAGCATTGCATCATAAAGTTAAAAATTTGCAGCATTTGCTTTTAGTCTCAAATTACAATGCAAATTTTATTTTACCGATTACTATTAGTAAAATTATTATTATTATGACATCCAAACCCAGCGGAGTGTAAGGAGAAGCTCATTAAGATTTATTTTAGACCATCAATTCCTTCAAGTGTGTGTACCGGTAAAATTTGTTTTAAATCTAGTCCCACTTTGTAAAAACATCATTCTTAAAACAAATTCACAGATTCTTTTTTTCCAGATTCTCTTTTAAAATATAAAATGACTAGAAGATTATGCCAATATGAAAGATAAAACTATCAAAGTTATGCGATCAAGCAAATTACAGGCAATTGTTGGGTTATGAAAAAGATAAATACACCGTCACACATAATAATAATAATATGCTTACATAAGAATTTGAGTCTTGAATGCAGAAACCAAAGTTTATCAGCACAAGGCATAAATAAACAAACAAGCCGCTATTACCAGGCTACATACAAATCAGCAGTCTTGGGCACGTTCCCCCAAAAAAGGAACTTTGAAAAGTTAAGTTACTTCTGCCCAAAAAGGAACTGAGACGTTCCTCGTTCCTTTTCAATAAAAAAGGAACTAAAACGTTCCTCGTTCCTCAAAAGGAACTTAATTCCTTTCAAGTTCCTTATACCATCACTGATTTAAACAATAATGAATATGAAATGAGTTAATTTATCATTACTCTTATTTATTAAAGCGAGTCCCAGGCCATCTGACGAGGGTGGCGCCATTTTCGAAAAAACAAGATATCACATTGATATTTTTCATACTGCAGTTTACGATATCAGGTACTGGAATTCGACGGGATTACGACGGCAAAAGGAACTTATAAAGGAACGTTAAATTCGTTCCAAGTTCCCACGAAATAGTAACTTTGACGTTACAAGTTCCTGATCTAAGAAAAGGTACGCGTTACTAGGAACGCGTTCCTCCCCAAGACTGCAAATCAGATTGACAATGTGTACACTGTGCGTAGTAGTAGTAGTAGTAGTAGTAGTAGTAGTAGTAGTAGTAGTAGTAGTAGTAGTAGTAGTAATATGTTGCATTATGTTGTACACGTATTTACTATAGATATTATAAAATTGTGTCATAACACACGTGACTATTAATAAATAATAATCATTTACTTATTTCTTTACATTGCCACAGCAACATGCCAAGGCCTAACCGCAATAAGCAAACTAAACTATCTAGTATCACAAATAAAGTTACGTACCAAGTAACAGAGACTATATGCACATCTACAAGAGATTGGATGCAAGATGTAAACATTAGTCGATCCATGCTTTCATTCAGTAACAGAGAAACAGATGTTGACTATATGCACATCTACAAGAGATTGGATGCAAGATGTAAACATTAGTCAATCCATGCTTTCATTCTCATTAAATGCAACCCGACGGAATGGACTTGAACATTTGGTAAAAGTACAAAAACAAAACATAAAATTATTACAACCAAGGTCACATCGGATTCTAAAGATACCAATTACCAGAACCATCTTTTAGCCCTGTAAAATTAACATATAAAATAAATCAGGACCTGTACAAAGCATGTTTTAATCACTTTGTTATAGGCGCAATTTGTTGCCATTTACACATAATGTTGAAGTTACGAGGTCCGATCTCCTTCGTAAATCAGTTTTTTAACTGAATAGGATAGACGTTAAATAAATAAAACAAATAAATAAATGTAACTATCTAATTACCCAAAATAATTATTTTATTTATTTGTTTTTTTGGTGAATCAAAAGATTTCTTTGAGAAGTATTTATTTTTTCTCCATTTAAAATAATTAAAATCTATAATGTCTTCATCAATAAAAAGTCACCTAAATTCTTGAATCTGGTATAAGAAAAATTATTTTTATCAATCTGCACAGTTGATTTTTAATACAAGATATTCTTGTGGTAGTACCATTGAGTCAAAAATTTAAGCTAGAAATCCACAACCCAATCAGGAACCGAATTTTTCTTCCTTACAGCGAGAGGTAATTTATGTGTGTTTGCTAGATGAGCATCCACGTGACTCTTCCGTTTCGCTTTGTAGGTACAGAAGGGGCACTGGAACTGCGGCTCTTTCCCGCACTCGAAGTTGACGTGCCGAGTGAGGTGCTTCTTGCGCTTGTAGCTCTTGTTGCAGGCGGGACACTGGAACCGGGGGGGAGGAGGGCTGTCTCCGAACTCGATGACCCTGACGGGCGGGCGCCAGTAGCCTGAAAACAAACAATGCATATGATAATATTACATACTTCTGAAATGGATTTAAACCCATCAATATGTTATTAGGCCCACGGTCAATGTAAACGGTGACTTGGGAGCCATCCTAGAAACAAAACACAAATTGTATAAAGTTGTTCCGAACAAATCATGTCAATACTACTGGCTGTATATGCAGATGAATTGTGGCCAACCAGCTGACCTCATTTAAAATAGAATTTTGCTGGTTGGCCATTATTTGTTCGCCATCAGTGTTGGCATCAACAGGGTAAGTTTGGAGTCGCTACATGATGGGATAGTCGCGAAATTAAAACCACGCGAAATTACAGTTTTTTCGCGATATCTTGAGAACGATGCAAAGTATCTAAAAACTGATTCTAGACCGAATTGTGGTTTTGTTAGAACAATATAAAGCAAGAAAAAATATTGAAATATAATAATGGGTGCGGTTTGTATTTCAGATATAAATTTAATTAAATTTCTAATTAAAAACTTAATAACCATCAAATTACAATATTTTTTCTTGCATTATGTTGTTCTAACAAAACCAAAATTCGGTCTAGAATCAGATTTTAGATATTTTGCATCGTTCTCGAGATATCACGAAAAAACTGTAATTTTGCGTGGTTTTAATTTCGCGACTATCCCATCCTCTTAAGTTATCTAGGTGCACGGAAGCGCAACGGGCCAAGCCACGCGCGTCTCCGCTTCCACTAAGCGCCTATTACCGCACGCCTATATTAGCACTTAACACGGTGTTGCCGACGCGAAACCATGGGAGATAGAAACCTGCAACTTGCTTCAATCGATGGGCTTTTACTATGAGATGACCCATTTCAAGTTTCATCCCGATCTGCTGATGCCTCTAGAAGTTATTGAGACGTCAAGATTGTTCAAAAATACTTTCTTCTTCAGCTGGGTGGGTGGGTAGTTAGCTAAGGACGTATCAGTTTGTGGGGCCTCAATGGATAATGTTAGAGAAGCCAAAATTTGCACTGATGTCAGTCATCTCAGTGGCCATATGCTTTACAAACGGTAATTGGATTAGATGACCGGGAGCTTAGATAATGCAAAAATAACAAATTATTTAATTCGTGTTTTAGTAAGAAACAGATTTGGAATAGAGGTGTTGGTTTGTGGCCATTGAGGGCCAATGGATAATGTTTGAGAAGCCAAAATTTGCGCCGATGTCAGTCATCTCAGTGGCCATTTGCTTTACAAATGGTAATTGGATTAAATGACCGGAAGCTGAGATAATGGAAATATAACAAATTAGTTAATTCATTTTTGTTGAGAAACGGATTGGTGTGGGCCCCCAATGGATAAAATTTGAGAAGCCAAAATAACAAAACTGAACTAATTTGATCATTTTTTTAATTGACATTGAGGTGCATATGAGTGGTGGTCGAAACAATAAATAGGTATCTGTGTGTTATTAATTAAACGAGGGAGCGGAGCGACCGAGTGTTCTCCATTCAACTCGAACGGCTCTCATTCTGTGATTCTGTCTGTCTGTACGTCGAAAATCAGCCGAACCGCTGAACAGATTGGGCTGAAATTTTAAACAGACATCCGGTACAGTTTCAGAACTGCTACAAATCGCTAGATCCATGCGATTATTCAAATACTAAATGGATTTTTTAAAACAAATTTGTTAGTAGCAGCTCAGGGACATAACTTCAGGTTGATAGCCTATGGAAGCATTAGCTAAGCAAAGAGATAAATTTTAATCCCGTGTTTTAGAAATTTTTTAATTTTTGAACATAGATGAGTTTGTTGTGGGCCATATGGGCAATGGAAATGTTGGAAGTCAAATTTTGCTGCGATTGTCAGTTCATCTGCGGGCCATTTGCTTAACAAATGGTGAATTTAAAGTTCAATTGAGATAATGAGAAACCAAATTTATTAATAATTCATTTTGTTGAGAAACCGGATGTCGTGCCCCAAGGATAAAATGTTAGACAGCCATAATATAGCAAAAGAAAGCGTTGATCCAGTTTTAATTGACATGAGGGCATATGGTGCGTCAACAGTTAAAATAGATCTTTGCGTTTCTATTTATGACTGCGATGCTAAAACCTTCTAATTATCAATGAGTGAGATTTTATTTTGAATCATGTAATAAAGTAATTTTCTCTACTTGAATGCTAACATCCATACCATGTAGGTTCTAAAAAAATTATTGATATAGGCCTACCATACAAAAATGCAAAAACTTGCAAAAAAGGGGCCACGCAGAAAACGAGGAAGATACAAGTGGCCCAACTGCATAATGTGGTGAGATCTAGAAGTGTGGCCAAGCTCAATATTTTATTTAAAATAATAAATATATTTGTTAATTATATAATAAATATATTTATTAATTATATAATAAATTAATAATATATCAATATCCATATTATTATCTAACTAATTATGAAATAAATATATTAACAAAAATAACATTAACATTAAATAAATTTATTGAAACATTTACATGTGGAAATATCAAAATTAACAGACGCCATTCAAAATTAAAAGCTTGGTCGATGAATTTAGATTGGTTATGCTTTGGTTAGTCAGTAACGACAACCAAGTAAAAAATTCATCGGCCAAGCTTTTAATTTTGAACGGCATCTCTTAATTTTGATATTTCCACATGTAAATGTTTCAATAAATTTATTTAATGTTTTATGTTATTTTTGTTAATATATTTATTTCGTAATTATAATTAGATAATAATATGGATATTGTGTATTATTAATTCATTATATAATTAATAAATATATTTATTATTTTAAATAAAATATTGAGCTTGGCGACACTTCTAGATCTCACCACTTTATGCAGTTGAGCCACTTGTATCTTCCTCGTTTTTGGCTTGGCCTCTTTTTTGCCAGTTTTTGCATTTTTGTATGGTATTTTACTTACATAAGTATTGTAACAAACAAAAACTACCTATGATGGCTTGCTCTTCTACATCTACAGATAGGCCTATAACTGTAAGATTGCACTAGTTACTAGAGTCACCAACAAGTGCAGGGATACAACGCTTTACCAAAAAATATTTTCTCTACTTCTTACTACATGTTTAAGAAAAATGTTAATAGGTGGCTCCTCGAAAAAGGATTTACCCGCAATCAGAATGCCCAATCGGTTTTAACTTATTACTTGCAGTAATAGTGTAGTCTTTAAGTTCAGTTTTTAAGTCTTTAGTTTTTAAGTCTCTAGCTTTAGGCACCTTTGTAACCTACGTGTTGCAGGGTAGGTTTGAAAAGGTGAATTAAAATTAATATTAAGGATTAAATTAACCAATCACATTTGCTTCCTTGCAAATAAATAAAAAATCCACTCTAGCCATCATCTTGTCGATTATGAACAATGTATTTAATTGAGCGAGCGTAGCAAGCGTCTCCACTTGACTCTTATGGCTCGAATGTCTATTTTTTTTTCTGTTACTGCTTCGGTACAGGTCGCACCGTTTCTCTGATCGACCTGAAATTTTGCACACATGTACATTCCACCTAGGCAGGTTGCTGTATAGTTTTTGAACAACATCCGATTGTTGGTTATAAAAAATAAAAAAATAAAAATAAAATAAAAAATGTTACGATCGTTATGAAATTTTGCAGGGTCAATAAGTACAACATTCTCTCCTATTTTACAAATTTTCAGCTAAATCGGTCAAGACCTTAAAGACTTATTGGTATGTAACATTATGGGAATGTCGTACTCGGGTCGTGTTGCACGTACCGGTGCTCGCTCAACAACGCGACGGGACTTTAGCGTTTTCCTAGTACATCATATATTTGCCCACACACAAGCATTATGCTTATGTGGGCTTCTCAAATGAAAATGTACATGATTTTTTTTCTCGTTATCATTATCTTTGTCTTTTTTGTCTTTTTACCCATAGGCCTGGATTATTTTTGTCGTTAATTATTATTATTATTATTACTTTTACCTGACCTATGAACTACTATGTATGTAACCAATGTAATAAGCATGTTTCTTTTGTGAATAAACATTTTTGTGAATTGAATTGAATTGAAATTTTGACACAAATAAAACCAAGAAACAAAGCACAACAAAATGGAATAATATAACAGAAAATATTATGTACTTTAAATACAGATTAATGGTTTTATTTATGTTATGAATATACCTACAATTTTTTTTTTAAATTTAATCAAGGTTTATGTCGAAAAACTTTTACGATGCTTCTTGTCACACCAACTGAAAAAAATTTGAAAAATTGAATAATTAGTCTGTAATGTCTGACTTGGATAAAAAACTGGTAAACACAAACTGCATGTTTGTCATTATATAAATATTAGATACCATTAAATTAATTGGATGAGCGAAGCGAAGACTTCAATTTCACTGACCCCCCAAAAAATTTAGCTCGGTTGTTTTTTTGTTTGTTTTTTTTTTTTTTTTTTGTTGTTTTTTTTTTGTTTGTTCGCACGATTCCGGGCAAACGGCATATGCGATCTTGATGAAAATTGAAGGGGACCTTCGAAATCTCTGAACTTAGACGTGCCACGTTTTTGGGTACAATCGAAGAAATATTTCTCATGAATATCGCACTTTTACGATTTTTTTCGATTTTTAGTGCGATATTTTCGAGACATTTGGGCCGATTCTGACCAAACGGGTAAGGCTACAACGTTCATATTTCACATGGACATAAAGGTAATGATGATGTATTGCTTTCTGAAAGAAAAAGTTGAAAAAGTTAGCCAGAATCTATAGAAATAAAGCTTTTAATATAAGTTTTTTGACTTTTTGTGCGATATTTTCGTGCCATTTGGGTCAATTCTGACCAAACGGGTGAGGCTACAACGTTCATATTTCACATGGACATTAAGGTAATGGTGATGTATTGCTTTCTGAAAGAAAAAGTTGGAAAAGTTAGTCAATATCTATAGAAATAAAGCTTTTAATATAAGTTTTTTTGACTTTTAGTGCGATATTTTCGTGTCATTTGGGCCAATTCTGACCAAACGGGTGGGCCTTCAACGTTCATATTATACATGGACATTGGGGTTATGGTGATGTAGTACCTTTTAAAAGAAAAAGTTGAAAAAGTTAGCCAGAATCCATAGAAATAAAGCTTTTAATATAAGTTTTTACGGTAAATAATACCAATTGACAGGTAACAAAAGAAATTTGACAACAATCACTTACAATGCTTAGGTAGCAAAACAAAGCACTTGCAAAAGTAAAGATATCCCACGCAAACTAAAAACTTTAAAAAGCTCATCCATCAACGCGGCGGGACTTTAGCGTTTTCCTAGTATAATATCATACACATATTGTCCATGCTTAAAGCTACACACTCAGGTCCAACAATGCACAAAATATGTTATCATAGTACAAGCATTATATAGATAAGTAGACTAGTACCTGAGTAGACCTATTTAGGTGTTGTTTGATTTTTTGATATCATTTTTATTTTTGTACTTTAGTAAATAATTAATTTTATGTAAAAGCCTGTATCGCACTTGTGGAGGTAACTCTGTTGTTGGTGGCAATAAATAAATACAGTAGTATGAATTAAAACCCTCCACTTCACAAGCAACATTTTAAAAACATAGTGATGGAAAAGTTGATGAGGTGCTAAGCTTGGCAGGCCAGTGTTGATTCTGTGATACCCAAGTTCAATGGTGGAAGTACCCCTTTACCCAACTTAATGATTAGACGAGTGAGCGCAGCGAACGTAGTCTACAATGCAACTTGATCGGGTCTTAATAGTGATTACTTTGACTGTTAAATGTTAAATGTCTGTTTGTCCGGTCCCATACGGCCGAACGGCCAAATAGATTGAGCTGAAATTTTAAACACATCCGTGACCAGGTAACTGGGAACTGCTAACAAAATGAGCAAAATCCGTTGCGATTTAAAACTACAAGAAAGAATAAATTTCAAAGTAAGACAAAATTTGTAGGTTTTATTTAAACGACAATGGTTTTGTTTTTGAAGAAGTAATATTTATCGAACCATTTTTGTTGGGTTGTGATTGTATGCAGTGACCAAGATATATTGAATCTTGCTTGCTCAAGGTTCCCCTAAATTCCGCTGGGAGATTGAGTAAACCTTGCAATCATTACCCATATTTTGTACTGGCTATGTTTTCCATAGTATTGTATGCATTTCAAAACATGTTTTATAATTTTTTTAATACAATCCAGAAATTAAAAAATATTTCCAGGGGTTTGAACCTAGGTCTTCCACATTTCGGGTATATTCAAGGATGATGTTACGGGACACTGTACATTTATGAATTAAAATGCGCAAATGTGGACGGGTAGATGAGCTTGGTTCTTTTTTTTAGATCTCATTTATTTTTAGTGTGTAAGGTTTGGCTGTATTTTTGCAAATTTTTGTTATGTGTGGGATTTCATTACTTTTTCAAGTTCCATTGCAAAATTATTTGTTAAAAATTAAAAAATAATAATTTAATCAAAGTTGATTTATTTCTCGATTTGGTTCGTCGGGAAACACTCCCGTAGGTGTAATTCGCGTTTAAAAGCAAAGTGGCTGACATCTGGCGGTCAAGTGGAGAACTGCTCCAAGGCAGACACCGGGCGGCTGCATGGCGGCATTCAATGTTAAACCAATGCAATATTGTAGCGTCACGGTCAACTACAGAATGAATTTACTCGATCATGTTTATTATTTAGCAAGCAAGAAAGGTCATAAAATTAGTAATACACATTTTTGTGATGCGTAATGAAACAAAAAGTCTGAATGTGTATATTATTCCGTGCAATACTGTGGGTTAGATGAGAGTTCTAACCTATTCCTTGAGACACATTTTTCACAACTTTCTTCAGTTTCATGGATACCACGTGATACCACCAATCGATAAACGATTAACTATAATGGTAATTAATTTATTATAATGATGTGCTGTACGCGGTATAGGGCCAAAGCGGGCTAAATGTACCGTCTTTGGGCTCAACATTCTAAACCCAAAGATACTGTGAACCATAGTAGTATATATAATGCAAGTCTCATTAATGGTATAATTGATAATTGGTATAGATATAATATGGAATTTTTGTAATTATTTTTTATTATTAATAATAAATGTCCATAATTTAAGTTTTTAAATTTGTGCAGCGCATTGAATGTAAACTATCCTACCTTGATTTTTTATTCTTATATGCCAAGAGATTTGTACCAACTGCTGCCGTGAACAGCAAATAATTATGCGTAGACTTAATTATTTATGAGTTCATATTATTCATAATCTCAACCAAAACAACAACAAAACAATTCTAGGACTTAACTAGACGTAATATAATTAGTAACTATGCGTATTAATAATAGTAGCGAAGGTCGGTGCCATCCATATAACCTATAACTTTAAATTTTTAGCCGCATTGGTGGTGGTAGTGGTGGGGGGGGGGGGCTTTTTAAATGTGAGACAATGTTTTAAGAGGTTTCAATGGCGTGACGAAACACAAATTTAATAACAAATCGAGTTTGATAATTTATTCGCGAGGAACCCGCAAAAAATTACTTCCGGGGGGGAGGGAATAAATAATTTGTGATATAATATTATATTACATATTATCATATAGGTCTAAGTAAAGGCCAATAACCATAAGAAATTCGCGGTATTGCCATCAAGTTAAAATTACTGAAAATACACCTCTCCAAATTCCGAGATAAAGTTCCTTATTTTGCTAGTTATTTTGCAGCTGAGCTGAGGGTTACAAAATATAGTGATTGTCCTACCCCGTGCCCCGTCGTACCCAACTACTGGAAAGTGTAAATACTTCTCGAACTGATGCTTACAATGAAATATTAGGTTTTACAGCTTGAAAAACACACTTGCTCCCTATGCAGCCCGTGTTTTTATCTGCCTTCGGACGGCCATGTTGGCATACGACCGTGCTGCTACCTGGTTTAGGTTTTAACCGCGAATTGTTCCATCCATTCAGATGTATAATGCAACTACAATTCAGAGATCAAAATGTACCCGTCCTGATGGTCTACTGGTTAAGACGCCTGTCTGGAATGCGGGAAATCCATGGTTCGATTCCCGGTTGGGGCGGACTTTTTTAAATTCTGAATTGTAGTAAATAATAAAAGTTGATTTAATTGCTATGCAGCCATGGTATTACCAACTAACAATATAATGTAAAATCTAGTGGTCCATAGACTGGTTATTTGTATACAATGTAGGCGATCATTGTCAAGTAACTATAGTAACTATAGTTACTTGTTGATTGTATGCCTGTAAAAGGCTTATATTAAAACCTTTATTTGAAAGCCTTCCAGCAAACTTTTTCAACTTTTTCTTTCAAAAGGCAATCACCATTACCTTAATGTCCATGTAAAATATGAACGTTGTAGTTCCACCCGTTTAGTCAGAATTGCTGGCCGATTGAAACTGACGAATTAGACAGCAGTAGCAGTAGTAGTAGCTAACATCCTTAATGTGATTTTGAGCATGATTCAAGCCATTTTTTTTCACCAAGAAGGAATGCTTGTACCCCAACTAAATTTGGCATGAGTTGTCAGGTACCTAAATCCCCTTGATTTTGATAGTTTTTAAGTTCACATCACGTTTCATGACGGCTGGGTGACACCTCAAAATCACTCCAACTCTGCTTGCTGCAAAGGTGCCCGAGTGTGTAGCGCACCGCGGCTTGGCACCCTAACAGGCACCTAGATATAATAGCTTTACATTTTGAAGAATCTTTCTCATACTAAAGGTTGAACAAAAGAAAACTTCCAACAATAAAAATTAAATAAATAAGCAGAATGACTGGGTAATTTCTGCCAAGGGATGCATTCGTAGCCAGGCGGGCCAGGGCAGTGCCCTGACCGAGATTTTATACACAGGCACCTAGGCATAAAATGTACGAATAGTACAATCTGACTTTATTATAACAGGTAAACCTAGCCAATTTCAGTGCATATAATATAACCTGGGTATATTAATGGTACTTTATGTCTCGACCATTTCAACCAATCGTTCAATGTACATCACCTCACAGCGCTTTATGCAATACTATTAAATGTAAGTCCTCCAGAACAACATACCAATATATATAAACCATATCCACAAATGTTTCTTGGTGTCTCAACTATAATAATAAATCAGAAAAATTATAAATAACAGCCTAAAATAAAAGTAAAGCTCAAATTAGATAATGTATCAGGTTATGGTGACCATAATTATTGAAGCAAAAACCGAGACACATGGACTTTCGACTTAATGTATGGACTTGTGTGGGCCACAAGGGGTCATTTTTCTCTCAAGATAGCCTGCAGTGAGTTCTGAGACAGGTCTTTGCCTTGAGGGTGCGGCGCAAGTAGCCTTCATGATAGCCTTTAGAGTCTAGTTTAGAGCAATCTGAGAAAGGATGACACTATACTTCTACTAATTGCAATTATTACTGCTGACTACTCGGCGCTAGTCACCTACGAGCTGGCAGCCCCCACCCCCACCCCCTCAAGCTAAGTCCAAGCATCATTGAAGGCTTTTATTGAAGGTCACTGCAGCAACAAAGTGGTAGCCCAGCCCAGAGAGAGTTGTATTTTACAGTATTACTATTTATATTTTCTAGTATTTTGAATTAACTTGTATTGGCTTTCATTTGACAAAATATTTTGTTTGTTAATATAAATTTAAATGGAAAATACAAATTAATTGAACGAACTCTTAAAACCGGGACATTTTACCATCCAGAGAACTATTTTCGGGACACCGGAACAGAACACAAAAACCGGGACGATCCCGTTAAACAGGGACTTTTTCCTTTGACCGCGCATTCATTCTACCCCCATCACTACAAAGCATCTAGGGTACATTCTTTTGTTGGAGCTAGTATATGCTGACATTACAAGTGAGCCTAATAATTTGAGGAGAGTAATCAAAACAAATACATTAATACATTTATTTGCAGTCCTATACATGGCATTAAGTTTTATGTAAATATGAATATTTACTACACTACCAAACAATGTGGTTATGTCAGGATGTTCATGTTTCCCATCTAAAAATTATTGGACTTCTGTTTTTAGCATCAAACTTCAGAACACATTCATTGCTTAAAGATTTTCTGAAGAAACCAAACACTAGACGGTTGTAGCAGTTATATTTGAATCATAAAGTTCTATGTATTTGCCAAAGACATATCCCCTGCATGAGAAAAAGAGTGTCAGGAAGAATCAAAGGAAGGGATAATTATCTAGATGAGCAAAGTTTTTGGTGGTACTAGGGTGTACTAGTGCAATTTGATTGATCATCATTGAAGTACTGGTTCAAGTTTTCATGCAGGAAAATGTTGCCAAACAATGTCTGCACTTAAAACAGTACAATGGAACACATCCGGCTTTTTTTTGGCAAACTGCAATGGGCACCCGATCTTGTGAAATAACACGGCCAGTCTCCGTCTACTGGTTACAAGGCTTCCTGGTAGTAGCCATTCTTGATTGAGATTTCATCAGATATGAAATATGAGCTTGCTTAGCTGTCCAGCTTCTTAAGATTCTCACGTACTTTGAAATTAAAAGAACCTGGAAAAAATAAATAAATTAGGCCTAAACAAATAGTAGGCCTACTATGACATTTTTATTTATCAGGTTGTTTTGTGGCGGTGGTATTCAACAATTGGTGATATTTTTCTCAATCAATCGTTGAATATCTCCACTACAAAACAACCCGATAAATAAAAATGTCATCAAGACATTTTAAAAGTTTGAAAATTGAACTATAGTTTAAGATAACTTTGTTCTTGTTGCCTAAGTAACGGTTTATTTTAATTTTTAGTTTTTACAATATAAATAGTTACAGCCA
The DNA here is from genome assembly GCA_024449915.1 of Sweltsa coloradensis. Lineage (NCBI taxonomy): Eukaryota > Metazoa > Arthropoda > Insecta > Plecoptera > Chloroperlidae > Sweltsa > Sweltsa coloradensis. Next base: position 516,894 of record JAMZAV010000290.1, on the reverse strand, counting down.
CAATAATTATGACTATACATTTAGTATTTTATTGTATATATATATATATATATGCAGACATTGTATTTTCGGGTAGTCCGTGTGGTTTTATTATTAGTTCCAACGTTTCGGGCAGTTCTCCCTGCCCATCTTCAAGGAAATTTAAAACATAAAAAAAAAAAAAAAAATGGGCAGGGAGAACTGCCCGAAACGTTGGAACTAATAATAAAACCACACGGACTACCCGAAAATACAATGTCTGCATATTCAATCCGTGAAAGTCTGCGATATAACATATATATATATATTTTTTTTAGGGTTTCTTTAAAGCATAGCTTTACATGAATTTTGTATAATATTATATTCAATGCTTAATGCCCTTACTAATACTACTTATGACTAAAACATATTGCAGAGTAAGGCTTGCTTATTGCAGCTACATAACCAATACATATACAACAGTTTTCACCGTGAAGTCCACGTTACACCTACATAATATGAAAACACTAATAAAATAATAAACTACGATAATACTTTCTTCTTCTTTTTCTTCTTCTCCATATCCACATTTGGCCTATGATGCCATCATGCTTGATCTAGTCAACCAATAGAGACGAGCCTCCCTTTCCTCCTTCTTCATGCCGTTGGGCATTGCGTCACGTCATTTGCCAGACTGGCACAGGTCTCTATATACTATACTAAATTATGAAACAGTACCTAGGCCTACAAATCATGTAGGCCTACGTGTTACTAATCATCATTTTTTCATATTACAAAGTAAAGTGTTTGGGAGGGACGTGATTTGATTATAGAATTGTAATTGACATTGAACAAAAACTTTCTAAATCCATCAAAATTTTGAAACAAATTTAAAACACTGTTTGGATATTAATTTGATAAAACTTTTGAGCATGTGAGGTTTAGTTGTAATAACTCTATTGGACTATACACTGCACTTTAATAAACTAGGGAAACGCCAAAGTCGTTGTTAAACGAGTGAGTAAGCCAAGTGTTGAGTACCCGGGAACATCCCCTTTCCTCCTCTATACCTAAGGCTGGATCTAGCCCAGTATGGGAAATGATACCGGGTACTCAACATATGGCTCACTCACTCGTTTAACAACGACTTTGGCGTTTCCCTTGTCATTTAAATTGAACATTTAAAATGTGAATCATGTTCAAAACGTATTAGCGTGAAACATTAACAAATTTCCAAGATAAAACAAAATCACCTAATTTTTATTTCCCATTTAACACTCCTCAAAAATAATATGTGGGTGTAAAAATATAAAAAAGTTCGAGCTAACGGGTATCGAACCCCAACCCTCCGTGCGGTAGTCTAAATGCTTACCAATAGGCAATACAAGCCACGTAGCTATTGTCCCACTAGCTGCTACTTAACAAATGCTATCGATATTTTAAAAATCACATTTTTATTTATTGTAGGATTAAATCGCAATGGATCTAGCTGATTTTGTTAGCAGTTCTCAGTAAACTCTTACCGGATGTCTGTTAAAAATTTCAGCCCAATCTGTTCAGCGGTTCGGCTGATTTTCGACGTACAGACAGACAGACAGACAGACAGAATCACAGAATGAGAGCCGTTCGAGTTGAATGGAGACACTCGGTCGCTCCGCTCCCTCGTTTAATAAATTGCACCACAGTCTAGGAGGGGTCTCACTCGTTGTGCTGTTATGTGACTTTCCACCCTTCCTATCTCTAACCCTTTCTCTTAGTATGAATGAAGAGGCACCCTGGCCCAGCAACAACAGAAAGGGCAGCTTTTATCTTGTTGCCAAGGGTCCTGGTTTGAATCCAAGGTAAGTCATATATTTTTTTTTCTCCCGCCCGAGCACTAGAGTTGAGAGGGAAGCCCCCTTACTGTCTGTGCTGACACTGTGTGCCCCAGTATGAATGGTGTGTGAAGTAACCTTGCTGATGACAACAACATGTATGCAGAATTTACTTCTTGCGTGGCCCTACCACAGGTTTGGTTATGTGTTGTGAGTTTTGTTTGCAGGTAGTTAGCTGATTTTTAGTGGCAACCATCTGCTTGGCCATTTGCTTGACGAGTCCCAGAAGGACGAAACGAGTCGTGGATTAAGGTAACAACTTTAAATTAGCTGCAGTTGTTATCAGCAGGTGAAAAATTGTGTCACTCCCAGCCCTTCAGGCTGGGATTTATGTTCTCTTTGCTTTCCCAACCTGTCAACCCTTCTCCAATCTAACAAGATTGAAGACAATATTTTGACGACTTAATGACTGAAAGTGCAGTGTATAGTACAACTGTTTGGATAGTTGGGAAGGAATACTCATGGGCATTTACTCAGGCTCATGCCACCATTTGCATGTGTCTGAAGAAAACCTAGGGAACACACAATTTCAGGATTACTGGTAGTCGGAATAAAGCCAAAAAGGACTGAGCAAACTCCATCGGCATGCTTAAATATGTTTACACTAGGAAAACGCTAAAGTCCCGCCGCGTTGATGGATGAGCTTTTTAAAGTTTTTAGTTTGCGTGGAATATCTTTACTTTTGCAAGTGCTTTGTTTTGCTGCCTACGCATTGTAGGTGAATGTTGTCAAGTTTCTTTTGTTTCTTGTCAATTGGTTTTATTTACCGTAAAAAACTTTTATTAAAAGCTTTATTTCTATGGATTCTGGCCAACTTTTTCAACTTTTTCTTTCAAAAGGTACTACATCACCATAACCTTAATGTCCATGTATAATATGAACGTTTTAGCCCCACCCGTTTGGTCAGAATTGGCCCAAATGGCACGAAAATATCGCACAAAAAATCAAAAAACTTATATTAAAAGCTTTATTTCTATAGATTCTGGCAAATTTTTCAACTTTTTCTTTCAGAAGGCAATACATCACCATTACCTTAATGTCCATGTGAAATATGAACGTTGTAGCCCCACACGTTTAGTCAAAATCGGCCCAAATGTCACGAAAATATCGCATTAAAAATCGAAAAAAATCGTAAAAGTACGATATTCATGAGAAATATTTCTTCGATTGTACCCAAAAATGTAGCAAGTCTAAGTTCAGAGAAAACGAAGGTCGTGTCAAATTTTCATCAAGATCGCATATGCCGTTTGCCCGGTAGAGAGCGAACAAACAGACGGAAAAAAAAAAAAAAAAAAACAAACAAAAAAAAAAAAAAACACCCGAGCTAAATTTTTTGGGGGGTCAGTGAAATTGAAGTCTTCGCTTCGCTCATCCAATTAGTTTGAAGGCCAAGGGATGTTGCTCTGAACAAACTAGATCCTTTTCTATCTACTTTGTATTCATGAGCTACTGGCCAGTAGTGCTTACTCTTCTTTGTGAAGATAGAACATACTTGAGATGTTTCTCTGAACTCGATATTAAACCCTTGCTTAATTATGTAGTATTACATTTTTCATTTTCCTATGGCCATGGGTAAGCGGAAGCCAGAACACAACACTCATGCAATTCCAATTGCTGTGTAGGACAACAACACATTTCTTATCAGTTCAAAAAACATACGCAGAAACTCACAAACAAACAAAATAAAAAATTTTTGATCCCAGATTAAATAATACTAGGCCGCTTCGCGAACGCTTTTTTTAGTCGCGTTGATGGATGAGCTTTTTAGTAAGGTTTTTTTAAGGTTTTTTTAAGGCTCCCGCTTATGAACCATGGAATGGGCGAAGACGACTCGATTATTTCCGACTAATACCGAATGGAAGTGGAAGCACCATTGGAAGTGGCATCCAGCCGACGCCCGCTTCACGTGCTAAGCGAGCTAGTCCCGCGGAAAAGGGTGCTTGACTGTGTTTTGTACATATTTCACAGTAAACTGACTTATTTTGTTCTGGATGACCCATAATTTATAATAAGAATACCATACTGGATAAGAAGTGTGCCCTGATTTGAGTGCATGACTATAGTCTTAAATAAATCTTATGGAGATAATATGGATCATGTCTATGCCTGCAAGAAGCAATTCGAAAAATCGCTTCTCAGACTGAGAGCAGCCGAGGTCCGAATATTTCCGAAAGGACTGCCTCGTTTGTGCGGCCCGCGAAAGCAGGCGTTCACAACACCACACAGATTGTTCATCTTTGTTGACGAATATATTGCATAAAATGTGGCAAATATATTTTATATATTTACTTTAATACTACGCTCTAAAACGCCATAAAACGCACCAAATAGTACCAACATTAAAAATTGACAATTTAAAAAAAAATCCCTGCGGGGCTATAATGGGGGGCTTTCACCCCCCATACCCCCCTGAACGAAGTCCCTTTAAGTATAATTTATTCCCCTATGGGAAAAGTTAGACAGATATCTCAAAAATGAGCAGCCAAGTTAAGAGGGACGATTATAGGCTAATTGGGAAAAAAATGTATAGAATTCATTAACACCACAATATGTATAAGACACCAGGTATATCTAGGTGCCCGTTAGGGCGCCGCAGCCAAGCCGCATTGCGCTACACACTCAAGCACCTTATACAGCAAGCAGAGTAGGGGTGATTTCGAGGTGTCACCAAGCCGTCATAAAACGAGATGTGAACTTGAAAACTATCAAAATCGAGGGGATTTAGGTACCGGACCAATTTTGGTTAGGATACGAGCATTCCTTCTTGGTGAAAAAATGGCTTGAAACATGCTCAAAATCACTTTAAGGAAGTTAGCTACTGCTACTGCTATGGTCTGATTTGTCAGTTTCAATCGGCCCGCGATTCTGACCCAACGGGTGGGTCTACAACGTTCATATTTTACATGGACATTAAGGTACTAGTGATATAGGGTCTTTTGAAAGAAAAAGTTGAAAAAGTTTGCTGGAAGGCTTCCAAATAAAGGTTTCAATATAAGTCTTATACAAGAATACTAGGAAAACGCTTAAGTCCCGCCGCGTTGTTGGATGAGCGTAATTGGTGCATTGAGCTGCCATGTGTTACGCGGATTTTCTGTTGTTCTGTGAAAAAATCATTACTTAGTCGAAGATTTTTTTTTAATTAAATTAAATTAAATAATAAATTAACTTAATTTTTTTAGTTAATCGTAATTTTTAAAAAAGAAAAAAATCGTAAAATTGCAATTTTCATAAGAAATAATTATTCGATTGCGCTCAAATTTGAAACAAATATATAAATTCATGAAATTAAGGTTCTGTGAAAAAATCATTACAATTGGATAAAGCATGTAGGTGTTATAAGTCGAAGAAATTTTTTTAAAATCGAAAAAAATCGTAAAATTGCGTTTTTTATGAGAAAAAATTTCACGATTGCGCTCAAAAACGTGGCAGTTCTAAGTTCAGAGATTTCAAATGCCTCCATAAAATTTCATCGCAATCGGAGTATTGGTTTAGCCGGAATCGTGTTAACACAGACACACAAAAATACAAAAGAAAAAAAAAAGAAAGAAAAAAAAACATTCCGGAGTTTTTTCTCCAGTGTAGTGAAATGGAATCTTCGCTTCGCTCGCTACGCTCATCCAATAATCAATAAATAACTATAGTTACTTGACAATGATCGACTACATTGTTTACAAAAAGCAAGTCTTTGGGCCATTAGATATTTTACATCCTATTGACATTGTTAATTGGTAATTTCATAGAAATTAAATCAACTTTGATAAAATTGTTATATTTAACAAATAATTTTGCAATGGAACTTGAAAAAGTAATGAGATCACACACATAACAAAAACTTGTAAAAATACAGCCAAACCTCACACACTCAAAAGAAATGAGATCTAAAAAAGGGCCAAGCTCATTCTACCCTTCCACATTTGGGCATTCTTAATTCATAAACGTACAGTGTCCCGTAACAGCATCCTTGAAAAGCTTGGCAAAATAGAATTTGCATGATACTACTACGTTTAAATTAATTAGAAAAAGAACTTTGATGAACTATTACGTTTAAATTAATATTGCAAATTCTATTTTGCCAAGCTTTTCAAGGATGCTGTTACGGGACACTGTACATTTATGAATAACGAATGCGCAAATGTGGAAGGGTAGAATGAGCTTGGCCCTTCTTTAGATCTCATTTCTTTTGAGTGTGTGAGGTTTGGCAGTATTTTTACAAGTTTTTGTTATGTGTGTGTTGTTTATTCTTTAAAGTGTTCACAATGAACTGATTTCCAAAATGCATAAGCTTATATCAAATTGTAACAATTGGCTATTACGCGCAGTTGTTTTAGCAAATTTGTGAAATAGCGTTTCTCGTTTATTTGATTACTATTTGATTGATTTATTATTTCAGGTGGAACCAGATAAGGTGGCGGTCGCCGAGGGATCGCAGCACTGTCGTCCACGCACTATGGCCACAGGATCGGCAAAAAGTAAATAAAATAACGGTCTCTAAAACTGCTTTCGGAGAAAAACACGACTATTTTAAAGCCAAGCCTTGCCTAATATATCCTAAAAATAAAGTATTTATGAAGTGTACAAATAAAATCAAGACATTTTGATGCTTCTAAACACTGGAACTTTGGACACACCATTACCAACAAGGCAAAAAAACACTTTCGTAATCGTGATTACTTAAAATCATTATTTCGCTAAAATACTGACTCTGTGGGACGAACTACTTTATTCACAGCTTATAAAATGTTGATTTATGTGATAACATATCACAATAACATGACCAAATACGGTAGGCCCTACCTAATGCCAGTTGTGTGAAAATTGTCAACGTTGGCGTCCGTGCTCTCACTTGACCTTGACGGCCGACAGCTTATCTGGTTCCACCTATACAAGAGTATCATAGCACTATCTAGCATTAACTACACTAGCATTAACATTTATCTTGGCTTAACTGATCAATTAAAAAAAGTACAAAGCATGTAGTACTTTAGAATGCATGTTTGTTTAGGTACCGTACCAGTATCTCAAAATTGGAGAATTCTGCACACAGGGATATACCTTGAGTACTGGTACAGATGTATGATTTACAATTATTTAATTTGTATACACATGTAGAAAATCTTACTGTGACAAAGCACACAAAAAGTCTAACAGAACATAGGTAATGTCAGTGTAGAGCCTTACCAAGTAGATCCTTAACATAAAAAGAGGCAAAATGAAATACTAATACAAGGAGACAACGTGAATATGTTCATTTAGCTGCAAAAACATAGTTTCTAGTTGGTAGATTTATTAACTTTACAATCTAGAATAATTGAAATAATGTCCTGACACAGCAAGTTATGCACAAAATACATACCTGGTCATTGGCCTACTAAAGCATAATAGTATAAGAAAATTCAAAGCACTTTTACAAAGCAACTAGACGTGAAACATACCAAGACATACACAAGCCAAAGCAGAAAGCACCTACAACCTACAACATTAGTAAAAGTCAGGACGAATTTACTATAAACGACACAATTTTTCTAGTTATTTATACCGTTAAGGACGTACACATTCACATTTCCAAACATTTCTATCATTGTTCTAGTTTTTGACATTTAAAATTTTGATATTTTGATATTTATTGAAAATATTCCCACATATTGATTTCTTTGGCCAGCCCTATACTCAATATATTTTCTTATGTGTGGCAGAGATAGATAGCTATATATAGCTATCTCAAAAGTTGCACAAATTGCACTAAATTAAAGCTGTTATTTACTACTAGGAAAACGCTTAAGTCCCGCCGCGTTGTTGGATGAGCGTAATTGGTGCATGAGCTACATGTGTATATGGATTTCTGTTGTTCTGTGAAAAAATCATTACTTAGTTGAAGATTTTTTTAAATTTATTTAAATTAATGAAAATAAACTTTAATCTTTAATTTTTTAATTAATCGTAATTTAAAAAAAGAAAAAATCGTAAATTTTCGATTTTCATAAGAAATAGTTATTCGATTGTGCTCAAATTTCACAAGAATATATTAATTCATAAATTAAGGTTCTGTGAAAAAATCATCAAAATCGATAAAGCATGTAGGTGTTAAAAGTCAAAGAATTGTTTTAAAAAAGAAAACACGTAAAATTTCGATTTTTATAAGAAATAATTTTTCGATTGCGCTCAAATTTTACAAGAATATCTTAATTCATAAATTATGGTTCTGTGAAAAAATCATTAAAATCGGATAAAGCATGTAGTGTTATAAGTCGAAGAAATTTTTAAAAAATCGAAAAAATCGTAAAATTTGCGATTTTGATGAGAAATAATTTTCCGATTGTGCTCAAAAACGTGGCAGTTCTAAGTTCAGAGATTTCGAAGACCTCCATAAAATTTCATCGCAATCGGATTATTGGTTTAGCCGGAATCGTGTTAACAAACAGACAAAAATACAGAAAAAAAAAAAAAAAAAAAAACATTCCGGATTTTTTTCTCCAGTGTAGTGAAATGGAATCTTCGCTCCGCTCGCTACGCTCGCTACGCTCATCCAACAATTTTGAAATTAAAAAAGCCCACCCCAACCGGGATTCGAACCACGGGTCTCCCACATTCCAGGTGAGCGTCTTAACCACTAGACCATCAGGACGAGTACATTTTAATCTCTGAATTGTAGTTGCAACATACATCTGAATGGATTGAACAGTACTGCAACGAATATCTGCTGCCTTTGAACGAACCACCAATGAGTCAGTTTTGTTGAATGAGTTGGTGGTCAGTTCAAAGGCAACAGACATTCATTGCAGTACTGTTCCATCCATTCAGATGTATAATGCAGCTACAATTCAGAGATTAAAATGTACTCGTCCTGATGGTCTAGTGGTTAAGACGCTCACCTGGAATGTGGGAGACCCGTGGTTCGAATCCCGGTTGGGGCGGACTTTTTTAATTTCTGAATTATAGTAAATAATAACAAATACACCTACGGGAGTGTTTCCCGACTAACCAAATCGAGAAATTAAAGCTGGTTTATAATTTATAGTTAATTGTGAAAAACATTAAACATGCATTCCCCCCCCCCCTACTTGTCAGCTGAGTACACATACACCCGTACCCAAACCATACATCATAAAACATTTGCAGATAGCATTCAATGTGTTATAAAGTACCAAACACTTTCCTCATTGGACAAATCATCCTTGGGCACAGCTTTTAAACTATCTTTTGTAAGAAATAATGAAAGTTTGATATTGAATAGTAAATCCAAATACAATTAAAATAAATTACTTTAAACCATTCAGTAGCATTCCCATTTCCTAGCCTAACTACATAATATGCTTATGAAACAGGCCTTACAATAGAGATTACTTAACAAAATGTAGAACCATTCCATAAAACTATTTTTTAAATCCCTCTTTTATTTGTGAGCTGAAATTGAATTCTTTAATAAATCAGATATTGTTGAGGAGAATTTGAGAAATATAATATTATAAACTGCTATTTTAGAACTAAAGATAATTAAGCTTATGTTAAATTGGAGAAGGGTTGACAGGTTGGGAAAGCAAAGAGAACATAAAGCCCAGCCTGAAGGGCTGGGGGTGACAAAACTTTTCACCTGATGATGACAACTGTCGCTAATTTAAAGTTGTTACCGGTACCTTAATCCATGACGTGTTTTGAGAAGAAAGAAAGAAATAAGCCTACGTCAATATACTTATGTTGGAAGCTCGAGTTTTGAAAAACACAATAGCCCTACCAATAATAATTATTTTATTTTTTTATCATTATTTTATTTTAGAAATTGTACAGATAATCGAATATTAAGGTGCACAACCTCATAGAAAGTTAGAAAAAGTAAGAAAAAGTTAGAAAAAGTAGGGCAATAGATTTAGATATCTTTACCAAACGAGCTTAAATGTAAACCCCTCCGAGTCATAATCCAAAGCAAATCATTCGTCACATTACATTCTGCTATTAGTTGTTACAATAGAATAGCATTGAAAAAAAGCTCAACACTGCACAGAGGCCATCTGTTTGCCACTCATAAACAGTCATAAATGTCTAAGCAATGACCACCACACTTGACAGTTGCCATCAATCAAGATAGATGGGGGAAATCATACTTTAATTTGGGGGCGGACCCTCATTCCTCGTCGACAAAATGAAATATAATGAATTATGTGATAAATTACCCTGTGCGTGCGTTTCTGGGCAGCATCTATGACGGACAAGGAAAATAATTTTACAATTTTGGGACTTTTCACTGTCTTCATTAGAAAACTTTAATCTTAAAAATGATTTTTTTTTGAGTATACAGTATATATAATAAATAAATAAATTTGTATTTAGAGTCTACCTATCCAGTCACATAACTGATTTTCAGTAGGGGGCATTACATTTGAAGCCGACCAAGCCAACCATGTAGGCACCGAGACCATCGACAAGCGAATAATGACCAACTAGAGACCGACATATATGTAGGCTATATTTAGATGTTATGGAATGAAACCTAGGTGGCAATGATTTCTTCTGATGTCTCAACATATGATGGGTGGCTGGGTGTGTTCCGTACACAACAAAAAACTAAAAGTTAGTAAAGTTTGAAATAGCAATATTACAACAACAATGTATTACCGGTACCGGTAGTAACAAAAAAATGTTGGTAAAAACTAATATTTATGTTGTGACAAAAAGATGGAGATGGGTCCAGAAAGTACTAAAAGAAATATAAAGAAAGAACAATGAAAAGTCCTAAAAGTGTGAAATTTCAATAATGCCCCAGGCTTCTATGGCGCTTCAACATTGTGCTTATCCCACAAGTGTGTTTTATAAGCATTATACTGGTTTGCTTCGTAGTCAGTACAGTAAGGGCACAGGAACATTGGAACTTTCCCACACTTTCCTATATAAAGATGCTTAGAAATATCTTTCATGGAAAAAAACTTTGATTGGCAAGCCCAACACTTAAATTAACTACCATCAGTTTGTCGGTTGCCTGGGCTCCTACATCCTTAGGATCAGGTGGGGGTGCTTCTCTACTTGAAGTCGCCACGTTCGTGTTTCCCGCAGGTATCGACGTATTCTTGGTCAAACTATGTACACCATCGACCATAAGTAAATCAGGGGATCTAGTTGTGTCTACAACACCCAGCCCTTGATTAACTTCTCATTGAGGGTGAACAACAGGAGTAGATTGCTGTTTACTTATGCCTTGTAAAATCTCATCGCTACTCGCTACAAAGCTCTTTTCTTGGTCTCGAGGAACTGAAACTAAACCTGGGAGACTTATTTCTTTTAGATTCGTTTGCGAGAGACGGAACTTATTGATAGACCTAGCACAATCTGAATTAGTATTGCCATGTTCAATCAAACTTTTCATGGAAGCATAAGATTTGGAGCAACATGTACACCAAAACAAATCACCGATTCCAGGTTTCTTACGTGGGCCTAATATTTTTGAAGTGGAATAAGTCTTTTGAGGCAGTCGTAAAGACAAAAAAGGAGAAGTAGGTAAATGACCTTTTAATTTAGGACTTCTTGCAATTTTTTTCTTAGAGCTACTTCCTGCCAAACACAAACTATGAGAAGAACTAGATTTCAGAACCGGGTTGGCAGAACAACTTACCTTTGTCAGGTCAGTTTCAGGGACAATAGTACGAAGGGGTGCTACTGGTTTACGAAGGGGTGCTACTGGTTTTAAACTAGACTTGACTACAGACAACATTTTCTTCTGACCACTATGGAAAATAGCACGAAGGGGTACTACTGGTTTTAAACTAGACTTGACTACAGACAACATTTTCTTCTGACCAGTAGGGACAATAGTACAAAGGGGTGCTACTGATTTTAAACTAGACTTTACAGACAACACTTTCTTCTCACCACTTTTAACTAAATTTATATTGTTAGGTGATATCTTTATTGGTGTACCTGAATTGCTGGTAAAAGATATCACATTATTACTTTTTGCCATGTTGGCAAAGGAGATAGGTGTCTTTATCGTTGAAAGAGAGGTTTTTAAAGGTAACATCTGACCAGTATTTAGCAAATGCAAAGCGGATGTTTCCGTTTCAGACAGAGGATCGGTAGCAGAGGTCTGTCCAATTTTCACAAAACATGTCATTTTACATTGAGTACCTTTTATAGGCTGTCCCGAGATATTAACAAATTTAAACATTGGGGAAGGTCCCATTTTATATGAAATAGGCTTAGAAGTAGGTGCAGTGTCCATTGTGTTTTCTACCAAACGGGAAACGGGAACACATGCTACAGGGCTCGGGCCAGAACTGGCTTCTTGTTTTGAAGTCGACACACGTGTAACAGCAGGAACGATGTTCTTGGTTTCCACAGCTATGTAGTTTGAAGACTTTTCAAAAGGTGCATCTAAAACATACAACAAGGTATTGTACATTAGTGATAGAAATAACATTCTAAAAATACTAGGACTGAGCTTCTTTCATTCATCATAACTCATAAGACACAAATGATTGAAGAATTGACATTACATTTTGAACATTTAAACACTGTTTAATTAAAGCACAGAGCAATCCATAACCATTGTTAATTTTGTATTGTAAAATTCTAAAGTATGCCTACCATACATACACAGTTCACACCTAAAAGAATAAAAGTATGACATTAGCGTCAGGGATATACACAGAAACTCTGGAATGTTGCAGTTACAATTAAATTAATATTTACTCAAAAATTGATGGTGAAAATCACACACATATATATATATATATATATGTTTTGTCTTAAGCTTTCGTGATCCATGGTTAATGTTTTAAGTATCTTTACGGTAAATAATCACGCACAGTATTATAAAAAAAATAACTTTAATCCCAACGTTTCAGAAAAACTATGTTTCCATTTTCAAGGTAAGCTGTCATCCTTCTGTACCTTTCCCCCACTGAAACATGTTTATTCATGTTCCCAGTTTAAGTTAAAATATATATATATATATATATATATATGCAGACATTGTATTTTCGGGTAGTCCGTGTGGTTTTATTATTTTTATTATTATTTATTGTAATAAAACCACACGGACTACCCGAAAATACAATGTCTGCATATTCAATCCGTGAAAGTCTGCGATATAACACATATATATATATATATATATATATATATATATATATATATATATATATTAGAATCACAATTGTAAACTTGTCGGGCCCAGAGCGGTCCAGAAACGTTGACATGGGTAAGTCAAATCGACGTGGCGAAATAACCCGACAAGTTTACAATTGTGATTCTAATACTTCGGGCCACGAAAGCCTTAAAAACTTATATGTATATTTGGGACTTCTAGTCATTCTGCTGGATTCCAAATTTCTAGACAAGATGGTTGGGTCCGTCCGGACCGTCCCACGTTCGTCTAGAACTGCAGGCACTCTATCAGCCGCTATACCGCTTTCTTTGACTAACCTCTCAATCAAAGCAGGCTTCCACGATTGAGCCAAACGCTTGCCATCGTCTCGTTTGTTAAGATTGAGTGGAAATTGAGAAGCGCCCACTCAATCTTAACAAACAAGACGATGGCAAGCGTTTGGCTCAATCGTGGAAGCCTGCTTTGACTGAGAGGTTAGTCAAAGAAAGCTGTTCAGCGACTGATAGAGTGCCTGCAGTTCTAGACGAACGTGGGACGGTCCGGACGGACCCAACCATCTTGTCTAGAAATTTGGAATCCAGCAGAATGACTAGAAGTCATACTGCAGCTCTTGAAAAGTATGAGACTGAGCCGCCTGTGGTACCAAGACATGAAGACAGCGATAGGCCTGCTAGAATGGTCACAAGAAGTCACACTCACAATGCAACCAAGTGATTTGATTTTAGGTTCACTGCAATTGGATCTTTGTAATTTTCTATGTTTGCAAGGTAGTGTGTTTTTTGTTTCTATTTGTTTATTTTTATAATGCTGTTGTTGTTTTATTGAATTTTTGTTTTACCCTTCCCTTGAAAATGGAAACACAGTTTTTCTGAAACGTTGGGATTAAAAGTTATTTTCTATAAAACTGTGCGTGATTATTTACCGTAAAGATACTTACATAACGTTGGAACTAATAATAAAACCACACGGACTACCCGAAAATACAATGTCTGCATATATATATATATATATATATTAAGTTTTTAAGGCTTTCGTGGCCCGAAGTATTAGAATCACAATTGTAAACTTGTCGGGTTATTTCGCCACGTCGATTTGACTTACCCATGTCAACGTTTCTGGACCGCTCTCGGCCCCGTCATCAGGACGACTGTCTGAGTCGTCCTGATGACGGGGCCCAGAGCGGTCCAGAAACGTTGACATGGGTAAGTCAAATCGACGTGGCGAAATAACCCGACAAGTTTACAATTGTGATTCTAATATATATATGTGTGTTTTTGAAGGTTTTCGTGGCCGATATGTATTAAAGTAATCGGTTTTTGGTTTCAATGCCACGTATATTTTCGTTGGGCCGACGTTTCGATGAGATTTCACCCATCATCTTCAGGGCCAATACAACTAAAAATATTAAAAACAAAAACTACATCACTATTGATAAATACAGAACAAAACTGGAGAGAAAAAACAACAAAAGTCAACAAAAGAAATCACTGCACACATGACGAATTAATACCATTCAAAGAAAGTCATTGCAAAGCTTGTCGTTGCAAAGAAACAAGAAAGTCACTACAAGTCCGTCTTTACGTTTTTCGTCATGGATCTTGTCACTCTGACCGTCGATTCATTTACTTGTAGATCATCTGCAGGTATTAACTGAGGCGTTGATTGTTGGTTACAGTTAGCTTATGTAATTTTACATGGATCCCTGCATTTTCAGGGATGCATGTAAAATCACATAGGCTAACTGTAAAACCTACAGACCAACAATCAACAACTCAGTTAATACCTGCAGATGATCTACAAGTAAATGAATCGACGGTCAGAGTGACAAGATCCATGACGAAAAACGTAAAGACGGACTTGTAGTGACTTTCTTGTTTCTTTGCAACAAGCTTTGTAATGACTTTCTTTGAATGGTATTGATTCGTCATGTGTGCAGTGATTTCTTTTGTTGACTTTTGTTGTTTTTTCTCTCCAGTTTTGTTCTGTATTTATCAATAGTGATGTAGTTTTCGTTTTTAATTGAGCGAGCGTCTCCACTTGACTCTTATGGCTCAAATGTCTTTTTTTTTTTACTGCTTCGGTACAGGTCGCACCGTTTCTTTGATCGACCTGAAATTTTGCACACATGTACATACCACCTATGCGGGTTGCTGTATAGTTTTTGAACAAAATCCGATCGTTGGTTATAAAAATATATATTTTTTAAAAAAATGTTCCGATCGTTATGGAATTTTGCAGGGTTAATAAGACAACATTCTCTCCTCTTTTACAAATTTTCAGCTAAATCGGTCAAGACCTTAAAGACTTATTGGTATGTAACATTATAATGTCGTACTCGGGTCGTGTTGCACGTACCGGTGCTAGCTCAACAACGCGACGGGACTTTAGCGTTTTCCTAGTATTTAAAGTTGTATTAGCCCTGAAGATGATGGGTGAAATCTCATCGAAACGTCGGCCCAACGAAAATATACGTGGCACTGCCTCCTAGATGTTCGTCGTGGATCCTCATTCCCTGCCTGTCCACAGCGCTAGTTACCGTCCCCAAGAGCTTTCTTTTGATTTGATGTTGTTATCACATTAAATGTCATCTTCCATGTATTTTACGATGTTGAATCCAACTTAATTGAATGTTTTAGATCGTATTTTGTATACGTACATCACTTATCAAGGTTTGCAGAATAGTAATATACAAATTTGTCTAGTTATATTATGCTGGTAATTAAACAAAAAGTAGATATTGATAACTTTGTTGTTTGATAATATAAGGCAACGGCTAATAGGCATGTTATTTTTATTTACAGGGCATATGCCTCCTATTCCTAATCATATTAAAAATCAATAGGTTTAGGTAGCATACTAGGGCCCTAGTCTTGACCAGGCCACGAGCTAAACAATATTACTCTCCATCAAGCAGTAGCGCGTGCTAAGGGGGAGTCTGGGGAGGGGCTGGGTGGCACAATTTCCTTATTTCCTGGTAGTTCATGCAATGAAAGGCCTATTTGTTTTAGATAATGGCATCCAGGTATCTTACAACTTCTTGCACGCACCATTGCCTATTATGAAAAAAATACAGCTCAACTCTGGCATGATGACATTTGAATTGTATGCAGATCGTATGTAAACATCGAAAACAAAAGAAAGCTCTTGGGGACGGTAACTAGCGCTGTGGGAAAAAAGTGTGAATTGTCTTCAACAATCAAAACCTGTTGCGTGGACAGGCAGGGAACGAGGAGCCACGACGAACATCTAGGAGGCAGTGATACCTGGCATTGAAACCGAAAAAACGATTACTTTGATATATATATTATAACTATCTTTACGGTAAAAATCACGCACACCGTACCGTAAAGAAAGTTTTTTTTTAATATTATTTACTACAATTCAGAAATCTAAAAAGTCCGCCCCAAGCTCTGAATCGTAGTTGCATTATACATCTGAATGGATGGAACAGTACTGCAACAAATATCTGCTGCCTTTGAACTGACCACCAAACATTAATTATAATGTCAAATGTTACCTTTACGCAGGTATGAGCGAGGGTTTATTTCTTGATTTGGTTAGTCGGGAAACACTCCTGTAAGTGTAATTGTTTTTATTTACTACAATTCAGAAATTAAGATAGTTATAATATATTATATATAGTTAAGTTATAGTAGAAAGATAGTTATAACATTGAACCATGGATCACGAAAGCTTAAGACAAAACATATATATATATATATATATATATACATATATAACATATATATATATGACATAATGAATTATTTCGAGTTTCCGAGTTAAAATTAGTTTTATTACCAACGTTTCGGGCAGATCTCCCTGCCCATTATCAAGGTAACGACATACAAATTAAAAAACATAAAGTAAACAAACAAGACAACAACAAATAATATAAAAGACAAAACAAGTTACTGCAACTGGTTAGCATTACAATACAGATCTTTGCGATGGCCGTAACAGGCGTTTGGTAGGTGGAGCTTTAGGTGGCTTCTTCCTTCGTCTATCCACTCTAGCCGGAGGAAGAATTGCACTTTCTGTGGCAACTGGGGGTAACATCGGTACCACATGTCTATCACGTAGCGCCAGTTTCCTGGTGGCTGCCAGTCTTTTCGCATCATCTCGTATGTTAAAGTTATGCGGTCGTTTCTCCATTTCTACGGCTTCTCTAACAATACGGGATACTTCATGGTCCACTCTAGAAACAGTATTTGCATTCTCGAAATCTATCCAGTGCTCATTCTCAAAAGAGTGCTGGAAAAGAGCAGATGTAGTTTGCCTGTTTCTTATTGCAGTTCTATGCTCGTCCAGACGTGCTGAGATCTTACGGTTCGTTCTCCCGATATGTTTTCTCACAACACCCACATGGGATTTCATATATTCCATGAGCTTCATGAGGAATCACATCTTTTACATTTCTTAGCATTGACGAGATCTTAAGTTCAGCTTTAAAAATGGTTCCTAGATTGTTTTTCTTCAGGAGTCTGCTTATTTTATCTGTAGTGCCATGTACATATGGTAAATATGTCATGCCATGCCAATATGCCATGCTGCATCTGTAGAATGATATACTAGTTTGTTTTCTGCCATTGCATTTTATAGAAAGAAAACTTAAAACATAAAACATTAATTTTGCCCAGCCATGGGAGCGTGCGCTGCCAGCCACTTACGGAAGTTAGTAGAACTTGGTAATCTGGAGCGCTGAGCGGGCAAGGGGACGGGAACACTTGTCAGCACTCATATGGGGTGGCCGGCAGCACGGCTCACATTGAAACAAAGGACTAGGGAAACTGTTGACCTTGTTGAATAACTTAATTGGATGAGCGTAGCGAGCGAAGCGAAGATTCCATTTCACTACACTGGAGAAAAAAATCCGGAATGTTTTTTTTTTTCTTTTTTTTTGTATTTTTGTGTGTCTGTTAACACGATTCCGGCTAAACCGATACTCCGATTGTGATGAAATTTTATGGAGGCCTTCGAAATCTCTAAACTTAGAACTGCCACGTTTTTGAGCGCAATCGGAAAATTTTTTCTCATAAAAACCGCAATTTTACGATTTTTTTCTAATTTAAAAAAATTTCTTCGACTCCTACTATGCTTTATCCGATTGTAATGATTTTTTCACAGAACCTTAATTTTATGAATTAAGATATTCGTGTAAAATTTAAGCGTAATCGAAAAAATATTTCTCATGAAAATCAAAATTTTACGAGTTTTTTTCTTTTTTAAAACAATTCTTTGACTTATAACACCTACATGCTTTATCCTATTGTAATGATTTTTTCACAGAACCCTTATTGTATGAATTAATATATTCGTGTTAAATTTGAGCGCAATCGAGAAATTATTTCTTATAAAAATCGCAATTTAAGATTTTTTTTTTTTAACAGTTACAATTAACTTAAAAAAATTAATAAATTAAAGTTAATTTTTTATTTAATTTAATTTAATTTAAAAAAAATTCAACTTAGTTATGATTTTTCCACAGAACAACAGAAAATCCGCATAACACATGGCAGCTCAATGCACCAATTACGCTCATCCAACAACGCGGCGGGACTTAAGCGTTTTCCTAGTAAGTAGATATGAAGTGAGCAATGCAATTGGGTTCACTCAACTAATGAATGCTTACTGTGTTGGCCTAACCAGATGCTTATTGCGGTGTTAGGGAAGCACAATATTTGATATAACTTGTCTGAAATACTTATTTTTAATGGATACCAAAATTACGTTCCGTAATGGAGTACTGTCATGGTTATGATTATCGACCAAAACATATCGATAGGCCTATGTACAATCGATAGGTCGAATCGAATGTAGCATGAGCAGGGCTAGTGGTTGGACTAGCAAGTTTTTGCATTTTTGTATGTTTCAATTTAGACCTACATTAGTATACAATGGTGTTAATTGGTCAGGGTTATTGTTGACAATTTACTTGTTCCACATTATTTTTTATTAATTATGTATTCTATTTACATTTACCAAGTGCTGCATATCATATATACATATATTTAACCTGGGGCATAGAAAGGCACAGCCGCTCGACTTTCACTATCAGGGACAACCGCTGCCGGAAGTACAACCTACCTCGTCCCTTGGCATTATTATCGAAGCCTCGCTGAAGTGGGACCTACACACTGATAATCTCGCTAAGAAACTGAGCTTGGCCTGCTATGCTATCAGAATTATCAAAGAAAGGATAGGCCTTGGCCCTGCTAGAACAGTATATTTTGCTTATTTTGAGTCCCTCATTCGATATGGAATCCTTCTATGGGGCTCCTCTTGTAAGAAAGTTTTCATGAAGATTTTCATTATACAGAAAAGAGCCGTGCGAACCTTAAAAGGAGTAGGCAGGCGGTATTCTTGTCGGAAGCTTTTCCCTGAGATGGGTATACTTACCTTAGCAGATCTCTATATCTTTGAATCGGTGATGAGCACCCGCAAGAGACTACGTGAATTCAGAAGAAATGAGGATTGTCATAATTATGCTACTAGACATCGGAGAGACCTACACCGGGATACTGCGAGAAGTCCCAGTAACCATGGGATCCGACTCTACAATAACCGGCCAGCTGTGTTCAAGGACATTGAGAGTGAAGATAGTTTTAAAACTAAACTAAAAACCTTTTTACTCAGTAACTCATTTTATTTCATTGACAATTTTCTGTGATTCGAGTAGAACTCATTTAGATTATTTCATAAAGCTACTTCCACTTATACATCTACTACTATTAGGCCTATGACTATGTATAATATCCCATTTACCTGTTACTCTGTTAGGGATCTATGTACGTACAATAAATAAATGAATATGAATATATATATATATATTTACCACCAAATACAAAAATTTGTAAAAAAAAAACGGCAGCCAAGCTCTCCTACCAAAGTCTTTGGCTGTGAATGCTGTGAGATATAGAAGTTGATCCAAGCATTTCAATCTTTCTCCCTAGTTTCGCATTGAAAAGAAGTAAGATCATTTCGCCTGTTGACGAGAGACAAGCCAACCATTTTCGTGGTAAAAAAAGTTAAAATTTCAAACTCAAAATCATAAAAAAAATTACTTGGCCATTGACTTTTTAGAGTCCTCGTACCAAATTGAATGGCCAAGTAATTTTTAATGATTTGAGTTTAAAATTTTTACTTTTTTTACCACGAAAATGGTTGGCTTGGCGCTCGTCAACAGGCAAAATGATCTTACTTCTTTTCAATGCCAAACTAGGGAGAAAGAATGAAATGCTTGGCTCAACTTCTATATCTCAGCATTCACAGCCGAAGACTTTGGAAGGAGAGCTTGGCTGCCGTTTTTATTTTTACAAATTTTTGTATTTGGGGGGGATGTATGTATGTATGTATTTATTAGCATCCAAACTGATCAATTTTACAATCGATATGGGATTTGTCATTACAATACAATTCAATAGTTTATAACAAAAACAGTGTGTCATTACTTACAAATACATACTACCAAAGGTACCAATTTGATATAAAAGACAAGACAAGAAAATATATGCAAGAAATATAAAAATTAAAACAAATTAAAATACAGGAACTACAAACTTATTCACTTCACTTGAAAGGAATGACAAGTCAAAGAATAGTGTGCCTCATATAGTCAACAACATGTTTACCAATATACCAATAGTCAACCTCTACACTCGGTCATATCCCCTATTTTAATCCCTCATAGAACTCGTCCACACCATAGAAACCTCCTTCCAGCAGATACAATTTGATTGCTCTAATCATTTTATCAGGGTCGACAATCACTTTTAATACCTCAGGTAGTTTGTTAAAGAGTATTAACCCCATTATATTCGGCACCAAAACGACATGTAGATCGCAGCACTGGCGGCCCGCTACGTCACAACATGGCTGGCGTAATTGTGATACCGGGCTGGAGCGTTTATGGCGCTAACATGTGTCAGACACGCCGGTTATGACAATTCGGGGAATACTTCCAATCTGTTCACTCTTATTTAACTATCTCGCACACGCATTAAATAAGATGTATATTTTCATCTACGGTTTGCATTTTTTATGCTCTTTTACAACCACAATTAGGCGTAATTGCGTACGTAGGCCAACTATAGCCAAAATTGACCTAGTAATCCTGTCAAATAAGAATTTTTGGAAGAAAAAATTGCGATGTCGCTGAATTTTTGCAGAGACCTTCCTTAAAGGATACTTATCAACATACCAAAACTCCCCTACAATCGGACTGGAGCTTCGGCCGCCATATTGGAAAATGGCGGCCAAAAAGTGTTTGTTATCGAATATCTCCAAATTTGTTTGAGATAGACAAAATATCTCAATAGCAAAAATATTCCCCATTTAATTCCCTACAAAACAGGTGTCTTCTATAGTTTTGGTAGGGGCAAAGGTTACGTCACAAAATCGTGGTTTATATATTGCTTATTGGAGTACCAGCTAATTTCCAAATTTTCACGCCCAGCATCAAACAATGCCCGGTAAATCCGTAAGAAATCGATTTAAATACAAAAGGACTTTTTTACGGGGTTCATGAAAGCTTTCATTAGTATTTTAAAAAATCAGTTCTGCGAAATCGGATTTTGCATTTACCCAGAATTTGGGTTTTTCCATTGTTGGCATTTCCTCAAAAATGCCCTTTTTGACTGTCCATTATTAAGCATTAAATAGCATTGAAGGAAAAATTCTTTCTACGCACTTTGAAATGACTTAAATAATGATCCGATTACAACCAAAGTTTAAATCCAATATGGCTGCTAATTCCTAATATTCACAATATGAATACTGTTTTCGTGCTGTTTTTACACTCTTTTTGTTACATAATTCACTTTGATTCTGTGGATTTTAGGAATAAGCAGCCATATTGGATTTAAACTTTGGTTGTAATCGGATCATTATTTGAGTCATTTCAATGTGCGTAGGAAGAATTTTTCCTCCAATGCTATTTAGTGCTTAATAATGGATAGGGTTGCCAACTCTGATCACGGGAAAAACCGGCCTTCCATGTAAATTCGTGGGGAAGGGACCAAGCACGGGGGAGTTTGGGGGGCAGAGCCCTCCAACTATAGCGCCGCAGGCGAAAATTTTGAAATTTAGCTTTTTAGATTGCATTTGGTGCGTTTTCGAATAAAGTAGTGGGCTGGATGATATACCAAAACAATGTAGTTTTTGTGCACTCAAAACTGGAAAACCACCAAAAATGAAAAAGTCACTGAGGTAATAGGCCTAGATTATAATATTACATCCGCTGATATGCCGAGTATTCATAATTCGAGTAGGCAATGGGCATATTTTTATTCATAAGTAATTTAGGCCTAAGGATAATAAATTCCAAATAAACCACGAATAATTTTTTTGTCTTAATTTCAATTTGTCATGTCACGATTCTCAAAGCAGTAAATTAGACTACGTTAACAGCATTAACAGATTTAAAGGAATTATGATCAATTAACAAGTTTACTTCTTAATCGTGAATGAGTATTTAGCAGTTGATCTTGCTGCTTGAAGGAGAGTCTTGTTGTACTTTATTTTTTCGCGGAGAATCAATTTCATCGTTGGATTCGTGCACAAACTTCCTGTATAAACGGCATTGATAGTGGACTGCAGTGCAGTGTGGCAGTCTTTGGCCAGCCTACTGCCTTGTTCGCTGTCTGGTGAGGGGGTTGGCGGGGAAGGTCAAGGGGAAGTGGAGAAGAGCAATGTTTACTAATTAAGTGGGATTTGGGAAACAATGATTAGGATGGTTTTTAAATATTTATTTTAGTTTTTTGTGTAGGCCCTATATTTAGTAATGTTTTTAATATAATGGGTTATTTACGTAAAAAACCGGCAACACTATTGCCGGTCGAAGGGACTGACCGGCAACCGGCCAAGTGGGTAAAAAACCGGCGTGCCGGTCAAAAACCGGCCGGTTGGCAACCCTAATAATGGACAGTCAAAAAGGGCATTTTTGAGGAAATGCCAACAATGGAAAAACCAAAACCGGGTAAATGCAAAATTCGATTTCGCAGACCTGATTTTTTTAAATACTGTGGAAGCTTTCATGAACCCCGTACAAAAGTCCTTTTGTATTTAAATCGATTTCTTACGGATTTACCGGGCATTGTTTGATGCTGGGCGTGAAAATTTGGAAATAAGCTGGTACTCCAATGAGCAACATATAAATCACGATTTTCTGACGTTACCTTTGCCCCTACCAAAACTATAGAAGACACCTGTTTTGTAGGGAATTAAATGGGATATATTTTTGCCATTGAGATATTTTGTCTATCTCAAACCAATTTGGAGATATTCGATAACAAACACCTTTTAGCCGACATTTTCCAATATGGCGGCCGAAGCTCCACTCCGATTGTAGGGGAGTTTTAGTATGTTAATAAGTATTATAAAAGGAAGGTCTCTGCAAAAATTCAGCGACATCGCAATTTTTTCCTCCAAATGTCAATATACGATCTTATTTGACAGGATTATAGATATACCTTCCTATTCCTATATTCCTGAATGGGATAGGGGTAAATGTAAAATATTATATAATAATATCATCATAATATAGTTGGGTATATTATTATGTTTGAGCGTAAGAATATCCAGAAAATAATTCATAAGCAGATTATTATTGGATGAGCGTAGCGAGCGAAGCGAAGATTCCGGGTCGGGGGCGTTGCGTATAAACCCCGTAGCGTATAATCCTCTCTCCGTATAAAACTAAGTTGGAGTGTTTTTGGGTGGGTCTTTCGGTATAAAACGAAGAAAGGATACGTAGCACCGAAACCTCTTTGCACATAATCCTCCCTCGACATAATTTTGATTTTAGGTCGAGAGACCCTACCAGATGGGTCTTAAAGTAGAAAAGTTATGTTGAAAGACTCTACTTGAGGGGTCTCAGCACATAACACTTTCGGCCTAAAGACACATCTGGTACGGTCCTAGTGTATAACATTTTCGATCGAGAGACCTATCCGGATGGGTCGTAGCATATAAAATTTTGAGCAAACTGAACCGAAAATCATTGAAAATGCTTGGAAGTGGCCTGGATGAAGCTATTATATTGAACAACCCATGCAGTAGCACCGTAAGGCATTCAAATTTTCGATTGAAAGATACCCCTGGTGTGTCTTACAGTATAAAATATTTCGTCTTTGAATATTTTCGATCGAAAGGCCCTACAGGTTGGGTCTTACCGTATATAACTTTATGTCGTACGACCCATTCAGTTACGTATTAAGATAGAAAAAGTACAGAATTATACGGAGAGACCCTTACAGTACAGCCGTAAGACATAAAATTTTCGGTTGAAAGATACCCCTGGTAGTGTCTTTCTGTATAAAATATTTCGACTTGGAATATTTTCAATCGAAAGACCCTACAGGTTGGGTCTTACCGTATAACTTTATATCGTACGACCCATTCAGTTACGTATTAAGATAAAAAAAGTACAGAATTATACGGAGAGACCCTTACAGTACAGCCGTAAGACATAACATTTTCGATGGAAAGATACCCCTGGTAGTGTCTTTCTGTATAAAATATTTCGACTTGGAATATTTTCGATCGAAATGCCCTACAGGTTGGGTCTTACCGTATAACTTTATGTTGTACGACCCATTCAGTTACGTATTAAGATAGAAAAAGTACAGAATTATACACAGAGACCCTTAAAGACGAACCTTAAGACATAACATTTTCGATCGAAAGATACCCCTGGTAGTGTCTTACTGTATAAAATATTTCGACTTAGAATATTTTCGATCGAAAGGCCCTACAGGTTGGGTCTTTCCGTATAACTTGTGTCTACAGCACCATAGGCCGTGGATCGAGCTATAGGCTACCATATCTAGTTAGTTTCGTGTTTGCTCACTAGATGGAAGCAATGCACGGATATGGAAATGCATGGCGCCAACTTTTCAAAATGACTATGTTTGCCCAAAAATGATTGATTGAACATTCCCCACGGGAACACAAACTTCGGTTCTACATAGTATTTTGGTCGGTAAGGTCGGACACTGGTCATTCGTTTTTCAACTAAATACGAACGTTGGCCAAACGTTAGTATTTAGTTCATCGGTTGGTGACATTTTTCGACGTTGGCACGACCAATTATGACTGGTTGGTTTATGGTCGGATGCCGACGTCTTTGTGTGCGTGCCGACATATTATCAACAGTTAGATTTTAGACACTAGGCGCGTTGTTGGATGAGCGTAATTGGTGCATTGAGCTGCCATGTGTTATGCGGATTTTATGTTGTTCTGTGAAAAAATCATTACGAAGTTGAATTTTTTAAAAATTAAATTAAATAAAAAATTAACTTAAATTTTGTAATTGAGCGAGCGTAGCGAGCGTCTCCACTTGACTCTTATGGCTCGAATGTCTGTTTTTTTTTTGTTTTTTTTCTGTTACTGCTTCGATACAGGTCGCACCGTTTCTCTGATCGACCTGAAATTTTGCACACATGTACATACCACCTAGGCGGGTTGCTGTATAGTTTTGTGGCAAAATCGTTCAAAAAGTTAAAAAGTTACATTAAAGTTAATCAAAAGTTTTTTTTCAAACTAAACGGCGACAAAATCTGAGGTGGCCAAATCATTTAGAATGTCCGTCCGATCACGAATATGTTATTTTTTTTTTGATCCGATAAGTAGTGTAGATGGAAATTACATTATAACAAAGTCCCATTACCATGGCAACGGAAAGTCGCACAGCTTTTTTGGCTCATGATAGCGGTCAAACGGAGGCTCGGATCGAGTTGAAATTTTGACCATCCGCAAGTTTCGTTCCCGATTGAATGCCATTAGTTTTGTGGCAAAATCGTTCAAAAAGTTATAAAGTTACATTAAAGTTAATCTAAAGTTTTTTTAAAAAACTAAACGGCGACAAAATCTGAGGTAGCCAAATCATTTAGAATGTCTGTCCGGTCACGAATGTTAATTTTATTTTGATCCGATAAGTAGTGTAGATAGAAATTACATTTTAACAAAAGTAACGTTACCATGGCAACGAAAAGTCGCACAAGAATTCTGGTCACTATGTACTGCCACCTAGAAGAAATCAAGAGTAAAATAGTTTTCCCAAAGAAATGATGTCAAGGTCCTCTAGATCAGTGGTCTTCAACCTTTTGTGACTCACGACCCACTACCCAAAGGGGAAAGGTATTGGAGTAACGAAACAATGGGGGTGTGGGGGGGATGCCCCCACCAACAGCGCCGCAGGCGATTTTTTTTTTAATACGTGTTTTTGACGTGGTTTTTAGTGTTTTAGAATATGTTACGACTTACGGGAGACACACATTAATGAATATAATTCCAAATGAGTCCAAAACGTTATTACGTAAAAGTAGGCCTACCTGTTTTAAATGCGAAACTTGAGCCTGGGTGTTTGCACAGAGGTTGTCCCATCTTGGTTGAAAGTCACATAACGCCACACGCATATCGTCGTCCGCTTGGAGTCGATTTCTCGCTTTTGTTTTCAAATTCGTCATTGTTGAAAACCTTTTTCACACAAATACGATGTTGGGAATATCAGCAAAGTGGAGATAGCTTTTTCTGATAATTCAGCATAGTCACTCGACGAAGTTAAATTAGCCAAAACAGTTCCAGAGATGATTCATGAAATACAGTTTTCAGCCTATTATCGCATGAAAGTTCAATGAGTTGATTTTCCAGACGAGTTTCTAAGTTTACAGTTAAAACATCTACTGAAAATGGGTTTTCGATCCACTCATGACCTTTTCGTATGTCCTCGGGAAAATACGATTTAAACGCGTTTTGTAGCTGTTCCAAATGTTGTTGGATGACATCATCAATATCTTCGAATGTAATCGAAGTGTCTTCTTCCAAAACTCACTCACGCTTGGGAACACGTCAGACTTTCCTGATGCCACCTTTGCTTTGAGAAGTCTGAGTTTTTTCTGAAAAGTCTCAATCTTTTTTGCGTGGTCAAAAATTGAAAAGTTGTCCCCCTGCATTGACAGATTTAACTCATTTAGTAAGTTAAATATGTCAGCTAAGTAGGCTAACTTCAGAATCCATTTTGAGTCATGAAAGAACTCTGCATAAGGTGAGCGTTTATTATTCAACAATTGGAGCACCTCATGACGTAGTTCGAAAATTCGCTGAAGACACCTTCCCCTTGACAGCCAGCGCACCTCCGTGTGTAGTAGCAAAGCTTTATGCATAGAGCCCATTTCTGTACATAAGATGCCAAACAAACGCGAATTCAATGCATTGGCTTTGATATAATTTACTATTTTCACAGCTTCGGCAAGGACTTCGTTAAGCTCACTCGACATTCGTTTTGAAGCTAGAGCTTCGCGGTGCAAGATGCAGTGTGTCCAGGTAATATTCGGAACGATGTCTTTCAACAACTTTGCTAGTCCAACATGTTTTTTCGGTCATGGCAGCTGCGCCATCCGTTGTTATTGCAACACAGTTTTGAATATTTATACTGTTTGTAGTACAAAAGTTCATTAATACTCGAAAAATATCTCGTCCGGTGGTAGTACTTTCTAATTTAGTGCTGAATAAGATATCCTCGTGAATTTTATTATTGTAACAATACCGTACGTATGATAGCAAAATAGCTTCATTGGCAATGTCAGTGCTCTCATCAAGCTGTAAAGAGAACTTGACTGCTGTTAACCGAGAAACAAGTTGATTTTTTAAGTCGTCACTTATGGCTGATACACGCCGTGCAACTGTAGTATCAGAGAGCGGAACTACTTTTAACTGGTTGGCCACTTTTTCACTCACCATTTCAGTACAAATGTCAATAGCGGCTGGTAAAATAAGCTCTTCTCCGACCGTGTACGGTTTCAAACATTTTGCTATTCTATACGAAACCAAAAAAGATGCTTTTAGTGCTGATTGTGACAGAGTGGAATAGTGTTTAATAACCTTTTTATGTTTATTTATCTCCACTTTTAACCGTTGAAAGTAATCTAAAGATTTTTCTTTTAAACTGGGATGTTTTGTTTCTAAATGTCTCTTTAGTTTTGATGGTTTTAAGCTTTCATTGGCCAGTAATTCTCCACAAATAACATTGAGGCAAATCCAATCCATCTTTGTTAAAAGCACAAAAACCGAACTTCAGATAACTATCATCGTACTTTCGACCAGCACCTATTTTTGGCCTCTTACATTCAGATAGGCCTACAACCGAAGTTTGATTGAGTTCTGCAGCTGCAGTTGAAGTCGATGGAAACGGCACTTCCACAACTGCATTCAGTAAGGAAGTGTTTGTTGCGGTAGGTCTAGTTGGAGGTAGCAGCGGTGTCTTTCGAATCACAAACCTATCCATTTTTATAAAACACAGTATGGCTATGAGTATTGTTCGCAAAACACCTCACTACGCAAAATCATACGCTCTTACTCACGCAATCACGCCCGACAAACTTTGCAGAACTTGAGATATTGCGTGTACGCGCAAGGTGGACTCGCACTTGACTGCCGAAAATATCTGCAAGCATTTTTCACCACCCCTCCTACTCACCCTGGGCCCTGGCCATAACGGGACTTTCCTTACCCCGTCCTGCCTTTGTGTGGTTCATTGACCTGTCCGGTTGTTAAGAATTTGGGTGAATTTTCTATTTGGTGTCGGCTGGGACGACCAACCTGTCTGTTCAGCTGTGCAGTAGGCCTACACTCTTCAAAGATTGTCTATTTCTTTGGTCGCTCAAACATCTGCAAACTCGGAAATAAATAATTCAAGTTGTTTGTGGTACGCGGGCGGGTAATACCGTTTTGGGGGCTTTTGCTAAACCTGAATATTTCACAGAACCAGATTCGGCGACCCAATTTAAAATGCCCCGCGACCCACTAGTGGGTCGCGACCCACCGGTTGAAGACCACTGCTCTAGATGGCGGTGGATTTTATCCATTCTCTCCTATTTTACAAATTTTCAGCTAAATCGGTCAAGACCTTAAAGACTTATAGACTAGGCCAGTTTAAAAAAAATTCAAACTTTGTGGCCCGACGTGTTAAAAGCTGCCAACAAAGTGATTTGAATAGATTTTTACACTCTGAATCCGAAAAACATTGTTGGCAATCGCTATTTTCACTTTTTATACCCTTAAATCTTATGGGTTGGTTTTGGTTGTCCAGAAGTAATTTAATCGCAGAATCCACAATATATTAACATGAAAACTAAAACAAAATACATAATATATACTTAGCAAAGATTAATTAATGCAATAAGCTTCTTCAAACCTCCGAATAAATTAATTATTGAGGTGTAGAACAGGGGTGCAATAATAAAATATTGCCATTAAGTGTATGCAACTACTGTGCAACGCTGTGTATCGAGAACTACTCAATGAAAATAATTCACACTCCCATGCATGTATGCTCGATACCTGTGGAATGCAATAAAGTTTTTTTAAAGAAGTGTGCCAAAATGCCAATATTACAAATATTATCAAACCACACTCCCACAGTGCCACGCCGTGTCACTTTGCGACGAATGCGCTCTGAAGATTGTGCAAACCAATGGCATCAGTGCGCTTGTATTTCAAAGGTTTCTATTTTATGTTGTTTTGGTAACAAGGGAGAATTTAAGCTTGTGATCTGATGATAAAATCTTCAATTATGTTAGCAGTAGACAATAACAAGAAATAATTTCCCTGAACATATTGTTTGGAACTTCAGCAAAATCACTGGATAAAATAATTATTATTTAAAAATTATTTCTTGAACAATTAAAACCATATAACTCTGATCACAACAGCACACACAAGCTTAGTATTTTTGAGTTGTCAATCAATTCCTCCGAGTTTTCTGAGTAGCCGCCCAACAAGAGTTCGATGAATATATTATTATCTAGAGATTCCGGATTACACTTCAAAATTTCTTTGTCACTGACTACCAATGATCGAGCACCGGCCACCGATTATTCAACGATAATATATCTGCGCGTATGTGAGTACAACGTGAACAATGCACATCAGTTCTTCGTCGAAAGGTTTTGATTGGTTAATAAATGTGTATATAATCTTCGGCGGTACCAATCCATCAAACTCAACGACGCTCGTATTTTGTCGCACAAAATAAATAATGTCGATCTTCTTAACTCCTACCTTTAGAAGAACGAATGCACGTATTTACAAATCTTTTTTCTCATGCACGATTTTTGGTAGAAATTTCCTTGGCATAGTAGCATCTTTTTTTTAGGGCATTTTGTTTCAATTAACAGCTCAAGGTAGCGACTCCAGTGAGATACTATGATTAAATTTACCGTCACCTCGTAGCTCGCTCACTAATCACACCATAGCGCTAATGCTACCATTGTTGCAAGAAAGGATATTGTTTTTCTGCACTTCTCTACGAAAATACACTTAGCACTTTAGGTGCATGAACACCAATCGAGCGGTAGTGTTTTGCATCTTCTAAAATACTCACTCATAGATTTTGTTTCAACATTGATGAGATTTTAATTTATAAATCTTTTCTGAAAAACATGCAGTGATTTGTCAAAAAGAAGTGACTCTCCGCTATTTCTATACATCTAACTCCCAGAATTGTTCGATGTCGTACTAACTGGGTTGTCTGAGAGGCTGAGGATGAAGAAGTGTAGGGCTTAACGTGGGGGGGGGGGGGGGGGGGGGGGCTGATAACAACCGGCTCCTTTTTTTTTAACTTTTTGAAACGAGGCGATTAATGTTAGTCATATTAGTAAAATCAGAGTAACATATTCGGATGCCAATGAGTTGTCTCAGACAGAACATTTTTGGTAGTATCAAAATATATCGGAGAATATTTAATGTCATGAGCAGCTTGTCTAACCTTTTATTTTTCTTTGATAGTAACATTTTCCAAATCTTCTTGGTTTACATTGTTGCAGAATATGCATTGCATTGCCAACTAGATAGTCTGTTAGCCTATAAAGAAAACAATCTACAATAATTGAGTAAAATCTACTTGATAGATATAGAACGGACAATATAATGGGTATTATTGTCAGGCCGTCGAAACCAAATGTAATAATCTATAATTTTGTATAATTGTGTAATAAAACACATAAGGCAATTTAAAAATATATTGTCGTCCTCTATTATATAATAGTCAGGCGCGGTTCTATGGGCAGCTGTTTTGCTATTTTTATTACTTACGGCATGGTAGTGGTCAAAATCATTTTCAGTAAACACAAGAAATGAAACTTCCCATTATCTGCTACAATAAATAATTTCAGCATTACCGCACTGAAAGAACTGTTATGTTGATAAAATCAATCATATTGTGTTAATCTTTTTTAATTTCGACAAGCAGGTCGCTGGCGTAGGCTAACGTGTAATCGTTCACTGTATTTTTTTGTGTCATATGAGTGTATATAATTATATTGGCCTATAAAAATATGTTTACAATGCAGATTAGTTGTGAAAATGTTAAAACCAGCCCGTCGATTCTTGCAGCGCTATAGGCCAAGAGACAGCCCACCCCACCCTGTTTTTCGACGTAGTAATAATAATTATGCCATAATTAAAACAGTATTATTCATTGTCATTAGTACAGTCAAACTCGCCCTGAACATGAGCAAAGCCTACAACTGCGAGTGCGAGGCGCGAACCACAGCACAAGCAGTCAAATGCAAATGCATGCGCCTCGCACTGATCACGTGATCCGTACGATCGCTGTGATTGGTTCCGTGGTCGCGCGCTAGGCTCCGCCGTCCCCAGGATTATTACACTTTGCGATCTTGTTTCCGTTATTACACAATATCTAAACTACCTACATTGAATACATTGATTGCACCCTGGCCACGAGTAGTTTTTTATGTTTTGTGGAAAAAATCTCATCTCAATCTTTTACCGTTTACTTGCAATGAAGTGAAACATTTCTTTAGTGCTCAGCAAAAACTTGAAAACTTTGCGTTCGAACTGTTTCGAGGGCCCATTTCTTGTGTAAATTCGATACAATCTGAAAATCTGAATTAGCCAAATTCTTGAAAATACTTTTTTCTACCAATTGATTTTTTTAAAGTTTATTCTAGGAGAATTATCTCACTATTTATGAATTATTAATAATTATTGGGGAAAATGTTACTTTTAGGGGGTTTTGGGGGGTTTTGGGGAGTAAATATCCAAAATATACATTGCCAACAATGTTTGTCGTATGCAGGACATTCTTCCGAGTAGGAATAACTTTGGTGTCAGCTTTTAACACCCCGGTACA
Organism: Sweltsa coloradensis; assembly: GCA_024449915.1. Classification (NCBI taxonomy): domain Eukaryota; kingdom Metazoa; phylum Arthropoda; class Insecta; order Plecoptera; family Chloroperlidae; genus Sweltsa; species Sweltsa coloradensis. The sequence goes on along the minus strand of JAMZAV010000290.1, from coordinate 484,820 downwards.
CCACTACTGAGAAGGAGACACATTTTTTCAAAACTGGCCTAGCCTATTATTGGTATGTAACATTATGGGAATGTCGTACTCGGGTCGTGTTGCACGTACCGGTGCTCGCTCAACAACGCGTCCAACTGAGCGTTTTCCTAGTTTTAGTTAACCGTAATTTAAAAAAAGAAAAAGATCGTAAAATTGCAATTTTCATAAGAAATAATTATTCGATTGCGCTCAAATTTAACACGAAGATATTAATTCATAAAATTAAAATTCTGTGAAAAAATCATTACAATAGGATAAAGCATGTAGGTGTTATGTGTCAAAGAACTGTTTAAAAAAAGAAAAAACCCGTAAAATTACGATATTCATGACAAATAATTTTTCGATTGCGCTCAAATTTCACACGAATATCTTAATTCATAAAATTAAGGTTCTGTAAAAAATCATTAAAATCGGATAAAGCATGTAGGTGTTATAGGCCTAAGTCGAAGAAATTTTTTTTAAATCGAAAAAATCGTAAAATTGCGATTTTCATGAAAAATAATTTTCCGATTGCGCTCAAAAACGTGGCAGTTCTAAGTTTAGAGATTTCGAAGGCCTCCAGAAAATTTCATCGCAATTGGAGTTTCGGTTTAGCCGGAATCGTGCAGACAAACACACAAAAATACAGAAAAGAAAGAAAAGAAAAAAAAAAATATTCCGGATTTTTTCTCCAGTGTAGTGAAATGGAATCTTCGCTTCGCTCGCTACGCTCATCCAATTATCCGACGTTGGCTCCACGTTGGTTTTTGCACGTTTTTGCTGCAAAATGTCCTGGATAAATAGATTTTAACATCAACACGGAGGTTATAATTCGAGATCAAGCAATGAAGTCTGCTGGTGCTGGGTCACAAGTTGTGGACATATCCACGCTTTTTTGACAAGAGGACCGGTGTTCAAGGCTTTGAAAATTATGTTCGTTTTCGGGCGAATGTTTCGCTTTACCAATTAGGGTACGGAAAAGAGGATTTTATCATTGCGACGTCTGAACCAAGAAGATGATGCAATAACCATCCCTCTTTTCAGCATTAAAATGTGAAGAACCCCTGAGGGTTAGGCTACCCTTTCGACCTCCCTCACCAGCGGGCTAGTACCTGCCATTCGTCCAGGGGTAACGCGCTACATTCACGGTTGGAACGCTAATAAACGACGTTCGTTATAGCAATACGAAAACAACGAAAACAAAACATCTTGAGGGGGTTAAGTTAATGATCATCTACCGTTTAAATTACTCCTCATGATATTTAGTTTACAAAACAAGTACAAAAAGCTACACCCCAAAAACTATTTCTTAGGGTTGGTGGATACAGACAGAACACTTGGAATAGTTCTGTATTTTTGTGATTACTATAAAATCAAGTTACTTTGAAAGATAAGTATTTGAATAGGTCCAAGAAAATAGCGCCATTTAGACCCACTATAGTGCATTTTACAAGTGTAAAAATTGGTGAGAAGGTACTTTAAAAGGCCTACTTATCAAAAACTGATATGGATCCTTTGACGATGTTAGTCTATATTCTCGCTGGAAGGCAAAAAGTTAAAATCTCTATAAAAATCAGTTAATAGTGTAAAACTAATATTTTTTTAATCTGGCTGCTCCTCATTATTGGCGAATTATATATTTATTCACAAAATATTTTAAAATTTTGAAAATAAAATATAATGAAGACAGTGGTGGTCAACAGGGCTAGGTCAAATCGCATTTTCATAAAAAATCTCCTAAATTTTGATAAAATATTACTATTCCAATCAGAAATTTCATATAATACTAATGGCTGGTGGTAGGCCTAGTTATATTTTCTGTCAAACATTCTTTAAAAAGTAAAAAAAAATGTATACTTTTTTAATGTCAAAATACAAATAATTGATTGATAATTTGCACAAAAATAAACTTTTCATGTAAAAAATCCCACAGACAACGTTTTGGTTTGAACTTGGTTTCACTGGAATTCAAAACACTAAAAATAATGATAATTCAATATAAAATCTAGATTTAATTTTATAAAATATCACACAATTTTTGTACAAATCAGTTTCTCATTCATATTTGATACACACCGAAATTAAACATTATTTATAATTCATAGTGTTATGGGAAAACTCTGAATATGGATATAATTTAATTAATTTATTGAAGGTCACTCACTAAAGCGGTCCTGTTGTTTGCTTCGATCCACGCTGTTCGGAATTTACATAACCTTCAATACAAATTTGGTCCCAGTGGAGACTAGCATGATATGCACCAGTCTTTTTTAAATGTATGGGGCTGGTTGGTGGTTTGAACAAGTTACACGCAAGCATGGAGGATGAAAGCTCCACGCAAACGTTTGCTTTTAAGTTTTAACTTATTCTACGCCGATAGCTTTCCAGCTCCAAAATTGTCAAATTCATGTTGTTGTGTATCATTTTGGACCTGATGTACTGCTGTGATCATCTCATGTGGATACTTGAAGAGCATGGCCGAAATAAATTTAAATGTCCTGTTTGTTGAGACTAGGACTTTTGTCTTCTTCCCTCTTTCGTGCGTACAAAAGCGTCTGGGCTCGGGGTAGAATTGGACCAGAGCATGGCTCTGCTAATCGTAAAAGGCGATTCAAGAGAAAAAGTCCACCTCGCAAACATCAGCTAGTATGAAGGGTTGCATTTTACTCCCCAAAAATAGAGGCGAGCTCTGGCAATCGTCATCGAGGACCTTGCCCCCTTCCCTTGACGACCCCTCGACGACGATGACGACAATGACACCACGAACGATGACGAAGACAATGACGACCGCGACGTGAGAACCCCCTTTCCACCCCTTACCCGTGGCTGGTTCTGACCAGCATGGGCCCCTCCTAGGTTAGAGTGGTGCATTATGACCTAACGGTTTTGTTGTTTGTTTTTTTTTGTTTTTTTTTTCCAAATGAAAATCAATTCAATATACACTAATAGTGTTGCTTTTTATAACCACAATTTATTACGTGTGATAGACTACAAGCATCAATTTTAAATTACTTGTGGGAAACCTGCTCAGGTTGCAGTTTGCGAGTGAAAAAAATCTTAATTATTATAAACATTCCGAATCCAACATTCGAATACATACATTCAAATCAGTTACTGTTATACAATGCAATTCTGAAATGGAGGGAGTGTTGTATACTCACGAGTCACAAGTATACTTATTTAGATTCCGTGATGTCTTCTAGTGATGTGTGAAACAGTAGTGTTGTGTGGTGATGGAACACAGGACAGACAACATCTATTTAGATGCGCTACATTGAAAGGACACTATGGGGAAATGCCAGGGGGTATGGACAGGAGGGAACAGGAGTCCTATCTTTACTGGTTGTCAAGACACATGATGACATAGATATGTCAATGTGGGCATAAGAGAAGAAGAAGTGTTTCTCCTATAAAGTAAAGTAATCCTCTGAGGCTCTGATACATTCCAGCTAGGACCCAACAACTTGTCGAGGTCAAACTTGAATGATTTGGAATATTGAGTTTTTTTGTGCTTGTAGGAAGAAAAGGTTAATCAATGTAGGTCGCAGATTACCATCTAGTTCGATGTTTTCCCAATTAAAAGAAACATCACTCGATCCAATGTATTCATATATTTCCTTGTCTGCCACCCCACTCCTCAAGCAAAGAAGGAACGGGTGGCTAGTGTATTTGAAGACCGATAGCAAACACCAGGTCACGAGTTTGAATCCCACCAACGGCAATCCTGACTGAAACTTTCGGGGGTTTTCTTCACTCGTTAAAGTGAATTCTGAGATTGGGTCCTCTAAACTGACCTCGGAAATTCAATCCCGATTCTCCAGGATCCTAATAGCCTTGTTATAGTCACCTGAAGAGGGTCACACACACAGCGGGTAATTCTGATGTGTACCCTACTGAGGGAATCCTTACAAAAAAGTGTTTTCCAAAAATATTTGAACTTTACTAGGTGTTGGGTCCAGGACAATGTTCAAAAACGGATAGTTTTGAGGTTTCGGATGGAATATACTCGGAACATTATGAAAACGCATGTTAACCTTTTACATTTTTAAACTGGGATAGTAAGGACAAAATATAAGTTATGACAATGCCATAAAACGTTCTACATTCAGACGAATATCTATTTTCACCTTGACACACAACGTAATATAGAAACAAGAGCTCTCCAGCCCCTCTCCCTCTCTCTCTCTCTCTCTCTCTCTCTCTCTCTCTCTCTCTCTCTCATTATTTCTCATTATCATTGTATTTATAGTATATTAGGTGGATGGAAGATAAGGTCACTAGCTATCCGCTAAATAAACTTATCTATCTATCATCATCTCTCTCGTCTTTAGCGCACGATGCAGCGAAAATATCGAATTCTCTGGTCGACTATTCACATTTAAATTATTCTAGACATTATGTTAAGTTATTTTAGAAATAATTGTTTTTACGGTTTAAAGGGGTACCTATTTAACCGCTAAACTAAAAAAATATTTTTCATTCAGGCTAACTAAGTAATGAATTTAGAAACTAGCAGAAAAATTATTGGGGTCACCATGACCTAAGAAAAAATTGTCAAACATGACATTTTTCGAGCTAAGTCCCATCGGCAAAAATCTACCAGCAGAAATAACACGGGGACGATCTTTATGCCCTGTGGCCTTGGAGGATTTTGATCCAAAAAAATATTGGCCATTATTGACGTACTCTACAGCCTTTTCTGTGAATTTTCTATATTTTGTTTTGTAATTTGGTTAAGTAGTTCGGTCAAAATATGCTGATTACCAAGATGGGAAGTGATTTTGGAATGCATATTTTTGCGTGTTTGAGGGTATATTTGGGCACAGTTTTTAGACACGATGTTATAAAGGGGCATTTTAGATTGATACCGTTAGTCACTCAACGGTACTATGCTCTACTAGTATCTATGTAGACCAAAAAAGAAGCAAGTTAAAGCCAATTTAAGAAATTTCCCAAAACACCAATTTTCGCAAATTTCTGGGTAAAACAAATTTAAAAATTCGTGTTAAATCACATTTTTCAAGATATAATTCTTTTAAACTGTCATTTTAGAGTAGTATTGTGTTATATCAACTTCTGGTTTCAAGCGCCAAAAGGGGAAAACTTTTACGTCAATTACTATCTATCAATCAATGTTTTGTGAATAAATGGGTCGAATCAATTATACTAATTTATTTATATCGATTTAACAATAAAAATAATAATTTTAAACTTACTACACTTACATTACGCCTTGCCATTACTTCTATTTTTGATATTGCATTTCCAGCATGCAATAAAACAATGGCATACGCAATTTATTAGACGAGTGAGTGAAGCAAATGAGGATATATAACGCCACTTGATCGGGTCTTCGACGTGATTAATGCGTCTGTAAAATGTATGTTTGTTTGTTCGGTCCCATACGGCCGAACGACCGAACAGATTGAGCTGAAATTTGAAACGGACATCCGTGACCACGTAACGAAGAACTGCTAACAAAATGAGCAAAATCCGTTGCGATTTAAACCTACGAGAAATAATTGGATGAGCGTAGAGAGCGAAGCGAAGATTCCATTTCACTACACTGGAGAAAAAATCCGGAATATTTTTTTTCTTTTTTCTTTCTTTTTCTGTACCTATTTTTGTTTATTTATTTATTTATTATTTGTCCCTGTAATTTGTACACATTATACAAAAATTACAGAATGAAACAGGAAAGCAGGCCTATTGTGGCCCATTCACCGCAGTGATCCTGTTCCATTCTACACATTAATAAAATAATAAAATAACATAAATTCTCTTATAAAAGGACGATAATGATAATGGTGAAATGGATGATACAGTTTATTAATATGATAGTTAAAAATGAAATGAACTAATGTTTAATGCCGGTATCAAGATCCATTTGTCTTAGCGGTGGTCGTCAACTATAGGTCAATCAGGCAACCATTTGTCATCTTAAGTGATCTTGAATGGCCCTTTTAAACGCCTTATCAGAGATCCGTGACTCACGAATGTCCAAAGGCAGGGAGTTCCAAACACTGGCAGCTCTCTGGTAGAATGACCTTTGATAAGCCAGTGTTCGCGCAAAAGGAGGGCGCAGCAGCACTCCACTCTTGGCAACCCCTACCAAGAAAACATACCGGTTGTCCAGCTGAAGGCGCTTCAAAGGGTCAACATCAGCTTGTTTGCATAATCCCTTTGCCAGTAGTAGAATATCCATCTGTTTAATAACATTACTGATAAGAGGAAAATCACATTTTCCGCGACGTTCTTCAGCATTGAGAGACTTATCAAAACCCAGTATCAATTTTGTTGCCCGGTTTTGAATACGTTCCAGAGTGCACATATTTATTTCCGTCGACGGATGCCATGCTGGAATTGCATATAGTAGTGTAGGACGAAACTACAGTCAGGTATAATGTCCTTAGAACTTTTGGCTTGCATTCTTTAAGGTTACTGTACAGAAAACCTAGTAATTTAGACGTTTTGATCTTATGGTTTGCACATGGAAGTTCCATTGAGATCAGCAGTGATGTTTAGTCCCAGAAGCTTCAGTCTGTCTGTGTTGTCAATTGGATTCCCCTGTACATGGTACCTAGAGTTCGCAGTTAAAGCGGATTTAGACATTCTAAAGCAAACGCTTTTCTTTACGTTCATTTTGTGTGTTTGTTAACACGATTCCGGCTAAACCGATACTCCAATTGCGATGAAATTTTCTGGAGACCTTTGAAATCTTTGAACTTAGAACTGTAACGTATTTGAGCGCAATCGAAAAATTATTTCTAAAACAATCGCAATTTCACGATTTTTTTTGATTTTTTAAAAATTTCTTCGACTTATTACACCTACATGCTTTATCCGATTGTCATGATATTTTTACAGAACCTTAATTTTATGAATTGATATATTCGTGTGAAATTTGAGAGGAATCAAAAAATTATTTCTCATAATAATCGCAATTTTACCATTTTTTTTTATTTTTAAATTTTCTTCGACTTTATAACACCGACATGCTTTATCCGATTGTAATTTTTTTTCACAAAACCTTAATTTTATGGATTAATATACTCGTGTGAAATTTGAGCTTAATCGAAAAATTATTTCTCGTGAAAATCGCAATTTTACTCTTTTTTTCGTTTTTAAATTACGCTCATCCAACAACGCGCCTGAAAAAGCTTTTGCGAAGCTTCCTAGTAAATTGGAAGTAAGCCATAAAATGTGCAGGTTTCATTTGAACAACAATGCAATTACTAGGAAAACGCTTAAGTCCCGCCGCGTTGATGGATGAGCTTTTTTGTAAGTTTTTAGTTTGCTTAGGCCCACTTTTTCTTTGTAAGTGATTTTTTAATGCATTGTAGGTGATTGTTGTCAAGTTTCTATTGTTACTTGTTAATTGTTATTATAAACCTCAAAAAACTCAAATTAAAACCTTTATACTATGGATTCTGGCTAACGTTTTCATATTTTTCTTTCAGAAAACAATACATCACCATTACCTTAATGTCCATGTGAAATATGGGCGTTGTAGCCCCATCCGTTTGGTCAGAATCGGCCCAAATGTCACGAAAATATCGCACTAAAAATCGAAAAAAATCGTAAAAGTACGATATTCATGAGAAATATTTCTTCGATTGTACCCAAAAACGTAGCAAGTCTAAGTTCAGAGATTTCGAAGGTCCACTACAATTTTCATCAAGATCGCATATGCCGTTGCCAAAATCGGATAAAGCAAATAGGTGTTATAAGTCGAAAAAAAAATTTAAAATCGAAAAAAAAAAATCGTAAAATTGTGATTTTCATGAGAAATAATTTTCCGACTGCGCTCAAAAACGTGGCAGTTCTAAGTTCAGAGATTTCGAAGGCCTCCAGAAAATTTCATCGCAATTGGAGTATCGGTTTAGCCGGGATCGTGTTAACAGACAAACAAAAATACAAAAAAAAAAAAAAAACATTCGGGATTTTTTTCTCCAGTATAGTGAAATAGGATCTTCACTTCGCTCATCCAACTACACCACAACTCTACTCTTGTGTGTGATTGGAATGTGTTGCATCACCCGACCTAGGGCTACGTCACGATTTTGAATCGTGGTACCCGAAATATAATTCTACAACGCACATACCCCCACCTCAATTTCTCCTCAATTGCCTAGTTACCATGGCAACCGAATGACGCACATGCAAAAGTGACCAATTAAAACACTAGTTCCCCCTCCACTATGCAATAAATCTTCCACTCGATCGGTCTGGAGCGATCGAAGAAGGACACACTTCTAAAGTATCTCGAGGAGACACGACGTCGGGGTCCTGGGTAGGGCTGAACTTTCTGGACGATGTTCCAGACAACACTCAGCTGCTACGGGCTGCTGGGCTAGCCAACTTGGGACCCGGTCACAGAACGTCTCCGGACAGAATCGCCGATTTGACCCTGGACCCTGGTCACTATTCTACAATCTACGATATCACGGTAAAACAAACTTTATATTCACGAATCTACGAACTTTTGAGAGAACTTTTTAAAACTTTGACTAAATGGCTGATTGAAACTTTGAACATTGATAAAGACATTGAGAACATTGAACATTAATTACATACCAGTAATATGGGGTGAATAGGAACTATGGGGTGAATAGGAACAAAACTTCCTCTAAATAATACTAAATTCGTAATTGCCGCTCTTTTTAAACGGCTCACGTTAGGTTTTCAGTAGTTGGTACACTACATTTTGCAGTACCCTCTAAAAATAGACTACACTTGACAACCGCAGCCTTCATAATAGAAAATCAGCCTCAATGTTATGAAAAGCATTGGCACATTTAAGAGAGCTGATAAACTTTGTCATTTCTCTTTATCTGGTAAGAGTTACATACGGTATATCTTATAAACGTAGGACTTCATTATCAACATATATTTTTTTTAATGTAACTTGTGTTCCTATTGACCCCAGGCTAGGGTTAATAGGTAAGGTGACCATATTTTGAAAGTTATAAACCGGGACAACTAAAGTGTAAGAATATTGTACTTGTACTCCATTGACCATTTCGGGGTCTGGATCAGAGCCTTACCCAATGGAGGCAAAAAAAAAATCGATATATATTTGGTCAAATGCCCAAAAAACGGCTTTCTGACATGAAAATATGAATTAAAAATGGTTTTATTGTGCACATTTTTGTAGTCATAAAATCTTTATCTAGTGGTTTAAAAATGAAAGTATAAAATAAAATAGGCCTACAAGCACTTGACAGAATATAATGTGTGTAATGTATTGATGAGGACAACATACTAATGAAGTTCTAATCAAGGTATAATAATAAAGATATTGGAAATGCATTGAATTTGTATAATATGCATGATTTAACTTTTAATACGTTTTGTCTTTACAATGAAATAATTAGTGTAAGTATTATGAATAGAGTCATAAACTAGTACAGTTGCATGATTATTTCTCGATTTGTTTAGTCGGTTTACGGTTTATTGTTTACCATTCAGATGTATAATGCAACTACAATTCAGAGATTAAAATGTACCCGTCCTGATGGTCTAGTGGTTAAGACGCTCACCTGGAATGTGGGAGATCCGTGGTTCGATTCCCGGTTGGGGTGGACTTTTTTAATTTCTGAATTGTAGTAAATAATAGCATGATTATTATTTATTTTATTTTTTTCATAACCTATAAACACAAAATCAATGCAAATAATGACTGAGAAAATTAGGGGTGTGCTAGTCCGGATTTTTTAATTCGAGTACCGAGTACTACTTCGTCTTATTTTAAATTTCGCTATTACTCTTCGACTATATATTTTTTAATATATATTTTATTGATGACCGTAGCAAGCGAAGCGAAGATTCAATTCCACTTCACTGGAGAAAATATACGGAATGTTTTACTTTTTTTCTTTTTTCTGTTTGTATTTGTGTGTGTTTGTTAACACGATTCCGGCTAAACCGATATTCCAATTGCGATGACATTTTCTGAAGGCCTTTGAAATCTCTGAACTTAGAACTGCCACGTTTTTGAGCATAATCGAAAAATTATTTCCCATGAAAATCGCAATTTTATTTTTACTTCAACTTACCTACATGCTTTATCCGATTGTAAGGATTTTTTCAAAGAACCTTTATTTCCGGTATATGAATTAATATATTCGTGTTAAATTTGAGCACAATCGAAAAATTATTTCTCGTGAAGATCGCAATTTTACGTTTTTTTCGTTTTTAAAAACATTTCTTCGACTTATAAGTTAACACCTACATGCTTTATCCGATTGTAATGATTTTTTCACAGAACCTTAATTTTGTGAGTTCATAATATATTCTTGTGAAATATGAGCGCAATCGAAAAAAAAAAATCGTATGAAAATCGCAATTTTACGCTTTATTCGTTTAAAAAAAATTTCTTCGTCTTATAACACTTACATGCTTTATTCGATTGTAATGTAGTGAGAAATGTTATGTGCGCTCCTGATCCTCATGTCGTTGTCGTAAAAATTAAAACACTATTACCGAGCGTGTCTCGCAGGCCATAGCAATGGGAAAACGAAATCAATTTAAATACCATCTGCATAACACATGGCAGCTCGATGCACAAATTACGCTCATCCAACAACACGCCTGAAAAAGCGCTTATGAAGCTTCCTATTTTATTGATATGTCTATTATGTTAGCTCCAAAAGTGAAAGAGTAACTCCTTATTGATTTAAAATGTAATCTCTCTCTAGATCATTTTAATGATCAAGCACAAATGGTGTAAGGGCTAGGCTATGACATATGATTCAGTAGTAAGTGGTATTACATGAAAATGTTTTTGAATGAAAACATATTTTTATTGGTTGTGCCAAAAGAAGTTCAAATCTTCCAAAAAGAACACAAAATTGTATCAAAAGACGTTGGTAAGGTAACGCCAAGAATAGATAACGATATTTACGTTTTCACACTCGCGCAAGACCCGGCACCTCCACCAAAATCATTGCATAATACTAGCACAACCCTAGAGAAAATGAATTATCTTCTTGGAATTGGAAGAACTCCTTCAATGTTATTACTGTTAGTATGTATCAGAGAAGTGTATTTTTTCAAAGTAAAATGTTAGGTATCCTTCCACACGGTACAGTTGACAGAATACCGGGACATTTCCCCTCCATAATTTCAAACCGGTACAAGTGTTCTGAAAACGGTACTGTACCGGTCAAACCGGTACGTCTGGTCACCTTATTAATAGGAACAGCTAGTACATCTATATAATGCATTTTTAGGCATTTTATATCCCTGTTCCTATTGACCCCACATGGAGGTGAATAGGAACGCACAATATAAAAATAAAATATTAATATTCATATACCGTACTCTGTTGATGGTTGGTTATACTATTAAAAGAAACCACATAGTTATAATTTAAAAAATATCTCATTGGTTTACTATGATTCATGTTGAAATAACAAGAAGTTAACTTACGAAACCTGTTCCTATTCACCCCGCATTACGGTAACTGTTTAAGGCTATTCGACCGCGTTTTTCTATTTTCCAAAATATGCTACGAAGTCAAAATATAGTGAATAGCTTTGAAACCTGGCTATTTTAGAAAATCAAAAATATTTTTTTCAAATTTTTCTGATCCGGTACACGGCCAATATAGCCATCTCAAAATAATTTCAAACTTCAATTCGCCAAGGCACATCATTCAACGTAGGGTGTTGTGCTTTTGTGACATTAATTTTCAACTGTTTTCCAATGGACTGACTGAGAGAAAAAAGATTTTTTTAACAATTGTCTTTCCTACGAATTTTTTCGTTTGGCGGTATTTTTTACCGATTTGTACCGCCAAACAAAAAAATTCGCAGGAAAGACAATTGTTAAAAAAATCTTTTTTCTCTCAGTCAGTCCATTGAAAAACAGTTGAAAATTAATGTCACAAAAACACAACACCCTACGTTGAATGGTGTGTCTTGGCGAATTGAAGTTTGAAATTATTTTGAGATGGCTATATTGGCCGTGTACCGGATCAGAAAAATTTGAAAAAAATATTTTTGATTTTCTAAAATAGCCAGGTTTCAAAGCCATTTACTATGTTTTGACTTGGTAGCATATTTTGGAAAATAGAAAAACGCGGTCGAATAGCCTTAAAGTAATTATATTAAGAAAAAGTTGAGAGCATTGAGAATTTGTATTGTGTGGTAATTGTAAACCTGATTTAATTCATTTCATTAAAATTGTAATTTGAATCTGTTCTTTTTAATTGTGTGTTAACCTGTCGTCGTCAGTCTTGTCCCACTCAATTTTTGTATAGGGCCTAATTTCAGTTCTATCTTAAATTAAATTTCTACAGTTGGTACCACCTACCGATTCGAGTTTTAGCCGGAGCAGTAATCCAAGTAAGTTTTCTAAGGTTTGTTAACCTGTACCTAGCAGCTGTGAGCTGACTGCTGTTGACAGGGTATTTTATTTGTTTGTTTCCTGACTTTTGGCTAAATTAACGTTTTTCGAGGGGTTTAGCCGAACACATTTTGAATATTGAAATTTAACCATCTTTTATGTTTTATCACACAATTTTTTGGGTATGGCCTTTCCAATGATGTCGGAGGGCTGCGTTCAAGGCTATGGCCTCTATCCTGCGTCAGTTCCTCTGAGCAAATTTATTTTCTCGGATTTCGAAATAAATGTTTGTTTTTTTGGGAATTCGAATCAGAAAAAAACATTGCTTTTTCAATAACTTTCAAAATAATTATCCGGTCCGGTGGAACCGGTCGGAAAGTGTAAAATTGACCTGTTTTCAAAAATTCTTTTACTCCCGACTTCGGGACGGCAGGTAGGACCTGGCGGCGTACCGAAAGTGACCCGGAAAACAAAATTGGCCCTGATCTTCAGATAAACTACGAGCGTAACCCGGGAAACAACAGTATCGCAGCCGCACACAGACCGATTCGCGAGTTTTTTCGGCATCCAACTAACCTACAATCTTTTCCAACCGGAGGTTTTCCACGCCCCCCGCGCAGCGTTGTCAAGCCGCGCGTAAGCGTGACTTGAACTAAATCATATAGGCCTAGTTTACTCATGAAAGAGCGTTCACCGTACGCCTATAAATACATTTTTGATGATACCACTGCACAGTGCATTCCTGATTTAATGAGTTGAAAAGCCACCACTGCCAGACGACCCGCATTAGTTGGGGAGGGGGGGGGGGGAAGGGGTCCAATTGTACCAGGTTACATCATAGGTAAAGGTTATGTTTGTGGTTATATTAAGATGCAAGGTCCTCTAGATCTCCGCCACCTGGCGGAGGCTCGTCTAACTCGCTCGTGTGGCCACTAGGTTAGGTCGTCGCAACCCGTTCCACAATGTATAGCAGCCATTACGGTGATTTGCACGAGAAATAGAGGGAATTTTAAAAAGCAAAGTGAACATCTACTTATAGCGGGCCCTAAAACTTGACCATAAAATGACGATGTAGAGGCCAGAAAAGATTCGCGTGCATTTTGAGATAATAAAATTGACAACCCAATAATAATGAAGCTAGTAATTTGTTGCAATGTAATTAATAAAATGAAATAATTTTAAATACACTTTGTTATAACTTTGGGTTTGTTATAAGCTTTGTTCGCCTGTCCACCACTAGTGCTACACTGTTTTACACGTGCACTGAGCAGTGTACGGCGGAAGTACTTCTTTTTAAAGGAAACAGTATGTCAGTGTAGCACGAGTGTTGCCCACAAAAAAACACACTCAACACTTTTAGTGTAGTTTCCTCCTACACGACCAAAATAGCCAGTGTAATCTAGTGTAGCACTGGCAGCACTAGTGCTACACTGAAGGTACAGAAAAACGACCACATTCTAACTACACTGACTTACACTAACACAACAAAAAAACAGCCATTTGTTTACACTGACTTACACTAGTGTAAAGTGTTGGACAGGCAAACAAAGCTATAGTGTGATGTGTAGGATATCCACGAGCAATTTTTCTTACGATTTTAAAAATTTCTTTCTTTCATGTCACTACACTGAAGAAAAAAATCCGGAATGTGTTTTTTTCTTTTGTCTTTTTTTGTACTTTTGTCTGTCTGTTAACACAATTCCGGCTATACCAATACTTCTATTGCGATGAAATTTTATGGAGGCCTTCGAAATCTCTGAACTTAGAACTGCCACGTTTTTGAGCGCATTCGGAATTTTTTTCTCATAAAAATCGCAATTTTACGATTTTTTTCGATTTTTATTATATTATTATTATTATTATTATTATTATTATTATTATTATTATTATTATTATTTATTATTAATTTTAAAATTTTAAAATTTCTTCGACTTGTAAAACCTACATGCTTTATTCGATGGTAATGATTTTTTCACAGAGCCTTGATTTTATGGATTTATATATTCGTGTGAAATTTGAGCACAATCAAACGATTATTTCTTATACTAATTGCAATTTTACAATTTAAACAGCGTTTTGATAAAAATTCTAAGGCTTTTACAATTTTCATTTATTTTTTAAAGTGAAAGGTGTTTTAGATTAAAAAAACAATACATCTAACATTCACTTGACGGATTTTATTATTTTCGTTTTGTTTGATAAATATGATTTTTTCCTTTGCATTGTTGGAAAAAGTATGTTTTTTGTATCAAATCTATATTTCCCATATTTTAATTAAAAAAACTATAAATCTCATCACAAAAGTGTCTATGAATTTTTCAGAATAAGACGTGTGAGTATATCAAAAACGAAATTATCCTTTATCTTAAAAACTGTAGAAGAAGTAGGAAAAAATGTTAGCAAATATGCTAGAATAAAAGTTTTGAGATAATAGCATTAAAAGTTTATTTATGTTGTTTTTTTTGTAAATTTGAATATAACATAGCCTAAAGGTTCAGTTAGTTTATTTTTACATGAATTCACTGGGCCTTTATAACCTGTTAATCTAGGCTTCTTTAAAATTGACTAAAATTGTTATGAATAACACTCTATACAGCCTAGATTAGGCCTAATATCAGTACTGGTAAGCCATTTTCCCATGTAAAATAGCATACAGCGCGCAAGAAAAAAATCATTTAATGCTTTTAGCATATATCAGCATAAAATAAATTTATGTATTCAATAAATAAAAAAGTAAACTTAAAAAGCAATTCAAACAATAATAATGCAAAATTGCTGGTTTTTCATACATTTTCAGTGAAATAGCACCTTAAACAAATACGCTCATCCAACAACGCGCCTGAAAAAGCGTTTGCGAAGCTTCCTAGTTTATTACCAACATGCTTGTGCCCAAAGCAACACATGTGATGATAATAATAGTGTCTACACATAATCATAAAAACACTAGTTAATGACGGTATTTTCCAAGGTGGCGTGTGAAAAATTACTATGTCGCCGAGAAATGCTAGTTTTAAATGAAAACTACGATATGTACAAACATAACCACTATATAACGTTATAGTGGCATTCACCCTTATTACAATCTTGGTATTTAACCTCGTTGACAACCTCCAGTTTTTCTTTAATTTTTTTTACATATTTAACTCATTAAATGCAAAGTGCGTGAAATACAACATTCCCGGGAAAAGCTCGTTTTAAAGGAAAACGACGACATGTCCAAACATAACCACTATATGACGTTATAGCGGCATTCATCCTGATTACTAACGTGGTATTGAAAGTCGTTGACACCCTCCAGTTTTTTAGGTAATTAACTCACTAGTATGCAAAGTGCGTGAAAGAGTACTAGTTACTACATTCCCGCTCTAGAATTAATCACCAAGATGGCTTCTAATTCGCTGCTGCGACGACCTAACCTAGAGAGTTAGACGATCCTCCGCTAGGCGGAGATCGAGAGGACCTTGTTAAGATGTTTTCCCCCCTAAAAAACAAGGGCTACCTAGTACGCCACAGGGAATAAATAAATGCCGTGTTTAATAACTAGGGCTAATACACTTGTTTTCAAAGTTTGAAAACTTTTCAGCAAACTTTTCACGAATTTGACTTTTAATAAAAAGTTACATCACTAGTCACTCACTAGCAACAATAGGGTTCGAAATTTCCGGAAAAATTGAAGTCGAGGAAAAAAACGGATATTTTCCCGTTTTTTTCCGGAAAAATTGGAAAAATTGGGAAAAATTGAATTTTCTTTACTTTTCATAAAGTTTATACTTCCTCGTAGTTCATTTTAGATTAATGGCATCTTTATGGTAAATTATAAATTAAGATTATTATTGTTAGTTTATTTTCATGTGTTTACGTACGCGTGTTTACTATTGATGTTTATAAATGACAGCAAAATGGCAGCAATACTACATCTAGCATTTTCCAAAATCCCTTGCAATTATTACTATTTATAGCCAGGGGTCGAAATTAACTTTTTTTGCAACTAGCACTTCGGGCTAATGGCAACAATAGTCCTCTAGCCCAAGAGCATTTTTACAGTCGGCAATCAAATAGGTTATATTGATGTAAAACAATAATAGGGTATATGTGAATGTTTTAAGTCACAATATTTGCCGGGTTTGACTTATGTGTAGGGGGGACTAGGGAGCGACCGGAAACGAATTTTAACCGTAATATTAATAATCCTAAATTAAGCGATTTTTTATTTTGTTTGCATATTTACAACGATTTTCCATACTAGGTAGTGCACTACTACTGGAAACTCGTTAAGTTATTGTTGCGAAATATTGAGATTTTTTGAACGGCAATTGGGAACTCTGGAAAAAGTACTCGCCTGTCGGACTAGAGTAATTAGATTTTTACTAGCGCGAGCAAAGTTTCACTAGCCTCGGGCGAGCATTAATTTGACTCCTGTTTATAGATATACTATGTTAAGCTTTAGTCCCTCCCACGGCATGCCCTATTACTTTACAATATGGTCACAAAACTGTCTTTGAAATGAGAATTCCAATCATAATTTTAGTCTAACCTAACAAGAACAACTAAAGGCATTTACCTTTCATTTTACTATTAAAATAATGAATTAAAAACTGTGAGATATGTAATTGGGCTACCTTATTGATAAAAATAATCATTACTACATTCATATCAATTTTATTTATCCTATGCACCTTAAAACCAATTTTTTCATTTTTTCCAATTTTTCCGACGTACCCGGAAAAAAACGGAAAAAACACGTTTTTTTTTCCAAAATTTCCGGAAAAATTGGTACCTTTTAAATCCCTAAGCAACAATAACATTTTTCCTGGTTAACCCTTGCCAGCACCTCTTTTTTCTAAGCAGTTTCCACTAACTGGAAGAAACTCTCTGCGATACCAATACGCCTTGCAATATCCCCGTCTATTTTACCATCAGCTGAGATTATGCTACCCACCCAGGTACAAAAAAAAGTCTGTGTCTCTCTCTACTAGTTCTTCTCCTCTAAGTACAATATTTGTTCTATCCACAGACTTTCCCCATAAACATCACTCCACTCATCAAACTTATTCTAGATTGCTAAAAAGAGCGAGCAGAAAAATCATTATGTTTATTCTTCTCTCTGTTATTCGATTCCAAAAAAATAGAATTAGAGTAGGCCTAAATGATCTCGCGAGACAAACGGCTATTTCTGTTTCGTGATCCAAATAACTCCGAGTAGGGTAAGTGTGACCAATAAATAGACTATAGGCCCTACCTACTTTTAAAAGACTTGTTGACACAGTTATAAATAATTCTCTAATCTACAGACAGAACTTATTACTGTATGCCACAGAGCAGTCGCCCAGGAAATTCTAGACCTGGGCGCTCAATCTAGGGAAGTCAACAGTTACTTTTTTTATTATTTTCTTAATTTAATTAAATGTAGGCCTAGGCCTACACTTTACAATCGGCCTACGGTAATAAAATAATAGGCTATATAGGCTACCATACCTAAAATTAATCTATAATCATTAATCAATGCATGAGATGAGTGATAAATGACAAGATGAAATGATGATACACTTGATTATAAGGGTAGGCTTATAACCTGGTAATTTGACAGAAATGTTATTTTGTATTAAATTTAATATGTTCCTTTTTCTTACTGAATATTATTATGTATTTTCTTGGTTTTTGGTTTTCTGGACTTAATTAGGTAATCACTTTTAGTTTGCTCGAATCAGTCGTTTTGGTACTAGTTCAGTTGGTGCGGTCCAACTTTTCAACACTGTTTTTTTCAAAGAAAACAATAAAAAAAAACATCTTTAAATGAGAAATAAATTAAGAACTCATTATTAACGATTTATTTTTACTAATCACTCTGAAAATATACCAATTAATATATAGAATAATGAACACAGATTGAACACAAACACTCGCTCATGTCACTGTCATTTGCTCGCCATGTTTGCTATTTACGTCTTGATTTTACTTACTAGGCCTTCCAACCTTTTTCACTAAAATACTCCACCTACAAAGAGTTTAACGTGGCTATTTTAAATAGGCCTATAAATAAGGTGACCATATTTTGAGAGTTACAAACCGGGACAACTCAAGTGTGGGAATATGTACTTTGTATTCCATAGACCATTTCGGGCTGAGGACTGGGGCAGAGCCCCAGCCGCAGGAGGCACATTTTTTTCGAGGTATATTTGGTCAAATGCCCAGAAAACAGCTTTCTGACTTGAAAATATGAATTAAAAATGGTTTTAATGTGTACATTTTCGTAGTCATAAAATCTTGAACTAGTGAGTGGTTTAAAAATGATAGTACAAAATAAAATACAAACATTCGGCAGAAAATAATGCGTGTAATGTATTGATGAGGGCATCATACTAATGAAGTCCTTATCAATAATAAAGATAATTGAAAATGCATTGAATTTGTATAACATAGGCCTATGGATGATTTAACTTTTAATACATTTTGTCTTTACAACAAAATAATTAGTGTAGGTAGGCTATGTAATCAATGAAAAACGTACCTCAGTTACATGATTTTTACATAATGATATTTCATTATCTATAAACAAAATCAATGCAAATAATGACTGAGAAAATTTGGGGTGTGCAAGTCCTTAATTTTTAATTCGAGTCAAGTCCGAGTAATTAGTCTTTTTTTAAATTTGATGTGCTTTGACTATATATATTTTTTTAAATGTTCAATATTAATTTTATTTACTGTCTATATGTTGGCTCCAAAAGTGAAAGAGTAACATCTAATTGATTTAAAATGTTATCTCTCTCTAGATCATTTTAATGAATGATGTAATGTTATTAGGGCTAGGTTATGACATATATTTCTGTAGTGAGTGGTATTACTTGAAAATGTTGATACAGACATTATAGTGACATATTGTTATTATTTGTGCCAAACAAAGTTCAGAACTTCCCAAAAGAACACAAATGTGTATCAAATCAAAAGAATGAGGTTAGTATAATGGATATTCAGGGTTGGTCAGGCACGTAAGAACGTTTTGAAAGTAGGGGGGAGGGGGGCAAATTCATCAGAAGATTATGCTGCCGGCAGCTGGGGTCTGGGGCAAAGCCCCAACCGCCAGAGGCCCTGTACATTTTCACCAGACTACAGTTATTTTGTCATGTTATAACTGCTTTCGGACTCTGTAAACGATGTTTTACTGCAACTATCTGCGTTCTAAAAACTCAAAAAATGAACGTGAAGTGGCCCATTTTAGTAAATTTCAACCCAATTTTTTTATGTAATGACTAGGGCTAGGATTCTTATGTATTTAAATATTTTTATAAAGTTCTCTAAACCTATGCCCATGATCAATTCTTCACGAATTGTTCGATTGTGATCTCAAATATATGGTTTTTTAATCAAATATTTTTGCATATTTTGTTATATTTGGTTAATAAATACATATTTCTCTTATCCTTGCCATAATCACATATTTTAAACAAAAAATCCACTATTCTTTACTTTAATAAAATCAAGAACTGTTTTCAACCATTTTCAAAATTGCATAAACTAAACTCGGTGCTGTCTAAAAATATTGGGTACAAAAAACTTGTTCAAATAAGTGCTATTCTAAAAGGTGATGGACACCTAGCCCCAACGAGGAAGAGTTTTCGTTGTCTGATATTGCGAATTTTAAGTTTGCACCCGTTTCATCCTGTGACGTAGAGCGAAGTTTTTCGCAATACAAAAATGTGCTCGCCGAAAACAGACATTCAATTAAATTTGAACATTTGAAAATGTGGATTGTGGTACACTGCAATGGGGGTATAGTCCAAGGTGGTATTAAAAAGTGACATTGTTACAAACTGCTAGAATATGTCCAGCAACAATAAAATTGTTTTAGTGCCAACTTATTTTTTTCTTTCTGGTATTATGTTGCACCTGACATGATTTGATTAATTTATGCTCATATTGTGCTGGGAAGACTGATGGTACGTAAACAATATTTTTTGAGCACTTTATTTTGTATTTTTAAGCAAATATTTTTGTATTTTTAAGCACATATTTTTATGTTTTTAAGCAAATATAAAATACATATTTTGACGTTTTTAAGCACATAAAAATCCGAGCCCTAGTAATGACGAAGCATACAGGCAAACATATTCGTTTTACCAAGGTGACTGTCGAATTGTATAAGTGTAAGTGCATATTTACTACATACTACATACCTACGATACTGGGGTAAGGTAACGCCAAGAATAGATAACAATATTTACGTTTTCACACTCAAGCGCGACCCGGCACCTCCACCAAAATCATTGAATAGTACAAGTACACCCCCAGAGAAAATGAATTATCTTCTTGGGAGCGGAAGAACTATATCAATGTTATTACTGTTAGTAGGCCTATTTATCAGAGGAGTGCATTTTTTTATACATTATCCTTCCCCACGATACAGTTGACAGAATACCGGGACATTTCCCATCCAAAATTGAAAACCGGTACAAAAACGCCATTTTAACGAGTCTCTCGGGACACCGGTACAAGTGTTCTGAAAACGGTACTGTACCGGTCAAACCGGTACGTCTGGTCACCTTACCTATAAATGACTTTCACCACAAAAGGACTTTCGTTTAAAGTAGCAACGTTAAAGGTTTTGAAGGTTTTTTTTTTTATATAACAGCAAAAACGTGATGATTCTATTTTGGATTTTTTTATTATGTTATTGTAAGGTTATTTGCAGTGAGCACAGCACCTCAGCAGGTAGGCCTAGGCCGCATCACTCCTCGCTACGTTTTTTCATTTTTTTTTTTTTTTATTGTCGGTAAAAGTGGGTTTCCGCGTGTTTATTTTTAATTTCCTAGTGATTTTGCAAGGTTTTGAACAACAACAAAAAATTGGTGCAAAATTAGCCATTCCGTCATACTACCCTTGTTCCGATTATAGGTAGGCCTAAGTTATAATGAAATTAAACCCGATTATCCATAGCCTATTATGTAAGCCTAGCCGGTAAACCCGTCAATACTCAATGTCCGTTTTGTTCCTTGTACAGGCTCATCACGCTATCAAGACTGGTTACAAAAAGGTAGACCTAATGACACCTCTCATCTCTGAGAAATGAGCAGACATAGTGTATAGTGATCATAGGCCTAGATGATTGATGATTAGGCATTGGTCCAGTGCCAGAATTCCTCCAGATTTAAATCCTAGTCCACCAACTCGCAGGCTTGCAGTCGGTTTTCTTGCATTGTTAAAAAAGATAGGCTAGACATGGTTCACTTTTGCTCTTGCCTTTAATAATACATGTACCGTAGCCCACTTAAACAAAACTCATAAACAATGACGATGTCATCATCTAGGACAGAAATAAAAAGCTCATGTACGGTACTGGTATATCAACACGACTGGAAAAGGCGTTAGCGAGGCAGACTTGTTTTAAACATTTTGTGGTGTATGCTTAAGCCGCGTTCACATAACGTTGGTTTAGTTTTAAGAAATTGTTCTTGGGTTGTTATGGTAACAAGAAATCCGATATCCTGATTGGTTAGTAATGTTTCAGTGGCCTGTCATAATGAAATTACTCCTTTTCATTGGTCGTTAACAAATAACAAAACGTCTGATTGGTCCGTCGTAAGAATTTTGGTTTTGTTATAACAATTTCTTAAGACTAAAACGTAAACAATTTAACACGTATTTCCTATCCCCTTATAACTAAACCAATTAGTGTGAACGCGGCCTTAGGTACCGGTACCTTGTAGAATTGTATACTGCCAAAATCAGGAAGGTAGGCCTACCACTACTCCAGTAGGCCTTATTTCACAGCTTTCTGGCCGACCAGCTCAGCTCTCGAAAATGTAATCCAAAAGGTAGGCAAGTGAACTCGAGAATAATTTTTATTTTATTTATTTATTATTTATTTAAAGGTAGGCAAGTGAACTCGAGAAAACCTTTCCACGTTTCTTGGTAAAAACACTGATCATTTGACACAAGATGACACAAGATGATGATATGAGTAGTCGGCATTCAATGACTAGTAAGGAAAGTAATATGGCTCTTTGCACACCTACCTGCAGTGTTATTTTTCAATATACAGCATAGGCCTACAGCTGTAGGGGTGCAAAACACCCATTGGTTGATATGATTGCAATCTAACCACCATACCTACACATACAGACCCAAACAATAATCTTCGAGAGTAGGCCTATGGTAGGTGGGCCTATGTATAAATAGGTAGCCTACCCTAGAAGTGGGACTCAACTCACAACCAATGACGCTTTATGAATTATACCCCGCGCTCTGCGTGATATAGGCTTACCCTAACCTGGCTGTAAAGTAAATGATCCCACGTACGATTAAACAGTCCGAAAACATTAATAGGAGTTCACGCAAGTAATTATTCTTTTCTAGAAACTAGGGCCTAGGCTAGGTAAAGTAAATCAAGGGGTAGGCCTATTGTTGTATATCTACAATAGGCGGTAGGCCTACTCTTTCGGTTGGTATGGACAGTTTTTGTTAGTATTTTAAATCTAAAGTACCGGTACCTACAAAACCTTTAACGTCGCTATTTTAAATCTAAAGTACTTACTGATCAAAAACTGTCCATACCAACCGAAAGAGTTCCCAATAGGCTACCCAGCCTTTGATAGGTAGGCCTACACCCGGCGTCAGAAGTAAATCAAGGGCTGGGTAGGCCCTATTGTAGACACAACGATACCCTTTTATTTAAATCTGATGTAGGGTGTAGGCCTACCTATCCGGCTGGTCTAGCCGAGCCTATAGGATAGGATATTGCTTAACGTCTCATATTTATGCAACTTGGCTAATCGAGACGAAGGGAGGGACGTAAGGGATGACGCGGGGGGACAAGGGGTGGACAGGCCTGTGCTGGTCAGAACCAGCCACAAGCGTATGGGGAGGGCAGGGGTTCCCCCACGTCGTGGTCGTCTCCGTCTGTGTCATCATCCGTCCGTGTTGTCATTGTCGTCGCCGTCGGGGAGGTAGTCAAAGGGAAGGGGAAAGTTCCCCGATGACGACCCAGAGCTCGTCATTAATTTCAGGGAGAAAAACTCCCCTAATCACGGGCCAAACCACGAGAAGGTTGCGAGTTGGAATTTGAGCCTAGCTAGGCCTTTAAGACACTTGGTAGAGCCTAGGCCTGCAATTAGGAACTTCTTAAGTTGGGGGGGGGGGGCTCCAAAATAAAATCATCTAATGTTTCTATTTTAAATATCTAGGTAGGTACCTAAATGACTTTTGTCAAAATATAAACGTTGAATGGTTTTGTATTTTTTTTTGTTAATAAAACAGTAGAAACATGATAATTAAATTTTATTTTGGACCCCCCCCCCCCCCCCCCCCACCCACCCACCCACCCACCCACCCACCCCCAACACCAAAGAAGTTCTGGAAATTCTAGGGATCTATCCTAGGTCTCCGCCTAGACTAGGCCCTAGCTTGTCAAACGGCTATGGCTGTCTTATGACATTTAATTCATTTTTTACTTTTTACTAACCTAGGCCTATCAAGATAAACACGCGAAGGGGCTGACCCCTAGAGCCTAGCTAGCCTAAGATGCGACCTAGAATAGGCCTAGGGGCTTGTTAAGTTAAAAAAAACTCTGTAAAAAAACCCTGAATATTTATAATTTTCTTAACACGAACTAATGCGGAATGCTCTAACTATATAGGCCTAGTAGGCCAGCCTAGATGTACAAGCTAGGCCTAAGCCCGCCTTGAACTTCTGGAAACTTAACCTCAAAGTGACAGATGTATTTGCGAAGCATCTGTACCTAGTACCTACAAATAGTTTTAATGTTCTCAGAAAACTAGCACAAGCGTTGAAAACTGTACAATTGCTTCACCGGCGTACTTAAACACAACATCGCGTTGAAATTCTCCGAATCAAAATAATAAACACTCACACTAACACATTTCTTATCATCACCACCATTACAAATACAATCACAAACACTCTCACAGGCTGCTAAACATCCAGCTAAATTTCGCGCAGGTTACGTAACTTTAAACAATTTGGAATGTTTTTAAATGAAAATCGCGCTAAATACAAAATTATTGTAACATGTATTTTATTCAGGTTTAATGTAGGCCTAGCCTACTACATATTATTTATTATTATTATTTATTACTCTGTGTGCCCTAGAAAATCTGGTGGTTAGCCACCCCCTGAGATCCGACTTATGTTGGAAACTGGTGTAAGAAATAAATATATTTATTTCAACAAATCAGGCTACAAAGTACACTTAACACTTAACAAATGTTGAAGAGAATCAGAGAGCCTAGGAGGGCATAGCCCCATTGCAAGTAATGCCTGATTCCCTTCACCAAAACAGCAAAACTAAATAAAACTAGGAAAACGCTTAAGTCCCGCCGCGTTGATGGATGAGCGTAATTTTTTTTAAACGAAAAAAGTGTAAAATTGCGAATTTTTTAATAGATAATTTTTCGATTACGCTCAAATTTCACACGAATATATTAATTCATAAAATTAAAGTTTTGTGAAAAAATCATTACAATCGAACAAAGCTTGTAGGTTTTATACGTCGAAGAAATGTTAAAAATTGAAAAAAAATCGTAAAATTGCGATTATCATGAGAAATGATTTTTCGATTGCGCTCAAATTTCACACGAATATATTAATTCATAAAATTAAGGTTCTGTGATAGTATTCCATAAAGTAACAGTGCGGTTATAAAAATGATTTTGATAGATGTTCTAGCACGGGGAGGGTTTAAAATTCGGCCAGTATTATTACGGTTAAATTGTCTCAACTGAATTGATATTCTTTTAAACGGATCAAGGTCTGTTACACCGGTAATTAAGTTTCTAAAAATGTAACATATAACATCTTCCCAAAATATAATGATAATCGACTTTCAAACTTGTATTGAAAAACCGGTAAGTAAATAAACCATGAACACTGGCAGCAACAAAAATACAATAATATACATTTAAAATGTGTGTGACGTTGAAGTTAAGTAATTACCACACATAACAAAAACTTGTAAAATAACAGACAAACCTTACACACTCAAAAGAAATGAGATCTAAAAAGGGCGAAGCTCATCTACCCTTCCACATTTGCGCATTCTTATTTCATAAACGTACAGTGTCTTGTAACAACATCCTTGAAAAGCTTGGCAAAATAGAATTTGCAACTATTAATTTAAACGTAATAGTTCAACCATATTCTTTATTTCTAATTAATTTAAACGTAATGGTCATACAATTTCTATTTTGCCAAGGTTTTCAAGGATGCTTTTCAAAATGTAGAAGGGTGTATTGGCTTGGCCTTTCTTTTAGGTACAGTGTGCATTAGACTGTGGCTGTATTTTGTACAATTTTTTTGTATTAAAACCAGTTTATTATTTTTTAATACATTTAGGCCTACATACGCCATACCAATCAATGGCCATACCTACTATTTTTTAAAGGTATAAAACATACTTGAAGTTGTGTAAGTAGGTTATTTATTACTAGGAAAACGCCAAAGTCGTTGTTAGATAAGTGAGTGAGCCATGTGTTCAGTACCCGGTAATATTCCCTTTCTTCAACTCTACCTAAGGCCTACCTAATCTATCATAGGATATAATGGAGTATAATGGCCTTACAGTTGACGCGCCCTTATACCAACTAA
Organism: Sweltsa coloradensis; assembly: GCA_024449915.1. NCBI lineage: Eukaryota > Metazoa > Arthropoda > Insecta > Plecoptera > Chloroperlidae > Sweltsa > Sweltsa coloradensis. The sequence continues at coordinate 458,861 of JAMZAV010000290.1, read as the reverse complement.
ACTTAAAAACAATATTATTTATACCAATTTAATTATCAAACACAAATGCAAATGTTCCCGGGTACTCAACACATGACTCGCTCACTCGTCTAACAACGACTTTGGAGTTTTCCTAGTCTAGTTGGCTAAGGCGCCCTTATACCCGAAATGTGGGAGACCTGGGTTCAATCCCCTGGTCGGGAAAGATTTTGTAATTTCTGGATTGTATTTTAAAAATTATTAAACATGTTTTGAAATGCATATAACGCAGTGTAGTCTCTCATCTGTGACAATACTATGGAAAATATAGCCATTACGAAATACGTGTAAAGATTGCAAGGTTTACTCATTCTCCGAGCGGAATTTGGGGTTTCAATATACCTTGGTCACTACATTTTCACAGCCTGACATATAACAAACAAAATCATTAAAGTTAAAATAATTCCTACACATTTTTCAATTTATTATTTCTTGTAGATTTAAATCGCAATGGATCTACCTTATTCTGTAAGCCGTACTCAGTAAACTCGTACCGGATATCTGTTTAAAATTTCAACGCAATCTGTTCAGCGATTCGGCTGATTTTTAAGCGAGCGAAGCGAGCGTTTCCATTTGACTCTGCCGGAAAAAATAGTCACTGGTTTTGTTTTTGTTTGTTTTTTGTATTTGTTTGTTTTTTGTTTGTTTGTTTGTATGTATGTCTCGCCAAAACGTTCGAACGGAGGCTCGGATCGAGTTGAAATTTTGACCATCCGCAAGCTTCGATCTGGATTGAATGCCATTAGTTTTGTGGCAAAATCGTTTGAAAAGTTACAAAGTTACATTAAAGTTAATCGTAAGTTTTTTTTTTCGTTTCCTAGTTTATGTATACACAACACACACACACACATGCACAGAATCACGGAAAATGCCATATTTCTTGAATTGTATCCTCAGTCGCTCCGCTCCTTGTCTATTTATCATGGTGGGTTGTAAAAGGTTAGGTTGCGTTAACGTTTGCCGAGGTGTTTGATAGAGCAAGCCAAGTTATCATATCGAATCAGTCAGTGGCGCGCTAAAATAATTATATTTTAAAATTATTTTTTGAACAATTAAAAACATAACATTGATCACAACAGCACACACAAGCTTAGTATTTTGAGTTGTCAAACAATTCCTCTGTGTTTTCTGAGTAGCCGCCCAACAAGAGATCGATGAACATATTATTATCAAGAGATTCCGGAATACACTTCAAAATTTCTTCTTCACTGACTACCAATGATCGAGTATCGGCCACCGATTATCCAACGATAATATATCTGCGCGTAAGCGAGTAACAACGTGAACCATGCATATCACTGATATCAGTTCTTCGTCGAAAGGTTTTGATTGGTTAATAGATGTATAATCGGTACCCATTCGATCAAACTCAACGACGCTCGTATTTTGTGGCACAAAATATAATTGGATGAGCGTAGCGAGCGACGAAGACTTCAATTGCACTGACCCCCCAAAAAATTTAGCTCGGGTGTTTTTTTTTTGTCTGTAAGTTCGCACGATTCCGGGCAAACGGCATAAGCGATCTTGATGAAAATTGAAGAGGACCATCGAAATCTCTGAACTTAGACTTGCCACGTTTTTGGGTACAATCGAAGAAATATTTCTCATGAATATCGTACTTTTACGATTTTTTTCGATTTTTAGTGCGATTTTTCGTGACATTTGGTCCGATTCTGACCAAACGGGTAGGGCTACAACATTCATATTTCACATGGACATTTTGGTGATGTAGTACCTTTTGAAAGAAAAAGTTGAAAAAGTTAGCCAGAATCCATAGAAATAAAGGTTTTAATGTAAGTTTTTCGATTTTTAGTGCGATATTTTCGTCACATTTGGGCCGATTCTGACCAAACGGGTGGGGCTACAACGTTCAGATTTCACATGGACATTAAGGTTATGGTGATGTAGTACCTTTTGAAAGAAAAAGTTGAAAAAGTTAGCCAAAATCCATAGAAATAAAGGTTTTAATATGAGTTTTTTGAGGTTTATAGTAACAATTAACAAGTAACAATGGAAACTTGACAACAATCACCTACAATGCGTTCAAAAAGCACTTGCAAAGGAAAAGTGGTCCTACGCAAACAAAAAACTTACAAAAAAAGCTCATCCATCAACGCGGCTGGACTTTAGCGTTTTCCTAGTATATGGAAGAACGAATGCACGTATTTACAAATCTTTTGTCTCATGCACAATTTTTTGTAGAAATTTCCTTGGCAAAGTAGCATCTTCTTTGGGTCATTTTGCTTCAATTAACAGCTCAAGGTAGCGACTCTAGATGTCATGAATAAGACTTGATACAATGATTACATTATCGTCACATTTGCATCGTAGCTCGCTCACTAATCACATCATAGCGCTAGTGCTACCATTGTTGCAAGAAAGGATCTTGTTTTTCTGCACTTCTCTACGAAAATACACTTAGCACTTTAGGCGATCGATAACCAATCGAGCGGTGGTGTTTTGCATCTTCTAAAATACTCGTTCATAGATTTTGTTTCAACATTGATAAGTTGTTTAATTGTTGGATGAGCGAAGCGAAGACTTCAATTTGACTTTAAGTTTTTTTGTTTGTTTTTTACTTACGTAACCCCAAGTAAAATAGCTCGGGTGTTTTGTTTTTGTTAGTTTTTTTGTCTGTTTGTTCGCTCTCTACCGGGCAAACGGCATAATTAAGCGATCTTCATGAAATATAGAGGGGACCTTCGAAATCTCTGAACTTAGAGCTGTATTGTTTTTGGGTAGAATAGAAGAAATATTTCTCATAAATATCGTACTTTTACGATTTTTTTCGATTTTTAGTGCGATATTTTCGTGATATTTGGCAAACGGCTACTCCGATATTGAAGAAACTTTATAGGAACGTTTAAAATCGCTGAAATCATATATGTTATGATTTTAGAGACATTAGAAAAAATATTTCTTATAGAAATCGTACTTTTACGATTTTTTCTCCGGTTTATAATACGATATTTTCGTGATATTTGGGCCGATTTTGACCAAACTGGTGGGGCTACAACTTTCATATTTTACATTGACATAAAGATTATGGTGATGTAGAGAGTGCCTCTCGAAAGAAAAAGTTGAAAAAGTAGGTCAAAATTCATAGTAATAAAGGTTTTATTTAATATACGTTTTTTACTGGTGTATAATGAACAAGTAATATCAAGTAACTATAGAAAAAGTTAGGAGATTCCACATAAAAACGTAATCATTGGACAGAAATATTCCATAAAAGCTCATCCATCAACGCGACTGGAAAAAGCGTTCGCGAAGCGGCCTAGTTTATAACATTTAATTCCCAGACTTGTTCGATGTCGTACTAACTGGGTTCCCTGAGGATGAAATTTGAATCAACCTAGTTTGAATTATTTAACAAGTCTGTTGTATTATATTTACTTGGAAGCTTCGCAAACGCTTTTTCAGGCGCGTTGTTGGATGAGCGTAATATTTTTTAAACGAGAAAAGCGTAAAATAGAGATTTTCATGAGAAAAAATTTTGATTACGCTCAAATTTCACACGAATATATTATTAATTCATAAAATTAAGGTTCTGTGAAAAAATTATTACAATAGGATAAAGCATGTAGATGTTATAAGTCGAAGAAATTTTAAAAATAAAAATAAAATCGTAAAATTGCCATTATCATGAGAAATAATTTTTTGATTGATCTTTAATTTCACACGAATATATAAATTAATAAAATTTAGGTTCTGTAAAAAAATCATTACATTCGGATAAAGCATGTAGGTTTGTGTTATAAGTCGAGGAAATTTTAAAAATCGAAAAAAAATCGTAAAATTGCGATTTTCATAAGAAATAATTTTTCGATTGCACTCAAATTTCACACGAATATATAAATCCATAAAATTAAGGTTCTGTGAAAAAATCATTACATTCGGATATATTATGTAGGTCTTTTAAGTCGAAGAATTTAAAAAAAAATCGAAAAAAATCGTAATATTGCGATTTTCATAAGGAATAATTTTTCGATTGCGCTTAAAAACGTGGCAGTTCTAAGTTCAGAGATTTCGAAGGTCTCCAGAAAATTTCATCGCAATTGGAGTATTGGTTTAGCCGGAATCGTGTTAACAGACAGACAAAAATACAAAAAAAGAGAAAAAAAACATTCCGGATTTTTTTCTCCAGTGTAGTGAAATTGAATCTTCGCTTCGCTCGCTACGCTCATCCAAATATTATCGGACAGGAATCTTTAATAACGTAATATTAATTTTCGAAATGCCCTAAGACATTAAAAAAATACATCAGTTGTTTTGTTTTTTTGTAGTCGGTTGCATATTAAATTAATTAATCATTCATTATGATTCACCATAAAAAGACTTCAGTCCGTCCTACCTTCTCAATGGTCCTACCCCACTCAATGGTACTACTTTTGAAAGACGCGCAAAAAGGTTTTGATACTCTCGTACAAGCTCTCGTAAGTGGTGTAGCTGACCATTGACCGGTTATTTATTGGTATAGTATTTGAGAAGTAAAGTATACTTTAGCGTTTAAATACATTTAAAAATAAATACTATTTTTAAGCTTATAATTTTTGTAATTGCTGTAACAGGATGCAAAACGTAGTTATTGATTTTGCAAATTTTGCAGGCCGCTTGCATTGCCAACGATAGAATTTCTTTCCTGAATCTAATGTGTGAGGTATTTAGTTGTAATTTGAAATATGTACTACTAAGATGATAAAAAGTTGTAGTACATGTAGTTTTCAATGATAAATAATGAAATTTGTGTGCTTGAAATCGAACTATTGAATTTAATAGTTTTATGTTTAGTTTTGCACGTTGGTAACATGATAAAATTGCTAGCTTCTGTCGCCGGCAACTCCGTTATCCGACTTCGGCGTCCCCGGCTCCATCTTTTACAAGACAACGCTCGTGAAGGTTGGAGCTCCGAGAGCAGAGCTCTGTTCAAGTCGTGTAAAAGTTTATAAAAAGTCTTCAGTTTAATGAAGAGATTCTACAAATAGGTAAGTTATCGTAATTACTTGCGTTGTTATTCATTTTTAGTATTTTGTGTGACTTTGTGGTTGATAATAACGCATAATACATTGTTTTGTGCTTGGGTGCGTAGCGTAGGCCCCACGGCTTTGTCTTCCGTTGTCAAGAAAACATCGCCTATCTGTCTCGTTACTTTATTCCATTATTTTGACGTGTCCCTACTGTAATTCATATTCATAATTGTAGGCTATAAGTTTTGATTAAGTTTCGTGGTATTTTCAGGTGTGAAATTGTCTTAGTTGATTTATTAGTGAATTTCAATTATTTTCCTCAGCTTTTTGAGGACGCCATAAGTCCGCCATGTTGAAGACTAGTAATCGTTTTCGCGATATGACGCCATTGTGGTGACTCAACAAGCCCCAAGCTTTCAAACTGCCAGAGTTGGGTGCGGTTGGGAGACTCATTTAAGTTAACAATTTTTTATGTAGGCCTAAACACATTCAATTTAGGTATAATGAAATGTTTCAAGAATTCTTCAACCGTCTTTGGAATCTGAACACAAAAATACCGTTAACAATAATTATTAACATTTTATTGTATGCCTAGGATAGGCCGGCTCCGGCACTCTTTCGGTTGGTATGGCCAGTTTTTGATCACTTGTTTTTTTCAAAGGTTTTGTAGGTAGGCCTACTTTATATTTAAAGTAGCGACGTTAAAGGTTTTGTAGGTACTTTAGATTTGAAATAGCGACGTTAAAGGTTTTGTAGGTACTTTTAAAAAATGGCAACTTTCAGTGTTAAAAAACTGGCCATAGGCCTACCAACCGAAAGAGTACCTAAATAAATTGTAATAAACGTCTTGGGGTACCTTTATGCACGCATTAAGATGTACGCGGTACGGCCTAGGCTACATGTAGCGTAGGCCTAGGGTCATACCCTATGCAGTTCTCAACCACCTTTCGTCCTTAACCGTTTTGTTTTACTGTATTTCAGTCATTGTATCTCCGACATAGTTGGGGAAGGTCTCGAAAACGTTTTGGTGAATGAGGCTGTTCAGGGTAGGCCTACGGTAGTGTACTAAAACGTTTTCCAAATATTTATACTTTTGGTCGAATCAACTAGGGCCTAGCAATGGAAGGCTTTATCGATTCAATTCTCGACCTAGGCTTTTATGTCGTAACCTACTTGACTGCGGCAAATCCCATGTTTAACTTTGCCGAATATTATCAAAATCAGTCCCCCCGCGTCATCTCTTACGTCCCTCCCTTCGTCTCGATTAGCCAAGTTGCATAAATATGAGACGTAAAGCAATATCCAATCCAGAAGGCCCCCCCCCCCCACCACGGTCCTAAACCTAGGCCGAGAACCAATTTCCTTGCAGTCGAGATCTGATTATGTTCCGTCATGACACTGTCCCGTGACTGCCGTGCTGAATTCAATATTTGAGTTGTACCTAATTATAAATTTACTAAAAGTAAAAGCATTTAGGCCTAGGTCTATTGTAAATAGGCCTACAATGTTTAATAGTCTTAACTAGGAAAACGCTAAAGTCCCGCCGCGTTGATGGATGAGCTTTTTAAAGTTTTTAGTTTGCGTGGGATATCTTTACTTTTGCAAGTGCTTTGTTTTGCTGCCTACGCATTGTAGGTGATTGTTGTTAAGTTTCTTTTGTTTCTTGTCAATTGGTATTATTTACCGTAAACAACTTATATTAAAAGCTTTATTTCTATGAATTCTGGCTAGCTTTTTCAATTTTTTCTTTCAAAAGGTACTTCATCACCACAACCTTAATGTCCATGTATAATATGAACGTTGTAGCCCCACCCGTTTGGTCAGAATTGGCCCAAATGGCACGAAAATATCGCACAAAAAATCAAAAAACTTATATTAAAAGCTTTATTTCTATAGATTCTGGCTAACTTTTTCAACTTTTTCTCTCAGAAAGCAATACATCTCCATGACCTTAATGTCCATGTGAAATATTAATGTTGTAGCCCCACCCGTTTGGTCAAAATCGGCCCAAATGTCGCGAAAATATCGCACTAAAAATCGAAAAAATCGTAAAAGTGCGATATTTGGAAAAAAAAAAAAAAAATTTGATAACGAAACATTTTAATCTTGAACGAAGTCGTTTTTTGTAGTCGTCATGAAAAAATCGTTCCCGATCTAATGAAAGCAATCCCAGAGCTGTCACATCAACACAGCATGGTTTTATTTGATAAAACAGGTGGCGCGCGGAACTGCATAGCTGACCCTACCATAGGTCCTCAAATAGTGATGTAAATTTTCATGAAAAGTCAAATTTGTGAAAACTTTGCTGAAAACTTTTCAAGCTGTGAAAAGTTCATGTTTTAGTCGCTTATCACCATCGTTTCAACTTAAAATTTTGACAGCATGATTGATAGGCCATGGCCTACCATAGGTCATAGGTTATAAGTTTGTTAGGCCCTTTACCTCTAAATCAGGAGAAAATACCATCATATAATAGCATAGTTGTTAGGACAAGGAAAATTAATTGCAGGACATTTCATTGATGTATTACAAAATTACGATGTTTATTGTTGATAAATTACTTTCGTAGGAACTTTTTGTTATGAAAAAGAGTGCCGTATACAAAAGTAGCCAATATCTACTTTTTTTTTAAATGCATAGGCCTACAGTACAATGTCTAATATAGGTAGCCTGACAGTAATCAGTATACAAATCCATATACTAATTATTAATTAATCAGTACATAGTTTCATTTCATAGTACGGTACATTTCAAAACTCGAAATTTAGTATCTTATAAGTGGTAGGAGGACTAATATTTCCAGTATCGCTATTACTTGGGCATTAAAGCTATTCCGGTTCGTTTTTTCCAAGACCTAGATCTGTAACAACTAGGTACATTATTACCAACTTTTCAAAAATTTGAAACTTTTCACAAGCTTGGCGAAAAGTTTGCATGAAATTGAAAAGTTGTCAAACTTTTCATTGCAAACTTTTCGCCTTTACATCACTATCTTCAAATGTCATTATGAATTTGGTGATGGGTTGTCTACTTTTAAAGTTAAATCATAATACGAAGATTTCATACTTTTTGCTGTTGATTTGTGTATTCGGCTCATTAAGTATAGGGAACCCTTACGTGACGTCATAGTTGGCCGGCAAGTGGCCGCGAATCGAACTGATGGACAAGCATTCTCATTTCGTAAGTTGACGCCTGGTGAACGGCTCAACCAAGATCACTCTAACTTTTATCCTGTTCATTATTTGGACAAAACTTAGGAGGAATAATATTTAGCAAACATATAATTTCAACTAATGGCAATTATTTCAAATTTTTTTAATTAACAATTTACGCATTATAAATGACAAAATTATCAACAACTTATAAGTCTTCTCAACTTATATGTTATTTCAATACATACATCGATATAACACGTTAACGTCTGTCTAAAAATTCAAAATAATCGCTATTAGAACGAATGATATATTTGCTAAATATTACTGTATTTATGCGAGTATAGGCCTCGGGTATATTTGAAAATTGTCAAGTTCAAAACGTGGGGTGCGGCCATTATGTGAAGCCATTTATCAATAGTATTTATATCCAAATTTTAAAATCTGAGTGGTCAAAATAAGGGTGCGGCCTATAAGCGAGTAAATACGGTATTCCTCTTATGTTTTTTCCCAATAATGAATAGGGTAAAAGTTGGAGCGTGATAAGTTGTGCGACGTTCAGCTGGCGTCCACTTGCGAAACGAGGATTGCTTGTGGGATAAGTTGGGCAAAAAGCGGAGAATACCCTTCATTCTCCTCGATTTGTGACATAGTTGCTAGTAGCCTATAGGTAGGCCTACCCCTACCCTCGTGAAAACTATGCCTACCTAGGCAGGCTATGACGGTACTTTTTCGGTTGGTATGGACCGGTTCTTTAACACTGTTTTTTTTTTTTTTCAATAAAAACACTGAAAAACAACTACCGGTAAGTAGTTTTTTAACGAAAAGGATTTCGGGTGCGCTCTTATCGATTATATCCTAGAACTAGCGCGGCGCAGGGTAACCAGCTGAAAGTTCGGCTAACCTAACGCAAATAGTTTTGTAAAACAGGTCCATATCAACCGGAAAAGTTCCGTTATGACTACGTATATCACAGAGCTCTGAAACGGTTTAGTGAAAACGATTCGAACTAGAAGTGAATATCGACGGAAACTGTTGAGATTTTGTACTAGCACGGGAACCATTTTGTAAAACAATTTTCTAGGTTAAGATTGACACAAAACTTTCAAAAAGTAGGCCTATACCTAGATAATGTTGTAAGGGTATGTTTTAACTTGGGAAGTCGAATTAAAGTCAATATTTGAATTTTGTGATTGATATATCACGTCATGGCGTTATTTCCCTTGAAATAGTTTGACAAGTAGGCCTATATCGACAGATTCGAGTTTGCCAAATCACTTTCCGAAGTGGTTTGGAACTAAAGTGTTTTTGGCCAAAACCGACTGGTATATCAACAACTTCAAACCGTTTCAGCCCAAATCGATTTGCCTGAACCGTTTCCGAGCTCCATGATAACAGAGTCTATGTTGCAAATGACCCATTTAAAAAAAAATTGTCCTAAGTAGGTTTTAAAAAAAAAATTAAATGGTTTTACAATCGGGAATGCATTCAAATGCATAGGCCTATAAATTAAATTCAATAAAAAACTCATTTAAAAAAAATAGCCTTTTACGTCCCAACAGTTTAAAAGTTACAAATTTAGATAGGCCTACGCTGTTCGGCGTCGCCAAATTTGAGTTTTTGACCGGGGCGTTTAGGGTTACCAGAAGTCCGGGAAATCCCGGATATGTCCTCTTTTTTCAACTTGAAAATATGTCCTCCAGGAATTTTGCAAAAGTAGTGAAATGTCCGGTATTCCGGAAAAAACGAAATCATTGAAAAAATCTTTGAAAAATGTAAATTTGCTAAATTTTGTAAGAGTTGATTTTTTGCGGGCCGTGGTCCTCTCAGTATTTCAAAGAAAATATTGTTGTATGCATGTTGCCGCCCACCACTCTAGCTTTGAGTATACTCCAGGGTATTGTTTCGTTTAAATTCGGGTAGTTTAGGTTTCTTATTACAGCCCGCGCAAGTAGCGGCGAACGTAGCCTCATCTCGCAAACATTGACCCTTCAGTGCTGCACGTGACTGCCATGCCTCGCAGTGTAATGTTTTTAGTACATATAGTACACTGGGCTGGGAAAGGAATCGTCAAGATTGACGAATGCGATAGCACAACAATAGAGCGCACAACCAACACCTGGCTTTACTTGTTTTTAGTTATTTCTCAGATTTCGTATGGTATGGATCAAGAAAAAGCTGACCACAGTGACTAGTGGGGGTAGTATGGTGCAACAGTGATGGTGATTAGTGAAAGAATTGTGCTGTGAATTATTAATACTATGTTGTCTAAACCTAAACCACAAAAACGTAAATGCAAATTTAACTCTGACCTGCAAGAAAGGCCTATAAAACGTTTTGTCTCGGCCGCTCTGAAAACTCTGAAATGCGTTTTATTTAAGCCCTTCCTCAAAACAATGTAAGGTCCAAAAAAAATCTCCAGCGGCCCCGTTCAGTTGGCAAACCTCCATCATAACTTTGTCCTACATTCACCATCCGTACATATGGTAACCCTAGGGGCGTTGCGTTACTCGAAAACTATGTGCGCCGGCAATACAAAATTTTCCACAATCAATCTACCTAGGCCTACATATTTGTAAGAGTACATTTGCCAAGTTTCACCAATATTTTTAAAAGAAAATGATTTTAATTTTATATGAGTAGATCTGGATTGATCAGGACTGAACATTGCCGCCGCGCGTAGTAAGCCTAGTTTGCTTTGTATGGATTGTCAAGACCATAGCACTCCATAGTGGCAGTTCACGGAAACCTATTGTTAATTGACGGCCACCATTTTGTGGGTATTTACATGTGTTACCCTGTCTGTCAAATCAGCTGTGCACCCGAGCCTACACAGTGGCCATGTAGGCCCTACTCAATTTGGGTATTTACAGGTATTTTAGCGGTCCAGACCTCTTTGTACCATTTCAATATTGTGTAAGCTTGGTTTTTAGTCTCAAAACATATCTGTATTATTCGACCAATGTCAATGTATTTTTTAACTTTTCGAGGTTAGAATAGCCTAATATTATTAAACTTGTGCTGGTAAAATAATCTGCAAACACAGCTGTAATAATAAATGCTACGTGTAATATACTCACAACATGACCTAACCTAATCAGGGCTCGAAAATTCCTATGGGCAACTAACACTCCAGGCACGGGCAACTATAATTTATAGTTAGTTGCTCGTACGGGCAACTAACAAATTTGGTTAAAAACTCGAATCGCGTAAGATTTCACTAAGTAGAAACCTACTTTATCGACAGGCGACAGACGCTCGACGTAGTTCCAAGCACTTGCCACAGGCTGCACCACACACCACTACAATCGCATTTCAATCGATATCGACCTTTCGACTTTACCCATAATTCACTGCTGTCGAGAAAATGGAGATCCGAGACTTGTTTACCTTCTCAATTTTGTAAAATTCCAACCCTTTTTGACACTTTAAACTATTGCGTAATATTGAACCATTCTTTAATGGATATATGGAACTTTTTTAACTGTAGGCCTAGTGGAGTAGCTTCAACGTCTCTTGACTACGCCTACTTTAAGCCACTCACAATCAACTAAGATGAGATAGGCCTAGGTAATGAACCTATCAAAAAGGTAAAATATGACTGAGAGTATGATAAAAAGCGGGTGCGTAAAGTTAATGACTCGCGGCTATTGTTAAAATGAAGAAAATTGTCGTAAATGTTAAAATAAAGAACATTATTGTGTGTCGACCTTGAATTGAGTCTGGGCTCTGGGCAACTAAAATTTTGGGCCACTTGCCCGGCTGGGCAAGTAGATTTTTTAAAATTTGTCAAGCCCTGCTAATAGCGTATAAATAGGCGACAAAAGGAGAGTTTTAACAATGAAAAGATCATTTGATATTTTGCTTTTCCCACACAATGGCTGCTGGGTGCCGAACTAGACCTACTATACTATTCCAACATCTTTGGGATTGGTTGATTGCAGTAAATCCCATCTGAACGTTAAAATGGGATACCTACCATTTATATCCAGGCAATCGCACTTCCAATCTAGGGACTTCGAACATGGCCGACGAATAGGCCCAGTGGTTCAGACGGGCCCATGTCTGCTTCAAGGTTACAGTATAGCATAGCATGCTTAAAGTATTTTAAGAGCTCTGGCCTTTGCCATGCTTGACCTGCGGTCAGAACCAACAAAATAGTTGTTCACTTTCCTGTCACAAATTTTGAATTACCTCGTATCTCATGTTGTGTTTGTATTTCAGGATAATGGCAGGTGGAGACCAGCAGTTCTGCCTGAGGTGGAACAACCACCAAACAACATTAACGTCTATATTTGGTACGCTATTGGATGCAGAAGAGCTTTTTGACTGTACGCTTACCGCAGAAGGACGGTGTGTCCGGGCTCATCGGATCTTGCTTAGTGCATGCAGTCCATATTTCCAGGTAAGTTGGTACTTTATTGTTAGGTACGGTATCTAGTGGCATAACTATGGGTGGCGAGGGAGGGCGACCGTTCCCCCAAATTGGGGGCATAATTTTTATTTTATATCCGGGTTATTTGTTGAGATATTTTTGTTTTGCTATTTTTCCATACATGTGTTGACAAAAATCACTCATCACACTCATGGAATTGAATAAACCCTTGTGCCCCGACCCGCATCAACTGCCCCCTATTGTTCCCAATTGTGTACTTTACCCAGGATATAGCGTAGGGCCTATACCCATGCACCCACATACCCCTTTCACTAGTTTGTGCTGACCGTTTATCTTTGGAAGTTAAAAGTTTCCCCCCCCCCCCCCCCCCCCTCCCTCCCCTAAACACAAGGGCTAGTTATGCCTCTTGACGGTATCGATTAGGTTATGGACTTATGAGAGGTGAATGAATCACGTTTTTCTATTTTCTCGCATATACTAGTGAATGGCTTGATCCCTGGCTCTATTACTCTTTATCTTTTTTCTATTTTTTCTGATCAGGCACGCGGCAAATATCGCCACCTTAGAATAATTTCAAACTTCAGTTTGCCCTAGCTCACCCCATGCAACGCAGCTAGTTGTGTTTTTCCTTTTTGTGACATTAATTTTCAACTGGAAAGTTTATTTTACAATTGTCTATTGTGCAAATTTTTTCATTTGGCGGTAGGCCTACAAATCTGTACAAAATACTGGTAAACTAAAAAATCCGCAGGAAAGACATTGTAAAAAAATCTCAAGAAAACTAGATAACCAGTTTGAAATATAATTAATGTCACCACAAAAATACAACTAGTACCTGTTGTGGAATGGTGTGCTACTGCTAGTAAACAAAATGAAATTTTAGAAGAACTGTATTTCAACCGTGAAAAATTTGAATAAATACCAGATTTCAATGCCCTTCGCTATATTTTTGACATTGTTGCATATTTTAGAAAATTTAAAATTCGATTGATGCCCCTTAAAGCATGTAGACCAACAAATGATATGCCTGTGTCGACGTAAAATTGATTATTTGTATCTTGTTTCAGTATATTCTCAGTCAGCATCCAGATGGAAATCCTATTTTCGTTCTCAAAGATGTCAAGTACAAAGAGCTTCGTGCCCTTATGGACTACATGTACAAGGGGGAAGTTAACGTCTCTCAAGATGAACTAGGAGAGCTTCTGAAGGTTGCTGAAAGTCTCAAAATAAAGGGTCTGTCAGATAGTGCAGAGAAGACTGAAGAGAGGCCTGTACAGCAACGCTTGGCAGCTCCACCCGCACCGCCACCACCGCCTACCCCTAATATTGTGCGGTCTGGCCTAACTATTGAACATAGGTATGTAAACATTTGATGATTCCCTTGAGATGGATGGTTCGACGTTTACATTGCTAAGACACTTGCCCTTTCGCTTTGCCCTCCCACATTGAGGTGTAAATGCTTGTGTAGTTCACGGATAAAATTCTGTGTACTTCTTGTCCATCATTCTTTGACCCATTCAGTGTGCAAAGATATTCCTCTTTATCTCTAGCAAAGTGTAGAAACTAGAAATATTTTGTGGGTGATTTGGAATGGTTGGTATTTGGAAAAACTGAGATTTATCTAGCCCATCCATTTTCTAGTTCCACTCAGCAAAACCCCTTCATTTTTCCTTGAATTTTATTTATCAAAATTGGTCTGTGCTAGGCCCACTTTTTTAAATTTGTTAATTGGAAGAGTAAACCTACCCAAGTAATTTAAAGTTTGCTCGTGTCTACCTGAAAGCAATTTAGCAATTTTGGTTGAATATGGACTATATCAAGTTTTTCTCTGTTGCAGACGCTCTAACTATCAGTCAAACGATCTTCATGTTGACCATCCGTCCACATCTGCTGAATCGCCAGGACCTAGAAAGAGAAAGAGGGTACGTCGACGCTCTAGCGATGACGAATCTGGCTCCGGAATGAGCCAGCCTCTCATTGAACCTCTCGGCTCTTCCTTCAACGACGCTTCCTCTTCTATTGTACAACCCGTGCCACGCCTTCAAGTTACCTCGACTGTTTCGTCAAAGACATCTGCTGTGATTCCCCAAACTACGCTTGACCGACCACCCATACCAGAACCCGCTTCTCATCCAGTAATTGTTCCCAAGACTGAACCTCCCATTGAACAAGTACTGGTACCGAAACAGGAAGTTGACGACTTGGCAGACGAAAGTGCAGATTACGAGGACCTCACGTTGGATGATGATATGTTGGATGATTCACAGCCTGGCCCATCTCATGGAAGTGAAGGATCAAGCAGTCAAGGTTGGTTAAATTATCGTTATTCTTCTATATTTTAATGCCCTTTGTGACTTCTGAAGAATGTGTCCAAAGTGCAAAGTACTGGACTACGCTGCACCAACCCCTACTAACCTTTTGAAATGTACGCCCGTTTATTAAGGCTGGGCGAGTACTAAATTTTCGAGCGCGAGCTAGGGCAGCCCAAATCCGTTTAATTAACTAAACGTTTACCCTTGTCCACCTCCCAGGAAAAAATCGAGGGGTGTCTTTAGAGATGCACATCTATACTTTTTTTCGTTATCGTTTATTAAAATGATTCTCATTATCGAATCGATAATATCGATATCGGCAACGAAGCCTGTTCCGACCTATAAGTGGAACCTCAAGTGTGGTAAGTGTAAGTTAAAACAATGCAATCGCATTCCGTTTGCTGTCTTCGATGTCATGTGTTTGGCATCCGTTATCAACTGATGGCTCATTTCCAAACATAAATCTCGAGTGCGACACCATCAGCCCAGCCAGTGCATGGCACAACGTGAGATAATCTCGTATTTAGAGTTTGATTCGTGCCAATATTGCCCAATTATTTTATATTTCGATAATCGACAATGAATTTGGTTATCGATTATCGAAATGATATAAATAAATAACAAATTTAAATAATAATAAATAATAAATCATATCCATTATTGATTATCGATTTTCGTGTGCATCCCTAGGTGTCTTACTGACCACTTAAAAACACTTCAATGATCGTAAAAGCTTATGCCTACGTGTCATGTAACTAAGTTTAGTTCTTAAAATTTAGAAGTGTTACTAACCTTACTTGTTATTTCATAATCATGTGGTGTTGTAAACACGAGAGCTATTTATAAACTGAAGGATGGAGATCAAACTCGTCGGAATCCAGAGACGGATCATTGCAGCTGCTTATCGTCACTTGTCAAGGACATATTTACTAGCGGCGGTCGGCCGTGCGGGAAGGAAAGGGTGGTTCGTATAGATTCATGATTGCGACGAGATAGAATTGCGGGGGGTGGGGGGAGCAACTACTAGGCCTACTTGAACATAAATCTGAGTCCAGTGCGGCATGAACAACCAAAGAGACTGGCAACTTGGCGGTGCGGGCGTTTAAACTAGGGTTGCCGTCGATAATCGAAATATCGATCGATTATCGATATCAGTAATATGATATGATAATCGATTCAAGTATTTTGATATGATATGATATGATTATCGATTTAAATAGTGACATCGATGTTTTCGCGGTTTACCATGCTTAAAAATGCCGCGCTGTCGTATCAACGCGCCGATTGGTTGTCGGAGTAGCCAATCGCTGCTCAAGTATAATGCCACGCCCACCGCCGCCAGTGCGCATGCGCTCGCAGCGCGATACAAGGCGATACGAAAACATCGCCCGGCCCGATTGCGATTTGCGATGTATTCAGTACGGCTCGACGTGTTGTGGCGTGAACTTCTCTAGCGTCAGTCTGCCCAATTATATTGAATTCGTGATGTTTCTTCCGTCCCAAACCCAAAGAAGATATTTGCCATTACTTCTGACGCTGCCTAACAAGATGAGTCAAGTGTGGCAGTTTTTTATTATTCAAAGAACGACGACGAGGAGGTTGGGAGGAGATAAGGCTGTGAGCTCGAATGTCGATGAGATCTCGCCACTATCTCTCGCTCGCTAGATGCGCGTACTGTTGGAACACGTAAACAGTGACACCCGATGCAAGTCAAGACGTATTAAAATATAGGCTGTGTAATTGAAATTCAGCCCTCAATTTTATTTTAAACATTCTAATCCTTAATGATCTCTTGTATTAGTGTTACAATTTTGCGTTTTTTTCTGCTTCCTAGGCTCAATTTGGAATTTGATATGATAATCGATTTGGGTCTATGATATCGATATATTTCGATATGATAATCGATTCGATGCCTCCGATTATCGATCACGATTTTCACATCGAACGGCAACCCTAGTTTAAACCCTAGTTTAAACTTTAAATTCAGCCATGTACATATTACAGTTGAACTTCGGTCCAACGATCACGACTGCAACGATTTCCTGTCCCCAAAAACGATTTCACTAGGCCTAAGTCCCTTCTTTTTCCCATTTAAACCAATGTTAAATTTTCCTGCCTTAACGTCTTTTAAAAGCGACAAAAATACCATTTCCTGCCTCGGAACGGTGAATTTGAAAGCCCCCTGATCAAAATTGCATTAGTTCTTACTCCGCTGCAACGACTCGAAAAATCTCTGGAAAAACTGACTCCCGAGTGCCAACAACCAGGGTGGGCGGGCTCTACAGCTCTCCGTGTAGGTCGGACTGACGCGTCGCCAACCCTTAAAAATCCCACTCGCACACTCGCATTTTGCGAGTGAAAATTTGTTGCTTGCGAGTTGGACAATTGACATTCGCAGATAACTTATTGTGCGACCGCGCTTTTTTTTACGATCTAGCATTTGAATCGCCACGTCTGCAATACAACTACCGCGCATAACCTGATGCGCAGCATGGCCTGTTACCAACCACTCTCCAAAAATGATCTATCATAAAATCAAGGTCAAGTTCCAGGCTACCCAACAAGCAACAACGCATGTAACAAAGAGACACGACACCTAAACTAGGCGTAAAATCGATGCGAACGACAAAACCATTGTTAATTATGTTTTAACTTCCAACTCGCTACCTTCCCGTGGTTTGGCCTGTGAGTAGGGGAGTAGTGTATTCCTCAAAACTAAGGGCGAGCTCTGGCCGGTTGGGGTGCGTGTTGCAAAGAGAGCTCTCGCGCAACTTTTAATCGCACCTTTCTTCATTCACACAGCCTTACTCATATTTATTTTCTTCTTTCACTTTTTTCGTCTCCATACTTGCCGGCCCTCTCTGCAACGAGCACTCCTCCGTTCCCACCCAATTTAACCCATCCTATCCAACATCCTCATTCCTTCCCATTAACCCCCCTCGTCTTCCCTTACGTTCCTCCCATTGAAAAGAAGAAAACATGGTGGTAATCCACAATTATGAAAAAGAAAATTTGGAAGATTCCAATACAATTGACATGGGCACTGATAACTCTACTGTTGACTGTTGAGTGCCCTAAAACAACATTAACTAACTCATCTGACGTTATTGGAGAGAAATATGAGAATACACCGACGGACCTAAATCCCGTGCAACATCCTCCTGATAATAAGTGTAACTGTGTAATAATGAAATTGTGTAACTTGTAGGGTTGCCGTCGATAATCGAAATATCGATCGATTATCGATATCAGTAATATGATATGATAATCGATTCAAGTATTTTGATATGATATGATATGATTATCGATTTAAATAGTGACATCGATGTTTTCGCGGTTTACCATGCTTAAAAATGCCGCGCTGTCGTATCAACGCGCCGATTGGTTGTCGGAGTAGCCAATCGCTGCTCAAGTATAATGCCACGCCCACCGCCGCCAGTGCGCATGCGCTCGCAGCGCGATACAAGGCGATACGAAAACATCGCCCGGCCCGATTGCGATTTGCGATGTATTCAGTACGGCTCGACGTGTTGTGGCGTGAACTTCTCTAGCGTCAGTCTGCCAATTTTGCCCAATTATTGTATTTCGATAATCGACAATAAATTTTGATTATCGAAATGATATAAATAAATAAAAAATTTAAATAATAATTAGGGGTGTGCGGTAGCACTTTTTCAAGTCGAGTCGAGTTCGAGTTCGAGTAGTAAAAAAACCAACGATCTCGAGTCGAGTTTCGAGTAGTGCATTTTTTTAAAAATACTGTACATGGCCCAGTAGGGGAAAAAACAGGTCTAAATAGCGCTGAATAAAACTCCACATCACCTTTTAAAAAAATTATGAAGGTACTATTTTTGTATGCAAAGAAAAAAAGGACAAAACTACCTCTGTCCCTCTAGAAACGTACCACACAACAGTACGCAGTAAGAAAAGCGATTTGGCATAGCCTAGGCCAATTTTCTTTTGGGTGCTACTTAGTAAATGTCAGTGGGTTTGTGGGTAAAATAAGATAGTACTCATTTAGTTGATTTGGGTAATTAGGTCATCTGTAATTTTCAAACAAAATGACAGTCACAGACAGGGACATAAAATTTGATAATGCATCCCAAAAGATATTCTCGTTTCAAAATCGTCTTTTCTTTTCGGAACATATTCGGCATATCTAGAAGAGAAATGTGATGTAGAATACTGATTGCTAGGGCTGTGCAAGCAGCAATTTTAAAATTTGAGCAAGATCAAGCAGAAATAAGAATTCCTGCTTGAATTTCGAGCGAGTTTTGAGCAAAATTCGAGATCGAGCAAGACTCGAGCGAGATCAAACTAATATCGAGATTGAGATCAACATATTAATAATATTAAGTAAAATGTTTTAAAAAATCACCTCATTAGGCCTAGGCCCTAGGCCTACCTGAAAGCCCAAAAACGAGGCATTTTGGAAAAGCCATCTCCAGAAGTAGGTCTAGGCCTAGGCCTAGGGCCTAGCTAGGCCACAGAGCTCAGTGGCCTAGGTTCCCTGGCTTATCTCGCACAATAATAACATTGCAAGTAGTAAATATAGCGCATTCTTGTCATAAATGTCCAGGGATTCTTCTGATGTATTTTAATCATGTGGGGAAAACGTTTTAGGGGTAGCCTAGGGCCTAGGCCTAGATCTATGGCCTAATCTAGCCTTGTAACCAACCAACAAGCAACTTCCCGACGAAAAATCATAATAAGATCGATCAAATTAAGCGGCAATGCAACTTTCATAGCCAAACCTGAAGACAACACATCAAAATCACATTAATAATGGTTTCTTATGATCGTAAAACTGTTTAAAAAATACGCGTCTTGGTTAGGTCGCCCTAGGCCTTAGGCCCTAGCCTAGGGGAGCCTAGGCTTGCGGGATGCTACACTTGGACTTGGACCGTCAACATTGTCTATATTCTCCGTGATAAGTTGTTCACTTGTTCTATCACTATAAAAAAATGATGCATTTATGCAATTACGACGATTAAACTGTGAAGTGACGCCGTGACAACAGCGTGAAAATCGTAAAAACAAGCAAAGCAAGTATTGAAAATGGCGTCGCTACTAGCTCGTCATCATGACGTCATCATAGCAAAATTCGACCTGTCGACTTAACAATCGATTCTTACGCGATTTTGATGGAAGCGCTACCTGTTGGATAAATCTGAACAATTTGTAGTCGGCGGCTCAGTCAACAAAAACTACTCGACTCGACTCGATTTTCGTAAAGTACTCGAACCACTCGAGTCGAGTTGCAACTACTCGACTCGACTCGAATTTTCGAGTACTCGCACATCCCTAATAATAATAAATCATATCCATTATTGATTATCGATTTTCGTGTGCATCCCTAGGTGTCTTACTGACCACTTAAAAACACACTTCAATGATCGTAAAAGCTTATGCCTACGTGTCGTGTAACTAAGTTTAGTTCTTAAAATTTAGAAGTGTTACTAACCTTACTTGTTATTTCATAATCATGTGGTGTTGTAAACACTAGAGCTATTTATAAACGGAAGGATGGAGATCAAACTCGTCGGAATCCAGAGACGGATCATTGCAGCTGCTTATCGTCACTTGTCAAGGACATATTTACTAGCGGCGGTCGGCCGTGCGGGAAGGAAAGGGTGGTTCGTATAGATTCATGATTGCGACGAGATAGAATTGCGGGGGGTGGGGGGAGCAACTACTAGGCCTACTTGAACATAAATCTGAGTCCAGTGCGGCATGAACAACCAAAGAGACTGGCAACTTGGCGGTGCGGGCGTTTAAACTTTAAATTCAGCCATGTACCTATTACAGTTGAACTTCGGTCCAACGATCACGACTGAAACGATTTCCTGTCCCCAAAAACGATTTCACTAGGCCTAAGTCCCTTCTTTTTCCCAATTAAACCAATGTTAAATTTTCCTGCCTTAACGTCTTTTAAAAGCGACAAAAATACCATTTCCTGCCTCGGAACGGTGAATTTGAAAGCCCCCTGATCAAAATTGCATTAGTTCTTACTCCGCTGCAACGACTCGAAAAAACTCTGGAAAAACTGACTCCCGAGTGCCAATAACCAGGGTGGGCGGGCTCTACAGCTCTCCGTGTAGGTCGGACTGACGCGTTGCCAACCCTTAAAAATCCCACTCGCATTTTGCGAGTGAAAATTTGTTGCTTGCGAGTTGGAAAATTGACATTCGCAGATAACTTATTGTGCGACCGCGCTTTTTTTTACGATCTAGCATTTGAATCGCCACGTCTGCAATACAACTACCGCGCATAACCTGATGCGCAGCATGGCCTGTTACCAACCACTCTCCAAAAATGATCTATCATAAAATCAAGGTCAAGTTCCAGGCTACCCAACAAGCAACAACGCATGTAACAAAGAGACACGACACCTAAACTAGGCGTAAAATCGATGCGAACGACAAAACCATTGTTAATTATGTTTTAACTTCCAACTCGCTACCTTCCCGTGGTTTGGCCTGTGAGTAGGGGAGTAGTGTATTCCTCAAAACTAAGGGCGAGCTCTGGCCGGTTGGGGTGCGTGTTGCAAAGAGAGCTCTCGCGCAACTTTTAATCGCACCTTTCTTCATTCACACAGCCTTACTCATATTTATTTTCTTCTTTCACTTTTTTCGTCTCCATACTTGCCGGACTTCTCTGCAACGAGCACTCCTCCGTTCCCACCAAGTTTAACCCATCCTTCCAACATCCTCATTCCTTCACATTAACCCCCTCGTCTTCCCTTACGTTCCTCCCATTGAAAGAAGAAAACATGGTGGTAATCCACAATTAGAACAAGAAAATTGGAAGATTCCAATACAATTGACATGGGCACTGATAACTCTACTGTTGACTGTTGAGTGCCCTAAAACAACATTAACTAACTCATCTGACGTTATTGGAGAGAAATATGAGAATACACCGACGGCCCTAAATCCCGTGCAACATCCTCCTGATAATAAGTGTAACTGTGTAATAACGAAATTGTGTAACTTGTCTAGCATCTCGCAGACTTGCAAACGTCAGCTGCTGGGGCTAGGTTAGGTTGAAATCACAATAGGGCTAGACCTACCGCAATCTTGGATTTAGTTATATGAATCATATTAACGAAAGTAGTGTTTATTTTAATTATAAAATCAGTGACCTTGCCCATCCTAATGAAAACATCGACGTAAATCCAGTAGGTGGGTAATAGGCTTTGAACTCCCATTGTGCCGCGGTCCTAGCCTAGGCCTACTTCACTTTGAGTGAGAATCGAACTCCTCTATGACGTGACGTAAGGAGTTGGTAGTGCAATATTAGCTTTCTTTTAATCGTTCTTTTAAGATTAGATGTCGCCTCAAATCGCGTTTTAGACCACCAAATATAACACAGAACCCCCCAAAAAATTTGCCTTTGCCGAATATGCTCCCCAGACGCTGGTTTACCCACACCACCTCGTTGCGAATGGATATTAGTATTACGTTGTGCCGCGGTCCTAGACTAGGCCTACTTCACTTTGAGCGAGAATCGAACTCCTCTATGACGTGACGTAAGGAGTTGGTAGTGCAATATTAGCTTTCTTTTAATCGTTCTTTTAAGATTAGATGTCGCCTCAAATCGCGTTTTAGACCACCAAATATAACACAGAACCCCCCAAAAAATTTGCCTTTGCCGAATATGCTCCCCAGACGCCGGTTTACCCACACCACCTCGTTGCGAATGGATATTACGTTTTGCGAGCATACTTCCCGTGGATTTGTCCAAGGGTTGCGTGTTGCGTCATCACACGGAACTCGGGACCTGCGCAGAAACGTTCTTACCAGTATCGATCGATCGCTACCAGCTGACGCATGTATAGGCGGCAGGCGCTACACCGAAAAAATAGATCGCGTACTGTAAAATGCAAATTTATTGTGTTACCTCCTAGGAACGATTTCCCGCCTGCAGTTTTTTTCCACTCGATCCCTTCAAAATCGTTAAAGCGAGGTTCCGCTGTAAAATCCACAAAAAAAATTGTAAATTTTTTATCACCTGCTTTTCCCTCAAAGAAACTAAATTTACAAAGAAGCCGACTCATGTACCAATTATACCAAATAGAACTCGAAACTAATAATGTGGTCCCGCTACAAACACTACTAGGGCTGTGCGAGCCTAGAATTTTTAAGTCGAGCCGAGTATTTAAAAAAAGCTTTATTTTCGAGTCGAGCTTTTTCAAAATGATCCCGTCTTGGACGTCCATACTTGCTCGTGCTTATAAACCATGGCGCGGCAGCGAAATTCGAATCTCGTATCTCACGACGCAAGCTCTACGAACTGACAGCTAGCCTCGTCTCACTTAACCCAGTCAGTCTTCCAGAAACGAATAGCTCGCCCACCCGAAATTTTGTAATTTACTGCCCGCTCTGCAGAACTTAATAAAATAGTACCAGTCAAGACATTATTTGCTTTATTCTGTGAAAAATGCGGCCACTGGGAGATCTACAACACTCGTAACGCCGTAAGGCGTGAAGAACGAAGCGCTTGCACTGCTGCAGTAGGCCTATAGGCTACAAGCATGACGCGTGTGTGTTAGGGGCTCGGTTGGGCGGCTGCACTCAGATTGCTCAACCCCGGCGCGTCACACCTGCAGCCAATATTTTAGTACATCGTTCAAGGTCAACAAGTATTTTATCGAGATGCATTCCTCCCCACTCCACGCAAACTTGGTATCGCTTTACTTCATTCCGTAATGCTATGATAATATTATCTTAAATCAGTTCTCTTCTCTCGCATCAATAATTACGTCGTCTTCCAAACTTAATGTCCAACATTATTCATCTCGTCGCGTAATAAATATCAGAGCATTGAATACTTGGCTGATAATATCTCGTAAATGAATGAACGACAATCATAACAAAAGCTGAAATGAAACTTCACAGAACCTCGATTTCCAAAAAGAACGACCTTCACAAAGACAACACTCAAGTCGGGTAGCGTCTGTCTATTCCACGTAGCGCGCTCTCGTAGGGCCGACCAGACGCGTGGGGGGGGAGGGAAGCTCGTGAAAGACGTTGCTAACGTGGAAAAACCCTGTTTTGAGCAAATAAAAGGAACAAAAGAATGCACTCGCAAAAGGTCCACGGTCCGCGTCGGTATGCGAGCAAGTTTAGGCCAAATTTTTATTTGATTATCGCGACTGATAATCGATTTAGGCCTAACTGGTCCGATTATCTATATGGAAATTCGTATCGAACGACGACCCTAATTTTCACCCTACTATTTTTGCTTTCCTGAACAAATCATCAATTAATGTGTTCTTGATAATATGTTTTAACTTTTAACATAGGCCTACCATACACTACATACATGTAAATTTTGTCTGCAGGATTCCCCCAATGGCAAATGAGCGCTGACGGAACTATGGACGAAGACATGATGCGAGCACAGGAAGCGGCAGGTGGTACACGTGACGCACAGGGTAAGATGCAATTCTATGCAGTCATGACGAGGAAGAAGCCACAAGCATTCGTTTTCATTCACAACATTCTTCCTCTACTTGAATTATCGGTATTAATGGTCGAGCCTTGCAATTAATTTTTCTGTCTACATCACTTGAGTGTTATATACAAATGGATGCTTGATGAAGGGTACTCGCTTGTACCTACATTTTAAAATGCTAGTGACTTCTTCCAAATTTGTAGGAACAGTGTTGGCGACATGGAAAACCTAGTCTGAAGCATAGAGAGCCACCACTTTGCCTAAGCCCAATGGCATGTGTACTTGGATGGACACCATGTGCCTGATATACTTTTCATTTATGGAAGTTTGTTTGAATTTAATAGAATTGAGTATTGGACGTGGTAAATATATTTTCTTCAATCAATATAATATGCATTCTTCAATAAATCTTGGTTGCAAGTACTGCCTATTGTAAGCGGCTATGCTGTATTTAAAAAAATGCTTTTTTGCTCAAGCTATGTACATGAAGTAGTTTAATACTACTATTTGGAATGTAGGTTGACCATGTCGCCATACCACGTTGAGTTATCAAGCTGAATTGATAAATGTGCATGCTGATGGTTGTGGGGGTGGCTTGGGCTAACAAATCATTTTGGGATACATTATAAAGTAACCTGGCTTGTGGTCTCTTTAATGCATGTTTATTAGCAGTGGTGAAATACCTCTTTCATTTTGTGGATGGTCACGTAGGAAGTCATCGTGTAAGGGATACTAGGCATTTAGGATTCACAATTTGAAACTAATATTTCTAGGCTACAATTTTGTATGACTCTTTTTGTTTGAAGCTATTGCGTGCCTTCGGTAGTTCAAAATTGCTTATATGGTACACTACATATTATGCTAAATTTGCTCTAATTCTCTATCCGTTAAATTTCAGCCTTTCTAGGGTTTTAACTTTTTTTAACTAATGAGATCACCTTTTCTCAATCATTCTAGCCGTAATATTCAGCCTTCCCAGAGTTAAAAACTCAATAAGATAACCCAAATTCAGCCTTTCCAGGGTTTTAACTTATGAGATCACCTTTCCTCAAATATTTTAGCCGTTAAATTCAGCCTTTCCCGAGTTTAATTCGTGAGTTATAAAATAACCCTTCCTAACTCATTATGGTTGTTTGAACGTGAGTTGTAAAAAGAAGAAGTTCCTGAAAGAAAATATGAAGAGGACCTGAACTTTGCTTACTTCTGACAGCAACATCATCTTGGTAAATTATAGGTATAGTATGTCAATGTGGCCGCATTGTGTCGCAACAGTGTGGCAACGATAGTAATCTTCTTTCTACATTCTTTGCAATAGGCCTACAGGCTACATACATGCTTAGCAGCAAATATTTGAATTTTAACTTACGTATTTCACGGCGGTCCACCTGATCGAGAATGTACAAACAAGGTTCCTACTGCATTTTTTAAATGTAACCTTGAGTCAACATATAGATGCCGTTAGCATATTTTGTCTGTTGGTATTGTTCAAATCACATAGCCTTATTTTTGGGGGTTCATCAATTGTGCATACATACCGCATACAAATAAGTATTGCTGCCGATAGATATTTTCGAAATAGCCAGCGCCCACATCGCATGAAAGCATTATTGGAGAAAGGGATTGAACACTAAATGTGATAAGGCTGCGCCTCTTGTCGCACATTATTACATATAGCGTGCTACTCTCCTTTATTTGTCCCATTATGCTTTAATGTCTTACCCACTGGTGATTTTGTCTTGTCATCTACTATTTTTTATGTTGCACACATTGACCTATTCCCGTTAATTGATGGCTATGTGTGAAGCAATGCCAATGGGTAATTTTGTGGCTATGTACACGCGGATTATTAACTCTACTGGCAACAGTCACGTAATGTTACGTCTATGGGAAACATTATGTGACAATTAATTGCAAGGTAAGGGCATGAAGCCTAAAATCATGTCTCCCGTGTTCGAATGTTCACCTCGTTACTATCGTACTGCAGTAAGTGCAAGAAGAGATGACAAGAAGATACAAGATAATACAACTGATGGGACAAGTTCTTCTCTTCGTAATTGGTAAATGTATTGGTACTTTTTTACTAATTATTTATTTAAATAGGTAGCATTACGTCTTAGCAGCTAGTTAAAACATGGAACTACCAACCCAAAATTGGATTTGTTTGTAAGAGCGACCGATTCGAACATTAAATCTTGTGTTGGCAATATCATGTTTGCTGAAACTCTAGTAAATTGTTTTGCCTATGACCAAAAGCCGGCCATAGACGATATAATTTTGAAAGTTTTTTTGTGCCAGGGATGATTACTATTCTCTATGTGTGCAACACCTATGACATGTAGATTGCTTTTGTGTTTTAAGTTTGAAATTGATTGTACAGATTTTTTATAATAGGTCCCTACACTATGGATTTGCCTTCCTTGAAATATGCCACATTTTCAAAGGAGTGCTTCTGTTGTGTAAGGTTTATTATGTCTTGTACAATCTCTTGAATTTAGTAGCAATGCAGTCCACAGTTTGTAGTGTTACATTGACAAAAATGATCATGCTTACTCCAATTGCAGCTCAAAATAACAAAGCTAACTCATACTCTCCCCCCCCCCCCCCCCAATAATACTGTATTGTGCCGAATATAAGCCGACCCATTAGCTTTTCTTGTTGAAATATTTAAAAACATGCAAATATTAGCTGGTAAGTGACTTTGAGACTTGAAAATGAAATTCAGGACAATACAGTGATGAAAATTGTGCAAGCAGTATTTCTGGCATGATGTCGATTGGCCTATCTGTTAAGACTTTGAATTTAAATTACGAGTTTCAACAAAATGGTCCTGTACCGGGATGGGATGTAATAGAACTGCCTAGAAAACCGCTTGTAGGATGTATATTGCAAGTATGGTACGGTACGGAGGTGGCGCGAGCATAAATGGTTGCTACTTATTGCTGCTATGTTTAAATTAGGGTTGAGGAAGAGTAGCAAGTGACAGTTGCCAGACTGTATGTCTTACTGGTCTTCCCTCTGCCTTGATTTAAGTAGCAGCATGTTTACCTTGATGTGACAAGATTTGACTTCAATGAGACTTACAACACTTGATAGGATTTGTGGTAATGTACAAGGGTTGGTGTGCATGTAGGCTAGTGGAGTTCCCTGCAGGAATGGGGGGGGGGGAGAGAGCAGTGACTGAATTGTACAGATTCTTTATAATGGGTCCCTACGCTATGGATTTGCCTTCTTTGAAATATGCCACATCTTCAAAGGAGTGCTTCTGTTGTGTAGAAGATTTATTATATGTCTTGTACACTGCTCATGAATACTAGCAATTACGTAGTTCAACGCTGGAGAAAATTTGAAATTACGTAGTAAGCAAATTCTTAAATGCTCAACATTTTTATACAAAACATTCATACTACAAACAGATGCTTGATACACCATGCTCGACGCATCGGAAGCTTCCGTTGCGTGCTCCAGAAGTGGATGCTTTGGCATTGTAGTTTCAATTCTGTTTTTTTGTATGTTGTGCGTAAGAATGTCTGTTTTGTGCTTGATAGAATTTGCTGCATTTGATTGGCATGTACTCTATGTGTGCCCGTCAGTGCAGTTCCCAATCGAACGCGAATAAAAACCAATCCAGTTATTAACCTCCTTTGGCATTACGTTTGTTTCATTAGAATAATGGTTTAAGACTAGATGTACTGAGGCCATTGTTTTTTTTAAAATTGTATTTATTGTAGGATAGGACTGGAGGATAATTACATCTTGCAAACATAACATAATAGGCATATTAAACATGTGAGTTTATGTTACACCTTTGCTTAACCATCTCGACTATCAACAAATTTGTGGCCGAACCTAAGACAAATTGCGACTGAAGCAAATTCCGAATTTGGTATCGATGGATTCAGGAAAAACATAAAAAAGTAAAAAAACAAACATTAAGAATCCCCATAGAATTCCTTCCCCCTGTGACCCTATGAAAATTTCATAAAACTTGGATTAAAAGTTTTTTTGTATGAATGAATCGAATCTTATTTAAGGTCTTTCAAGTTAAAAATATTTGAATTGTTTTAACAATTTTGTGGCCAGCAGAGGTCAAATGTGAAGATCAAATTTGGTATTTTTTCAATATTATTTGGTAAACATTCTTCTTCAGGCACAAAAATGTTACTACATAGGTCTCACTTGATAACGCATACCGCATAAGTCAATCATGGCATAAACATGTTCTTAGTTTACAGTCTGTAAGATCATGCACCTATAATATCTTTAAGTTCGGCTTGTCAGCGCCTGAGGCTACGTTCTTAAAACATGACTGCAGACAGCCCGGAGTGGAAGATGTAATAGTATGTAGCCAAAAATTTGTTTAATTTCGTTTAGGCGCACTAAAATAATGTGTAATAATATATCTCGCGTACTTCATATCGAGACTATTTCAAACTAAATAAGTTTGGGTTTTGATCCAGGTATGTCCCAAATTGACGAAGTGTGATTGGCGAAGCTTAAAACGATCGATAGGTCACGTGAAGACAGGATAGATTCCAATTTCCCAATTTTTCATCTGTTTGAACGACGCAACACTTATCACTCTTAATTTTTATTATATTCATTATTTGGACAAAACTAACGAGCAAACATTTAATTCCTTCTAATAGCGATAATTTCTCATTTTTAGACACGGCCATTAGCTTGTTAACAATGTACTCGTTATACATGAAAATTTTCTCGACTTCAATTGACTAAACTACAAGACCTAAAGACAAGAAATAAATTAGCTTTCTCAACAGAAATGCACTGAACAAAAATTTACAGCATGTAGTAATATGCAGCGTGCAGTTTTTCACGGCTCGTCCGCACGTCAAAAGTGTATTTTAGCTGAAAATATATACCTTGCATACCAGCATGTGCTGTAAATTTTCGTTCAGTGCACTTTCTATCTAGAAAGTTCATTTATTTCTTGCCTAAACAGCCAGATGCATTTTTTGGAGGGGGTAAATTGTCTAAATCCGATAGTAGTTTTTTTGTCGGTAATTGAAGTGAGAAAACTGGAAACTTTGATGTTTCATAATCATGTATAATGTATACATCGATATAACAAGTTAATGGTTGTCTAAAAATTCTAAATAATTGCTATTAGAAGGAATTATTTGTTTGCTAAATATTGTTTCTCAAGTTTTGTCCAAATAATGAACATAATAAAAGTTTCAGCGTGATAAGTGTTGCGCCTTTCAGCAGGCGACAACTGCGAAATGAGAATTTATCCCAACTCATTCCGTCATGTTGCCTCTTGACGACTGTCAATTATAGGATCAAAACCCACCCTTGAAGATCAATACTCTCTGTGGGTTTTGTTCCAGGTACGTCCCAAATTATAGTCTTGATACGTAGTGCGTGAGAAACCTCTTATCGGTGAATTATATTATTACGTAACATGATTTTTAGTGTGCCTAAACTAAACCGATTTTTGACTACAAAGGTTGTCATCACTACTATTACCAGGGACTCTAGTCCAGTTTACACTGGACCGGTCTAGGCCTAGGCTGCCCGATGTTGCTTGATAAACGCTGTGAGCCGGCTCCAGACCAGTCAAGATTGCTTGAAGTGAACTAGCTGAGATTCCAGGTGCTGCTCTATAACAAATCTGGGTGGAATAGAGGCATGCGTTCCATTCAAATAAGTAATATAGCTACAGTTTAATAATTGATTTCATTTAGTAATTTTGTACTAGTAACTGGTAAGCTGTGATGAGTTCGGCTAAAGTTGGCCAGCTTAGTTTCGTTGATGTACACCCTGGTACTAATAAATAAATTATGTATTATATAATACTAGAGGAAACCGGTCCAGTTTTAACCGAACTCAAACTCTTTGTTCATGATGAGACTTCCGCCTTATCAACTGTGACCTATTTTCTGATTATTAATTAACATGACAATCATTGAACATTTTGCCATTAGAAAATTGTTAACCCTTCTGACCACAAAATTAATTTTAATTAAACCATTGAAATTTTGTTTTTATTTGAAAACCCTTAAATCAGCTTTGTACCATTATTACTAGATATAATTTTTTTTTAATTTTCATTTAGTGGATGATGAGACCCACCCTATGGGGATTTGAAGGGATTCTTTATGGGTTATTCAGTTTTTTCCCTGAATCCAATGATACCAAATTCACTTTTGCCATTTTAGGTCAACTTTGATAGACCCCGGACTATATAATTGTAACATTAGTATGTATGTCTTTCTCTTGTCCATATTACGCAGGCAAATTCGGTGTTGCTCTGCGTTCCACTGTGGTCGAGTGCTGCACTTTTCTAGTGTGGTGTCCCAATCGAATATGGCGACGACTTGCACTCTGTACATGTGAAAACTCCCAATTGAATACGCAAAACCGCGCGCAGAGTGGAAGTGAGAAGTAGTGCAAAAATGGTTGCTACTTTTCACTTGGTGTTGCTCCTATGTTTAAATTGGG
The DNA here is from genome assembly GCA_024449915.1 of Sweltsa coloradensis. NCBI lineage: Eukaryota > Metazoa > Arthropoda > Insecta > Plecoptera > Chloroperlidae > Sweltsa > Sweltsa coloradensis. The sequence continues at coordinate 428,095 of JAMZAV010000290.1, read as the reverse complement.
GTTGAGGAAGAGCAGCAAGTGACAAGTCTGCCCGACTACGTCTTACTGGTCTTCCGTCTGCCTTGATTTAAGCATAGAAAGCCTCTTAAAACAAAAATCTGTGGGTAATGCACAAGGGTAGGTGTGCACGTAGCTGTAAATTTCCCTGCAGGATCAAAGGAGCGGACGAGGACTTCCTCCGGGCTGGTTCCAGGGTGGCCTTGCTGATGAACATCGATATTCAAAGGTAATTGTATACTTATTTCTTTTTTTCCATACCATACTATTTTCATAAGACCATACATTTTGTAATTGCAAATAATAAGAAAATCAATAAATTGGCATTAACTTTCATTAGTATTAAAGTTGACTCCCTTGTTTAGTACACATTCTTGTTGGTTTACCTCTTTTGATCAGATTGGTTTTCCTACATCTGGATATTCTTGTTAAACAGTTCTGATCAAATTGTTTGCAAGTTTATCTGATAAAGAATGTACTAATTTTTTACATCCGCTAGTTCATGGACAAGTTTATGTAACAGTTTTTGTTTTCTAGCTGCCCCAAACTTGTTACAGCAGGCTTATCTCTTTATGATTGTATTTTAATGGTTGTTTTGTTGTCTTGGTTGGTTTCAGATGCTGTTGGGGGTAATTTCTAACTTTAATTCAAACATCTCTGTTTATATAATTTTCATATGGTTTTTCTTTGCTCCGCTGTATAACGTTAGTCTCATTAAACATCATTATTGTTGCTAATCTGGATTTGATTTTAATGAGCTCATGAGGTTTCCAACTACTTGCAATCAGCATTTGTGAAATTAATATTTCCCATAATGATATTTAATTTTATTTATAATCATAATATAGATTATAGACATAGATTGGGTGTGCAGATAAATTTGCCAACTGTATTGGTTGAAATATAGGTTGCGGCATATGATCGAGTAAATATGTTAATTGAATGGGAAGTTTAGATTTGACAATGCTTCGTAGGAAGTTGGAATTTTCAAGTAGCACAACGACCCAGTTCCTCTTGCTTGTGTGCTCTTCCCGACCTAATGTACAGTGTTGTATGTGAATTCATTGCATTGATTTACTGTATGTGGGATTATCAGTGTTTGGGTAGCTTTTAAAAAAGAACACGTTCCTTTTTTGGAGCTTTTAACACAAAAATTACTAATTTTGGTGAACTTTTAAGTTGTTTAAGAAGTCCCCTTCACTCTTAGGTGGCAAAACCCACCATGCCCCTACATTTGAAAACATATTATTTAGCTGGTACAGACATGAAAATCAGTTACCGTATTGTTCCGAATATAGTACGACATCGAATATAACACGACCCCCAATTTTTCAGAATCATTTTAAGTAAAAAGAAAAATCAAAGAAATTAAATGTACATGAAAACAACAAAACATTTTGAACAATGTTAGGGTCCTAGGCCTATGGTTTTTTACTGGTGGGTCAGACAGGTCTTCTAACTTAATCAACATCTGTTTCATAAAATTTTCGATTCTGGTCTTTTTTGCGTGGTGTGTAGGGTTATCTCTAACATCATATTGTCGCTAAGGTTTGGCCTTTAGTCATGCTTTCCAATCTTGCTCGATTTGTATAGTGTCCATAATGATCTTTACTTTTTATCAATCAAATAGATTCTTAGATAGATTCGTTGAGACATTTTCTTTCCATATATCTGTTGAATACTAGTCGTCCTAATGTCAGTATAGTATTCAATGCGAAAATTATGTTGACAATGCTTAGTCAGGAAGTTGATTTCAGTGCACAATTCTGCCCGTACCTCGTTTGTGCTCTTCCGCCGAAGTTCAGTGGTTGATTGTGCTGGTGGGGCAACGCAGAAGACTAGCGCTGGAGTTTTTTTAGAGGCGTGGCCTATGTTCAGGACCTTATTTCAAATGCTTACGGTGCAAATAACGCAGTGCCTTATTTGAAAATTATTTTCTGGACAAAAACATCGACAGTATATATTCGATTAGGCTAACTAGTAAGAATAACTCGTAGGCGCGAGACCTATTTCGATAACCGTATAGATATCTCGCGACGACTGTTTAAACCATTGCTGAGTAACTTTTTAAGAGAAAGGTCTCAAACACTTTTGAATCCTTCATTGGGCTACTATTAATAGAGTAAAGTACGTAGAAATGTGTCAAGTAGTGATTAACGCTATATCATTTAATGAATTAATTGTTACGTAGCAAATAGGTGTAATACGATTTTACAGGCGCTTGAAGTTTACTGAATTAAATTCAAACAAATTAGATTGTTCCTTTCAATCTTTGATCAAATGTAGAAAGCTATATTGCTCAACCATATATCTTCAGCACTGTTCTTCAATGGTCAACCTAGTCTGTTAAAACTAGATATTTGCTTCAGAGCCACTTCTCCTTTGACATGTGACTTGCAATAAGTTTGTCTTACATAGTACTTAATGAGTTTAATACAGTTATTAGACGAGGTATCCCAGCGACTTGAGTTACAACGCAAGTCAAACTAGTAATGTCTGTAAATGTTCATTCGCTACCAAACGGATACAGTACCCCTAAAATGCCTGTTGATTTTTATGAGATGTTTACTTGCCCAATGGAATAATCTTTGCTGTTGAAGCGCCCTAAAACTAATAATACTACTACTACCCCAATGTGTACTTAACCCAATTTAAACATTTAAATTTTTTTTTTTAAATCGAAATCTATCTCGGCGGGGTATTGAACCCCGGTCTCCCGATTGTCGAATGCTTTACCCCCAAGCTACGGGTACGGCTTAACTTTTTGTTGTTTCATTGTGAGATCTTAATAGATAAATGAAATTGAGAAATAAACCCTCGCTCATACCTGCGTTAGGTAACGACATTATAAATAGAGTTTGGATGGTCAGTTCAAAGGCAGCAGAATTGTTGGCAGTACTATAATCTATTCAGGTATAAAATGCACCAACAATCCAGATGTTATGAAGTTAACCATCTCTGTAGCTTAGGGGTAAAGCACTCTACCGGCAATCTGGAGACCGGGGTTCGATAACCCGCTGGTATGTATTTTTTTCTTTTTCCTAAATTTATTTCTATAAAATCAATTACACCTACGGGAGTGTTTCCCGACTAATGATAATGGGAAATACATCCTTTTATTACTAATCAAACTTTTTATACATCAGTAGGCACAGTTTCTGACCTTATTTATATTGGGTCAGCTGGGGGCCAAGTCTTAAGTCCACTCGTTTTGAGTCGAGTCACTCGTTCTATGTCGCCTGCCAGCAATTAATGTGACTTGGTTTGGTTTGAGTCGCACCAAAACATAAGTGACGTAGTTTTATTGGTTTGAAACTAGCCCTCGACAAATCAATAACGACCATTAGAAATCGTTGCATGCAGTTCTTAACTTAAAAGATTGCAAGCGTTGGCATTCTTCTACGTATTAACTTTCATTTAAGCGTTTTATCTTCTATTGATTTCTATGGATCAACATGAATTAAGTTGTTAACGTGAAAAATATACGCGGCAAAATCATTTTTATAGTCGTTATGCTATTAGAACTAATGCGGATTTATAAAGGATCTTTTGGCGTAGTGGTTCAATTGCCTTGCCTTTTAGACAAATGATCCGGGTTCGATTCCCGAAGTTTTATTTTAAATACCGCAAATGATTTCTTTACGTTTTCTCCTATCGAATGGTGCAAATACATTTTCATTGACGTGTTAGAGGTACCCAAAATCCATGTTAGAATTGACAATTTCTGTAATGATAGGCTCAAACGTAGCGGGATGCGGAGGAATGACTGGCTTTGCGTTTGGAGTAATTTGCACTAAACGATTATAAATATAGTAGCCATCACAGATAATGCATATAGGGTAGGTCTAAGTAATAAAAATTAAGGTTTATCCAACGGGGATCCCAACCGGCTCCACCTTGTGTAAGAATCACGTGCACTAACTGTTCGGCTAACGGCAATATAAAAAATGTACTAGCTTATACTTTGTACAGATTGATAAAGATCGAGCGTTTGCTTTTGTTTTGGTAATAGGTTTTGTGTAGTGTAGGTGTAGGCCTTCAAATCAAATTACACTACACTCTACCCTGGATAACCAAACATTTTTTAAGCTACACTAGATTGTGTCCCACATAATAAAACACATATACAGGACATGTTGAAGGCATTAAACGAGTCAAATTAATTGTATAGGTCTATTTTCAGACCATATCAGACGGTTAAAAGTTATTTGGAACATAAACTTCATTAGTGCTTATCCTGTTTGAGGTTGAGTACCTTATGTATTTGCCCTCATCACAAAATATAGTCTCGCATAATATATAAAATACTCCGAATCGGTTTCTAATGCATAGTATAGTAGACTATTGGTTGATTTTAGGAGTTATATTGATTGCCACTGCAAGAATGTGTAATTCATCATATTTTAATCTGCTTCTCTTCAAATTTTGCGCCTAAATTTTTACACCTCTCTCTACACGCTACACTTTCCACTACACGAAGTCAAACCAGACGGCTACACTTCATACGAAAACTCTTTTTTAGATTTTGTGAGCCTACACTAGTGCTAGGTGTAGGTACGTAAAAAGTGCCTTTTTACACTTTTATTTTGGTATAAAAACTTCTGAGGTGGCAGTCAAGTGATTCAAGTCGACTAAAGTCATTAAACTCGCTAACAAATATCTCGTGATTTGAAACGATTAAAAAGAAATTGTTCCCAAGTTGCCAATCGACTCGTTGACTTGTCCCCAAGACTACCTACTGATATGGCGATTTTGTGCGACTCTTGAATGATAAACAAATTAAAGACGAGTGAGCTCAAGACTTTGCCTCCTGGATGCTTTGAAATTCACATGTGCAGTGGAATTTGGAATGGTTGATGTAAACGCCTATAACCAGAGGCAGGTATTTACGGTAAAAACAAAATTTTCATTGCTAAAAACCGTGAATGATGTCATTTTCAACACCAATTCGCCGCTTTTGGTCAGAATAAAACCAAAGAATCAAATAAGTTCCACCACAAATACCTGCCTCTGAATTCTCGTAACTGCATCTTATTGTAATCTGCAATTCTTTTACAAGGTTCTACACCCAAAATTTTCAAAACATCAGGGGGAGAGAGATATAGAGCTTTATTTTCACCACCAATTCACTGCTTTTGGGTACAATAAAAACTATCTACTTATTTTCACCCCAAATACCTGCCTCGGCCCTCTGCCTATAACCAATGTTTATTGTAAACCTAAAATTACAAATATTCTGGCTAAAAGCAGCACTTTCTAACAAAATAAGTCCTCTTGTGTAAACTTTGTTTTTAATTTGCACTGGTTGTGAAAATCATTTCTCGAGGATTTTAAATTGGTTGGAGGTACATATGGTACAGGCCGACCTGGCTCAACAGATTTGCATCTAGGAGAGCGTGAAGTATCGTGCAGATGGCCTTTCCGGTTTATCTTCGACCAGGTTGCCAGTGGGTGTGAAGTGCACGCGCCTTCCTTGGATCATGAAGCTGTGTGGTGCCAAGGGCATCTCTTTGGGCTGAAAGTCCCTGGAATCAGGTAAGTCATTTGCTGTAGATAGATGAGGCTTAGTGGGGGACAGGCTACATACAGCTGTGCACGTAAATTGTATATTTTTTATTAATTTTTATAATCGAGTGCCTTCCAAGTGAGTACATGATATAATAACTTCCGTTTGTGGGTGGGGCCAAAATTTGGAAAATTCTAAATTCAGTCATTTAAAATTGAAATTTTAGGTTAAAAACTGGGGAAGAGTACTAGTAGGTTTCGGTAAATAAAACTACAACGTTTCGGTGAAGTAAATTGACTAAAACCACTACCGGTATTGACATTAATTAAAAGTTTCCTATTTTAATCTGGATCATATCCTTCCACTTCTAATTTGGTATTTAGGGTCTTATCTTCTCATGTGACATTTGTGTCCATGAAGCAGGCCTAGGCCTACCTACTGACAGCCCAATCTTGGAAATATACAATTTAGCAAATTTGAACCGATTTTAACTTCAAAAGAACAAAATTTCACATTAAATTCATGATTTTAAGAGAATAGGTGCAAATTTTGCAAGAACATTGTTTTTTCACGTTATTTCGTGAATAAATTTGTGCATAGAACATCATGTAAGCATAGCCTCGTAAATAGTTTCAATTTTCACTCTAGGCCAATTTCGCAAATTAAACTCGCCACGAAAAATGAAAAATCCTTGCCCTCTACCAATGGGCTGGCTATTTGTCCATAACCCTACAGTGGCCAACCTGTCGCAGTTAAAATACATTGGATTAGATAAAATTGGCTATTTGCATGGAATTAGACTTGTTTGTATATACAACCTTTTTCTTGAACCTAAGATTTGTATATTATTTGCTCGGCACAGTGGGTTTTGTGTTTCCCATAATGCGCAGCAAACGTGAAAATTATACGTAAATTTTGCTCCGGGTCAGTAAGATCTTTTTATAGAAAACTTGAAAATAGTGCAGGCTGTCCTGAAAAATATCGCTGATAACTAGGTTTTGGACAAAACGTGCGTCCATCTTAAAAAATACCTGGTCCTCCGGAAATGCCTTTTTAAACTAGTATCTGAACGAGAGACATTGCCGAACCGGACATTCACGCGAGCAGTTTACCTTTTAGTCTTCATACTTTCACACTTCAGTCTGCATGGTGGCCTAGTAAACTAACCATATGGCCATATAAAGAGAAGAATTCTTCTGTTGCACAGATTGTGTCCGATCTCTGCATTTGTCGCGCCGTATAACTGGGCCAATTTCCAGTTTTATTGCTCTTTTATACCTTATGATCAGATCGCCAGTTCACTCTACACAAAAAAATTATGTACTACTAGAGATTTTCCTCTCTTCAAACGGACGTGCAAAGCTGGCTCCATGACCACTAGTCACTTCACGACTGTGCCGCGAAAGGAAACAGAATTTCCAATGTTTATTTAAATTAAATTCTAAGCCGGGAAAGTTCTAAATTCCACATTGCGGATGTTGGAAGGAACACTGGTTATCCACTTATTCAATCATTATTTTCCAGTCTAGCCCACAGTAAACGCCTTTGCGACGGTGGCATCATAATTTTGCGTATTCAAAGTTCCCGCTCGGTTCACTCGTGACGTTTCCCTGGTTTGAATTTCAATAATAGAAAAGTTAACCATTACACTGAACCGATCAAGACTAGGCTGGATAAAATAAGCTTTATTCATATTTAAGGTTTTGTTTGGTGTTTTTTTCCCACAATGCTGGCCTTGACCTTTTCTAAGCATCTTCAAAATCTCTGCTTATTTATAACTGCCACGTTATACGATGCAATCATAGAATGTTTTCTCATGAAAATCGCACTTGACAATATTTTGTCAATTTACAAGCATTCGCTCTACCTGCTACATAGCTACTCCGGTTGTAAATGGTAATGCAAATTTTAGGGAACCTGTGTCATAATTTAACTTTGCCTATAGCAATCAAAGGTATTGTCCGGGTTTCAAGCAAGTATCTTTTATATTGATCTTCAGATTGTTTATGGAAAGAAGGTACGTGTACAACATTTCATCTGAGGGTAGTGCGGTTCTAACGGGCCTTTCTTTCAACACCGCGGGAAATAGTTGTGGCAACCTCTGTGTACGGCTATGGTGCTCGCTCCAGCCACCGGACCGCAGACTACTTAAACATACCAGACCTCCCACCCCCTTGTGTGATGTGTTTTTTTTTTAATATTTGCAACTTCATATGATTTGAGAACAGTGCAATACATCTTTGATTTGATTTAGATTGAGACTTTAATAGTTTATTTAATTTGCTAAAGCAATTTTTTTTAAAGTGAATTCAACTTTCCCGATCTGCTCTTTAAACTCGCCAGTCTATTTGCTTTAGCTGTTTGTTATTGGTTTTCTTGTTTTTTGGCTCCTGTATATTTAGGTAAGAAACTACGTAGCAATTCCAGTTATTAGGCCTAATAGTACAAGGCCGTTGTGACATGACCCACGCATTCAAAAAAACAAGCAGGGACCGGTCGGGATTTATTAAGGTGGGTCTCCTGAACATCCCCAACAGAATCCCAAAAAATCCGGTTGCGGGTTATCCGCCATTTTGAAAATCAATTTTCAATTTTTTTAATTTTGTCGAAGAATGAAAAATTAGCTATATTGAGCGAAGTATCGGACCGAAATAGCTCAAATTTGTTTTAAATTGTTTTCAAAGAAACGATTAAAGCATTTGGTGCGCCCTGCTTTGATTATCTGGCGACCTACGGCCCATGTTGGAAACTTTTACTCTTTTTCTTTCAATTATTGGAATAGTTTTCGCATATTTATCAATATAAAGTAGAAACTAACGATCCGATGAAAATTTGTTTCAAATAAAAGTTGTAGAGCATGAAAAAACACACCCATTTCATATTCTGGACTGTCTTCGTAGATAGCAATGGCCGAACGCTACATGACAAGCAATACAATTGTGCGGTGAGCAGTGTCAGATGATTGCTCGATGCTCTATCACTAGCGCAGTCCCTGGCCATAAGTCTCGTATGAATTTCGACCTCTATAGATTTTCTCCTTTGATCCTGTTAGGGTATACCTTAAGGATAAACAATCTTGGGTAAACATCTGGCATCCCGGGTCTAAGTTTTTTTTTACGACTCCATCTTCTTTTGGGCATACGAGAAGTGCACGCACTTGGTTTTCATACATTTTACATACTTTTGACAACATGTGTAATAAATCTGACTTTATATTTGGATTCTCCAACAAATTTCTAATTAAATGATTTGAATTTGCCAATTTGGTCATCCTGGGAACATTGTGGGATTATTTATAGGGAAATACATATTATTATTAGTCCTGCAAAAAGGTGATCTATTTTCGTCAAATAGGGAATATTCCACTTCCGCCAAATACTGTACGAATAGATTTTTTAGAAGAAGTCTTTCGTCCCGATTACAAATATGTACTTTGTTTTTCCGTGAAATAATAATCCAGTGATTTATAGCCGTTTTAAAAGCAGCACTTTTTTAAAGCGGCAAAAACGACTGTGACGTCAGAACTGTGTTGATCCAACGCCGTCTGAATAAACATACATCCAGACCAAAGATATTGGAATAGTATTATAGTAGGATCGAGACTTACATCAAGACGGCGGTGTTTTAAACAAAGCAGCGCCTAGCGTAGCCTACAGTAATGTAAACAGATGGCGGACATTTTTACATTTAACGCCTAGCCAGAAAACGAGAAAAGTTGACATTGCAATCAATAAACAAAACTGAAACAGTCCTAGGTCTAGGCCTAGACGTAGAAAATTATTTATAATACAACAGTCTAGGCCAATCGTTCCTGTAGGATATAGAAATTGGTATGTGAATACTAAAATTACTCACTTGACAAGCCCTAGGCTTAACTTGCCAACCCTAGGCCTGCACGTTCATGTTCTGACACACATCCCGCACAAAAACCTTACTTTGATGACTAATTAAAGCCTATTGTAGATAAAGAATACCATGATAGTCCTAGGCTATGCAAAAACTCAAGACAAAATGCTCGTTATTCTTTATCACAATGATCTCGCGAAATCTCCTGTCACACACGAAAAAGAAAAACAAAAGACGGTGAAAATGTACATCCCTGTGGAGTTGTTTGTGTTGAGCGGATGGGCGAGCACCGCCGTCTGTATGTAAATATGTACAAATATACGTACATTTAGTTTCCAATTGGCCATGACTCAACACAGTTATGACGTAGTACCGTCCAAAATGGCGCACGCTCGTTTTTGGCGCGCAAACTGGGACCCATTAACTTCTTGTTTAAATTACACAAAAAACATTTTTTTTAAATAAAAAAAAGTGCAGTGACTATTAAGACATGAATAAGAATTAAAATAAAATATCAAATATCAAGTGGAATATTCCCTATTGTGCGTTTCATGATAGACATAAAATTTGGCACCCAGTATACGAAAATGTAATGGATAATTAATTGGCTATATAGGGCAATCTCATTATTGCCCCACGACCACGACACCAATGACGGCCATTTTACAAGGTGGTCACAAAACTTATTTTTGAAAATTTATGACAGAATGTTGAAATTTGGTACACACTTATAACATGTCATTGAAAAATGACTGTTAAACAGGGCCATGTCAAACTAACTTAGACAATGGCACCAATGGTGGCCATTTTAGAAGATGGCCGACACACATTAATATGAACCACGTAAATTTTATGATAGAATCTTGTTATTTGGTACACACATAGGGCAGGCACTTCATTGAAAAATGTCATATTTATGTGTTATATCAATACTTTTTAGAAACAATGTGGTATGGATCCGCTTTCGCGTATCTTGATAAGTTGCTATGGCATTAAGAACTACCAATAATACTGCTTATAATAATTCACTTGTTTTCACACTGTAGGCAATTATAGACAAGTTTCTATGATTACACTATATTGTTTGAATGTTTATGCATTTTAAATGCGCCCAGCCCGCGAGAAATCGATTTAAACACAACATTACTGTTTTATGATGTTCATTAAAGCTTCCATAAGTATTTTAAAAAATCAGGTCTGCGAAATTAAATTTTGCATTTACCCGGAATAAGGGTTTTTCCATTGTTGGTATTTTGAAATTTTCTCAAAAATGCTATATTTGACTGTCCATTGTTAAGCACTAAATTGCATTTGAGGAAAAATTCTTTCTACACACATTGAATTGACTTAAATAACGATCCGATTACAACCAAAGTTGTAATCCAATATGGCTGATAATTCCTAATATCCACAACATCTAAGTGAATGATGTAACAAAAGAGTGTAAAAACAGCACGAAAAGAGTATTCATATTGTGGATATTAGGAATTATCAGCCATATTAGATTAAAACTTTGGTTGTAATCGGATCGTTATTTAAGTCATTTCAATGTGCGTAGAAAGAATTTTTTCTCAAATGCAATTTAGTGCTAAACAATGGACAGTCAAATATGGCATTTTTGAGAAAATACCAACAATGGAAAAAACCATAATTCCGGGTAAATGCAAAATCTAATTTCGCAGACCTTATTTTTTAAAATACTTATGGAAGCTTTCATGAACATCGTAAAACAGTAATTTTGAGTTTAAATCGATTTCTCGCGGATTTATCAAACATAGTTTGATGCTGGGCGCATTTAAAATGCATAATCATTCAAACAATATAGTGTAAGTATAGAAACTTGTCAATAATTGCCTACAGTGTATAAGGAAAACAAGTGAATTATTATAAGCAGTATTATTGGTAGTTTTTAATGCCATAGCAACTTATCAAGATACGTGATAGCGGATCCATATCACATTGTAAAGTATTGACATAACACATAAATATGACATTTTTCAATGAAGTGCCCTATGAGTGTACCAAATAACAAGATTCTATCATAAAATTTACGTGGTTCATAATAATGTGTGTGTCGGCCATCTTCTAAAATGGCCGCCATTGGTGCCATTGTCTTAGTTAGTTTGACATGGCCCTGTTTAACAGTCAATTTTCAATGACCAAATTTCAACATTCTGTCATAAGTTTTCAAAAATATGTTTTGTGGCCACCTTGTTAAATGACCGTCATTGGTGTCGTGGGGCAATAATGAGATATCCCTAAATAGTCAATTAATTATCCATTACATTTTCGTATACTGGGTGCCAAATTTTATATGTCTATCATGAAACGCACAATTTGACGAAAATAGATCACCTTTTTGCAGGACTAATAATAATATGTATTTCCCTATAAATAATCCCACAATGTTCCCAGGATGTCCAAATTGGCAAATTCAAATCATTTAATTAGAAATTTGTTGGAGAATCCAAATATAAATTTAGATTTATTACACATGTTGTCAAAAGTATGTAAAATGTATGAAAACCAAGTGCGTGTACTTCTCGTATGCCCAAAAGAAGATGGCGCCGTAAAAAAACTTAGGCCCGGGATGCCAGAGGTTTACCCAAGATTTTTTTTATCCTTAAGGTATACCCTAACAGGATCAGAAGAGAAAATCTATAGAGGTCGAAATTCATACGAGACTTATGGCCAGGGACTGCGCTAGTGATAGAGCATCGAGCAATCATCTGACACTGCTCGCCACACAATTGTATTGCTTGTCATGTAGCGTTCGGCCATTGTTATCTACGAAGACAGTCTAGAATATGAAATGGATGTGTTTTTTCATGCTCTACAACTTTTATTTGAAACAAATTTTCATCGGATCGTTAGTTTCTATTTTATTTTAATAAATATGTAAAAACAATTTAGATAACTTTTTAAAATGAGAGTAATAATTTGAATCAAGTCAATCAAGTTGCCAGTGAATCAAAACAGGGCGCGCCAAACGCGTAATTATCAAACAACCGATTCTTATCAAACATTTTAAAACAATTTTGAGCTATTTCGGTCCAATACTTCACTCAATATCGCTAATTTTCCATTCTTCGACAAAACTAAAAAATCTGAAAATTGATTTTCAAAATGGCGGATAACCCGCAACCGGATTTTTTGGGATTCTGTTGGGGATGTTCAGGAGACCTACCTGAACAAATTCCAAATGGTCCCTGCTTGTTTTTTTGAATGCGTGGGTTAAGGCCTAAAATGAGCTAATTGCACTGTACTATAAATAAAAAATTTAATAAACCCGCAAACCTTTGGATGGACCCAAAGATAGAACTGTCAAAGGAATTTTGTACATGTGTTCAACTTGAACTGCAAACACAAGCTGACCGCTGACTGGTTATTCACAGTGAAAAATTTGCCAATTTAAAACTGTCTTGCTAAGCTCCCCTTACAAATTTTTGGATTTGAGCCCCCCAATGTCAAAACTAGTTACGCTCCTGCGTTTTACTTTACTGCTATCCTTGTTTTGTTTCTGTAATTTGGTTAAGTTGTTAAGTCAAAATGCTGAGTACCAAGAAGGGGTAATTTCGGAACACATTTGATGTTGGAGAGTTTATTTGTGCGCAGTATCACAACACAGTTTTCTAAATGCCCATTGTAGCTTGGTATGATTGTGAAACAAGATGTTATCGGGCTCAAGTTGATTTGAGTTCACCAAAACTAGTTTTCACAAATTTCAGGATTAAAAAGCTTGAAAATATGTGTAGAAACCGGCACAAGATATAATTTTAAACTAATTTTAGTATTATGCTCTGGCAAAAAATTATTTGTGGGGGTACTACCCCTTGAAGTAGAGGTTGCTATTGCCATTTTTATACTATTGGTGTTTCCCAGAATTTAAAAAAATAAACATTATTTATTACACGGCTGAGCCTGCGGTATGGACATAGTTATTGATCATGTAGCAATTGTCGTAAATTAATATAATACTGTTGATAACATGGAACTTGACAATGTCATTAATTGTATAGTTTGTAGTAAGTGGTTTGTTCTGCTTTCTCGGTTGCTCAATGGTTAGTGCTATGGCACGATAAGCCGGAGGTTCTGGGTTCGAATCCCAGTTGCCAGTGTGGAAACTTTTACAACAATTGCCATAAATCGATACCGACCGGTTATTTTTGTGTCTTTACTTTTGTGTGGTTTGGTGTCCTGGTAGAAACCAAATAATAATAATATTGTCGACTAATTTTTAGTTGTTTTTGTACTGGCATGGAGCTGTATGCATTCAAAAATTTAAGATTGTTTTCATTGATTGTGTAACATACCAGCCATGTAGTGGGGTAGCGTAAATACCGGGGTTGGGTCCTTACGCGTAGAAAATAAGTGTAGTATAGGTCAATGATGTAGAAAATATATTTATGTAAGGAAATAAATTATAAATTGTGTTCAAAGTGCTATAGATGGTCATAGGACGCATTTGGCACTAGGCAAATAGCTGTTGGCTCGTCCAGGAAGCACCCGATGTACCGGTATTCGCGATCGCAAACGCAGTCGGGCGGGAGCAACCATTGCCAAAGGGTCCTGGCTAGGTGTATCCAGGCTGGCCGCTTACGGGGCTGGCGTGCAGTGAAAAGAATGGAATTTCCTCTTATAAAAAGCGTTAAAAAAGTCTGTAGTATAGGGAACCTAAGTGGGCGTTGTCCGGTTCTCTCCCATCAGCGAGGTATAGGCGATTAACCCGTGCTAAATGTTTCGTAAGCGATAGCGTGAGAACCCGACCACGGACCGGAATTATATTCATACTGTAAGAAACTATAATCTTTCCTCTTTGCGTGGATATACATAACTCTTCTCTATCACAAATATTAATGACATTTGTTTTGAGTTGAAGTGAACTCTACATTTACACTGTTGCCAAACCTTCCAAACTGCTCATGAAAAAGCACGTAAAAATATTTTGTCCGTGGCATTAGCATAACGTTTGGTATCCGACTTGCTTTGTGGCTATTGTGAGGTCACTGGGTGTACTAGATTATACATTACTAATAAAATATCCTTTAATGTGCCAACAAAATCTTGAATGCGAAGTACATTTAGCAACCATGGACAGGCGCGTGGTATGCGAGGATGCCACAGCAGCTGCACACAACGTGGGTGCGTCTCGCTTAGGTTGTCGCTCAGTCAGAGTACATTTGCGACAGCGCGCAAACATGGGTCCATTTAACTCATAATAGTTTGAATTCAGGAAGCGTCATCGAGCAAAGTAGAATGCCATCATCTTCTTCACAGAATTATGCATCTTGTGATGTTATGGTTTAGATTTCTTTTGCGCGAGTCAAAAGATACGGCGAGTTACATTTTCGTACCATGCTAATTCTTATGGGCGCTGAGACCAGAGAGAACCAATTTCCTTCCCGCCTTCAAAACTTAGGTTCCCTATTGTTGTGTTCCGTTCTGCAGCACATTGACAAACAAAAATATTAACGAATCCTTCCGTCAGTTCTCAAAGGAAACCCAATATACCAACAGACGAAAGGAATGGGGACGACTATTAGATTTATTTAGTTGTCCTCCCTTGTAAAACGTTAAATTAATTAATCAATTAATGAAAATAAAAGATCGGAGTGTATATAATCGTACGGTTATAGGCGATACCACCTAACATAGCTTCCGACCCCCACAGTGCAATGTGGCAGAGTGGTAGTGCGTTTGAGTTCTATGTGAAAGGTTGGCTCTTCAAATCTTCGTTAGGTTGTTATTTTTTTACTACGAAGCTTCACAAACGCTTTTTCAGGCGCGTTGTTGGATGAGCGTAATTTTTTTTAAACGTAAAAAAGCGTAAAATTTCGATTTTCATGAGAAATAAATTTTCGATTACGCTCAAAGTTCACACGAATATATTAATTCATAAAATTCGTAAAATAATTATTACAATCTGATAGCATGTAGGTGTTACAAGCCGAAGAAATTTAAAAAATCAAAAGAAAACTTAAAGCTGCGTTTTTTACGGCAAATAATTTTTCTTTTTAAATCGAAAAATAATAGTAAAATTGCGATTTTTATGAGAAATAATTTTTCGATTGCGCTCAAAAACGTGGCAGTTCTAAGTTCAGAGATTTCGAAGGCCTCCAGAAAATTTCATTGCAATTGGAGTATCGGTTTAGCCGGAATCGTGTTAACAAACGCACATAAATACCCCCCCCAAAAAAAAAACATTACGGATTTTTTTCTCCAGTGTATAGTGAAATGCAATCTTCGCTACGCTCATCCAACTATCCTATTTACGACCATGTTTTTGTGCAATGATTTCATCACATTCGGCCTCATCGCGCACGCAATTCTAAGCGAGATAATAATTATAATTGTGGCAAGTACTATATAAAGAGAATCACGAGTTACACCTTGTGCCTCCAGCGACCGCGTCGAGTGCTGAGTGCATTTATTCTAATTGAGGATTAATATTGAACGTAACATAAAATGAGAGTAACAAACAAAACGGAAAGAAGGTCCATGTGTAATGTTGGCCTAGCCGTGGGCCTATGTTCAGCCATTCAGCACTGCTAGCCTTGGTATTCTGTCAGCACTTCATGAACATAGAACACAAATGGGGTCTTAATTATTATTACGGTGTGAAAAAAAATTTGATGCATTTTTCAAGAGTACTTAAAGCAACTGACCGTATTTGCATTCATACAGAAGACAGCTGACAACAACCTGTCACATCATTGTAGGCCTACCACATTCATCAGTGACCGTGCGTCACTATTATTACGGCTTGCCTAGAGCCAATCAAATCTTTGACCGAACGAATAATTTTGCACAATATTATTAGTTAGTTATTACGGCTGACTACGAATATACACTGCCTTGAGTATCACCTTGCTTTAAAAATAGCCTGTGAAGGTGTGTGGATTGGAAGCTAACGCACTAGCACTTATAACAATTATCTTGAACACGTTCCACTACCCCGCAAACTACTAAAACTACACTATTTACTATGGCCTAGCTTTCTTTTATATTTCTAGTCGATTCAGATCCTTCTACGTATTTAAAAATATCTATAAAACTCAAAACTTAAGTTTGACGTTTCTCCATTTACTACCCTTGTGTTTATTTCACTTGTACCCGTTCCTGCGGCTATGTTGGAAAATGACGTCACCGGCATTTAACAGGGAGACCGCGAATATGAAACTACGTAGTTTTCAATAAAGCATACATGGACAGCCCTACAGTCGTAGGTTATCAATATTTGGTGTTGGATCAGCCAGAAACAATTAACAAAAATGGTCATTTCTGCCTTTTTTTTTAGATAATTCTAAATTGTAAAAAACAATTTATTTTTGTAGCGTTCACCTGTAGGCTGTAGGCCAATCCATTTTTCAAAATGTGCCACTGTACAGCCCTACAGTTCCACTTCCTTGACATTCGTGCAAAATTCCAAACTACTCTGATGCCAATCACCTGAACAAACAGAAATTTGCTAGAAATTCATGTCCTATATCCTCTTTATCTTAATTAAACCTATTGCCAGTGTTGTAAAAGTTACTTTTGTAAAGTAATTCAGTTACAGTTACAGTTACTTTATTGCCAAAGTAATTGAGTTACAGTTACAGTTACTTAAAATTTTTAAAGTTACTTTCTAAAAATTCATTACTAAAAGCATGACGAACAGATTTTTTTTTCTAAAAATAATTACACAAACTGTTTTTTGTACAATTAATTATATATTTTATAACTCAGGCTTATAGACTAACATCCTTCATCACTACTACTACTACTCATTATTAGGGATCCATGGATTTCGCAATCAGCAAAAAATTACATTTCTTAAAAATACCTGAAACATGTTTTTCATACGGTTTCATGGCTCATGATATTAAAAAATGCAAATTGAAACCGCACCAAAAGGACAAATTTTCCATTTTGTATGAAATCATGCTTTTTATCATTTTTTTACCGCCCAATCAGCAAAGCTAACCGTTTTATTAGTATTAATTGCAGAAAAATCACGCAAAAAATTCATTGAATGACCGTTTTCCACTAAAACAACCATTTTGTCAGTGTTTTGTAGTGTCTTTATCTGACTTTACCAATCATGCCTGAATTGATTATTAGATTTACCAAATTTAATCGCACAGAAAAGGCACATTTAGTGATGTTTTAAAAAATAACGAAAAAACAAAATAAAGCATTATTTGAATTGTTAATGACCATAATTTTTCAATTAAAAAAATATCTTTCCTGGACCCCTACTCATTATGGAACAATTAACAATTCATATTTGTTAGTTGTGAAAAATAATTGTAATAATAATAATAATAATAATAATAATAATAATAATAATAATAATAATAATAATAATAATAATAATAATAATACAGATGATGCAACCACCAACCCTTACTCATGAAAATATTGCAAAATTAGAAAATTAGCATAGAGGGTGAAACCAAATAATCCATCAACGCGACTAAAAACAGCGTTAGCGAAGCTTCCTAGTCTAATTGGATGAGCGACTGACCCCTCAAAAAATTTGGCTCAAATGTTTTTTTTTTTTTTTTTTTTATTTTTGTCTGTTTGTTCGCGCTCGAACAGGCAAACGGCATATGCGATCTTGATGAAAATTTGATCGGACTCTCACAATCTCTGAATTAGACTTGCCACGTTTTTGGGTACAATCGATCAAATATTTCTTATGATTATCGTACTTTTTCGACTTTTTTCGATTTTTAATGAGATATTTTCGTGATATTTAGCAAACGGCTACTTCGATCTTGATAAAACTTTATGGGAACGTTTAAAATTACTAAAATTATATATGTTATGATTTAAGAGATATTTTAAGAAATATTTCTCATAGAAAATCGCACATTTAAAATTATTTTCCCGGTCCATAATACGATAATTTCGTGACATTTGGGTCGATTCTGACCAAACTGGTAGGGCTACAACGTTCATATTTTACATTGACATTAAGATTATGGTGATGTAGGCCTAGTGCCTCTTGAAAGAACAAATTAAAAATGCTGGTCAAAATTCATAGTAATAAAGGTTTTAATCTAAGCCTTTACAAGTATATAATTAACAAGTTATATCAAGTAACCATAGAAAAAGTAATGAGATCCCAACTTAAAAACATAAACATTGGACAGAAATATTTAATAAAAAGCTCATCAATCAACGCGACTGGAAAAAGCGTTCGCGAAGTGGCCTAGTAGAGCCAACCAGCGATTTAGCCGCGGTCGTTTAACCAGTTCCCACTCGAACACTGAAGTTAAGCAACATCGGGCGTGGTCAGGGGTTGAGTGGGTCGCCGCTCTGCCCTGAAACACACGTATACCGCTGGCTAGAGCAGACTAGGGTTCGTAAGCTTGTGTGACAGCTTCGTTCTCCTTGGCGCCGTCTGCTCGGCAGTCCGGGATAGTGGAGGAACCTATATGACTGTCAAAAGTTACACCGTCCTTTCGGATGGGACGTAAAGCCGTTGGTCCCCTTGGTACTTTTCGGTAGGAGTAGGCTATGTGCCGGTACCGGGTTTCCCCTCCTCCCTTCTCTATTAAATTTGCACTAGTGGGCTACATTGCCTGTTGCAAATAGAGACATAAATAAATAAATAAAAAATATATTGCAATTTTTTGTTGCAACTTGCAGTTGCTTTGGTGTATTGTTGTCATGTTGACCAAGACAAATTCAGAAATAGTCAGCAGAAAAATCTCGTTCCATACTAAAAGTACAAAAAAAAAATAATAAAAAAACATCAAAAATTAAAAATATTGTTTTAGTTTCAGACGTTGTGATATAATTTTAATTTTATATTACTGAACTGTATAAACAAGCATGGTTGGCAAAAGTAACTGTTAAAAAGTAACTGAAAACTGAGTATAATTACTTTTAAAAGTAATTCAGTTACAGTTACAGTTACCTTAAAATAAAAGTAATTGAAATAGTAATTCAATTACTCAAAAAGTAACTAATTACTTTTACTCAATTACTTTTACTCAGTTACTTTACAACACTGCCTATTGCCTACCTTATATTTCATATTTTAATTTGATAATTTAGCCTACCAGTACTGTTAACAAAATTTACATTTGTTCCATCAATGTGTTCCAACAAATTAATCCAGCTGCATGTTCCAATCAAATGAGTGCAATAGGACCGACATACCGTGTACCTACCGTTTTCATATTTTTATTTGAACTTGCCTCCACAAAGACAATGGCCAATCAGAGGCTTAAGTCAATGATCACGATTTGTTTCCTCACCAGTCGGATGAATATAACCCAGTAGGTATTAGTAAGGTACATCAACGAATTGGGAAGTGAGGCTCGATTTGCTTTTTAAGTAGACCTACCTACTAGCCACTTAGTTAATACTACAAAGGCCTTGTGCCTACCTCATTTATGTTACGACTAATATGCAGGCCCCAACTGTAATTATTTAAAAAAAAAATTAATCGCTTATTTAACAGAACATGCAAATTTGAGTACACACTCGGTCACAGAACTGATTTTCAGTGGGGGAATTCAAAGACAACTTTGTAGAGACAGCATATTTAAGTAGGAAACGCCGATCAATCAAGCTGGCCCCAATTCCACCCGCGGACAGTGCCAGAATCAACAAGGCTGATTCAGAACAACCTTAGAATTTATTATGTGCCTCGTTACTAAGACGGCTCCAAAGTCACCGTTTATAAATTCCTAAGCCAAGAACTGATTGACTTAGTCCAAATCAGAAGTTAAAAAACTTGATCTGAACTGAACCCTGTACCTTCTGCATTGGAAGCAGAGACATTAACCACAAGGTTACTCCTGATGGAAGGATTAGCTAACGGCCAGGTCAAAGAGAGGGGTAACAGGTCAACAAACAAGGTAACATTTTTTTAACAGGTTTATTGGATGAGCAAAGCAGACTTCAATTTCACTGACCCCTCAAAAAATTTAGCTCCAATTTTTTTATTATTATTTATTTATTATATTATTGTTTGTCCGTTTGTTCGCACTCTACCGGGCAAACGGCATAATATGCGATCTTGATGAAAATTGGAGGGGACCTTCGAAATCTCTGAACTGAACCTGCCACATTTTTGGGTACAATCGAAGAAATATTTCTCATGAATATCGTACTTTTACGATTTTTAGTGTGATATTTTCGTGCCATTTGGTCCGATTCTGACCAAACAGGTGGGGCTACAACGTTCATATTTTCCATGGACATTAAGGTAATGGTGATGTATTGCTTTTTGAAAGAAAAAGTTGAAAAAGCTAGCCAGAATCCATAGAATAAAGGTTTTAATATGAGTTTTTTTAGGTTTATAATAACAAGTAACAAGAGAAACTTGACAACAATTGCCTACAATGCATTCAAAAAGCACCTGCAAAGGTTAAGTGGTCCCAGGCAAAATAAAAACTTATGAAAAAGCTCATCCATCAATGCGACTAAAGAAAGCGTTTGCGAAGCGGCCTAGTTTATAACAATAAATTTACTTACATAGAGTTGATAGTAATCCTCATGGTTATTTGCTGAGCTTCAGGCTGTATACAATTAATTAATGATAAATAAAATATATACATAAAATAATAAACGGTGATTTCGCTAATAGAGTGAGGGTCTAATGAATACGAACCCAAGACCATCTACAAACTTGGCCACGGCAATAGCCGGGTAAACTCGTGGTCAAATCAAACAAACAAAAATAGCCAGTGCTAAAGCCGCGTTCACACTATGGTTTAGATATAAGGGGACAGGACATGCGTGTTAAATTGTTACTGTTTTAGTCTCAAGAATTTGGTTTTAACAAAACAAAAATTCTTAAGACTGACCAATCAGATGTTAATAATCATTAAGATGACCAATCAAAAGGAGTAACTTCATTATGACAGGCTACTAAAACATTACCAACCAATCAGGATATCGGATTTCTTACAACCATAACAATTTCTTAAGACTACAACAATGTTGTGGGAACGGGGCCTAACTGATCATCTTACATTGAATTCTCCGGCCAGCATCCCCGGGGTGTCTCGTCATTGCGACACAGCTTAGCGACACAGTAGGCGAGTTTAAGAGTTGTTTTTCAAATTATTGTGGAATATTACAAAATGTAGAAGTGAAATTTAAGAGAATACCAAGTATAGCATAGAACCCAATTAGGGCGGAAGTGATGTTTTTTAAATGCCTGCTGTGGGAGAGCAGCATTAGCGCTGGTGTGCGTTTTATCATGAGTTTTGAGACAATTTTTGCAAATTTACTGCAAATATTGTTAATAAAATCAAATAGGCCCATTAATTTTTAGCTTTGTACATGAGTCTAATGTCGCAGCTTTCCACGGAGCAGTTTAAGGGATAGATGACTTGAGAGATAGGCCTTGCTTGATAGCTGTCGCTTGCTTTTGTTTGTCCGAAGTTATCTGATCACCGCCGTCTGGATGTATGTAAAGGTAGTACCTTGATGCCCAGTTCACATAAAAGTCGTAGCCGTATAGTCATAGTCCTAGTCACAAGCAATGGTAAAGTATAGAGAACACGTCGTATGGTTTAGTTTTAGTCACAGTCGTTTTCATCTTTCTTACGACTAAACAACAAATTCTTATGACGAGTGAATCAGAGCTTGAAACGTCACTTACAACAGACCAATGAGATGATACCTACTCGAGTCAGTTGCGCTACTATGTTGAGAGTCAATTGAGAGACTAGTTCCGGTTCCCGTTTCTATCAAGGTTTTACGTAGATGACGTCGCATCCAAATGCCAAAGAGCTTCGACAATAAATAACTCATCTTTACGCAAAATTCTTTGTAAAAACCATTGCTTGTGACTACGACTAGGACTAGGACTACGACTTTATATGAACTGGGCATTACATACATTCAGAGGGCGATGAATCTGATGTTTGTCTGAATTTCATTGTGTAACGCAACAATCGATAGCCAAAAATAGAATCGGGTCCTATGCTATAGAGCCACTACTTGAATGCAGATATCTGTCCATGGTCTTGATTGATTTAATGTACCGTAGTGAATAAAGTCTTAATAAAATAATAAGCAAAATAGTTGTTTTAGAAATATTGAATAGTAAAAAAACATTGAATGTCATATAGTACACAGTTGGGGCAATTTTCAGAAAATTTTGATTTGTTAAAAATTAAAAATTAAAATTTACGAGAAAATTCAAAAAAAGAAAAATCAGTGTTGTATCATATAACTTGATGTTCGTACTTAAAAAATTAGTTTGAAACATACTGTAAACTTACTAGTAATGTGCCTGTATAGGGCTATAGCCACAAGCTCAGTGTGGTGTCTACCTGCAGATGTCGTATGATCGCCAAAGGGTTCAATATTCCGCCGCTAGGGACGGGGGGTACAAAAATGTGGTGTAGGATCTGTCAATAATATACTAAACCTGCATCTTACAAATTGACAACTATAAATTAGCCAACAACTTGCGCTTCCGTGAGGTCAGAACCAACAATAATAAAGGCTACAAAGCTTAGGAACTGATTCAAACTGTACATTTTCACATCTTTCTTGGACACATGAATATTTTACTGCTGGGTAGGTCCAAAATTAATCTTTAAATCTTCATCAATTGAACATGTTTATCAAAGTTCCCCTCACTTTACGTTCGATTTTCATTATCAAATTTTAAATTAGCTTTTATTTTAATAGCTGATATTATGTTTTTGTTTCATAATTTATTTGTAGCTATCTTGATATTGTTGGATTTGCATATTTGTTTATTGTAGGCCTATTAATGTATTGTATATTATTATTATTATATTATATAAATATCCCATCCTTTTTATACCATGGAATGACTTTTGACCTTGGATGTTAAAATGGGTGTTCAGGCATAAAAACAAAAAAATCACAATTTCAGAATATAAAAACAGAATAAGAAAATGAAGGAAAAGCCATTCTGTATTACAATAGCCTAATAAAAGTATTGAATTAGGTACAGAAAGATTACTGGTCCATCAGAAAAGTAACAGCATTGTTAGTTGACTTAGTTCATGCCTAATTGTTAGGTATATTGATTGGCCTACCCTGATGTTAAGCAACCTGTTATTTTAAATTAACATAAGTTTGTATATGATGCAATATTATTACAAAATAAGTAGTTTTCTCTGCAATCCACTGATGGTTGATCAAGTAAAGCTATGAATGTCTTCGAAATTAACAGTGTTAAGAGGATACGAGTCGACGAGATGCGACCGGCGCGGAGTCGATTGCAAGCGCTCGGTCTTGTGGCGATTGCAGGGAAATGGGTAGTAGGATCATTACCATATTTGCAAGGTAGTTCACAAAGATGTGTTCGTTGATTTCTTCAAGCATTTTTTTTTTAAATTGTACAGCAGTGTTGACTTATGATGTTATAAACATTGTAGAGAATGTTAAATTTGCCTCACGACCATGCAACTTTACCTCACAAAAGGATACGCTTGAAATTTTTTCTAGAAAAAGTAAGTTGGGCATATCACAGTTTGAATCAATGTGACCATGAAAAAAAAGTTTTATAACTGTAGGTTGAACAGTTTAGTCAGAAATACACCAAACAAAAGTGCATGTTTTGCGTTCAAATATATTTCTCGCCGTCGGCTGGTAGCTCGCTCTGGTGCATTCCACCGAGCCGAGCGAGGAAGAGTGGGCCAGGCCTCCTATTGGCTGCCGAAGTCTGGCTGTCTTCACCCCCCCGCAACACACCCGCCACAACCGTTCCGAAGTCGTGGCTCGGCTCTCCGATTACGAAATACGGCTGTTTTGTCTCGAGCCGAGCGCGCTAGACAATAAAACACAGGAGGCCAGATGTTTTACCTACCGACTCAACGCGGCATGTAAGCGGCCAGCCGATTGTCAGTGATTGACCTAGAGTTCTAAATTATCCCCTTATAGCATTCATTAAACATTCAGTATATAAATTAATTTGCAAGGCAACACTTTACCATTTATTATGCACCTTGTTGGGCCGTTGCCTATGATATAAAGCCAATGTCAAATTTAAAGTAAAACCTCTTGCGAGTTTTAAAACACATATATCCGCCTCCCCCTCCTACAAGAACTCAAAATCAATTAATTATAATAATTTCAATAGCATTTTTAATAATTTATTTTTTAGTGTTTTTTTTTTTTACAAGGTTTTACAAAGAAATTGTTTAATTTCACATACTTTAGCATGAATTAGTCCATTTTAAACCAGATGGGCGAATATAAAAATTGAATCACCACTAAAACACAAATTTGTATAAATAGGCGACTGGCGAATAACACTAAAATTCGGGTTATTCGTGGTTCACATGACGAAAAACATGAATATCCAGATATTTATACTACAAAGCAATATTTTTTAAAATTTGCTTGTGTAGACATGATAATATTATTCAATCTAAGTTTTGAGAAAAATATCCCTGACGAGGAGTATTTTCTAATTTTTCACATGCATACTTCCTTTCTTTTCGACATTTATTATAGACTAATATTTGCAAAGTCACTATTTTGTTCAAGTACCGCTTTATGCACAACTTTTGAATAATTGACCCCGCTTTCTTTAAACATCGATATTGAAACTTTCATGTCCCTGATTCGAGTAATTTCATTTACCATAAATAATGCCCTTGACCTAGTGCCAGTAATACGGATCTGGGTCTGTGAATGGAACTTTTTCTGAGTTTTGTAAAAGATGGAACGAATAATGTGTTTTAATAAAAAATATTATGATCCATCAGTTCATGTCTTAGGAGTTTGTAAACGGTGACTTTGGAGCCGTCCTAGCAACGAAGCACATAATACATTTCAGAGTTGTTCTGAATCGGCCTTGTTGATTCTGGCGTTGATTCGCGGGTGTTTGCACTGTCTATACCACTGATTGTTAAACTAGGAAGCTTCGCAAACGCCTTTTTTAGTCGCGTTGATGGATGAGCTTTTTAATTATAAAATGTTAATTTTTAATTTAAAATAATACTAAACACATATTAACACGGCCCCATACCAAGCAATCATTAGGTCTGTTGGATCTTTGATTGTTTGTAACAAGGCTGTGAGTAAGATATTTGGATGAGCGAAGCGAAGACTTCAATTTCACCGACCCCCCAAAAAATTAGCTCCGTTGTTTTGTTGTTTTTTTTTGTTTTTTTTTTGTTTTTCCGTCTGTTTGTTCGCTCTCTACCGGGCAAACGGCATATGCGATCTTGATGAAAATTTGACACGACCTTCGTTTTCTCTGAACTTAGACTTGCCACGTTTTTGGGTACAATCGAAGAAATTATTTCTCATGAATATCGTACTTTTACGATTTTTTTCGATTTTTAGTGCGATATTTTCGTGCCATTTGGGCCAATTCTGACCAAACGGGTGGGGCTACAACGTTCATATTTCAAATGGACATTAAGGTAATAGTGATGTATTGCTTTCTGAAAGAAAAAGTTGAAAAAGTTAGCCAGAATCGAGAGAAATAAAGCTTTCAATATACGTTTTTTGACTATTTGTGCGATATTTTCGTGCCATTTGGGCCAATTCTGACCAAACGGGTGGGGCTACAACGGGACATTAAGGTTATGGTTATGTAGTACCTTTTGAAAGAAAAAGTGGAAAAAATTAGCCAGAATCCATAGAAATAAAGCTTTTAATACAAGTTTTTTACGGTAAATAATACCAATTGACAAGAAACAAAAGAAACTTATCAACATTCACCTACAATGCGTAGGCAGCAAAACAAAGCACTTGCAAAAGTAAAGATATCCCACGCAAACTAAAACCTTTAAAAAGCTCATCCATCAACGCGGCGGGACTTTAGCGTTTTCCTAGTGAAGTTTTCATACAAGGCTGTGAGAAAGATCTAAAGTCTATATTTTCGTGCTATTTGGGCGGATTCTGACCAAACGGGTGGGGCTACAACGTTCATATTTCACATGGACATTGAGGTAAGGGTAATGTATTGACTTTTGAAAGAAAAAGTTGAAAAAGTTGGCCAGAATTTATAGAAATAAAGGTTTTAATATTTAACACCTAAAAAAACTCAAATTAAAACCTTTATTTCTATAGATTCTGGCTAACTTTTTCAACTTTTTCTGTCAAACGTCAATACATCTCCATAACCTTAATGTGTATGTGAAATATGAACGTTGTAACCCCACCCGTTTGGTCAGAATCGGCCCAAATGTCACGAAAATATCGCACTAAAAATCGAAAAAAATCGTAAAAGTACGATATTCATGAGAAATATTTCTTCGATTGTACCCAAAAACGTAGCAAGTCTAAGTTCAGAGATTTCAAAGGTCATGTCAAATTTTCATCAAGATCGCATATGCCGTTTGCCCGGTAGAGAGCGAACAAACAGACGGAAAAAAAAAAAAAAAAAAAACACATCGAGCTAAATTTTTTTGGGGGTCGGTGAAATTGAATTCTTCGCTTCGCTCATCCAAGTAATTCCTATTTAAAATATCGATCTTTGGTTTGTTATCGCTCACTCGTCGATTGCGTTGGGGCCTGCAGGGTCGGCTTGGTCGTTTTGGTTTTAAGTCCCCCACTGAAAATCAGTTATATAACTGAGTGGGTAGACTCTAAATAAAAATTTATTCATTTATTTATTAATGGCCTCCACAAAATTTCATCGCAATTAGATTATCGGTTTAGCCGGAATCGTGTTAACAGACACAAAACTACAAACAGGAAAAAAACGGATTTTTTTCTCCAGTGCAGTTCAATGGAATCTTTGCTTCGCTCGCTACGCTCATCTAATGAAACAATGTTGAAATCATTCAGGCACTCGTCTTGAGATAGTCAAATTATCGGTAAAAGAAAGAAAGGATAATGCAAGTTTTTCAAAACAATTAGTATAAACGATTTAGTACAATGGGGGGGGGGGGTTGGGGGGTGGCCTTTTAGCCAATGCGGGTCCAATTTTGTCGACTCTTAAAGTGGGTTTTTGAGTATTTTAACGAGTGTTAGACATGTTCTTTTTGGATAAGCGAAGCAAAGAATTCAATTTCACCGACTCCCCCCGCCCACCCCCTCAAAAAAAAAAATTTACTCGTTTTTTTGTTTGTTTTTCTGCCTGTCTGTTCGCTCTCTACCGGGAAAACGGTATATCTTGATGAAAATTGGAGAGGACCTTCGAAAATCCTGGAACTTACACCTGCCACGTTTTTGGGTACAATCGAAGAAAATATTTCTCATGAATATCGTACTTTTAAGTACGATACATTTTAAATGCGATATTTTCGTGATATTTAGCACGAGACCGGGCAAATGGCTATCTTGATGAAACTTTATGGAACGATTGAAATCACTCGATTTGTAAGTTTTTTTTTTTATTTTGGGGACAATCGAAGAAACATTTCTCATAGAAATCGTGCTTTTACGATTCCCCCCCCCCCACCCCGATTTTAATGCAATATTTTCGTGATTTTTGGGCCGATTCTGACCAAACGGGTGTTGCTACAACGTTCATATTTTACATGGACATTAAGATAATGGTGATGTAGTGCCTTCTGAAACAAAAAGTTGAAAAAGTTGGCCAGAATTCATAGAAATGAAGGTATTAATGAAAGCCTTTTACAGGTGTTAACAAGTAACTATGTAGCATAGCAACTTGACAACAATCACCTACAATGCGTACGAAAAGCATGTCTTTGGACCTCGAGATTTTTACATTCATACATCCTCATTTAACAAAAATAATTTGGTAATGGAACTTAAAAAAGTAATGAGATCCCACTTATACTAAACCATAGCTATCATTGGACAGAAATATTTAAAAAAAATCTCATCCATCAACGCGACTAAAAAAGCATTCGCGAAGTGGCCTAGCTTATAACATTTGTGGTGGTGACGTGCCGATTGTTATGATTTGAAAAAAATATATTAATTCTCCGACTTGACATTGGATTTCCTCATTTGTACACCTTACATAGTGTATGGCCTGTTTTTTCCCCATAGATATACCTAGGGGTATATATATTTCTTTCTGGGTATACTCACGCATACCCCCGTGACGGCCCTTATCCTTTCCACTTCTAATAATGTGCAAAACAAAAAAATGGTTTTGTCACCAAAGATTACGTCTAGCTTTATTTTCTTCAAACCGGTTGAATATGTCGTTTTCGACTTTTCTTTTTTTTTTTAACTTTTTACCCTACAAAAACTACAGTTTTTCGGTATTGCATTCAGCCTGCTTTTTTTTCTAAAACACACCAAACACCCTCTAAAAACTTGCGAAACCAAAGAAACAATAAACTTTGATCAAGCCGCTGATTTTGCTTTTAATTTTTATAAAGACTACGTTAAAAATTGCATAATAATTATTTCTTTACACAATGTTTGCTAAATATTTAGAGAATCTCTAGTCGAAAATGTCGTTGACCCTGCATCAGCTCTGGCTTGCCGGCAATGTTATTAAAATAAATGCATGCCAAATTCAAGGATGACGTACATTTCACTCCAATACCGGCTAATTGCCATCGACCATGTGCGTCCAGTTTTTCAGGAGTATAATAACAATTTGTCGTTGGTAGCCTGCTCAGGGTGCAATGCATGCCCGTCTTCAGGTGTTGTCTTTCAGTAACAGATCTTTACCACAAAATGCAATGAATAGAAACTGAGAAGAAGACTGTGAAATCGCATCAAAATATAATTAACACCAACTTAACACACAATATTCTTCGTCGAGCATCTGTTCTGTCGTTGCAACAAATAGTACTACAAATCTACAATCAAGGCGAAGACGAATAAAACGAAGACAATATTTAGGTTCAATCCACGGCATAGAAAACACATTATTAGTATATTTACTTAGAGTAGTGTGACCAAATTTGTTTATTAATAATCTCACTATTTAACTATTATATACACTTGCACACTATACTTATGAACCTCCCATCTTCACATTTAATCATTGTGGAGTTGAAAGTGCAATCCACGTTTCATTCAAAATATACACCGTGAAGTAAGTAAATAATACAAAAAATTAACCGTCCACAGCAGGATGAAAAAATCATCTACAAACGATATTCTTAATTATTTATTATAGTTCAGACAAATTAACAATGTATATATGTACACATGGAAGTACAATATGGCCGTATAAAATTATGGCTCCGGTTTTTACCATGTTCGTATAAAATGCATCTTATCAAATAATATGAATAATATATTATAATAATTTTTGGATGAGCGTAGCGAGCGAAGCGAAGATTCCATTTCACCACACTGGAGAAAAAAATCCAGAATGTTTTTTTTTCTTTCTTTCTTTCTTTCTGTTTGTATTATTGTGTGTCTGTTAGCACGATTCCGTCTAAACCGGTACTCCAATTGCGATGGAATTTTATGGAGGCCTTCGAAATCTCTGAACCAAGAACTGCCACATTCTTGAGCGCAATCGAAAATTATTTCTCATGAAATTCGCAATTTAACGATTTTTTTTAGATTTTTTAAAAAATTTCTCGACTTATAACACCTACATGCTTTATTCGAATGTAATGATTTTTCACAAAGCCTTAATTTTTAAATTTAATATATTCGTGTGAAATTTGAGCGTAATCGAAAAATTATTTCTCATGAAAATCGCAGTTTTACGCATTTTCGTTTTAAAAAAAGTACGCTCATCCCAACAACGCGCCTCAAAAAGCGTTTGCGAAGCTTCCTAGTTAAATAATAATAAGGTTAAACTAATCAATTTATAATTAAATTGGATAAATTTTATCCAATTTAAATAGAAATTGTTTGTCTTACTATACATAGTTGTTGTGACTCCTTCTTTGTAAATGTTGTCCTTTCTAAATCAGTTTTATAACTGAATAGGAAAGACGTAAAATAAATCAAATAAATAATATGTGAAGGTAGATAGGGTGTCTACTGATATTTATTTATATTATTATTATAAATATTTATATTTATTATAACTTGACTCACTTGAGATGTATTAAAGATAAGAAGAAAAAACACAAAAAATACAAATTTTGAGTTTGATAATTTTTTTAAGTGTGTTCCGACAAGTTTTTTGAAAATCCATATCATTGGGAGTATCCTGGACTGTCTGGATCATGTTCTGAAATTTCCAGCTGGTGCCTCTCCGTTGCTGTTTTACTTCTTTATTTAAAGACCTGGAGCCCGTCGTCACTCTGATTACTAGCTTCAATCAATGCCATTTACGAGATTATTAATTGAAAGTTTACAGCTTACTCCATAGCTACGACTACGATATAGACAGACGATGCACGCACGCACATATCTTTTTAGACGTCTGTGTCAGTGGCTGTGTGTATGTGTGTCACTGTTGTTTTTTAATTGTTGATTGTTGTTGCTTTGTATCTTTTTTACAACTCGTAACGTCAATGGCGAGCGTTGTACCCTTTAGATGTAGTCCAACAGAGCATCGTATTACCTACGTGTGTAGGTTTGTGAATATATAGTTATGGTACGCAATAGATACGTAACGCGCATTCAAACTTTGTACCTAAAACGTGCGGCTACCGCGTGTAGAGCGGTTTGTGAACTAGTACAGTGGCCCGACCCGTACTCCTCGGCTGCGCGACACCGACTAGTGGGTCACGTGACTAGCGCCCGTCACCGAAAGCGCTGGGAGTTCCGACCTTACCCGAGAACGACCGAGCAGAAAGCTACCGCCCAGTGAAGCGCCGTCGCTCTATGCTCTTTCTCACCCGTGGAGTTGGCCTCGTTGAATCGTATCCTCTTAATCTCTTCGTTTACTGGAAAAATGAAAGTCATGCACAGCTTTCTTACGGTACCTTAGTATCACAATTTCACATGCTTTTCTTTGGTATTCAATACTACCAGATAATGTGAGATGATCAAACTAAATCATATTACATATTAGCAATAAAAGGTATTTGAAAATTTTCTGAAAAGTCTCAAAAATTTTCTGAAAATTCACTGAAACTTTTCAATTTGCCAACACTAAGCACACATGATGACTTTTGCACGGTAATTTTATAATATGTAATAATAATTAAAAATAATAAAGACAAAATATTATAAATATGTAATATTGAACATGATATAAAATTATGAAATACATTATGTGCACAGCCAAGAGTTTAGGCAAACAGAGAACAAAAAAATAATCTCTAATGTAGACCAGGCCGCACTCTCCCCAAGAACTTGTATGACGACAAACAGTGGTGTAAATTCTTTAGGCTTACGTTTCTATGTGTACATGAGCCTTACAGACTTCGCTTTAAACTTTGTGAATTATGTTTTATGTTAATCTGCCTGAAACTATTGAGGTAACAATATGTCTAAATTAAATTTATGCTATGTGTAAATACCCTATGCTATTTAAAGGCATTAAATCACAATGGATGAAGTATTTTTTTAATACAAGAAGGTGTACAAAAAATAAGAATGCCGGACATTTTGGCAACCTTGGATGAGGCCTATACCCTATACAACGGTTTGTTTTGACGCGCGCCTGGGGGCATGTGACGCAGGTGGATGGGGACCTGCTTAGCTAACCGAGCCGGCCGGGCGAGGCTAGACACTCGGTTAGAACACGTGTTGTATTTAGTACGGGGTTGACATTCTGTGTGGATGGAGTGTTTGCAGATTTGTTCTAGCACAGTGACAGCTCAACAAGTGTTTTATGTACTAATTTAATTAATGTGATAGTGAATAGCATTACAAGGTTTGTCGAGATATGTGAAGAGTACGGATGGCTCAGTGACTACAGTTAACAAACATGCCTATATAGTTTGACGAAGTGTGGATTTTGTCTTCTTTTAGGTTCTAGTAGTTTTTAAAGTTAGTGATACGTGTGTCATACAAAGAGACGGCAAACATACCGAATAATTATTAGTTTTATAAATAATTACAGTGACTACAGTTAACAAACATAGTTGGAAGTGTGGATTTTGTCTACTTTTAGGTTCTTAGTTGTTTTTTAAGTTCGTGATAAATGAGTCATACAAAGAGACGGCAAACATACTGAATAATTCTTAGTTTTATAAATAATTAATGTGTGACACGTGAGTGTTTAAATGTGGATGTATTGGACAACAAAATCAAAATCAGGTTTATGATACAGAAATGTGGTTTTCATATAATTCCGTGGGTTAAAATCGTGTTACAAATGTATACACTGTTCTAATCCTTACAATGATAAAGAAATCATTAAAGTCGAATCACTTTTAGTCAAAGAGTCCACAGTACTCCCGTATGCGACTTGAAATCCTTTAGATATATCGTTGTTCTTTACACGTGGAGAGTAACAAAAACTGTTGCCTAGCAGTGTTGAGAGAATGAATGTTAATAATATGCTCGAACCCATCATGGATAGTAATACAATCGAAATTAGCACGCAAATTTTTGATTTTTTCCGATTCGTGACAATATAAGCACTCTGTGTCGGTATCCATTGATGTACATTTATTACAGCTACACCATTTAAGATCACCTTTCCTGCATGCCACTAAACTGTTTTATCCAGGCTTCTTTTTCTTAATTTTTCTTTAGATTTTTCCTCTGTTCACTTTCTGTGTATGTAGGCTCGAAAATGACGGGAGCTAATCCTAACACCCTGTACATAGGACAAACACTTTTCAACTGACTCGTCCTGTGCCCGATGGTATTGAATGGGCGGGCAGTGAGCGGCCGCATTTACTCGAGTCGATCGGTAGCGAAGCTCTGTAGCCA
The DNA here is from genome assembly GCA_024449915.1 of Sweltsa coloradensis. Taxonomy (NCBI): domain Eukaryota; kingdom Metazoa; phylum Arthropoda; class Insecta; order Plecoptera; family Chloroperlidae; genus Sweltsa; species Sweltsa coloradensis. The sequence goes on along the minus strand of JAMZAV010000290.1, from coordinate 395,118 downwards.
TCCAGCTACGTCACGGGTGGTGACGTCACGCACCATACAATTTCCACAATATTGGTCGTACCATGTTTAAATATTGACCGATTTAATTCATTTTTTTTTCTAAATTCTTAAAATAAATTTAGGTTTAACATAAGTAAGCAACAAGTCAATGTGATAGTATGGCTTTAAACTAGGCTAATGCTTGGTAAAATGAAGAATATGAAAAATTAGTTAACACAAAAGTTTACCATGGTTTTCAGCTATGTATGGAAATGTCTACAGTATTTTCAAAGTTCAAAATTCTCATTGAAAATCATCTCATTAATTGAAAGTTAAAATTAGAGGTGGACCTATACGGATATTGAGAATCGGCCGATACTAGTGGTATCGGAAGATTTTGCCGATGCCATCTCTTCAACTTTAGTTCAGCCAATTTACAAATGTTTGTATTTGTATTTCATTTCAAGTTGTTTACCCGTAGGTAGGTAGTTACCTACATTCATTTCCTCCTTTACATTCCTGCAAAGTTTTTAATCTTATATTGTTACATCTTAATTTCTATGTAATTCTAAATAATTAAATAGGTATCGGAATCGGTTTGTAAAAAAGTGGTATTGGTATCTGCGAATCCTGGTATCGGTTCTCTAGTTTAAAATACATACCATGCTTTAAAGTCTTATTATAAAAAATGAAACTATATAACAGGTAGTAACGTTATAAATATCAATCATTGGACTTTTTCACTGTTAGTTAACAAAATATTTATTTAAATGTGATATTTCGATTTCTTTACAGAAATCTTTATCAAACAAAATTAACAATTAAAAAATCACAACAGACAGGACAAAAACATTTCACAAATTATTATAAATATGGCTGTGCATTAGTACCAAATTATTAACAAAAAAGTTTATTATGAATAAAAAAAAAAACAAACAAAAAAAAACAGAACATTAAATTGATAAGTTGGACAGTTATTGATGTATGAAATAAAGCTATTGATCTAGTGATGAAATTGATGGACAGAAACTTTTCCAAATGGCTGGATAATTAACACTAGGCACACTGATTGTATTGGCCACACATGAAATCAAACCAGCTTCCTTAATTTTCCGTGTTGTGGCATTAGACTCATGTGCAAGGATTGAAGCGTCTTCCCAATTAATATGATGATGATTTTCATAAACATGTTCTGCGAGTTTTGAAGTATCAATCTTATGTTGTTTCACATTGTTCTTGTGTTCTTTTATTCTTACCCTCAAAGGTCTCTTGGTTTCACCAATGTATCTAGCATCACATTCGCAAGGTATAGAATAAATAACACCCTTAGATGACTGAACCTCATCCCTAGGTTTAGTCTTGGTGAGAATGCTGCGCAACGTATTAGACGAACTAAAAACAACTCTTATGCCATACGGAGCTAAAAGGCGTTTGATCTTTTCTGAAAGATTCGGATAGTATCCAATGCAGACAGTTTTATAAATCCTAGGTTTAACCACCTCAATATCTTTATTCATGTCAGGTTTGATGATATCTTAAAATAAAAATAATAAATAAATAAATAAATATCTTAAAACCTCTGAGTCATAACATAAAATCAGCAGTCTTAAATTCAAAGGAGCTTGTACATCAGTTGAGAGAAATTCCATTTAGTGACAAGTCTAGATTGTTGAGTTTTGATGTTGTAAATTTGTTTCCTAGTGTACCTGTCAAGGAGGTTCTTTCACTTGTAAAAAACAAATTATTAACTGATTGTTCACTACAGTCTAGAACTTCTCTATCTGTGGATGCAATAATGGAGCTTTTGCAGTTAATTCTCATGTCTTGCTATTTTGAATTTGATAAAGTCGTCTATCATCAACTAGATGGTCTAGCTATGGGCAGTTGTTTGTCACCTTTACTTGCGGATATAAACATGGATTCTCTTGAAACAGACGTTTCTCGCACAGTCATTGCTTAAACCAGATTTGTGGTTGAGTTATGTTGATGACATAATCTGTATTTATTGTGAAGATCAAGACACGGTAGATAATGTTATTATCAGATCCTAATTCCTACCATCCTAAGATGAAGTTCACGTTTGAAGAGGAGAAGGATGGCGGTCTACCGTTTTTAGATGTATTCATAAAGAAAGATTTAGATTCGTTTTCTACATCTGTGTATAGGAAACTTACACACACAGATCAATATTTGAATGCCAATTCAAATCATCCTTCACATGTTAAAGAAGGTTTGGTTAAATGTTTGGTTTGGTGTTTCAACTCCCACAAGCCTAAAAATTGAACTGGAAAAAATATTTGGTGCTATGAAGAATAACGGATACTCAAATGACTGGTTAAAAAAAGACTATTTTTCCACAAGATATCATGAAACCTGACATGAGTAAAGATATTGAGGTGGTTAAACCTAGGATTTATTAAACGGTCTGCTTTGGATACTATCCGAATCTTTCAGAAAAGATCAAACGCATTTTAGCTCCGTATGGCATAAGAGTTGTTTTTAGTTCGTCTAATACGTTGCGCAGCATTCTCACCAAGACTAAACCTAGGGATGAGGTTCAGTCATCTAAGGGTGTTATTTATTCTATACCTTGCGAATGTGATGCTAGATACTGTTGTGTCCCACTGTTTAAATAGTGCACCAAATACATGCGCCTTGTAAACATAACGTGCCTGGCGGAAGTGATGCCTAGAGGTGGCAGGTACGACGTCATTCCGTGAAGCGTGAATAAAAGAGCATGGCTAGATATCAGAAAACCAGCCCTAGGCCTATCATTATTCACCTCTGAGAAATCCTGAGCAGATCCAATCTTCACAAAATACAACACTGGCGACGTGGTAAATCAATAAGATTGACGACCCACAACAACAAGTCAACTTATTCATGCTGTACATGGGAGAAGAGACTTTAGACACCCTCGAGGCCCTGCCTGGTGTGACGGTAGGTCCAACAACTACTTTCGAGTTCGCGAAGGGAAAACTATCGACCCACTTCGACCCAACTGTGGCTGTCAACAAAGAGTTTGAGATCTACAATTTTCGCTCAGCAAAGCAAGAGCCAACAGAGTCAGTCGACCAGTTCTATGAGAGACTCCTAAAACTCTCAAAATCATGCAATTTCGCTTCTGCTAGTCACGAGATTAAGTCTCAAATAATCCTAACAACTAGCTACATCCTCTCGCCTGCGAAGATACGCTCTTCGTGAGGAAGGGACGCTTGAAAGTCTCTTGCGACAAGCCAGGTCATATGAGACCGCAGAGCGACAGGCCAGCTCTATTGAGTCATCGAGCAAGCCCGATATCAACATCGAGACCCTGAATGCAGTTGCGAAGTACGGTAAGCCTAGCAAAGAAAATCACTCATCTAGGCCTAAGTCTACTCCAAATCTGGACACTACCAGGCCTAAGTCTACTTCAAATTTGGACACTTCCAAGCAGCTACCGGCGGCCAAGAGCTGTTACTTCTGCGGAAATGCCTGGCCACATGAAAAAGGACTAGGTCATCCTGCCCGGCCAACAATGTAGTCTGTAGAACATGTCAAAAGATTGGCCATTTCCAGAAGTTGTGCCACTCCCGCAACAAGACGGAGGTCACTCACAATCTTGCCACCAGTCAAAATGGAAGCTCAGATGAGGAAACTTTTGCCATCACAGTCAGTCAGGTGACAACATCATCCAAAGTAGGCTACCTCGAATCAACATAGCTGTAAATGGTAAGCCAATCAAATTTGCTATCGACACTGGTGCTTCTGTTAACGTCATCAGCGAAGATATCCTGATGAAATCCGGAATAGGCCAAGGTCAGCTAAACCAAACTGATGTCAAAATCTACCCATATCAATCCAAAACTCCACTCTCAGTGCTAGGATGCTTTACTGCAACATTATCTCATAAGAACGCCACCCTCACCACAAACATATTCGTCGTGAAGGGAAGCGCTGATTCCCTACTTGGCTACGAGAGTGCGGTTAATCTTGAACTAATTCAAATAGCCACACAGTTAAACTCTGATTACCCTTCACTATATCCACAACTCTTCACTGGTGTGGGCAAGCTACACGACTTCAAAGTTCATCTGCATGTAGACCCCGCGGTACCCCCAGTAGCCCAGAAGCACAGAAGAATCCCCTTCCACATGCGTCGGAAAGTGGCAGCGGAAGTCGCTAGGCTCGAGGAACTCGATATCATAGAACCGGTATCCGGCCCTACCCCATGGGTATCTCCCATCGTTCCAGTACCAAAACCTCGAGACCCGAATGCGGTTAGGCTGTGTGTGGACATGCGTCAAGCAAACGTAGCAATCAAACGGGAGCGCCACATCACGCCTACACTCGACGACCTCATCTCCTCGTTAAATGGTGCCACCACGTTCTCTAAAATCGATCTCAAAGATGGCTACCACCAGTTGGAGCTGGACGAGGTATCCCGCGAAATAACCACATTCTCCACACATGTTGGACTAAGAAGATACAAAAGACTCAACTTCGGCATAAATTCTGCCGCCGAAGTGTTCCAAAACACAATTCGTCAAGTCCTTCAGGGAATCGAAGGCGTAATCAATATCAGTGACGACATTCTCGTACATGGGAAGAGTCAAGAAGAGCATGACAGAGCCCTTCATGCAGTCTTTACTCGACTTCAAGAAGCAGGGTGCACACTTAACGAAAAAAAGTGCTTATTCAATCAGCCAGAGCTAGTTTTCTTTGGATACAAGTTTTCCAAGAACGGCATCGAACCAGACCCTGCCAAAGTTAAAGCCTTCACAGCATTAGACTCACCAAAGAATGCCAGTGAGGTCAGAAGCCTTCTGGGTATGATACAATATTGTGGCAAATTCCATCCCCAATCTTGCTACCACAACTAAACCACTCAGAGATCTCACCCACAAAGATGCGGAGTGGGAATGGTCATCAAGACATCAGGCAGCGTTGGACCAGCTGAAGACTCAACTGTCAAATCATGAGACCCTTGCTTACTATGATGAAAATAAAGCAACACACCTAATAGTGGACGCGAGCCCAGTTGGCGTAGCAGCCATCCTCGCACAGTCGGACAATGCTGGCAATGAAGACATCGTGGCGTACGCTAGCCGCGTCGCTCACTGAAGCTGAAGGACGTTACAGTCAAATCGAACGAGAAGCTGTGGCAGTAGTATTCGGAATGGAACACTTCCATTTGTACTTATTTGGAACACAGTTCACCGTCCACACTGATCATAAGCCACTTCTCTACATCATGGGAAATCCTGCATCCTCACCTTCTGCTCGAATCGAACGTTTGTGTCTCCGGCTAATCCCTTATCGTTTCACGATCGTTCACAAGAAGGGCGTAGACAACCCATCTGACTATATGTCTCGACATCCACTGGAGTTCACAAAATCAGAATACAGGACACCAAAGGTTCCTGAAGAATACATCCAGTTCATCCTAAGACACGCAACTCCGAAAGCAATGTCGCTCCAAGAAATTGAGGAAGCAACGGAAAATGACCCACTACTAATGGAATTACAAGAAACACTAAAATCTTCAAACCCAGAAAAAGCTGCTACAACTGCAACTCTCAGAAAAAGCTGCTACAACTGCAATTCAAGCCATAATACACGAAATCGCAATCGCAAAGGGAACATCAAAGAACATCCTCCTTAAAGGAACTAAAATCATTATACCAAAATCCCTGCAAAACAGAACAGTCGAACTTGCTCACCGTGGACACTTGGGATTGTGAAAACGAAACAACTCTTGAGGGAGAAAGTTTGGTTCCCTAACATTGATAAAACCGTGGAGGAAGCCATCCAAAACTGTCATCCCTGCCAAACCACAACCAAAACCAAGTCAAGAGACCCGATCCAACCCACTCCCTTACCCCAAGGCCCATGGCAAAATCTTGCTGTGGATTTCGATGGCCCATATCCAAGTGGAAAATACATCATGTTAATAATCGACGAATATTCCCGCTATCCAATCACTCGCCACATCTCATCGTTGAAATCAGAAACAGTAATTCCGCACCTTAGAAACATCTTCTCATCCTTTGGTATCCCAAACCAGTTAAAATCCGACAACGGCCCTCCATTCAATGGAAAAGAGTTCGCTAACTTTGCCAACGAGCTAAACTTTACCCATCACAAAGTTACCCCACTGTGGCCGGAGGCAAACGGCCTCGCAGAACGAGGAGTCCGAACCATTCGAAAAGTCATTCTCACTGCTAAAGTGGAAGGAAAAGACGAGAAGACGGAGCTAGACGCCTTCCTAATGAATTACAGAACAACACCGCACTCAACCACCGGAGTCTCACCCTACGAAGCGCTCTTTGGTAGGAAAATGAAGACATCCATTCCACACTTCACAGCAGCCTCCGAAACGAACAACGTCGACACAAGGATACGTCTTACTGACACTCTCATGAAAAAAAGAAGCAAAGCGTACACTGACGAGAGGCGTCATACGAAGAACCACACTTTCAAGGTTGGAGACACAGTCCTTGTACGGCAACCCAAGATAAACAAATACACACCCCCGTTTAATCCGACGCCATTTAAAATCACGAAAATCCTTGGCACGAAGATCTACGCAACCCAAGGCCAGCAGGTTATCGTCCGGAATTCATCTCACTTCAAACGTATCCTCACTACAACAAACTGCGAGTCAAATGAAGCAGAAGAGGACGAAGAAGAAGACTGGGAGGTTCCAGAAACCTTCGACCCTGATCCAGAAACCTTCGACCCTGATGGAGATCCCCAGCCAGAAATCGTGCAAGAGAACCCTCTGCCCCAACGAGGACCTCCTCAAGAAGTTGAGCAACAACGCCAACCGGCGGAACGTGCTCCACGTTACCCGCAACGACAGAGGCAACGCCCTGCCAGACTCGACGATTTTGTAATGTAACCATGTTAACTTCTGTAACTAGCATCCAGTTCAATCATTCCATTGACATTTTGATTATACGATTAGCATAGGATAGGCTTATGCCGCTCTTTACAATTATTTATCAAATGCAAGTTACCTTATCTTCAATCTCTTTATTGACATTCTTATATTGGACTATCAGCATACAGTGCATCCATGAAATTATGCTATCTCACTTTTAGTTAGTTTTAAGTTTCTCTGTTCGACATACTTATTGAAACAACCAGTATGCATTGCATGTATGAAGTGATTCTAATACTATTGTTTACTTTATGTTGAATCTTTAAATTAAGGTTGGGAGGAATGTTGTGTCCCACTGTTTAAATAGTGCGCCAAATACATGCGCCTTGTAAACATAACGTGCCTGGCGGAAGTGATGCCTAGAGGTGGCAGGTACGACGTCATTCCGTGAAGCGTGAATAAAAGAGCATGGCTAGATATCAGAAAACCAGCCCTAGGCCTATCATTATTCACCTCTGAGAAATCCTGAGCAGATCCAATCTTCACAAAATGCAACAGATACATTGGTGAAACCAAAGACCTTTGATGGTAAGAATAAAAGAACACAAGAACAATGTGAAACAACATAAGATTGATGCTTCAAAACTCGCAGAACATGTTTATGAAAATCATCATCATATTAATTGGGAAGACGCTTCAATCCTTGCACATGAGCCAAATGCCAAAACACCGGAAAATTAAGGAAGCTAGTTTGATTTCATGTGTGGCCAATACAATCAGTGTGCCTAGTGTTAATTATCCAGCCATTTGGAAAAGTTTCTGTCCATCAATTTCATCACTAGATCAATAGCTTTATTTCATACATCAATAACTGTCCAACTTATCAATTTAATGTTCTGTTTTTTGGTTTTTTATTTTTATTCATAATAAACTTTTTTGTTAATAATTTGGTACTAATGACAGCCATTTTATAATAATTTGTGAAATGTTTTTTGTTCTGTCTGTTGTGGTTTTTTAATTGTTAATTTTGTTTGATAAAGATTTCTGTAAAGAAATCGAAATTTTTGTTAACTAACAGTGAAAAAGTCCAATGATTTATATTTATAATGCTTTCAAGTACTAGCATTGTATTTTGCACATCTCTGCAAACTGGCATAGAATGTTTTCATTTGTAATGGTAAATTGTACAAACGTCAATTAAACTAATTTATTGCCTCACCTGCACCACTACAATCTAGGTGCCCGTTAGGGCGCCGCAGCCAAGCCGCGGTGCGCTACACACTCGGGCACCTTATACAGCAAGCAGAGTTGGGGTGATTTCGATGTGTCACCCAGCCGTCATGAAACGTGATGTGAACTTGAAAACTATCAAAATCGAGGGGATTTAGGTGTCCGACAACACATGCCAAATTTGGTTGGGGTACGAGCATTCCTTCTTGGTGAAAAAATGACTTGAAACATGCTCAAAATTACTTTAAGGATGTTAGTTACTACTGGCTACTACTACTACTATCTAATTCGTCAGTTTCAATTGACGACTCGAAATGGGCGGAGCTTAAAACGATCGATAGGTCACGTGACTACTATTGGGTATAAATCCTCATTTCGCAAGCTGGCGCCTGCTGAACGGCGCATCACTTATCACGCTCTAACTTTTATTCTATTCATTATTTGGACAACATTTAAATGAATAATATTTAGCAAACATATCATTCCTTGTAATAGCGATTATTCCGGTTGTTTTGACAAAGTCGTTAGCTTGTTATAACAATGTACGCATCACACAAGTGAAAATTATCAATGACTTAAGTTTTCTCATTAATTAATTTGACAAAAAACTACTGATCGGATTTCGACAAGGATTCTTTGTAAGAATGCATCAGACTGTTTAGACAAGAAATATACTAACTTTCTAGATAGAAAGTGCACTGAACGAAAATTTACAGCATAGAGTAATATGCAGCGTGCACTTTTTCACGGCTCATCCGCACGTCAAGAGTGCGTATTTTAGATAAAAACACATACCCTGCATATTACTCTATGCTGCAAAGTTTCGTTCAGTGCACTTTCTATCTAGAAAGTTAGTTTATTTCTTGTCTAAACAGTCGGATGCATATTTTTAAAGAGGTCTTGTCGAAATCCGATCAGTAGTTTTTTGTCAAATAAATTATTGAGAAAACTTTAGTCATTGATAATTTTCACATGTATGATGCGTACATTGTTATAACAAGCTAACGACTGTGTTAAAAAATCGAAATAATCGCTATTACAAAGAATGATATATTTGCTAAATATTATTCATTTAACTTTTGTCCAAATAATGAATAGAATAAAAGTTAGAGCGTGATAAGTGTTGCGCCGTGAAGCAGGCGTCAACTTGCGAAATGAGGATTTATACCAACTAATTCCGCCATGTTGCCTCGTGACGTCAGGAGGCGGGTACAATTCAAGTCGTCAGGGTGGGGCTACAACATTCATATTTTACATGGACATTAGGGTAATAGTGATGTAATTCCCTTTGAAAGAAAAAGTTAAAAAAAATTGCTGGAAGGCTTCCAAATAAAGGTTTTAAAATAAGCCTTATACAGGCATACAATCAACAAGTAACTATAGTTACGTGACAATAATCGCCTACATTGTTTACAAAAAGCAAGTCTTTGGACCACTATATTTTTTCATTCTATTGTCTATTGGTAATACCATAGCAATTAAATCGACTGATAAAATTATTATATTTTAACAAATAAATTTGCAATGAAACTTGAAAAAGTAATGAGATCCCACACATAACAAAAACTTGTAAAAATACAGCCAAACCTTACACACTAAAAAAAAATGAGATCTAAAAAAAAGGGGCAAGCTCATCGACCCTTCCACATTTGCGCATTCTTAATTCATTCACGTACATTCACGTACAGTGTCCCGTAACAACATCCTTGAAAAGCTTGGCAAAATAGAATTCTAATGACAATTACATTAAAATTAATTAGAAAAAAAGAATTTGGATTAACTATTACGTTTAAATTTATAGTTGAAAATTCTATTTTGCCAAGCTTTTCAATGATGTTGTTACGGGACACTGTACGTTTATGAATTAAGAATGCGCAAATGTGGAAGGGTAGATGAGCTTGGCCCTTTTTTTTAGATCTCATTTTTTTTTGAGTGTGTAAGGTTTGGCTGTATTTTTACAAGTTTTTGTTATGTGTGGGTAAACTATACCTTGGTCCGTAGCGGTGGCGCTCATTTCGCCGCACCGCTGCCTTCTCTCGCTGATATTTCTCTTCCAGCATTGCCAGCTCTTCCTCCGTCAGAGTTGTTGGTCTTTGTTTCGGACTGAACCGAAGGAAGTTTTCCTCGTACTCGGTCATGGTCTCGTGCAAGTATTTAGAGTCTTCTTTCCATTGAGCGAGTTTCTTCTCCGCCAACTTGCGAGGCTTGAGAGGAACTTCCACGCTGATCACATTACTCACCCCAGGCACAACCTGTTGTGCAAGCGAGTGATGTTATTATAGTTTGTCCGTTTACATTTGACGAATTTCGGCTTTTTCGCCAACTCAGCGGGAACATGTAAGCCACTTGTTATAACCAATTACAAGGGTTTTTAATTGAAATTCAATCTTCGCTGACCGTCGTCAATGTTGCCCGACTGAAGTTTCTTTGTGCGCCTCTTTGGCAAACCAATGAAGCGCAATAATGAAAATCAAACCAAGTGATTTGGCGACGGGTTTTCGATTCATTATAATAGATATGCCAAATCACTGGGGATCTCCTAGACTATTTCCCGGTGAACCAGAGAAAGATGATCTTGTCAAGAGGTGTGAACAAATCTGGTCCTTTGTCCCTTTGAGGAAACTCGAAATTCGTCAACTGTAAACGGACGAACTATACTATCGACTAGGCCGCCTCACAAAAGCTTTTCACTGTCACTCTAATGAATGAGCGTTGCTGCATCGAATAAACTTGCAGAGTATGTTTTACTAATGTAATATATTTTTTTTTTATGTAGTACCAAATTGTGTTAATCAGCTAATAATACAATAAGCCTGTATAGAAATTTAAAATACAAACAAAGAGTTTTTAGTGAACATTGTTTTGATTTGCAAAATTATGTAGTAAGGCTTGAGCGTGGCTCACGATGCCGAGTGTTTCACCTGCTGTTCTTTCGTACTTTTACCCTTGCAGGAAAATTGACATTTTTTTTTTTTTTTTTTGGTTTGTTAGAAAGCTTAATCTTCATTTAAGGCTCCATGTTTTGAAGCGGAGTCCTTGTTTTTGAAGAAACAAGTATGTACGATGATTAGGATAACCTTCCTGAGTGCACCAAAAACAAATTAAGCTTCATTGGAGGAATGATGTGTATCTAGTTCAAAATGGTCGAACGCACATATTTGGCTAGACTCGTGGCGCTCCTGTGCTAATTTGATTGTGATCAAACTTCGTACCGTCGTACACAATGCTGATTTAAAAAATCTTTGGTATAATTATTGTGATTTTACTCGAATACGGTATGCTACAGGTGTGAAGGTTCCCTGAAAATTGTATTTAGCTTGAATTAATATCTGTAATATCGAGAAGAAAAATAAAGTCATGTATGATTTTCATGAAAAATAATTCTTCGATTGCATTTAAAGCGGCAGGTCCTGGTTCAAATATTTCAAAGGTTTGCTGAAAAAGTCTAGATCGGAGTACAAACATTTTGCCGGAATCGTGCTAAAAAAGCCTGTCCAGTAGGGCTGACACGTTTAAACGTGTAAGTGCCCCTGCTCGGCAAACATTTAGTAAATTTGTGACAAATTTAACGCCCGCTCACAAAAATACTGTGATTTCCCTTTCCACCCTCAAAATCAAAACTAGCCAAGAAAAGGTGCTTTGACCCATTGTGTGGCCTCTTTATCTCAAGGTCAACCACTCAATGTGGGAAATATTTAGGAACAATTAGTAAAGGTTGGCATTTTTAAATTTTTTATTTTAATACACCTTTTGGATTCATACATGGTAGGAAAGGAATATAGGCAATGATATTATAAAATAATTACCGATATTAAGCCTTGTTTTTGGATGAGCGTAGCGAGCAAAGCGAAGATTCCATTTCACTACATTGGAGAAAACAATCCGGATTTTTTTTTCTTTCTTTCTTTTTGTATTTTTGTGTGTTTGTTAACACGATTCCGGCTAAACCAATACTCCAATTGCCATGAAATTTTATGGAGGCCTTCAAAATCTCTGAACTTAGAACTGCCACGTTTTTGAGCGATTGAAAAATTATTTCTCATGAAAATCGCAATTTTACAATTTTTTCGATTTTTAAAAAAATTCTTCGACTTATAACACCTACACGCTATATCCGATTTCAATTATTTTTTCACAAAACCTTAATTTTATGAATTAAGATATTCGTGTGAAATTTGAGCGCAATCGAAAAATTATTTTTCATGAAAATAGAAATTTTGCGGGTTTTTTTCTTTTTTAAAACAATTTTTTGACTTATAACACCTACATGCTTTATCCTATTGTAATGATTTTTTCACAGAACCTTAATTTTTTGAATTTATATATTCGTGTGAAATTTGAGGCAATCGAATAATTATTTCTTATAAAAATCGCAATTTTTTTTTTTTTTTGAGTGCAATCAAATAATTTTAATTTAAAAAAAAATTAAGTTTAATTTTTATTTAATTTAAATTTAATTTTAAAAAAATCTTGAACATAGTAATAATTTTTTTACAGAACAACAGAAAATCCGCATAACACATGGCAGCTCAATGCACCAATTACGCTCATCCAACAACGCGGCGGGACTTAAGCGTTTTCCTAGTGTTTTTCAACATACTAAATCTTGAGTGAAAATGTTATACTTATAAAGTTTTTATTGTGTGAGTTGATGACATTTTTAATTAAAAAATTGATAGTAACAATAGGGAAAACAAGAACAAGAAACAAGCACCAATTCATAAACTTCACTCGTCATATTTCAAATCCTGACGAAGAAGACAAAATGGTCTTTGAAACGTCGACAGACCGCGACAAAACAGCTCGATCAATAAAATGACAATGTTTACTTGGTCATCAAAGAATTCATTAATGGAGTAATATGATTTTGATAATAAGAATTCTTTGAGCTGATTTAGGTAAAGCTATTATCTCGATTTTGAAAGATACTGGGATTGATAATATTTTAATACGAGTTGGAATTTTGTTATAAATAGCAAGACGATAAGGATAGTGAGGACTTCTGGAATATAGGATGTATTGTGACGATGGATTTTGGCTGATGAACGAGTGGAATAGGAGTGGATGGGATAGTTTTGGGGGAAGAGGAATGGATTATTGTACTGTTGACAAATAATGCTGTTTGATGATGGGAGCAATCAAGAGTTTGGATATTAAGGGCAGGAAATAACCTTCTGTATGACTTCAGTCTAGAGGCCCCAGCAATGATACAATCCGCTCACTTTTACAGAATGAAAATTTGTTCAGCATGAGTCGGGCCAAAGATACATGACTAATCTTTGGTCGGGCCCCCCAGAACAAAATAGTGGACAAAATATGGGAATAAATCAGGGCATGGTAAAAATGTTTAATGGAGCCGAGAAAGGGCCTACAATCTTCTTAAACCTTCTCTGTACAAAACAACCACTACGTATTAGTTTTAGATGCTACACTCTAATAAATTGGAAAGCGTTAGACCCAAGAGCTTCCCGAACTATGCTTGATAAGGGGGCTTAATTGAAGAGGGAAGAATAAGTGTTTTTTTTTGTTTCTATTTTTTCCCTAATGTACCACACTGCCCAACTCAACCTACATAACATTTTTCTTTACTGTATTATTTGAAAGTTAAGAGTATGTGAATTAACTACTCAGGAATTTCTATATTTATTTATTAACTGCTTGTATCTATATTATAACCAATATGTCAATACAGTATTATTTAAAAAAAAAAATTGAAGTGGGCCAACTTGGTGTGAAAATATAAGTATAGGTACCAAGCGGTAAGTAGTTTTGGAATGTTGGAGAGAGTGGAGATTATCAGAGCAGTAGTTAGACATGGTAGATGCCTGCTTGTTCCATTCTTGAGCAAGTTGTAGAAGTTCATTTTTGGAGACATTAATTTTCATGAGTGACTAGAGTTATCATACCGGTACTGTGATAAAATTCCCAAATCAAATGCGTCTGGCAGGTCTTTTATACATAAAGAAGATAACAGTAGGAGCCAGTGTATAGTCCTTGGGTTACCCCACCGAGAAGAGAGTGAGGAGCAGAAAGCTTTACTGTGATCTTGTTATGCTTTGTGGAACGTATCTCGACAACTTGATTGCGATTTGATAAAAATGATGAGTTCCAACTATTAGCGATACCCCTTATTCCTAGACTTTCAAGCTTGTAGAGAAGAATTTGGTGGTCAATGGTGTAGAATGCTTTACTGAGGTCGTAAAATATCCCAATCGCCTGATCACCCCGGTCAAGGGAGTCATATAGAGATGAAAGAAATGAAAATATAGCTGATACGGGTGTTGTAGATTTGCCTTTTTGATAACTATGATGGCAAGGTGCCAATATGTTGTTTTTGTCTAAGAAAGTGGTGAGCTGAATAAACATGACTTTCAAATATTTTAGAACATGAAGAGATGATGGAGATTGGTCTGTAGTTATTAGAATTGTCTTTCTTGCCCTTTTTACTGTAAAGACGAAATGTTCCTGAAGTAAAAGAAGTGTTGATTATAAAGGCAAGAGGGGAAGCAATGTAAATCACTACATTTGGAAAGGATTGAACCAGGTACTTTGTCCAATCTTGCAGTGTTTATTGCCAAGTGTTTTGAACATCGAGTTAACGCGTTTCGAAATGACGGGGAGTAAGCGGTTGGTTTATTTGAGATATTTGGCTTGATCATGAAAAAGGTCTTCAAAATCAGCACAGAAAAGGCTGCAATAATGAAATCTTGGTGGGATGATCATAAAAGAGCCAGACAAAAAAACTGGTCTCGTAAAACTGCCATAGCCCAATTCCGACATAACTGGCCATGAAGTTCTAGTTCTGCAAGACCATCTGAACAGATTCAACATCACCACCAAACCGGCCACTTGTAAATTATGTAATTTTGAATCCCAAGACAGAGCACACCTTTTCAGGTGCGCCACACTCCACTGACTCCAGAATGACATTGACTACTGCCCAATGATATGAGCAGGTCAGAGAAAGAAGCCAGTTTATCCTGGATTGCAAGAAAGAAGAATGGCTGAAAAATCCCCTCTCTGCACAGGTAAAAAATAATTCATAATTCCACTTTTTACAGTCTTTTTACAAAAAAAAATAAATTATAAAAAAATAAAGTAATACAGGAGTAAATTTATCATTATGACTATGTTTATTGAGTAAATAGGGTAAATAGGGGACAAAACACTAATCCGTTTACACTAATCCGTGTCACTTGGAATTTGACAAGGGAGTGGTGCCATCTTTATACTATTGTTTTTGTTTACGATATCACATACTGGAATTTGACGCGGTTACAACTGCCAAAGAAATTTAAATAGAAACGTTAAATTGGTTCCAAGTTCCCACAAAATAGTAACTTTATTCATTACAAGTTCCTGATGGAAGAAAAGGAGGATGAAGAACAATTTATGAACATTTATCAAAGTAGTGAGTAGTGACGACCCCAAACTAAATTCCACCGAACTGGAATTATTAATCACATTAACCTCAATCAAATTTATAAATGTTCACAACATAGTCGAGAGTATCAAGTGAAAGCATATTTTATTAAAATTGAATATGCGTAGGAGCTAGCACGCAAGCGAGATTCCATTTCACACCACTGGAAAAAACCGGATGTTTACTTTTTTTTTTTGTCCTTTTACTTCTCTTTTTTTCTTTTTTTTTTTTTTTGTATTTTTGACGTTCTTGTTAACCAGCGATCCGGCTTAATACACGCAATCCGATTGCGATGAATTTTAGGAGTCCTTCGAAATCTCTGAACTAAACCCTTTTTAGCGCAATCGGGAAATTTTTCTATAAAACGCAATTTTTACGATTTTTTACGATTTTTAAAAATTTTGACTTATAACACTTACATGCTTTATCCGATTGTAATATTTTTCAAAACCTTCATTTTATGAATTAATATAATTCTGTGAAATTTGAGCTTAATCGAACAATTATTTCTCATGAAATCGAAATTTTACGGTTTTTTCCTTTTTTTAAACAATTCTTGACAATTACCTACATGTTTATCCTTGTAAGATTTTTTAAGGAAATACACTTCTAATTAATATACTCGTGTAAATTTGAGCGCATGAATAATTTCCTATAAAATTGCGAAGGATTTCACGATTTTTTCTTTTTAAAATTACGTAAAAATTACGATTTATTAAAAAAATTAAGTTAATTTTAATTTAATTTAATTTAATTAAAAAAAAATCTTCGAATAAGTAATGATTTTTTCACAGAACAACAGAAAATCCGCGTAACTCAATGCAGCTCAATGCACCAATTACGCTCATCCAACAACGCGGCGGGACTTAAGCGTTTTCCTAGTAATTAATATCATCAATATTGAGCCCTATTTCCAACTTGTCATTAGGGGGTAGTAGGTTCCGCCCACTATACATTCTTGGCTCCCCGGGCTTATCGAAGCCGGCTAGCCATGCGACGCTTAACTCCCACATCATCTTTTTCTTCATCTCCATCATCTACTTCACCGTCTTCTTCCTCAGGCACCTCCATCTAATTAACTAGGGAAACGCCAAAGTCGTTGTTAGACGAGTGAGCAAGCCATGTGTTGAGTACCCGGAAACATCCCCTTTTCCTCCCCAAAACCTAAGGTTGAATCTAGCTTGCATGGGCATATTTCTCCTCCACAGTTTATTAGGCTAGAGTGGTGCATTAGGCCTTACAGTGTTGACGCGCCCTTACTACAACTAATCTCAAACCCCTCTCATTTATACTCATGATATATTAATATTACCGAGTATTCAACACATGGCTTGCTCACTCGTCTAACAATGACTTTGGCGTTTTCCTAGTATATTATGAGTATAAATAAGAGGGGTTTGAGATTAGTTGTTATAAGGGCGCGTCAACACTGTAAGGCCCAATGCGCCACTCTAGCCTAATATACTGTGGAGAAAATGTCCATGCTAGCTAGATTCAGCCTTAAGTTTTGCGGAGGAAAGGGGATGTTCCCGGGTACTCAACACATGGCTTGCTCACTCGTCTAACAACGACTTGGCGTTTCCCTAGTGTTACCGAGTACCCAACACATAGCTTGCTCACTCGTCTAACAACGACTTTGGTGTTTTTATAGTATGGTTTCAGAGGGAGTCAACCAATCGTGTAGTCGTTGTCGCCGTCTTCGTACTGAATGGAGGCTTTGACATAGTTGAGGTTAAGTTGATTTGGATTAAAGGCGCGTCAACTGTTAGGTTATAATACGCAACTCTAATCTAGGGGATATAGGAAGGAAAACTCTATGCAGAACAGAATCAGCTACAAGTAGGTAAAAGGAAAAGAGGGGTTCTCACGTCGTGGTCGTCATAGTCTTTGTCATCGTTCGTGTCGTTATGGTCGTCGTCGTTGCGGAGGAGGAGAGGTCCCCGACGACAACTACCAGAGCTCGCCTCTAGTTTCGAGGAGTAATATTCTACTTACCAGCTAACGTTTGTGAAATGGAGTTCGTTTTGGCGCGAGCCATCTCTTGGTCAAATGTCCGCCTATATCTATAATATAGACTTTCTATCGCATGACATTGACACTTAGGAAAACAAAAATCAAAACACGTGGTGATAACCACCGACTGTGTGATTTTTTATCCGTCACCGAAGACAATGTGTTTAATTTATTTTATATAACCATGGCTGTGGCCTTCTATACGTATTTGCAAATGAAACATGTGCATCTAATCAATTTAAGATTATTTATTGTAAGTTCAAATTTTTAAGATTATTATTTATTGTAAGTTTAAATCGCAACGGATTGGGCTCATTTTGTTAGCAGTTCTCAGTTACCTGGTCACGGACGTCTGTTTAAAATTTCAGCTCAATCTATTTGGCCGTTCGGCCGTATGAGCCCGGACAGACAGACATTTAACATACAGACAATGCTCACGGCCAAGGACCGATCGAGTATAGCGTTAGGAAAGACTTACGTTCGCTACGCTCACTCGTCTAATTATATTTTACCACTTTAACCTTTCTTACAGATTGTCAAAAAATCTTTCCACTTTACTAACATAATGCCCATTAATCCAAAATTGTATGGCTCCAACCACAGTTACAATTCCTGCAACTTACATTTTATAAAAAATAATCAACATGGAAACAAACATTATGTTTGGCTTGGAGTTATCTATTGTGTTGCCTTTGTATAGATTCAAACTAGGAAATAAAGTTATTGTTATAAAATTTTAATGATATTGTTAAAAATTCAAACTAGGAAATAAAGTTATTGTTATAAAATTTTAATGATATTGTTAAAATCAATTATCATATTGTTTGGCATTCCTACAAATAGGTAACAATAAAATGGCAATATGTCTCACATTAAAGTTACTGATCTGAATTGGCAAGTCTCTTTGGATCAAAATTGACGAAATGGGTAAGTTTATAAGACTAGGAAGCTTCGCAAATGCTTTTTCAGGCGCGTTGTTGGATGAGCGCATGTTTTTTAAACGAGAAAAATCGTAAAATTGCGGTTTTCATAACAAATAATTTTTCGATTGCGTTTAAATTTCACACGAATATTTAATTCATAAAATTAAGGTTCGGTGAAGAAATCATTACAATCGGATAAAGAATGTAGGTGTCATAAGTTGAAGAAATTTTTCAAAAATCGAAAAAAAAATCGTAAAATTGCGATTTAAATGAGAAATAATTTTTCGATTGCGCTCAAAAACGTGGCAGTTCTAAGTTCAAAGATTTCGAAGACCTCCAGAAAATTTCATTGCAATTGGAGTATCGGTTTAGCCGGAATCGTGCAAACAGACAAAAAAAAGTTAAAAAAAACATTCCGGATTTTTTTCTCCAGTGTAGTGAAATGGAATCTTCGCTTTGCTCGCTGCGTTCATCCAATCATAAGCTAAAGTTATTGGATTTCTTTGCATCTGAGGGATATCAATAGAAAAGAACTAGGAAGCTTTGCTAACTCTTTTTCAGGCATTTGGATTGGATGAGCGTAATGGTGTATTGAGCTGCCATGTGTTATGCGGATTTTCTGTTGTTCTGTGATAAAATCATTACTAAGTTGAAGATTTTTTTTAAAAATTAATTTAAATTAAATAAAAAATAAACTTTAATTTTTAATTTTTTTAGTTAATCGTAATTTAAAAAAAGAAAAAAATCGTAAAATTTCGATTTTCATAAGAAATGATTTTTCGATTGCGCTCAAATTTCACACGAATATCTTAATTCATAAAATTAAGGTTCTGTGAAAATATCATTAAAATCGGATAAAGCATGAAGGTGTTATAAAAGTCGAAGAAATTAAAAAAAAATCGTAAAATTGCGATTTTCATGAGAAATAATTTTTCGATTGCGCTCAAAAACGTGGCAGTTCTAAGTTCAGAGATTTCGAAAGGTCTCCAGCAAATTTCATCGCAATTGTAGTATCGGTTTAGCCGGAATCGTGTTAACAAACAGCCAAAAATACAAAAAAAAGGAAAAAAAACATTCCGGATTTTTTTCTCCAGTGTAGTGAAATGGAATCTTCGCTTCGCTCGCTACGCTCATCCAATTAATGTGTTCGCCAAATTTGATAGGCACAATAATGAGTTACTGTATCATATAAAACTTGAGTGCATGTACTTTCTCTGCGGAAGCCTCAGCGACTCCTCTCCAAAGGTAGTCTATTTTTAATTTTGTATTGTAAATCTGTAATTAATATATCAAACACATCAGCTGAATAGCGTAGTCGTAGACCTGAGACCACCTCCAGGGCTGTCACTGAATGAAACCTTACCAAATAGTTGCTTTAGTTTCCTATAAAGTAAAAAAAGGTGCCTTTTAGTTCCCAAAATGCAATAAAATAGTTGCCTAAAAGTTGCTCAGGTAGCCAAATCACAAATGGTTTCTGACGTTACTTAGAAATTATAAAACTATTTATACTCACTATTTTTATTTTAGTGATAGACAATTATTTCGGGGTACAAGCCAGTTCAAATGGCATAGACTACCGGAAAAGCTAGGATTTGAGACAATTATTTCGGGGTACAAGCCAGTTCAAATGGCATAGACTACCGGAAAAGCTAGGATTTGAGGTATGACCTAGTGTGTGTGTGGCAGTAGCTGCAACCCTGAACCAGATTTCTCCAACAATTTTAATAGCTAGCCGTCTGCATTGGCACGATTAGAGTGCTGGAAGCGTGGCTCTACGAGGACGTGGGTTTGAATCCTGCATAAGGCATGTTTTTTTGTAATAGTCTATCATATAGTCTCAAATTTGTGCTCATTAACACGAGTTGCTATAAGCAACAGAAATCATCATTTTTTAGCTACACTTTATGTTTAGTGGAGTAAAGATGTCTAACTATAGTGCAAAATGTGATGCCAGCGTAAAAATTTGCAATAATATAGATTTTGTAATGAGGAATTCGGAATTCTCCACGATGGGGTCTTATTATTTAACAATTAATTAATTAAAATTAATTACGTAACTTTGTGACACGAATTTCAAAGTGTCAATAAATTAGTCATGTTTGGTATTAATCAAGAGCATTTTTCACCTATATAAAGAAAAAAAAATACGTTAAAAAATATATTATACATAATATTTTAAAGTTAAATATGTTGATTTTGGAGATTTTTTATTTTTTGAACCAAAAGATTAACGTTAAAGTAAAATTTCTTCTAATCAATGATATCACAGTTCACAAAAGAGCTCGTAACTTAAATTAATATATTATTTTTCAATTTTCAATAATAGTTATTACAATATATTTAACACAAATTACAATATGGCGTAAAGATGTCTAACTATGGTACAAAATGTGATACCAACCTAAAGATTTAGCAATCTTAAAGCTTTTATAATGAGAAATTCGAAAATAACTGGCTCCAAGCGGTGTTAAGTATTTAACTATTATTTGATTAATTAACATTAATTAGTTAATTTAGTCCTAACATTTCTAAGTGAAGATAAATTTGTAGTGTTTGGTATCAATTGAAAGCATTTTTCACCAAAATTAAGAAAAAAATACATTGTAAAAATATATTGAAATATACACAATCATGTTGTAGTTAAATATGTTGATTTTGTGATTTTTTAGTTTTTGAACCAAAAGATCAACTTTAAAGTAAAATTTCTTCTAACCAATGATAACACAGTGTTCACAAAAGAACTGGTAACTATAATTAATGTATAATTTTTCAATTTTCAATAAGAGTTATTACTAATTACAATATATTTTACACAAATTGAATAATCTTCTTAAATTTGAAAAGTTACAGAAACATGTTGTGTGACGTAGCAAAATGCATCATTTGACTTGTTTATATCAATCTTAAACATTTTCTAATAAGAATTTCGAAAATCACTGGCTTCAGGCTGAGTTTTGAGTATTAAGCGTCAACATTCGCTATTATATAGTGGTATCAAGCACTATCATCACGTGGGGGATAGTTGCATGTGCCAAACGAAGACTTCAATGTCGCTTCACCCAGAGACAAATAGCTCTGATGCTTGTTGGTTGTTGGTGCTTGTTGGTGACTAATGCTTTCATTTGATACCAAACATGACAAATTTATCTTCACTTTGAAATTTTTGGACCAATTAATCAATGAAATAAATCAATTCATAGTTAAATACTCAAAACTCAGCCTGGAGCCATTGATTTTCGAAATTCTTATTAGAAAATCTTTAAGATTGATATAAACAAGTCAAATGATGTATTTTGATACGTCACACAACATGTTTCTTTAACAAGTCAAATTTATGAAAATTTGTTAATTTGTGTAAAATATATTGTAATTACTATTATTGAAAATTGAAAATCGATGTATTAATTATAGTTGCCAGCTCTTTTGTTAACACTGTGTTATCATTGGTTAGAAGAAATTTTACTTAAAATTGATCTTTTGGTTCAAAAACTACAAAATCACAAAATCAACATATTCAGTATTAACATATGTATATATTTTTCAATGTATTTTTTTCCTTAGTGTTGGTGACAAATGCTTTCATTTGATACAAAACATTTGTTATATATATATATATGTTTTGTCTTAAGCTTTCGTGGTCCATGGTTAATGTTTTAAGTATCTTTACGGTAAATAATCACGCACAGTATTATAGAAAATAACTTTTAATCCCAACGTTTCAGAAAAACTATGTTTCCATTTTCAAGGGAAGGGTAAAACAAAAATTCAATAAAACAACAACAGAATTATAAAAATTACAAATAGAAACAAAAAACACACTACCTTGCAAACATAGAAAATTACAAAGATCCAATTGCAGTGAACCTAAAATCAAATCACTTGGTTGCATTGTGAGTGTGACTTCTTGTGACCATTCTAGCAGGCCTATCGCTGTCTTCATGTCTTGGTACCACAGGGGGCTCAGTCTCATACTTTTCAATACTGCAGTATGACTTCTAGTCATTCTGCTGGATTCCAAATTTCTAGACAATATGGCTGGATCCGTCCGGAGCGTCCCACGTTCGTCTAGAACTGCAGGCACTCTATCAGCCGCTTTACCGCTTTCTTTGACTAACCTCTCAATCAAAGAAGGCTTCCACGATTGAGCCAAACGCTTGCCATCGTCTCGTTTGTTAAGATTGAGTGGGCGTTTCTCAATTTACACTGCCTCTCTGACGATTCGACTACATAGATGGCTGACCATGGCAAGAGGCCTCATTCCGTCAAAATCAATGGAATGACCCTCCTTCTTGACATGTTGTGCCAAAGCAGATGTTTCCATCTTGTTAACGGCGAGCTTGTGTTCCTGTAGGCGCATCGACATATTTCGACCAGTTTGTCCAACATATGTCTTCGAACAGCTCTCCACACAGAATATCGTAGACGCCCCAACCCTCCAAATGAATCTTGTCTTTGTGTCACAAGAAGTCACACTCACAATGCAACCAAGTGATTTGATTTTAGGTTCACTGCAATTGGATCTTTGTAATTTTCTATGTTTTCAAGGTAGTGTGTTTTTTGTTTCTATTTGTTTATTTTTATAATGCTGTTGTTGTTTTATTGAATTTTTGTTTTACCCTTCCCTTGAAAATGGAAAGATAGTTTTTCTGAAACGTTGGGATTAAAAGTTATTTTCTATAATACTGTGCGTGATTATTTACCGTAAAGATACTTAAAACATATATATATATATATATATATATATATATATATATATATATTATATATATATATATATATATATATATATAGTACTCTAGGGTTACAGAGATGGTTTGTATTTCTCCAAGTTAATTTCATGTGCAGTCTAATAGGCAGTGCAATCTGCTCTACACACGTTATTAACAATGTACAAAACAGACCAAAAATTAGACAGTTTTAAATTGGTGGCCGCATAGCTCAGTTGGCAAGAGCATAGCCCGGTAAGCTAAGGTCCCGGGTTCAAACCCCGGTGTAGTCACTTTTTTAATTTCTGTCTACTAACATAACAGCGTCATAGTCGCCTACTATAAAGCCAAAATTAAACAATATATGTATATATATATATATCAAATGATAAATTTATCTTCACTTTGAAATTCTTGGACGCAATTAAGTAATTATTAATGTAATTAATCAATTCATAGTTAAATACTCAAAACCAGCCTGGAGCCAGTGATTTTCGAAATTACTATAAAAAATTTGTAAGATTGATATAAACAAGTCAAATGATGCATTTTGCTACGTCACACAACATGTTTCTGTAACTTTTAAATTTAAGAAAATTAGTTAATTTGTGTAAAATATATTGTTATTAATGGAAATTTTACTTTAAGTTGATCTCTTGGTTCAAAAACTAAAAAATCACAAAATCAACATATTAAACTAAAACATGTATATATTTCAATATATTTTTTCAATGTATTTTTTTCTTAATTTTGGTGAAAAATGCTTTCAATTGATAACAAACACTACAAATTAGTCTTCACTTTGAAATTTTAGGACTAAATTAACTAATCAATGTTAATTAATCATTAATAGTTAAATACTAAACACTCAGCACTTTATTTTCGAATTTCTCACTATAAAAGCTTTAAGATTGCTAAATTTTTAAGTTGGTATCATATTTTGTACCATAGTTAGACATCTTTATGCCATATTGTAATTTGTGTTAAATATATTGTAATTGCTGTTATTGAAAATTGAAAAATGATTTATTAATTTTAGTTACCAGCTCTTTTGTGAACACTGTAATATCATTTCATTGGTTAGAAGAAATTTTACTTTAACGTTGACCTTTTGGTTCAAAAACTAAAAAATCAACATAATTAACTATAAAATATGTATATTTCAATATATTTTTTCAACATTTTATTTCTGTGTGAAAAATGCTCTTGATTAATACCAAACATGACTAATTTATGGACACTTTGAAATTCGTGTCACATAATTAACTAATTAATTTTAATTAATTAATTAATAGTTAAATAATAAGACCCCATCGTGGAGCCAGTTATTTTCAAATTTCTCATTACAAAATCTATATTATTGCAAATTTTTACGCTGGTATCACATTTTGCACTATAGTTGTGTTTGAGAAGACACCTTGATCGCACTAGTTATAATGGACACTCCGTGTAATGTTGTGGGGCAAGAGAGAGGAAATAACATTTTACACAAAATGAATTATAACTCGGAAACTCGAAAGAATTCATTGTGTCACATTATATCCGAGAAAACCTGCTTTAAAACATATATATATATATATATATGAGTTTTTAGACTTTCGTGGTTGGGATATGATGTCATTTTAAAATGTTTTACGGTAAAACCACGTACCTTGTTAAAATTGCAGTCCTAGTTGGACGTTGTCGGGTGAATGCAACGTTTCGCCAATGTTGCAATTGGCCTCTTCAGGCGAGCGTCGTATATGTTTTCGAAGGTTTTCGTGGCCGATATGTATTAAAGTTATCAGTTTTTCGGTTTCAATGCCACGTATATTTTCATTGGGTCGACGTTTCGATGAGATTTCACCCATCATCTTCAGGGCCAATACAACTAAAAATATTAAAAACGAAAACTACAACTCTATTGATAAATACAGAACAAAACCGGTTCAGTTCACGTTCACTTCACGGGCTCGCCGCTATCACCAGCTATTGCCAACTTATTCATGATAGATTTTGAGAATAAGGCCCTAGCTGCAGCTCCTAACAAACCATCTTCTTGGATACGATATGTGGACGACGTCTATGCCATTTGGCCCCATGGTGTGGACAAGTTGAATGATTTTCTTGACTATCTAAATGGTATCCATTCGAATATTCAGTTCACCATGGAAGTAGAATCCAACGACTCACTTGCTTTCTCGATGTCTTGATAATAAAGAATGTTGATGGCAGTTTGGGACACACAGTCTATAGAAAACCCACCCACACCAATCGGTATCTGAATGCTGCTTCTCACCACCGTCCTTCACAGTTATTTTCAGTGGTTAACACTCTGGTCACCCGGTCCAGGAACCTTACTGACAAATCTCACTCAAGAGAGGAATTTGACAAGCTCCGTGAAGCTCTATCACTCAATGGTTACTTGGACCGAGACATAACCAGAGCGTTTAAACGTGAACTGAAGAAATCTGAGGATGATACTGAGGACAAGGAGAAACCACGGTCAAAAGCTTTTCTTCCGTATGTCAAGGGTACCACAGACGTCATAGGTAGAATCCTCAATCGTAAGAACATCGAAACCATTTTCTCCACTGACAGAAAAATCAGCTCCTTTTTGAGAAGTGCAAAGGACTCTGTTCATCTGGAAGAAAGAGGGGTTTATGAGGTTCCCTGTGGCGACTGCGATCAAACGTACATAGGCCAAACAGGCAGACGCATAGCAGTGAGGATAAATGAACACTCTAATGCTGTGAAAACAGGTGACAAGAAATCAGTCCTGGCTCAACATGCTAAAGCTTACTCGCATGTGATAGATTTTGACAAAACAAAAACTATTTGTCCTGTACAACAGCTCAAGCCACGTATTATCCGTGAATCTGTGGAAATTGAGAAACGGCCGAATAACATGAACAAAAGAGATGATAGCCAGAGCCTCCCTCTTGCTTGGAAACCTGCACACATGCCTCGAAATGTAGTCCGTAGACCTATTCAGCCAAATCCCTCAAGAGGTGGTGCAAATTTCAGATTCCATAATTCCAAGCACGAATAACATTTCAAAAGACAACCAATCAGGCCCTATGACAAGAAGCCGGACTAAAAAGGTTTCACTACAGTAAGCTGTGCTATTTTGTTTCTCAATTGCCACCATCCGTATATATTTTATCGATATGACATCGCCGCCCCGCACCTTTTCACGATATGACCTCGCCGTTCCGCGCCTATTTTCAATATAACCTCGCCGCCCCGCACCTTCAGCCGAGGCTATATAAGGCGGGCGCTGCGTGCTTGCCAACCACTGTGACTCCAACCTCCGTAGAGTCACAGTCAACCTTGAAAATGTCTGACGTAGTACAGACGAAACGTCGGTGGACGCCCAGGTTCTGCCCTGGTTCATCTTATTTTCGACGCGGTTTTACCCAAGATCCTTGTTTTTATCATATATATATATATGGATTGTTGTAGGTTTTCGCGGCCCGTCATAGGATAAAAACAAGGATCTTGGGTAAAACCGCGTCGAAAATAAGGATATAAGGCGGGCGCTGCGTGCTTGCCAACCACTGTGACTCCAATCTCCGTAGAGTCAGAGTCAACCTTGAAAATGTCTGACGTAGTACAGACGAAACGTCGGTGGACGCCCAGGTTCTGCCCTGGTTCATCTTATTTTCGACGCGGTTTTACCCAAGATCCTTGTTTTTATATCTACTATATATACTTTATATATATATATATATATATATTAGTACTTTAGACAGAAATTAAAAAAGTGCCTACACCGGGCATAACATAACAGCGTCATCGCCTACTATAAAACCAAGGTTTAACAATATATATATATGAATTCTTTCGAGTACGAGTATATATAATATAACATACCTTATTATTAAAAACGAAAAACGTAAAGACGGACATGTAGTGACTTTCTTGTTTCTTTGCAACGACAGGCTTTGCATTGACTTTCTTTGAATTTGAATTGTGTCAACTCGTCATGTGTGCAGTGATTTCTTTTGTTTTCCCCCCAGTTTTGTTCTGTATTTATCAATAGTGATGTAGTTTTTATTTTTAATATTTTTGGATGAGCGAAGCGAAGACTTCAATTTCACTGACCCCCCCCCAAAAAAGTTAGCTCGGGTATTTTTTCTTTTTTCTTTCTGTTTGTTTGCGCTCTACAGGGCAAACGGCATATAATGAAAATTGGAGGGGACCTTCGAAATCTCTGAACTTAGACTTGCCACGTTTTTGGGTACAATCGAAGAAATATTTCTCATAAATATTGTACTTTTACAATTTTTTCCGATTTTGAATGCAATATTTTCGTGATATTTGGGCCAATTCTGACCAAACGGGTGGGGCTACAACGTTCATATTTCACATGGACATTAAGGTTATGGTGATGTATTACCTTTTGAAAGTAAAAGTAGAAAAAATAGCCAGAATTCTTAAAAATAAAGGTTTTAATATAAGCATTTCAACCAAAAAAAGCTCATCCATCAACGCGACTAAAAAAAAGCGTTCGCGAAGCGGCCTAGTAAGTTGTATTGGCCCTGAAGATGATGAGTGAAATCTCATCGAAACGTCGGCCAAACGAAAATATACGTGGCATTATAACCGAAAAACCGAGTACATTAATCCATATCGGTCACGAAAATCTCCAAAAACATAACTAGGAGCTAGAGTAGAGCTCTTGTAGATTTAATCGGTACGTCTTTTACTAACAACGCTAATTTAGAGGCCGTTTGCACTGGTCCTACTACTAGAAGTCATACATCAAAGTCAAGGTTGAGTAACCAGCAATAGTAGCCTAAATTGCTTTCATTGTTTTAACTGTTAAGCCCATGTTTGAGTTACACCTTGGAAAGTAGATTGTATTTCTGAACTAGTATGATAACTAAGTTTTATCTATGCGTGGGATCTCATTACTTTTTCAAGTTCAATTGCAAAATTATTTTTGTTAAATAAGGATTATTATATAAGGTAGTATTAATTGCTATAATAATACCAATTAACAATAGAATGTAAAATATTTCGAGGCCCAAAGACTTGCTTCTTGTATGTATTGTAGGTGATTACTATCAAGTTTCTAGTTACATGATATTATTTGTTTATACACCTGAAAAAGGCAAATAAATATCGCACTAAAAATCGAAAAAAATCGTAAAAGTACGTTTATTTTATGGGTTCTGGTTACCTTTTTCAACTTTTTTTTCACAAGGTACTACATTACCATAACCTTAATGTCCATGTAAAATATGAACTTTGTAGCCCCACCCGTTTGGTCAGTATTGGCCCAAATGGCACGAAAATATCGTGCAAAAAATCAAAAAACTTATATTAAAACCTTTATTTCTATGAATTTTGGTCAACTATTTCTTTCAAAAGGCATTACATCACCATAATCTTGATGTCCATGTAAAATATGAACGTTGTAGCCCCACCCGTATGGTCAGAATCGGCCCAAATATTACGAAGATATCGTATTAAAAATTGAAAAAAATCACGATAATCATGATAAATATTTCTTTGATTGTACCTCAAAACGTGGCAGGTCTAAGTTCAGAGATTTCAAAGGTTACCTCCAATTTTCATCAAGATCGGATATGCCGTTTGCCCAATAGAGAGCAAACAGACAAAAAAAACACTCGAGCAAATTGTTTTGGGGGTAAGTGAAATATGTCACAAAATAAGTCAAAAATACTCATCTAAAAAAAGAATGCTTGTTCGAATGGGGGCCAAGCCCCCCCCCCTGCACACTCCTTTGGTTATCGAACAGTTTATGGGTACAGTGAATAAGACGTACGAGATTGACAATTTGATGTGCTGCATCCAAGAAGAAGTTTAGGAATGAGATTCTGCAAATTCATGCTCAATGTCAATGTTAACTCCAATGAAGCCGTTCGGGAAAAGTTCGAGGGCCCGTGTATGTAAACGGTTTTCTACGTTACATACCTTATTATCCTCCTTCCACCGAAGCCAGGGCTGTTTAAAATGACTCTTGTAACTTGTCTCGAATTCTGTGCTGTCTTTGGGAGACCCATTCAACTCGTACACAACTCTATCATTGAACCAGTTTCCAAGCAAAACACCGGGACTATAACTCTGCATTAATCGGGGTTCTAGTTTCTGCCCCATCACATTCAAAGGGAAACGATCTGTACTAGAGCAGCTGGATTTGCTAAGATGTTACCTGGCAATGACAATAAAATTCACTTCTACATTGTGTTTGCTATGTGTAACCATTCCTCATTGTTGAACTTTAATAGGCAGGCAGATAAAATTCCACCTTGCTTCAGTCACAAAATTTCTGACATGCATGGACCTGATCTTAAAAATCATAATCAATTATACTATTTTATGTTTTACCTTTTACATTTCTGCCCAAACCATAGGCTATTCTCAGAAAAACAAGTTATGTGTTGCTCGTTGGTCTTGTGGTTAGCGTATCTGCTTCCAATGCAAGAGGTCCGGGTTTGATTCCCGCTGACGCCAGAAGTTTTTTAACTTCTAATTTGGACTTAAGTCAGTTAATCAGTTAAATCTTCTTTCTGTTCTTGTCTTAGGAATTTGTAAACGGCGACTTTGGAGCCGTCATAGCAACGAGGCACATAATAAATTTAAAAAGTTGTTCTGAATCGGCCTTGTTGATTCTGGCGATGATACACGGGTGTTCGCACTGTCCATACCACTGATTGCTTTATTTCCTATTGTAAAATATCGGTCTATGGTTGGTTATTGCTCACTCACCCATTGCGTCCGGGCCTACAGGGTTGACTTGGTTGCTTTCGTTTACTGTCCCCCACTGAAAATCAGTTATGTGACTGAGTGGGTAGGCTCTAAATACAAATTTATTCTGATAATTAATATTGTGGTATTTCTGGCGGTTGTAGGTACTATTAAGATTTGTACCAGTACCCAAGTACACTTGACCATAAATAAAATTGTACAGGAATTAGTCTTAGGACTGTGAAAAATACGCCTTCAAAAATATTTATAAAGAGTATTTTGGAGTAAGAACATCATAGTCTTGGACCAAAACTTTGGATGGCCGATATTCTTATTTTTTTTATACCATAGCTTAAACCTGACCATTAAATTACTAGGATTGTTTTCTTCTTTAATAGGGCTTAGAATAATACGATTATTTTGGATTCAACATTATGTCTTGAGCCAAAATGACTTTCGATTGGCGAATCATTTGTCATCTTTAAATTTATAGCATAAAGTAAAACTCCTTTGAAATACTAGTTGTACTTTTTGCATCGTTTACATTAAGCCCTACATATTTAATTTAAAGAGGGAAAAAATTCAATTGACACACTTGTCATCTTGAGAAAAAAATAGGAATGCTTTTGATTTTTTTCTTTTCTTTTTTTCCTGTATTTCTGTGGGTTTTTTTTTTTTTTTTTTTTATTTATTTTTTAACGTCTATCCTATTCAGTTATAAAAACTGATTTACAAAGGATTCCGGCTAAACCGATACTCCAATTGCGATGATATTTTCTGGAGGCCTTCGAAATCTCTGAACTTAGAACTGCCACGTTTTTGAGCGCAATCGGAAAATTATTTTTCATGAAAATCGCAATTTTACGATTTTTTTCGTTTTTTTAAAAAAAATTCTTCGACTTATAACACCTACCCCTACATGCTTTATCCGATTTTAATGATTTTTTAACAGAACCTTAATTTTATGAATTAAGATATTTATGTGAAATTTGAGCGCAATCGAAAAATTATTTGTCATGAATATCGAAATTTTACAGTTTTTTTCTTTTTTTAAACAGTTATTTGATTTATAACACCTACATGCTTTATCCTATTGTAATGATTTTTTCACAGAACCTTAATTTTATGAATTAATATATTCGTGTTAAATTTGAGAGCAATCGAATAATTATTTCTTATGAAAATTGCAATTTTACGATCTTTTTTTTTTAAAATTACGATTAATTAAAATTTACAAAATTTAAGTTAATTTTTTATTTAATTTTATTTAATTAAAAAAAAAATCGACTCAGGTATGATTTTTTCACAGAACAACAGAAAATCCGCATAACACATGGCAGCTCAATGCACCAATTACGCTCATCCAACAACGCGCCTGAAAAAGCGTTTGCGAAGCTTCCTAATAAAAAGCTTGCTCAAAATCAAATGGCGTTCCTCGGTCTAAAATTATTGGATGAGCGTAGCGAGCGAAGCGAAGATTCCATTCTACTTCACTGAAGAAAATAAACCGGATTGTTTTTTTCTGTATTTTTGTGATCAACACGATTCCGGCTAAACCGACACTCCAATTTCGATGAAATTTTCTGGAGGCCTTCGAAATCTCTGAACTTAGAACTGCCACGTTTTTGAGCGCAATCAAAAAATTATTTCTCATTAAAATCTCAATTTTCCGTTTTTTCCGATTTTTTTTTAAAATTCTTCGACTTATAACACCTACATGCTTTATCCGATTGTAATTTTTTTTCACACAACCATAATTTTATGAATATATATATATATATATATATATATGTGTGTGTTACATAATGAAATTCTTTCGAGTTTCCGAGTTAAATAAGTTTTATTACCAACGTTTCGAACAGTTCTCCCTGCCTATTCTGAAGGTAACGACATACAAATTAAAAACATTGAGTAACAAACAAGACAATAACAAATATATAAAAGACAAACAAGTCCTGGCAAAGCTCAGCATGACATTTATGAGCCTTGCGATGACCTTAACAGCGTTTTGGTGGGAAATACACAAACAGCGTCATATTTCGTACATAAAGCCAAGTTTAAACATATATTTTATTATATAACATATACTGATAATAAAACCACACGGACTACCTGAAAATAAAACAATGTTTGTGCATATATATATATATATATATATATGCAATTCAATCCGTGAAAGCCTGCGATATGTGTGTGAAATTTGAGCGCCGAAAAATTATTTCTCATGAAAATCGCAATTGTACGATTTTTTAATTATTTAAAACATTTTTCGACTTAAACACCTACATGCTTTATCCGATTGTAATGATTTTTTCACAGAACCTTAATTTTATGAATTAATACATTCGTGTAAAATTTGAGCGCAATCAAACAATTATTTCTCATAATAATTGCAATTTTACGATTTTGCTATGATGCTCCGATAATGCTTAGGCTTTTACAATATTCATTTTTTTAAAAGTGAAAGGTGTTTTAGATTAAAAAAAACAATACATCTGAACATTCACCAGACGGATTTTATAATTTTCGTTTTGTTTGATAAATATGATTTTTTTCCTTTGCATTGTTAGAAAATGTATGTTTTTTGTAAAAATTTATATTTCCCATATTTTAATTAAAAAACTATGAATCTCGTTAAAAAAGTGTCCAGTGAATTTGTCAGAATAAGACTTGTGAGCATATTAAAAAAGAAATTATCTTTTTAGTTTTATCTTAAAAACTGTAGAAGAAGTAGGAAAAAATGTTAGCAAATGTGCTTGAATAAAAGTTTTGAGATAATAGCATTTAAAGTATATTTATGTTGTTTTTTTGGTAAATTTGAGTGTAACATAGCCTAAAGGTTCAGTTTTTTTTACATGATTCTGGCCTTTAACCTAATCTAGGCTTCTTTAAAATTGACTAAAATTGTTACGAATAACACTCTATACAGCCCTAGATTAGGCCTAATATCAGTACCGGTAAGGCATTTTCCCATGCAAAATAGCATGCAGCGCTCACGAAAAAAAATTCATTTAATGCTTTTAGCATTATATCAGCATAAAATAAATTTATGTAGTCAATAAATAAAAAAGGAAACTTAAAAAACAAAACAATAAATAATGCAAAATTGCTGGTTTTTTCATACATTTTCAGCATCCAACAACGCGCCTGAAAAAGCGTTTGCGAAGCTTCCTAGTACAATGCCATGCCAGTAGAAATTCGTAAATGTTCATCGTTAAACCGCTTTATCTTCCTGACAAAGAAATAGTTATTTGAAATTCCAAACACAAAATTGGAGAAGGTTATCAACCTTAAACCCTCTCGACATCAAGATATGTGGCTCGTTGGTCTTGTGGTTAGCGTATTTGCTTCCAATTCAGAAGGTCCAGGGTTCGATTCCCGACAAAGTCAGTAGTTTTTTAACTTCTGATTTGGACTTAAGTCCATCAGTTCTTGTCTTAGGAGTTTGCAAACGGTGACTTTGGAGCCGTCCTAGCAACGAAGCACATAATAAATTCACAGTTGTTCTGAATCAGCCTTGTTGATTCTGGCGGCTGTTCGCACTGTCCATACTACTGATTGCTATATTTGCTATAACAATTATCGATCTTTGGTTGGTTATCGCTCACTCGTCGATTGCGTCGGAGCCTACAGGGTACGCTTTGATTTACTGTCCCCCACTGAAAATCAGTTATATAACTGAGTGGGTAGACTCTAAATACAATTATTTATTTATTTATTTTTACCTGTACCTAAAAATCCTAAAAACTAAAAGATAGACAAATTCACATGTCGCACCATATAACCTAGATTAACTCTCCTTTACTTCTGATATCTTGTTCATACAAGCGGACGTTAGTTGCAAATGGTGATTAGTCAAATCGACTGTAGGCCTACCTAGTAGTTTATAGAGATAATCCTAGCAAAGTACGGAACTCTTTCCAATAAAACTATGACCGTCACATATAATGTAATACTTGCATAGCACATATAGGTAAGAACAGCATTCTGTCCCATTATTTTATATAAACTGTAAGAAGGTAATTTTAAAAGCTTGTTCTTAATACGTTAATTATGCTTAAGACAGAATGCTTTCTTAAAAATTTGTTGGATGAGCGTAGCGAGCGTAGGGCGAGCGAAGCGAGCGAAGCGAAGATTCCATTTCACTACACTGGAGAAAAAAATCCAGAATGTTTTTTTTTTTTTTTTTTTATTATTTTGGATTTTGTGTGTTTGTCCACACGATTCCGGCTAAACCGATACTCCGATTGCGATGAAATTTTATGGAGGCCTTCGAAATCTCTGAACTTAGAACTGCCACGTTTTTGAGCGCAATCGGGAAATTTTTTCTCATAAAAAACGCAAAATACGATTTTTTTCGATTTTTAAAAAAATTCTTCGACTTATAACACCTACATGCTTTATCCGATTGTAATGATTTTTTCACAGAACCTTGATTTTATGAATTAAGATATTCGTGTGAAATTTGAGCGGAATAGAAAAATTATTTCTCATGAAAATCGTAATTTTACGGGTTTTTTTTCTTTTTTAAAACAATTCTTTGACTTATAACACCTACATGCTTTATCCGATTGTAATGATTTTTTTACAGAACCTTATTTTCATGAACTAATATATTCGAAATAAATTTAAGCGCAATCGAATAATTATTTCTTATATAAATTGCAATTTTACGATTTTTTTCTTTTTTAAAAATTACGATTAATTAAAAAATTAAATTTTTTATAAAATTTAATTTAATTAAAAAAATTAAGTTATTTTTTTAAAATTTAATTTAATTAAAATAAATCTTCGACTAAGTAATGTTTTTTCACAGAACAACAGAAAATCCGCGTAACACATTGCAGCTCAATGCACCATATACGCTCATCCAACAACGCGGCGGGACTTAAGCGTTTTCCTAGTAAATTTAACGAACTTAAATCCTACTTTTCTTAAAATATATAATGTTAGTTTAGTATGTGGAATTAATTATAGCTCCTACTTATAACGGCACACATAAACATATGGTGCACACTCACAAGTCTTCTGACTCATGTATGCACCAAAATGTAAAAACTAAATTATCATGCAATACGGTTAAAACCAGTTTTATATACCATCCATTGTTATATCGTGATATGTACAACACATTGTATAAACATTACTAGGAAAACGCTTAAGTCCCGCCGCGTTGATGGATGAGCTTTTTTGTAAGTTTTTAGTTTGCGTAGGACCACTTTTCCTTTGCAAGTGCTTTTTGAATGCATTGTAGGTGATTGTTGTCAAGTTTCTATTGTTACTTGTTAATTGTTATTATAAACCTCAAAAAACTCATATTAAAACCTTTATTTCTATGGATTCTGGCTAACTTTTTCAACTTTTTCTTTCAAAAGGTACTACATCACCATAACCTTAATGTCCATGTGAAATATGAACGTTGTAGCCCCACCCGTTTGGTCAGAATCGGCCCAAATGTCACGAAAATATCGCACTAAAAATCGAAAAAAGTAAAAGTACGATATTCATGAGAAATATTTCTTCGATTGTACCCAAAAACGTCGCAAGTCTAAGTTCAGAGAAAACGAAGGTCCCCTCCAATTTTCATCAAGATCGCATATGCCGTTTGCCCGGAATTGTGCAAACAAACAGACAGAAAAAAAAGAAAAAAAACACCCGAGCTAAATTTTTTGGGGGGTCAGTGAAATTGAAGTCTTCGCTTCGCTCATCCAAATATGTATAATGCCAATAAATACTGAATACTAAATACTGAATAGTTATTGTTTCAGTGGCGCGCTGATCATATAAGACCAGGAGCAATTGCTCCTGGTCCTAAAGGGGGTGGGTGGGTGGGTCCCCTCCGGGGACCCACCCACCCCATTTTTTTTTATTATTTTATTTCATACTTTATTTACCTCATCATGTTTAGGACATTGTAAACAATTAATAATAAACTATATCTACACGTAGTTGTTTTCCAAAGGGTTTTCCAAAAAACTTGTGAATGAGTTTAGGTATAAGTTCTAGAAATCGTAAAATCGTAAAATTGCGATTTTCATGAGAAATAATTTTAAGATTGCACTCAAAAACGTGGCAGTTCTAAGTACAGAGATTTCGAAGGCCTCCAGAAAATTTCATTGCAATTGGAGTATCGGTTTAACCGGAATCGTGCTGACAAACACACAAAAATACAGAAAAAAACAACAAAAAAACAAAACATTCCGGATTGTTTTCTCCGGTGTAGTGAAATGGAAACTTTGCTTCGCTCATCCAATCAATGAAACCCCCATTTTTAGGTAAATAAACCTATATTTTAAAAATATATTATTGAGAACAAAAGTTTTACTTTTAGAGAGTTCACTTCGAAGTTCCTTCAGTAGGTAGATCCCGTTGATGTTGTGTCACCTCACATTTGTCGACGTGTCGTAACAAAATCAACAAGTCGTTTAAACAACGTTAAAACGTTAACAAAAAACGTTAAAAAAAAACAACAAAAAAAACAAAAAAACACCCGAGCTTAATTTTTTGGGGGGTCAGTGAAATTGAAGTCTTCGTTTCGCTCATCCAATTAACCTTTCATGATCCACTGTATCGAAGGCTTTCGCCAAGTCCAAAAAAACAGTTAACACTCTTTCATTGTTATCCAATGCTTCATAAATTCTACTATAGGTAATTTATGTAATGCGTATATTTTGTGTGACTGCAAAAATGACATAAGTCTCACCTTAATTGGATGAGCGTAGCGAGTGAAGCGAAGATTCCATTTCACTACACTGGAGGAAAAATCCCCTTTTTTTAAAAAAATATTTTTGTGTCTGTTAGCACGATTCCGGCTAAACCGATACTCCAATTGCGATGAAAGTTTCTGGAGACCTTTGAAATCTCTGAACTTAGAACTGCCACGTGCGAAAAATCGATCGAAAAATTATTTCTCATAAAAATTGCAATTTTACGATTTTTTCGATTTTCTTGTTTTTTCTGTTTGTATTTTTGTGTGTTTGTTAACACGATTCCAGCTAAACCGAAACTACAATTTCGATTAATTTTTCTGGAGGCCTTCAAAATCTCTGGAATTGGAACTGCCACGTTTTTGAGCGCAATCGAAAGATAATTTCTCATGAAAATCACAATTTTACGATTTTTTTTGTTTTTCTTATTTTTTCTGTTTTATTTTTGTGTGTTTGTTAACACGATTCCGGCTAAACCGATACTCCAATGGCGATGAAATTTTCTGGAGGCCTTCGTTTCTGAACTTGGAACTACCACGTTTTTGAGCGCAATCTAAAAATTATTTCTCATGAAAACCGCAATTTTATGATTTAATTCGATTTTTAAAAATTGTCTTCGACTTATAACACCTACATGCTTTATTCGATTGTAATGATTTTCTTACAGAACCTTAATTTCATGAATTAATATATTCGTGTGAAACTTGAGCGTAATCAAAAAATTATTTTTTATTAAAATAGCAATTTTATGATTTTCTTCGATTTTTTAAAAATTGTCTTCGACTTATAACACCTACATGCTTTATTCGATAGTAATTATTTTTTTACAGAACCTTAATTTTATGAATTAATATATTCGTGTGAAATTTGAACGTAATCTAAAAAATATTTCTCATGAAAATCGCAATTTCACGTTATTTCGTTCAAAAAAAAATACGCTTATCAAACAACGCGCCTGAAAAATCGTTTGCGAAGCTTCCTAGTTAATTTTTCTAAGATCTTTGCCAAGTGCGACAAGAGAGAAATAGGTCTATAGTTTCAAATGCTTGGCTGCTTGGCTTTTTTCAAATGTTCTCATACACACAAGTCTACTAATTGTCCCAAACCGGCTTCAGAACCAGCTACATGCATCAACTGTGGAGAATCCCACCCTGCGTCGTACAGGAAGTGTCCTGAATTCCTGAAGGCAGCCGAATCCAGATCCAGGCCGGGCCCTCACCGGCATCACCAGCTAGCCGACTCGTACAACCCCTGTAACTTCCAATTATGACAGGGAAACCCAGTGTTGGGTAGGATTTTTTAAAAAGGAACGCGTTCCTTTTTCGGGAACTTTTTAAGGAACGAGTTCCATTTTAGTTAGAGGAACTTTCAACACAAAAGTTACAAATTTTGGGGAAGTTTTAATAAAGTTTCAGAGGTTCCTTTCACTCTTAGAGATGACAAAACCCACCATGCCTCTACATTTCAAAACATATTTAGCTGAGACAGATATGAAAATCGTCGATAAAAAATAGTAGAATATGATTTTTAAGATGCGTATATCCTCGAATAATGAACCTGTCATATTTGCTCGCGACCATGTGTCGTAAAAATCGCGACCTAAATCATATGTACCATAATAGGCCTATATCTGATAAAGGAACTTTTATTATTTCGGGAACTCAAAAGTTCCTTTTGATGTGAAGGAACTGTAACTTTTAAAAGTTCCCTTTGAGGGCCAAGTAACTTAACTTTTAAAAGTTCCCCTTTTGTGGGAACTTACCCAACACTGGGGAAACCCATTCTTATGCTGATGTATAAACAAACACCAACCAACATCGTGTTCGATCTCCGCCCAAGCCAGACAATCCCCGTCCTGCAACCCTGATCCACCCCAGTCCCCTGTCTGGGACATCGTTGCAACCCTAGCTGAAGCCTTGACTTCTCTCTCTTCTGATCCCGTCATTGCCATCCTTGCAAACCTCCTCAAAGATCTTGCGTGTAATAAAATAATGCTACTCTTTCGTCTCCAATCAATCATGTGAATTGTCCCTAAATCCAAAACATGCATCTCCCACTCACCAGTCCATCTGGCTGGATACTAGAGTTTTCCCCTGCTGGCATACTAACATAAAACTCGGTATTGGACATAAAAGCATAAACAAAAACTTAGTTTAATGCACTCGTCATAAGCATAAGCATAAGCATAAGTGGGTGGGAATATGGATTTGGCGATTGGCTCAAGTAAAGTGATGATTTGAACGGACAAAGATGGATGATGCTTGGATCAGCAGGGAACAAGCAAGTGTAGGTATAACTCACTCTCTCGCTCACTCACTCACTCACTCACTCACTCACTCACTTATTCACTCACTCAATCACTTACTCACTCACTCACTCACTCACTCACTCACTCACTCACTCACTCACTCACTCACTCACTCACTCACTCACTCACTCACTCACTCACTCACAGACAAATTAAAAACAGATCTAGTGCCGTTTGAGTTAAATTGTAGACCAGTCACTTCGTTCCCTTGTCTTATGACTCAATTTTTGTGACGTCAGTGTTCTCCCTACCAAAATAACTAGGAAAACGCCAAAGTCATTGTTAGACGAGTGAGTGAGCCATGTGTTGAGTACCCGGGAACATTTGCATTTAAGTTTGTATAATTAATAATATAATATATAATAAAATATACAATAAATAAGAAATAAATATTAAATAATAATAATTAATGAATATAAGTATCCAGCAAGGTTCTTTCCTCCCTAGCATATTATTTGCTAGAGTGGCGCATTATGACGCGACCTTATACCAACTAAACTCAAAACCATATCGTTTATCTAGGTGCCCGTTAGGGCACCGCAGCCAAGCCGCGGTGCGGCACACACTCATGCACCTTATACAGCAAGCAGAGTTGGGGTGATTTCGAGGTGTTACCCAGACGTCTTGAAACGTGATGTGAACTTCAAAACTATTAAAATCGAGGGGATTTAGGTACCTGACAACACATGCCAAATTTGGTTGGGGTACGAGAATTCCTTCTAGGTGAAAAAATGGCTTGAAACATGCTCAAAATCACTTTAAGGGTGTTAGCTACTGCTAGCTACTGCTAGCCACTGCTACTACGGTCTAATTCGTCAATTTCAATCGGCCCGCGATTCTGACCAAACAGGTGGGGCTACAACGTTCATATTTAACATGGACATTAAGGTAATAGTGCTATATTTTTATATAACTTCTCTCTTTATGTATATATTATTTTTCGTTGTAAAAAATGAAAATGTCTTTAAATAATTAATGTTAAATTTTTATGTAGGCCTACCTGTATATATATATGGCTTAGGTGGAAGAACAATCGTGCTGGATTGAACCTCGCCTTTTTGTTGTAATGTTACATGTTTCTGTATGTATATCAAACAACAAATAATTACTATAGGGTCTTTTGAAAGAAAAAACTGAAAAAGTTTGCTGGAAGGCTTCCAAATAAAGGTTTCAATATAAGCCTTTTACAAGAATATAAACAACAAGTAACTATAGTAACTTGACAATAATCACCAACATTGTTTACAAAAAACAAGTCTTTTGACCACTAGATATTTTAAATTCTATTGTTAATTGGTA
Organism: Sweltsa coloradensis; assembly: GCA_024449915.1. Classification (NCBI taxonomy): domain Eukaryota; kingdom Metazoa; phylum Arthropoda; class Insecta; order Plecoptera; family Chloroperlidae; genus Sweltsa; species Sweltsa coloradensis. The sequence goes on along the minus strand of JAMZAV010000290.1, from coordinate 354,966 downwards.
ATACCAATACCATACCAATTAAATCGACTTTGATAAAATTATTGTAGTTTGACAAATAATTTTGTAATGGAACTTGAAAAAGTAATGAGATCCCACATATAACAAAAAACTTGTAAAAAAAACAGCCAAACCTTACACAATCAAAAGCAATGAGATCTAAAAGAAATGCCAAGCTTATGTACCCTCCTAAATTTTCGAAATCTTAATACATAAATTTACTTTGCCCTGTGACTGTATCCTTGCAAAGCTTGGCAAAATAAATTTGCATAAACTTTTATATTTAAAACAATAGTTGCAAATAAAACTTTTGCCACGCTTTGCAAGGATACAGTCACAGGGCAAAGTAAATTTATGTATAAAGATTTCGAAAATTTAGGAGGGTACATAAGCTTGGCATTTCTTTTAGATCTCATTGCTTTTGATTGTGTAAGGTTTGGCTGTTTTTTTACAAGTTTTTTGTTATATGTGGGATCTCATTACTTTTTCAAGTTCCATTACAAAACTATTTGTTAAACTACAATAATTTTATCAAAGTCGATTTAATTGGTATGGTATTACCAATTAACAATAGAATTTAAAATATCTAGCGGTCTAAAGACTTGTTTTTTGTAAACAATGTTGGTGATTATTGTCAAGTTACTATAGTTACTTGTTGATTATATTCTGGTAAAAGGCTCATATTGAAACCTTTATTTCGAAGCCTTCCAGCAAAATTTGTCAACTTTTGCTTTCAAAAGACCCTATATCATTATTACCTTAATGTCGATGTAAAATATGAACGTTGTAGCCCCACCCGTTTGGTCAGAATCGCGGGCCGATTGAAACTGACGAATTAGACCGTAGTAGCTGCAGTAGTTGAAGCCATTTTTCCACCAAAAAGGAATGCTCGTACCCCAACCAAATTTGGCATGTGTTGTCAGGTACCGGTACCTAAATCCCCTCGATTTTGATAGTTTTCAAGTTCACATCACGTTTCAAGACGGCTGGGTAACACCTCGAAATCACCCCAACTCTGCTTGCTGTATAAGGTGCTTGAGTGTGTAGCGCACCGCGGCTTGGCTGCGGCGTTCTGACGGGCACCTAGATATAATATCAATCAACTTTAATGGAAATGGAATGTTGGAGACCCGCGGCCCAGTTCCCACAACAGTGTTGTTTTTGTTTTAGTTGGATGAGCGAAGCGAAGACTTCAATTTCACTGACCCCTCAAAAAATTTAGCTCCAATGTTTTTTGTTTTTTTATTTGTTTGTTTTGTTTGTTTTTGTTTTTCTGTCTGTTTGTTCGCACGCTACCGGGCAAACGGTATATGCGATCTTGATGAAAATTGTAGGGGACCTTCGAAATCTCTGAACTTAGACCTGCCACGTTTTTGGGTACAATCGAAGAAATATTTCTCCTGAATATCGTACTTTTCCGATTTTTTTCCGATTTTTAGTTCGATATTTTCGTGACATTTGGGCCGATTCTGACCAAACAGGTGGGGCTACAACGTCCATATTTTACATGGACATTAAAGTAATGGTGATGAATTGCTTTTTGAAAGAAAAGTTAAAAAAGTTAGCCAGAATCCATAGAATAAAGGTTTTAATATGAGTTTTTTTTAGGTTTATAATAACAATTAACAATAGAAACTTGACAACAATCACCTACAATGCATTCAAAAAGCACTTGCAAAGGATTTTTTTTTTTTTTTTTTAGGTTTATTGGATGAGCGAAGCGAAGACTTTAATTTCACCGACCCCCCAAAAAATTTAGCTCCGTTGTTTTTTTTTTTTTTGTTTGTTTGTTTGTTTTTTTTTCCGTCTGTTTGTTCGCCCTCTACCGGGCAAACGGCATATGCGATCTTGATGAAAATTTGACACGACCTTCGTTTTCTCTGAACTTAGACTTGCCACGTTTTTGGGTACAATCGAAGAAATATTTCTCATGAATATCGTACTTTTACGATTTTTTTCGATTTTTAGTGCGATATTTTCGTGCCATTTGGGCCAATTCTGACCAAACGGGTGGGGCTACAACGTTCATATTTCACATGGACATTAAGGTAATGGTGATGTATTGCTTTCTGAAAGAAAAAGTTGAAAAAGTTAGCCAGAATCGAGAGAAATAAAGCTTTTAATATACGTTTTTTGACTTTTTGTGCGATATTTTCGTGCCATTTGGGCCAATTCTGACCAAACGGGTGGGGCTACAACGTTCATATTATACATGGACATTAAGGTTATGGTTATGTAGTACCTTTTGAAAGAAAAAGTGGAAAAATTTAGCCAGAATCCATAGAAATAAAGCTTTTAATACAAGTTTTTACGGTAAATAATACCAATTGACAAGAAACAAAAGAAACTTGACAACATTCACCTTCAATGCGTAGGCAGCAAAACAAAGCACTTGCAAAAGTAAAGATATCCCACGCAAACTAAAACCTTTAAAAAGCTCATCCATCAACGCGGCGGGACTTAAGCATTTTCCTAGTAATAACAATTAACAAGTTATTGGATGAGCGAAGCGAAGACTTCAATTTCATCGACCCCCCAAAAAATTTAGCTCGGGTATTTTTTTGTTTGTTTGTTTTTTTTTGTTTGTTTTTCCGTCTGTTTGTTCGCTCTCTAACGGGCAAACGGCATATCCGATCTTGATGAAAATTTGAGGGGACCTTCGAAATCTCTGAACTTTGACTTGCTACGTTTTTAGGTACAATCGAAGAAATATTTCTCATGAATATCGTACTTTTACGATTTTTTTCGTTTTTTAGTGCGATATTTTTGTGACATTTGGGTCGATTCTGACCAAACGGGTGGGGCTACAACGTTCATATTTCACATGGACATTAAGGTAATGGTGATGTATTGCTTTCTGAAAGAAAAAGTTGAATAAGTTAGCCAGAATTCATAGAAATAAAGCTTTTAATATAAGTTTTTACGGTAAATAATACCAATTAACAAGAAACAAAAGAAACTTGACAACAATCACCTACAATGCGTAGGCAGCAAAACAAAGCACTTGCAAAAGTAAAGATATCCCACGCAAACTAAAAACTTTAAAAAGCTCATCCATCAACGCGGCGGGACTTTAGTGTTTTCCTAGTAATAGAAAATTGACAACGATCACCTACATTGCATTCAAAAAGCACTTGCAAAGAAAAAGTGGTCCTACGCAAACTAAAAACTTACAAAAATGCTCTTCCATCCTAGTGATAAGAAATTCGATATCCTGATTGGTTATTAATGTTTTAGTGGCCTGTCATAATGAAGCTGCTCATTTTAATTGGTCGTCGAAGGATTATTGACGTTTGATTGGTCCGTCTTAAGAATTTTGTTTTTGTTATAACAAATTTCTTAAGCCTATCCCCTCAAACAAACATACGAAAAGCTGACAGATTGCGATCTTAACAGTTTACATATTAACGTTTTTTGGATGAGCGAAGCAAAGACTTCAATTTCACCGACCCCCCCAAAAAAATAGCTCGTTTTTTTTTTTTTTTCCCTGTCTGTTTGTTCGCTCTTTACCGGGCAAACGGCATATCCGATCTTGATGAAAATTGTAGGGGACCTTCGAAATCTATAAACTTAGACTTGCTACGTTTTTGGGTACAATCGAAGAAATATTTCTCGTGAATATCGTACTTTTACGATTTTTTTCGATTTTTAGTGCGATATTTTCGTGACATTTGGGCCGATTCTGACCAAACGGGTGGGGCTACAACATTAATATTTCACATGGACATTAAGGTCATGGAGATGTATTGCTTTCTGAAAGAAAAAGTTGAAAAAGTTAGCCAGAATCTATAGAAATAAAGCTTTTAATATAAGTTTTTTGATTTTTTGTGCGATATTTTCGTGCCATTTGGGCCAATTCTGACCAAACGGATGGGGCTACAACGTTCATATTATACGTGGACATTAAGGTTATGGTGATGTAGTACCTTTTGAAAGAAAAAGTTGAAAAAGTTAGCCAGAATCCATAGAAATAAAGCTTTTAATATAAGTTTTTTAAGGTAAATAATACCAATTGACAGGTAACAATAGAAACTTGACAACAATCACCTACAATGCGTAGGCAGCAAAACAAAGCACTTGCAAAAGTAAAGATATCCCACGCAAACTAAAAACTTTAAAAAGCTCATCCATCAACGCGGCGGGACTTTAGCGTTTTCCTAGTCATACCAATTTTGATTCTTGTTCTATTTATTGGATGAGCGAAGCGAAAACTTCAATTTCACCGACCCCCCAAAAAAATTTAGCTCGTTTTTTTTTTTTTTTTCCGTCTGTTTGTTCGCTCTTTACCGGGCAAACGGCATATGCGATCTTGATGAAAATTTGACACGACCTTCGTTTTCTCTGAACTTAGACTTGCTACGTTTTTGGGTACAATCGAAGAAATATTTCTCATGAATATCGTACTTTTACGATTTTTTTCGATTTTTAGTGCGATATTTTCGTGACATTTGGACCGATTCTGACCAAACGGGTGGGGCTACAACGTTCATATTTCACATGCACATTAAGGTAACGGTGATGTATTGACCTTTGAAAGAAAAAGTTGAAAAAGTTCGCCAGAATCTATAGAAATAAAGGTTTTAATTTCAGTTTTTTGAGGTGTTAAATATTAAAACCTTTATTTCTATAGATTCTGGCTAACTTTTTCAACTTTTTCTTTCAAAAGTCAATACATCACCCTTACCTTAATGTCCATGTGAAATATGAACGTTGTAGCCCCACCTGTTTGGTCAGAATCCGCCCAAATAGCACGAAAATATAGATTTTAGATCATTCTCACAGCCTTGTATGAAAACTTCACAGGAGATTTTATACCTTACTCACAGCCTTGTTACAAACAATCAAAGATCCAACAGACCTAATGATTGCTTTGTATGGGCCGTGTTAATATATTTTTTATTATTATTATTTTAAACTAGGAAAACGCTTAAGTCCCGCCGCGTTGTTGGATGAGCGTATATGGTGCATTGAGATGCCATGTGTTACGCGGATTTTCTGTTGTTCTGTGAAAAAATCATTACTTAATCGAAGATTTTTTTTAATTAAATTAAATTAAATAAAAAATTAACTTCATGTTTATAATAAAATAAAATAAAAAATTAACTTAATTTTTTTAATTAATCGTAATTTTTTAAAAAGAAAAAATCGTAAAATTGCAATTTGTATAAGAAATAATTATTCAATTGCGCTCAAATTTAACACGAATATATTAATTCACGAAATTAAGGTTCTGTGAAAAAATCATTACAATAAGATAAAGCATGTAGGTGTTATAAGTCAAAGAATTGTTTAAGAAAAGAAAAAACCCGTAAAATTTTGATTTTCATGAGAAATAATTTTTCGATTACGCTCAAATTTCACACGAATATATTAATTCATAAAATTAAGGTTCTGTGAAAAAATCATTACAATCGGATAAAGCTTGTAGGTGTTATAAGTCGAAGAAATTTTTTAAAAATCGAAAAAAATCGTAAAATTGCGTTTTTTATGAGAAAAAATTTCCCGATTGCGCTCAAAAACGTGGCAGTTCTAAGTTCAGAGATTTCGAAGGTCTCCATAAAATTTCATCGCGATCGGAGTATCGGTTTAGCCGGAATCGTGTTAACAAACACACAAAAATACAGAAAAAAAAAAAAAAAAAAAAAAAAAACATTCCGGATTTTTTTCTCCAGTGTAGTGAAATGGAATCTTCGCTTCGCTCGCTACGCTCGTTACGCTCATCCAATTAATATTTACATTTTATAATTAAAAAGCTCATCAACGCGACTAAAAAAAGCGTTTGCGAAGCTTCCTAGTTACTGTAAATTAATTGGATGAGCGAAGCGAAGACTTCAATTTCACTGACCCCTCAAAAAAATTAGCTCGGGTGTTTTTTTTTTTTTTTTTTTGTTTTTTTTTCTGTTTGTTCGCTCTCTACCGGGCAAACGGCTTATGCGATCTTGATGAAAATTTAAGGGGACCTTCGAAATCTCTGAACTTAGACTTGCTACGTTTTTGGGTACAATCGAAGAAATATTTCTCATGAATATCGTACTTTAACGATTTTTTTCGATTTTTAATGCGATATTTCCGTGATATTTGGCTCGCGACCGGGCAAACGGCTACTCCGATCTTGATGAAAATTTATGGGAACGTTTGAAATCACTAAATTTAAATATGATATGATGTTGGAGGCAATCGAATAAATATTTTTAATGAATATCGTACTTTTACGATTTTTTTAACGATTTTAAGTGCGATATTTTCGTGACATTTGGGCTGACTTTGACCAAACGGGGGGGGGGGGGGGGGGGGGCTACAACGTTCATATTTTACATGGACATTAAGGTAATGTAGGTGTATTGCTTTCTGAAAGAAAAAGTTTAAAAAGTTAGCCAGAATCCATAGAATAAAGGTTTTAATATGAGTTTTTCGAGGTTTATAATAACAATTAACAACAACACACAAATACACAACACAACAATAGAAACTTGACAACAATCACCTACAATGCATTCAAAAAGCACTTGCAAAGGAAAAGTGGTCTTACGCAAACTAAAAACTTACAAAAATAAGCTCATCCATCAACGCGGCGGGACTTTAGCGTTTTCCTAGTTACGGGGCATTTAATAACTTATTTGGTTACTCAACGTGATTTGGAAGTGTTTTATTTCGATCGTCTCCCGAGGCCGCCATTTTTTTGGATGAGCGAAGCGAAGACTTTTTTTTTCACTGACCCCTCAAAAAATTTTGCTCCAATGATTTTGTTTGTTTTTTTGTCTGTTTGTTCGCTCTCTACCGGGCAAACGGCATAATATGCGATCTTGATGAAAATTGGAGGGGACCTTCGAAATCTCTGAACTTAGACTTGCTACGTTTTTGGGTTTATTTCTCTTGAATATCGTACTTTTACGATTTTTTTCGATTTTTAGTGTGATATTTTCGTGACATTTGGGCCGATTCTGACCAAACGGGTGGGGCTAGAACGTTCATATTTCACATGGACTTTAAGGTAATGGTGATGTATTGCTTTTTGAAAGAAAAAGTTGGAAAAATTAGCTAGAATCTATATAAATAAAGGTTTTAATATAAGTTTTTTGGGGTTTATAATAACAATTGACAAGTTACAATAGAAACTTGACAACAATCACCTACAATGCGTTCAAAAAGCACTTGATAAGTAAAGAGATCCTACGCAAACTTAAAACTTACAAAAAAGCTCATCCATCAACGCGACTAAAAAAAGCGTTTGCGAAGCTTCCTAGTACTAATAAGAATGAAAACGAGTGTGGTATTTTCATTACTAGGTTTTATTCTCGCGATCTGGACCATATCTGGACCCTTCGTACATAATTGCAGCTGTCTGACGTCACCGATGATTGATGACGTCAAACGGTCAAATTGAGAATGAGAATAAAGAATGAGCCACGTTTTCAAGCTTTCAGACACGTCCTAAGTCCATCCACTTCGGAGATATACGAAAACAAACACGATTTGGCCGCTCCAGTCAGATAGTAGGGGAGTTTTAGCATGTTGATAAGCAGGGGCGTAGGAACGGGGGGGGGATGTGGGGGAAACTCCCCCTCCACTTGTTGGCTTGACTTCCCCACTGGGGGGGGGGGGGGGGGGTCAAGCCAGGTATGGGTGTCATTTTCTTACTTATAGCTTGTTGGGGGATTTTTTGGATTTTTATTGCAGTCGGGCTTGCAAACAAAAAGGAAGGTTTTTGTTAACATTTTTTTTAGAAAGATTCAATAAGAGACGTGATTTGCGAGACTAGACTAGCCATCTGATTTTAGACTAATATTCATTATATTTTGTGTGCAATGTTTTCACTCCCAAGCAGACTGTCGACCGATTTTCGTAAGGTAATCAATCTTCAATGCAATATTAGCTTCAAAATGTAAGGCCACCTATCAAGGGCACCTTTTGAAAAAAATCTCGCCTGCGGCGAAAAAGCCTCCGGCTGCTGGGGCTTCGCCCCAGACCCCGGTTTGTCCACCCGACCTCGTAATCATCTTGAGTGTGACCTCCCACTAAAAAATAGTTCCTACGCCACTGTTGATAAGGAAGGCTTTGCAAAAATTCCCCCCCTCTAAACGCCAATAAAATGTCTTATACGGTTGTTTTTGTTGGCGCCATGAAGGTGCTGTGCTAACATGTGCTGCATGGTGGAAACGAGTTTCTAGCAGCACTTCCGTGACGTCACAGCCAAGATGGCAGCGCCCACAAATCTCTACTAAAACTACCGTATAGGTTGAACCAGATAAGCTGGCGGCCGTCAAGGTCAAGCGAGAGCACGGACGCCAACGTTGACAATTTACACACAACTGGCATAAGGTAGGGCCTACCGTATTTGGTCATGTTGTAGCAGAATTGTCCCCTGCTATATAATTATGTAAATTTAAAGATTAATCAAGCTGATTAATATGTAATTAATATGTTTTAATTAATTACTCTGGTAATTAATGATGTAAAGAGGCTAATAACTAGCCAAGGTGGTGTGATAGGCCAAGAGGATCATGTTGGGATGATCAAATGTCAATATTATTCGCAGCAATTAGTGGTATTTGCATATGGAGCAATGAAATGAATAACTTTGCCTAAACAGGGCGTAGAGACTTGAGAAGTAACTCAAAACAGGTGCTCCTGCAAGTTAAGTGAAATGACGAGTAGTTGATAACGAAATGTACGAACACTTTAGAGCAATTAACCAAATAGCGAAAAGTACCAGTTTATCATCGGGATTAGGGACGCCTCAGCGACTGAGATAAGTGGAAGAACCATCCAGAAGGAAAACGTGCCTCAGGGGTTGATGCAGGACCTCGACGCATGGAACGGTCTAGAAGAAAGTGTGACAAATCTAAGAGAAGTCACAGCTGACTCAAAACCAAAGGGGTGAAGACTAAAATGCAACCGAGAACCAGTTTGAAAGGGTTGATCTTCTTAGTGACCCGACGGTAGGTGTTTTAAAATCGCGAGAGAGGACCGAAAAACACGGCAGTCGTTGGATTCTCACCAAGCAATCACGTCGCGGATCGTCCGGCTAATCTGAGAGTCCACTTATCGGGGAAGTGAGTGCCAATCACACGGATGTGATTCGATACAAGTAAAGTAGGACGAAAGCGTGACATGGTTCCGCTAAGTCAAAAACGTTAATAAATCGCGATAACACGGACATTCTAATCGGCAACATATCGAGACATAAGTGATGGTACCAGAGGGCAACAATACTATGGGCGTGTCCCAAGAGGCAGGAGAGGTCCAGCAAACATGGCCGACAGAGAAGAGCCCCCCCCCACAAGTGTTTGATCTTCTAGTTAGTTCTAATTAATGTGCAACTTGATGGTGTTACACATTAATTGATAAGTGAATTCCTGATTTTCGTTCCACCTCAAGACGACGATATTCCCACATCGAGTGTCAACGTAAAACACGGACAGTCACGCCTGACAAATTGGATTATTAATGAAAGATGAGTACTAACACTTATGGTAATTGCCGCTAATTGTTTTGGCAAGATTAATTAGAAAGTAATATTTTGAGGGGTTTTTATGTTTTTTATTAATTAATTACGAAAGAATACCCACAGGGGTAATTAAGCAACTCAGATCTGAATAGGTAGGTAAAGCCTGTTTAAATAACCTGTGGTAACGTGTGAGTTCTTTATGAACGTGTAATGTGTATCCTTTACATTTTACAATATACCACAACTATCAATGGATATTGATTGACGTTGAATGATTTGAGTAGCTAGCAAAACCACTGATCCTATTCACTAGGCCTGTAAGTTCGTTTAGTTTGATTATTCTACTTTGGACATCTCGTGAGAGACCGACTGGCAAGCTGAGGGCAGGGCGCAGTAGAAACAGGTTTGTGTTTGTGTATGTTGATTTTGGCTAATGTTGTGATTTTGATTCAAGTTTTGCATTTTTAGATAATTAATTGCTCTAATTAATTTATGGTAATTGTTGTCTAATTAAGTGGAAGGGAGTAGTAACTTCACAATGTTATCGTGATATTTTATCACATAAATCAACATTTTATAAGCTGTGAATAAAGTAGTTCGTCCCACAAGAGTCAGTATTTTAGCGAAATAATGATTTTAAGTAATCACGATTACGAAAGTTTTTTTGCCTTGTTGGTAATGGTGTGTCCAAAGTTCCAGCTGTTTATAATGCCAACCTCGCCAGATGTGATGTCAATGTTTAGGAGCATCAAAATGTCTTGATTTTATTCGTACACTTCATAAATACTTTATTTTTAGGATATATTGGGCAAGGCTTGGCTTTAAAATAGTCGTGTTTTTCTCCGAAAGCAGTTTTAGAGACCGTTATTTTATTACTTTTTGCCGATCCTGTGGCCATAGTGCGTGCACGACAGTGCTGTGATCCCTCGGCGACCGTCACCTTATCTGAATCACAGTATATTTGCTTGCCTTGTTTGAACGTCGGGGTCGCGCCGCGCTTTCCCATGTTTCCCTAGTGGAGTAAGAACTGTTCTGGCATCCACACCAGTATTGCCAAGTTAGCGGGTTCGCCGCGGCCAAAAATAAAAATCGCGACTTCCGAGCTGGCGGTTGAAAGAAAAATGCGGACTCAAATTATTCTCAATTTTACCAATTTTACTCAACTTTATCTCAATTTTACATCAAAAATCTAAAATATATATAAAAAAAAAACTAAAGTCGGACAAGAAAAACAAAGCTTTAAAAAACACTAAATTTTAGTATTTTATTAATGCATTGATAAGGGGCGTGGTTCAGTACAATAACTGGCCATACTTTGAAGTTCAAAAATAAATCAATGAAAACAGTATTTCACCCTGTTTTGGAAAATATTGTTTGTGGTTTTTTGTTGCTAAAATGACGTTTTGGTTATTCTAGCGGTTTGAAGGTGAAATCTGCCGGATATTTAGGAACTTTTAGCATCCACAAATGCACAACAGTTGGCAACCTTGCTCCACACGCGATCGGCGATCTCCAGCTCCTCCTTCCACCTGTTCCACCTCCTCTTTTAGGCATGCAGAGATTGTAGACCGGCATAAGGAATAATTTGTTATCTATTTTGATATTGGTTAAAAACCTTCAATCCATTTATGAAAACTTGTTTAAAGGTGAGTGAGGTCCTACTGTTCGATTAGTTACGATAGTTTTTACGTAGTTTTGCTGCCTAGGCTACTAGTCCCTATTTTTTGCCGAGTCGTAGGCCTAGCCTAGGCCTAGGCCTAGCCCCTCCTAGGGGCTTTGCCGCAGGTGGTTTTTTGCCAATATTTTGTAGGAATCTAGGGGTAGGCTATAATCTCTCTTTCCACAGGTAACCATTTGGTTGGTCCATTTGTCGTGAATATGGTATGTGCGTAGACCCAACTCTTATGATTTACCAATTATTTTTAGGGTAGGTTAGGACCTTGGATAAAACGAAGGATCTACATTTACGACGTTTTGAGTGGCCACGTGGTTTTTTAGTGTTTTAAGTAGTCGCATATTGATTTGGGTAGGCCCCCTATGTTTTATGATCATTCGAAAGGTTTATCTAGGCCTAGGCTAGCTAGGCTAGGCTAAAAAAAATCGTAGGCCTAGGCCTATTTAGAGTACCCACTCAGTCACATAACTGATTTTCAGTGGGGGACAGTAGGGCATAGGCCCTAAACCAAAGCGAAGCGACCAAATCTGTGGGTCCCGACGCAATCGACGAGTGAGCAATAACCAACCTAAGATCGATTTAAAAAGAAAAAATAGGAAATTTATAGCAATCAGTGGTAGGCCTTGGGCCTAGGACAGTGCGAACACCCGCGGATCAACGCGTGAATCAACAAGGCCGATTCAGAACAACTTTTAATTTATTTTGTGCCTCGTTGCTAGGACGGCTCCCAAGTCACCGTTTACAAATTCCTAAGAGAAGAACTGATGGACTTAACTTTTCTGACATTTTTGATTCACATATTAGGCCTATAATGTTGATAATGTGGTTGTTGAATTTCATTTTGGAATTCATAGTAGGGCTACCTACCCTACCTAGTTGATAGCACTGGTTTAGGCTGGATTTGAGTTCGAAGATGGCGGCGTGTGGAGGTGATGGTGGTTGTTTTTGTAAACACTTGTGTGCGCCTGTTTAAAAATCATTTAAAATTACTCTGTTAGGCCTATGGTTGTTCTAGTGTTTATTCAACAAATAAAAACATTGAGCTGAGTAACCCTTCACCAGTCTTGGGCACGTTCCCCCCTAAAAGGAACTTGGAAAAGTTAAGTTACTTCTGCCAAAAAAGGAACTGAGACGTTCCTAGTTCTGAAACGTTCCACGTTCTTCAAAAAAGGAACTTAGTTCCTTTCACGTTCCTCATACCATCACTGATTTAAATTATAATAAATGTGATTGAAGTTAATTTATCATTATTCTTATTTATTAAAATGAGTCTCAGGCCATCTGACGAGGGTGGCGCCATTTTCGAAAACACAAGATGTCACAATATTTTTTCATACTGCAGTTTACGATATCATGTACAGGAATTCGACGGGATTACGGCGGCGAAAGGAACTTATAAAGGAACGTTAAATTCGTTACAAGTTCCCACGAAATAGTACCTTTGACGTTACAAGTTCCTGATCTAAGAAAAGGAACGCGTTCCCACAAAAGTTCCTGAAAAAGGAACGCGTTACTAGGAACGCGTTCCTCCCCAAGGGTGATCAACATGAGGGTTCCCCAGGGCTCCGTCTTGGGCCCCATCATGTTCATTGTGTATATTAATGATCTTCCTGGTGCAGTCCCTGAAGCTATTGTGATTATGTTTGCGGACGACTTCACCATCTCGCTAAGGAAGCCGAAAAGCGATGCTTTGACCGAAATGGCCAATCAAGCCACTTGCCGCATTTCCAATTGGATAAGCAGGAAGAGCCTTGTTATGAATGCAGAGAAAACTCACCTTATGTCTATTCATCCACGTCAAGCTACCAGGACACCAACTGTATTTCCAGTTTGGCTAAATGGCATTCTATTGTCGCAGTGTGACGAGCTCGACTTTCTTGGTCTCTGTATTGACAACAGCTTGGACTGGCAATCTCATACAGACAAATTAGCTAGTAGACTGAGCAGAGCTTGCTATGCAATTAGGGTCATTAGACAATGTATCTCACTTGAAGCAGCACTTTGTGTTTACCATGCCTACTTTGAATCGCTTATAAGATACGGCATATTACTATGGGGCTCTTTCTATTCGCAATTTTAATAAGATTTTTACCTTCAAAAAAAAGCAATCAGAATTTTACTTCAAGTTAGCAATAGGCAATCATGTCGGCAGTTTTTTTATCAACTAAATATCTTAACAGTTGCCAGCCTTTACATCCTGGAAGTCGCCTGCCACATCAAGTCTAACCTGGGGAGACTCAAAATTAACAGCAACATCCACAGCCATCACACCAGAAATCGTGAGAATGTACAAGTCGTGCCTCGCAGATTAGAGTTAACTCAAAAGAGTCCAGACTTCCTCGGCGCAAAGATTTTTAATATTCTTCCTAAACATATTACCGAAATTGAAAACTCACGCGATTTTAGGAATACTTTAAAAAACTTTTTAACCACAAGGGCTTTTTACAGCATTAATGACTTATTTGAACACTAACCTTGTGCCAGTCAGTTCTTTTCTTATCACCATTTTATTTTATTTTAAGCATGTTCATCTGTATCTGTGATAGCCATCTGTGTTAGCTCAAAAGCGAATTCGAATGTAATTTTAATTGTATTACCGTGTAAGCTAATGCTTTACTGTAAATGTTACTGTAACCAATATTTTGCTGACCATGTACCATGTATAAGTGTTATCACACATAATACCTATGTACAATAAAGAACTGAACTATGAACTATGAACTATGCCCTTCACTTTGATTTTTTCGTCAAAAGGCTAGTGCCTAGTCTAGGAATTTAACGTTAATTTTTTGTCGTCTCGCAAAGTCTTTCTACCCACGATAAAAACGACAGTGGGATGATGCTTTTTGGAAACTTGTTTGGTTGGGGGGAGGGGGTCCAAAATAAAATCATGTTTTTCGTGGAAACAAAACCCTACAAAACTTTAGGACTGGGGCACACATTGTGAGTTGTCGCAGCGTGCTCTCAAACTCACTTGGTTTTAGATAAGAGGGACTACACAGGCGCGGGTGACTCGCAGCGGGTGAAATTTTCCGCAGCATGTCGGGCTTGTTGCGGACGGCCCGTACCTTCAGACCAAGGTCAATACATGTAGTTGAATGAGAGCGTCTACACTGTGGTTGCGGGTCTGATTTTTCATGCAAACACTAGGACAGTTGAACTGAGACTGGCATCCCATCCCCGATTCACGTGCGGCGAAATCACCATGTGTAGTCATAGCCTATTTGGCGGAGAACCCGTTGCGATGCGAACAACTCGCAATGTGTAGCCCCAGCCTAAAAGTTGCTATTTTTAAGTATAAAGGACTTTCAACTGAAAAGGGTTACGTCTATCGTTAAAAATAGTAACGTTAAAGGCTTTGAATGTTTTTTTGTTACTAAAACATCAAAAACATGATTTTATTTTGGACCCCCTCCCCCCCAACCAACCAACAAGTTCCGCTTTTTGATGTTACGCCATCTCGATAGGCCTAAACAGCATACAAGAAAACATGCAGTTGCACAAGCGTGTATATTTCCGCATAACCACAGATATCATTCACAAGTCATTGGGTCTGTTTGAAATATTTCTCAATATATGACCTTGCCGCCCCGCATCTTTTTGCGGCTGGCACTACGAGGCGCATTTCGGTTCTCGGTCTCTTTCAGACTTGCAGTCGGTCACCTCGCATTGTTAACCTCTGAAGCCGGTTCGTAGTTACGTTTACGTCCGCGCGGCGCGCCCGTATGAGCGGTTCGACGTAGGGTTTACGTCCTGTGCATCGCATATGCTTAATCACTACTACTAGCGCCACCTCTGTGACAACCGATGAACTTTTTCGTCACGCGTAGTGATACATTCTGAACTACTTATTTTCAACTAGTATTTAGTTTTATTGACACGAGTTGGCTACACTGTTAGATCGAATGACAACCACCTGTTGGCATTCTGACTTGTTTGTAAACAAAGATGGATTCCTCAGGGAACCGAAAACGCCATGCCATGCCATGCCATGCCATTGAGGATTCAGATTCGGATGATGCAAGCTATGTGAATTCGGGTAGTGATTTATCTGGTGATGAAAGTGAAGAGGAATTTGCGACTGGTAGTGACCAAGATTCGGACCGAAGTGGTGATGGAAGTGCGCAAAGTGTAAATAACAGTGATGATGAGGTTATGTCAGACAGTGACAGTGATGATAATAATGGGCCCAGGCCTACTGCTAATCGTGCTAGGCGTGTACCACGGGCTAGGCCTCTCAACAACAACAATGCCACTGATACACTGTAAGCACTTTTGAAAGTTGAATGCAACTTTCAAAAGTGCTTACAGTGTATCTGAAGATGTTGCTATTGACGAGTCCTTGACTCTGTGGAAAGGGCGCCTCAGCTTCAAGCAATACATTCCGCTAAAGTCTTCCAAATTTGGAATTAAAACTTTTGAGTTGTGTGAATCCAAATCCGGATACTTGTGGAACTTTATTGTTTACGTAGGAGCAGATGGAGTAAATGTAGCTAATGGGATTGCAAATGCAGGAAATGGTGTACAAAATGCTGACCTAAGCAAGTCCAAGACAGCCGGGATCGTCACACTACTTATGGAGCCTTTGTATAATTTAGGCCATACTCTGTGGATGGATAATTTTTACAATTCTCCAGACCTGTGCATTACTCTCAATGCCCATGGCGTAAACGTTGCAGGTACCCTTCGCATAAACCGTAAAAATGTCCCTGCTAGAGTCAAAACAGCCAAGCTGAAGAAAGGGGAACACATTGCTGAAGTTTCCAATGGGGTAATGGTCCTAAAGTGGAAAGATAAGAAGGATGTTTCTTTCATTTCAACTCTTCACAACAGTGATATGGCTATTGTCACAAAACGAGGGGTGGACACTGAGAAACCACAATGTATCCTGGACTATAACAAAGCCATGGGGGGAGTGGATCTCAAAGATCAAAAGTTGCAGCCTTATCTATTGGAACGCAAGCGGGGTACAAAGTGGTATTTGAAACTATTCAAACGTTTACTCAATGTGTCGATTCTAAATGCACAGATTATTTATAATTCTTCAAACTTGAAAATGGAACAACTTGCCTTCCGTTTGAAACTGGCCAAGAATATAATCGAAACGTACAGTGATGGAGTACAAACAGCTCAAATTGGTAGACCGTCTATCAACCCTCCTCCGCAACGACTAACTGAACGCCATTTTATGGATTATTTGCCACCCACCAACAAAAAGGCCAAACCCCAACGGAAATGTGTATGTGTACAAAGAACAAGTTGAGAAAAGACACAAAGTTATTATTACTAGGAAAACGCTAAAGTCCCGCCGCGTTGATGGATGAGCTTTTTAAAGGTTTTAGTTTGCGTGGGATATCTTTACTTTTGCAAGTGCTTTGTTTTGCTGCCTACGCATTGTAGGTGAATTTGTCAAGTTTCTTTTGTTTCTTGTCAATTGGTATTATTTACCGTAAAAAACTTGTATTAAAAGCTTTATTTCTATGGATTCTGGCTAAATTTTTCCATTTTTTCTTTCAAAAGGTACTACATTACCATAACCTTAATGTCCATGTATAATATGAACGTTGTAGCCCCACCCGTTTGGTCAGAATTGGCCCAAATGGCACGAAAATATCGCACGAAAAGTCAAAAAACGTATATTAAAAGCTTTATTTCTCTCGATTCTGGTTAACTTTTTCAACTTTTTCTTTCAGAAAGCAATACATCACCATTACCTTAATGTCCATGTGAAATATGAACGTTGTAGCCCCACCCGTTTGGTCAGAATTGGCCCAAATGGCACGAAAATATCGCACTAAAAATCGAAAAAAAATCGTAAAAGTACGATATTCATGAGAAATATTTCTTCGATTGTACCCAAAAACGTGGCAAGTCTAAGTTCAGAGAAAACGAAGGTCGTGTCAAATTTTCATCAAGATCGCATATGCCGTTTGCCCGGTAGAGAGCGAACAAACGGACGGAAAAAAAAAACAAAAAAAAAACAAACAAACAAACAAAAAACAAAAAAACAACGGAGCTAAATTTTTTGGGGGGTCGGTGAAATTGAAGTCTTCGCTTCGCTCATCCAATTATTATTATTATTTATTTTCAAAACGTAGTGACAAGATACATAATATACATAATACAACATACAAGTCAATACATAATGACGGTAGCTAGAAATTAGGGCAAGCCCCATACCACATGACATGTGTCTAACTACCTGCCCTCTGTTTTGGTTGTTTCAAAATTTTTCACACCAAACTCAACTTCTAAATGGACAAACATTAGGTTAGGTTTCTAAACTATCACATGTTTCAGTAGTCCATGTTCCTACAGTGTTGAAGTCTAGTCTAAGATTTGTGAAAAAAGAACTTTCTTATCAAAAAAAAACTTTATTTCCCCAAAAAATTATGTTATCTTACTAGTATTGGTACCTACTCGACAACACCGAGGCACCACAGACCAAGTCGCCTACTTTGCGCAGACAGTCAAAGAGGGTTTCAGCAAAGGTGAAAGCACACTGGCTGTCTCCATCGACCTTTCTGGAGCTTTCGACTCCACCGACCGGTCATGGGCAGTCAAGCAGATGATCAAAGATGAAGTACCAAACAACATTGTCAGATGGCTCCACGACTTCATTAACAAGAGGCGTATCAAGGTGGTCCACAAAGGTGCCCATAGCAAAACACGTAAGACGCGAGCCGGAGTTGCTCAAGGTACAATCACAGCGCCGACCGTCTTCAAAATTGCAATCAATGGACTCATCAAACTATTGAATCGAATACCTGGCCTTGTCGTCAAAGTTTTTGCAGACGACTTTGTCATCTTCTTCACAGGAAAATGTCCGGTTGGACTGGAGCAAAAAATGGGCCTCGCCATGACGATAGCTGCAGGCTGGATCAAAGTGCACGGCTTTAAGATAAACTGCAGCAAAACCATCTGCACCTACTTCACGATGAGTCACAATCCCTTCAAGTTCAACATCACTCTTGATGGCGAACAGATTAAACAGACAGATGAGATGAAGTACCTTGGCGTGACTCTCGACAAAAAAATGACCGGCAAGATCCACTTTGAAAAGGCTGCAGAGAAGGGCCAAAAACGACTACGACTCCTTCAAAGGGTAGCCAGTGTGTCCTGGGGCGCAAAACTAGACACTCTGGCGCTGACCTACAAAACGTACATCAGACCAGCCATTGAGTACGGCACCGAAGTCTTTCCTGCCGCCGCCGCAACGCACGCCAGCCATGTCGACAAGAGTCCAAAATCGAGCCCTTCGCCTCATAATGGGAGCAGTGAAAACCACCCCAATTATCGCCATGGAGTGGTTCAGCCAAATTGAGCCTCTACAGCTAAGAAGAGAGCAGCGCGCTGTCCAACTGCACGAAAAACTGGCGCGCCTAAACCCCGACAAATGGCTCAACTACCCAACCTCAAAAGTCAAGGCGCACACTAACTTTGCTGAAACAGTCCACCAACTGAAGAGTAAAAACTGTCCTATCCTCCTAGAAGCACCACGTGCACCACTGGACGTACCACTCCCAGAGCTTCTGCCGGACAAGTCCAATCAGCTTGCCCCGGGGACCAAAATTGACGGCATCGAGAAGAAAGATGACCATGACCATAAAGAACTGAAAGAGCTTGCCGAGAAGCACCTGAAGAAGCACTTTCCTCTTCAAGAGTGGGTGCACATCTTCACAGACGGCTCCTATGACTCGGCTACAAACAGAACAGGTTACGGCATCCACTGCATCTTCTTTGAAGAAGCCACTCCAATGGGAGCTGGCGAAACATACTTCGACGCTGAGGTCGCAGCCATTGCCAGGGCGGCCAAAAAAAATCGCCGAGACCCCCGCCTTCCCCCTCAACAAGACAAAATTTGTGATCCTAAGCGACAGCGTCTCAGCCATCCAATTTGTCTCTCAAGCAGCGAACCTCCATCCTAAATCGCTGCTTTTCAAAAACTCCCTTGTCGGCATCCGACAGCAAAACAAACTATTAGAGACTCAATGGATCCCCAGCCACTGCAAGATCATGGGGAATGAAAAGGCAGACTTCTTGGCCAAAAGTGCCACAAAAGCACCGCAACCACCAGCAGCGCGCCTCTCTCCTACCAAAATATCAAAACTAAGATCAAGTCAACCACAAAAAGGATCTTCAGAAACACCACAGAAGAGACTTCACGACTAAAGAACTGGTGGACCGAGATCAAAAAAGGGCCAGACAAAGACTGGTCGAGGAAGACGGCCACCGCCCATTTCCGGCTTGTAACCGGTCAAGACGTCTTGCAGCACCACCTGCACCGCTTCAACATTACCAACGAACCGGCCACCTGCAAACTTTGTAATTTAGAAGATCAAGACAGAGCGCATCTCTTCAGATGCGCCGCCCTCAAGAATGACATTGACTCCCTGCCCGATGACCTGAGCAGGATAGAAAAGGAGGCAGTCTTATATTGGATAGCAAGACAGAAGAATGGCTGAAGAGGCCAACTTTGCACAAGAAAAAAAAAAAAAAATTACATTTGTGTAAAGTAAAGTGATAACAGGTTTCTAAACTATCACATGTTCAGTAGTCCATGTTCCTACAGTGTTCAAGTCTAGTCTAAGATTTGTGAAAAAAATAACTTTAAAAAAAAAAACTTTATTTCCCCAAAAAATTATGTTATCTTACTAGTACTGGTACCTTACATTTGTGTGAAATAAAGTGATAATACAAGTTTACTTTCTAATTATATGTATGCCATAGTCCATAGTCCCAAAATTTGACAATTTTTGACCAAATAGTTTCCAAAATACAGCTGTTTGCATTTCAGCATAAATTCAGTCAAAAAAGGTGAAAATATTGAAAAAAGGCCCGCTTTGACCATATTTTATGGATTTTTTACAACCGGCTTGAAAGGTTAAAGGCAGACATGGTTGACTCTTGCTTGCTCCCGTCTTAATAATGACTAGGCCTACACGAAACAGTAATCGTTGGGCAAAAATAATCAACCATAAAAGCTCATTCATCAACGCGACTGGAAAAAGTGTTTGTGTAATCCAGAATAACTTGTTTTTAGGATCTTTGGAGGATCTCGAACTTGGCTAACGTCTGTCAAAACTTCTGTAGTGGGACCTGGATATATCCATTTTTATGGAAAGCATCATTGAAGTACTCGTAGGTCAGTTCTTGGTTCAAAAAAATGGGTGAAGAACAGTTAGAATGTTGCTCTTGCACGGATGGTTTGAATAAGCCCTCGTGTATCCATATTTTCTCGAGTTCATACACTACCTTTCTGTAGGCGACATAGGTACTTAGGGCCGGTTTTTCAATCAGTTGTTAAAGAGTTCGTCAGCTAACAGACTGTTAAGCTTTACGAACAGTTTTAATCAATGGTTGTGCAGTTTGCGTTTTTCAATGTGATTTTAAGTCCCCGTTACCTAACGAACTCTTCCAAAGCAGTGCACCACACACTCGGCTGTGGCGAGCCCGTTACAAGAAGTAAATGTCCGCAAAATAACAATTCTTCCACAAATGCGCGGTCCAAGTCTGTTTTAATAATTATTTTATTGTAGCACGCATCCAAATTGACGATTAAAACATTTTTTACAATGTGTTTTTCTACTTTAGCTCATTGCGTATAAGTAGGCGGGTAGCGGGGCACAATCCACGCGGCCGGCATGGCGTCGTGGTAAGCCTTTAGCCTACCGCGCGGAGGGTTGGGGTTCGATCCCCGAATGTTGAATCTTTTTTATATTTTCACACCCACATATTATTTTTGAAGGGTGTTAAATGGGAAATAAAAATGAGGTGATTTTGTTTTAACTTGGAAATTTGTTAATGTTTCACGCATATATGTTTTGAACATTGCAACGGTAACTTAGGCACCGATTCGCATTTTGAATGTTCAATTTAAATAATTATTATTGCAGAGTGAGTTCCAGTTTAAATTTTTTTAATACAAACTACCTAGTCTTTAGTTGAAAACATTAAAACAATTCAATTTGAACCATGCAAATGCACTTCAAATGTTTTAATTTTTCCATCAAGATTCTATTTAAGCCCTTGAAGGAAGCATGAGTCAATAGCATAGCATATTGACGTACTTGCAGAAAGCATCCTATAACATGCTTTAGCTAGTGGAATAGTGTCTTAGGTCGCAATAAAAAGCCATGAAATCATCAACTACTTTGTAATAAATCACTTGTGACATGTGTCATTGCTTATTACATAGGCCTAATGAATAAAAACAATATTATCACTTAAAAACTGAATTCATTAATAATAACAAATAAATATTGTGTTCATATTTGCATGGAAGTATGTACGTTATGTTTTTGGAAATGTCAATTTATAACCTCAAAGTCTTTAAACAGTCTGTTACAGCCTTAACGGATTCATTTTCGGCCCGTAACTTTAACGATCTGTTAAGATGCTTTTATCAATTGATTAGTGTTAAGCAGCCATTGAAAAACACCAATTTCTGCTAATCATCTGATTAAGCTTTACGAACTCTTTAACGACTGATTGAAAAACCGGCCCTTAGTTCGTCAGCTAACAGACTGTTAAGCTTTACGAACAGTTTTAATCAATGGTTGTGCAGTTTGCGTTTTTCAATGTGATTTTAAGTCTCCGTTAACTAACGAACTCTTCCAAAGCAGTGCACCACACACTCGGCCGTGGCGAGCCCGTTACAAGAAGTAAATGTCCGCAAAATAACAATTCTTACACAAATGCGCGGTCCAAGACTGTTTTAATAATTATTTTATTGTAGCACGCATCCAAATTGACGATCAAAACATTTTTTACAATGTGTTTTTCTACTTCAGCTCATTGCGTATAAGTAGGCGGGTAGTGGGGCACAATCCACGCGGCCGGCATGGCGTCGTGGTAAGCCTTTAGCCTACCGCGCGGAGGGTTGGGGTTCGATCCCCGCTAGTTGAAACTTTTTTAAATTTTCACACCCACATATTATTTTTTAAGGGTGTTAAATGGGAAATAAAAATGAGGTGATTTTGTTTCATCTTGGAAATTTGTTAATGTTTCACGCTCATACGTTTTGAACATTGCGGCGGTTACTTGGGCACACGATTCGCATTTTGAATGTTCAATTTAAATAATTATTGTTGCAGAGTGAGTTCCAGTTCAAATAAAGTTTTTTTTATACAAAATACCGGTACATTAACTTTATTCTAGTCTTCAGTTGAAAACATAAATCAATTCAATTTGAACCATGTAAATGCACTTCAAATGTTTTAATTTTTCCATCAAGTTTCCATAAGCCCTTGAACGAAGCATGAGTCAACAAATTTAAATTTTTATCGTGGGAAACCTGTTATAGGGTGCAATTAGCCCCTCTTCAGGTGAACTAGGTATGTGCGGATACCTCCCGAATCAGAGTCGAGCGCTTAGCGCCCGAGCCAACATTGTCGGTATGAGTCATAGCATATTGACGTACTTGCAGAAAGCATCCTATAATATGCTCTCTAGTGGCATAGTGTCTAGGTCGCAATAAAAAGCCATTAAAACTAAAATACTTTGTAATAAATCACTTGTGACATGTGTTACATAATGAATAAAAGTCCATTTACAATATTATCATCATTATCATTATTAAATAAACATATAAATATAAATAAATATTGTGTGCATATTTGCATGGGAGTATTTACGTAATACTTTTGGAAATGTCAATTTATAACAAAGTCTTTAATCAGTCTGTTACAGCCTTAACGGATTCATTTTCGGCCCGTAACTTTAACGATCCGTTAAGATGTTTTAATCAATTGATTAGCGTTAAGCAGCCATTGAAAAACACCGACTTCTGCTAATCAGCTGATTAAGCTTTACGAACTCTTTAACGTCCGATTGAAAAACCGGCACTTGGGGCATATTATTTTTGGCAACCACAACTCATGTTAATTTACCACCGTGTGAGGTTAGCGATCAGGATTTTCACTTTCACGTAGATTTGCTATTCGATGCCTAGAAGGGTAATGTATACAAGTAAATATATTCATGTAATTTATACAGTAAGACACATGAGTAATTTTAATTTATCATAATACTATGCCACCACTAATTAATTACGACTAGGAAAACGCTTAAGTCCCGCCGCGTTGATGGATGAGCGTAATTTTTTTTAAACGAAAAAAAGCGTAAAATTGCGATTTTTTTAATAGATAATTTTTCGATTACGCTCAAATTTCACACGAATATATTAATTCATAAAATTAAAGTTCTGTGAAAAAATCATTACAATCGGATAAAGCATGTAGGTTTTATTCGTCGAAGAAATGTTAAAAATTGAAACAAATCGTAAAATTGCGATTATCATGAGAAATGATTTTTCGATTGCGCTCAAATTTCACAAGAATATATTAATTCATAAAATTAAGGTTCTGTGAAAAAATCATTAAAATTGGATAAAGCATGTAGATGTTATAAGTCGAAGAATTGTTTTAAAAATAGAAAAAAATCGTAAAATTGCGATTTTCATGAGAAATAATTTTTCGATCGATTTTTCCCCCCGTGCAGTTCTTCGTTCAGAGATTTCATAGACCTCCATAAAATTTCATCGCAATTGGAGTATTGGTTTAGCCGGAATCGTGTTCACAGACACACAAAAATACAAAAAAATAAGAAAGAAAGAAAAAAAAAAACATTCCGGATTTTTTTCTCCATTGTAGTGAAATGGAATCTTTGCTTCGCTCGCTACGCTCATCCAAATATGACGTACCAAAAAATTATATTTTCCCGTGCATAACCCCCGAGATTGTAGGCCGGGCATATAGCTCGGCCTACACAAGTTCATTTTGCACTTTTATATACTAGAAAATAGTTTTAAAGGCTCGGACATTAATTACTAGCATACTTTTTTTGGCAACTACAACTCATGTTAACTTACCACCGTGAGGTAAGCGATCAGGATTTTCACTTTCACGTAAATTTGCTATTCGACGCCTAGAAGGGTAATGTATACAAGTACCGGTAAAAAATTCATGTAATTTATACAGTAAGCCACATGAGTAATTTTAATTTATCATAATACTATGCCACCACTAATTAATTACAAATATAACATACCAAAAATTATGTTTTCCCGTGCATAACCCCCGAGATTGTAGGTCTGTAGGCCGGGCATATAGCTTGGCCTACACAAGTTCATTTTGCACTTTTATAGAAAATAGTTTTACAGGCTCACGGACATTAATTACTAGCATACTATTTTTGGCAACCACAACTCATGTTAATTTACCACCGTGAGGTTAGCGATCAGGATTTTCAATTTCACGTAGGTTGGCTATTTGACGCCTAGAAGCGTTGAGTGACTAATATAGTCACTCAACGCTAGAAGGGTAATGCATACAAAAAAAATACATTCGTGCAACTTATACAGTAAGATAAATTATTATTTCTTTTCTTTTCTTTTCATTCTACACCCTTTTTTTATATTTAATTCATTCATTAAATGCATATAATATATTTTTTCTTATTTGTTACCAAACTTGTTTTAAGTTGTGTTTAAATGCATTGTTGTTGTAATGCTACTATTTCAAATATCTACGAAAATGTAGTTTATTGTTGTTTCTGCATCTATGTAATTAGATTTATTTAGTTGTCCTCCTTTGTAAATCAGTTTTTATAACTGAATAGGATAGACGTTAAATAAATAAATAAATAAATAAATAAATTAATAATGAATTATCATAATACAATGCCACCACTAATTAATAACGAATATAACGTACCAAACAAATATGTTTTACCGTGCATAACCCCCGAGATTGTAGGCCTGTAGGCCGGGCATATAGGTCGGCCTACAGTTAAAAGATATATTGGCAACCACAACATTCCCTATAAGCTACATGTCGATTTACGCTTCAAATCTTTGGGAACACTAAAATACAGTTTATGTAGCGTAGCTACACAAGTGCTAGTGCATAAAGGAACAACACAATACTTATAATTCGATCAATTATTGCTGATTGCCGTGAAAGCAGGGCCCCTGCGCGTGTTATCCCCAATGCTTACTCTTGTCCGCTGGTAGCCTACATGGCCGGTGACGTCACGAAAATGGCGCGCGACCAGGTGCGTTTCAAAACGCTAATTTGACCAAGAAAACTAAAAACAATATTACGGCCAAACTAATAAATGTAGAGATCCAATTTTTTTGTGTGTTCTATAGGGTGTTAGTGGCTATCGAAAAAATACACTTAGAGAATTTGTGCAAATAGCCTATTGCGGTGAAATTTTCTGGAGGCCTTCGAAATCTCTGAACTTAGAACTGCCACGTTTTTGAGCGCAATTTTACGATTTTACGATTTCTAGAACTTATAACTCATTCACAAATTTTTGGAAAACCCTTTGGAAAACAACTATGTAGATATAGTTTATTATTAATTGTTTACAATGTCCTAAATATGATGAGGTAAATAAAGTATGAAATAAAATAATAAAAAATAAAAATGGGGTGGGTGGGTCCCCCGGGGACCCACCCACCCACCCCCTTTAGGACCAGGAGCAATTGCTCCTGGTCTTATATGGTCAGCGCGCCACTGTCATCATAATTTATTTAATTATTTGTCGCCATTAGCCGGGAAACACTCCCATAGGTGAAATTGATTATTAGTGTTATAACGATTCAGAAATAACAAAACCAGGTCGAGTTGGATTTAGTCATTTGTGATTTGTTATTCATTTACAAACAGCTATTCACATTTTTATCATAATAGAACAAAACATCCAGTTGTTTATGTAAGTATGCTGATTGAGCTTCGAAAGAAGGAAATGTGTCACGTACATCTAGCTGCAAAGACAGGTACATTTAGGTAGGCGGGCCTACTACAGTTCCACTCTTCAACAAATTGTTACAAATCAATTGTATTTGATTACCCATCTCTGAATGCTAATTGCATCTAAATTCTAAAGAGTAGGGATAATATGATAATTGGTTGGTGCAAAGTATGTGTCAACTGAAACACACCTTTCATATTTAAATATGTGCAGGTGCATACTTGCCTTATTGCGTACATACGTAGGCCTACATACATGTATCCTACATGTACACGCATTGTTGAAATTAGGCTTTTCAGACCGGGGGGTTTGGGGAGCAACAATAGCGCCGCTGGCGAAAATTTAGAATTTCAGGTTTTTAGAGTGCGTTTGGTGCGTTCTAGAAAAATGTTGTGGGCTAAATGCAATACTAAAATAATGTAGTTTTTGTGCAGTCAATTTATAGACTACGGTTATTTGATTATCATGTGTGTATATAATATATATACACATTGAATTCATAATTCATTTTCTGAATATAGGCATATATTGAAAAATACTGTTCCAATTGTACTAAAAACCTACTAATAAACTAATAGTGCTTAGTTATATTTTCATCCCGGGGGGGGGGGGGGGGGGGGGCACACGAAGGATTATGTATGAATTCAACACTGTGTACTTGGTTTTCTCGACAGCCGAAAAATGGTTGCTTACAAACTCACACTTACGGTGCCGATTGCTTTGTGTCCCACGTCCGACGATTCGATTGCTTAGCGCGGAATGTTATTTTCTTCATGCGACCGCCCTATGTGGCTTTGGTAATTGCGTACTACTTACGCACAATTACATGAAGACAAGGTCGCAGCCCCCCCACCGCCACCACACCTGCTACCTGCCAAAGGCCAGAGGCAAACCCTCACGCCGATGAACGAAACCAGGTGAAACACAGAACGAAGGTCCAAGGTCCCCCTTCCCTTAACCCAATACGACTGGCTGGCACATAATATGTGGAAATAGGCTAGGCAAACCATTCCGATTGTCATCTTTATTTGTGATGAAGATTGAGTCACAGAAAACTCTGTTGAATAACTATTAATTAAATATTTGTTGTTTTTACTACGTTACGCCAAATATTTTGCCCGATACTGACTACAGAAGACAAAAATGAAATCGTCAAACTCGTGAAATTGTTGAAATCACTTGCAAATGAATAGAATTAGAATGGTTTAATTACTATCACCGTGCGCGATCTCGGACTAGAAAGGCAACAATATGCGACATGCATTGTAAGTTGCAGATGTTGTGGCATCTGTTATTATTTCAAGTGGATGTTGCAAAATAAAATGGAGTCAACTCAATCAATTGTGTAAACAATAAAAAATTAAAAACAAATAAAATATGTTTTGAGATCATAGGATATCTCGAGAAACTATAGACGCAAGTCCAGCAAATTTGACAGGTGGTGGATAGTATCACACTCGTAGCTCGTGTACATCTGTAAGACGATCGTCCGCGCGGCGCTAGTTAGCAGGACCAATTATCGCAGACAGAGGATCGAACTCGCGTCACGAAAAGGAGTTGTCGTTGCATCGATACCTTTCTATTGTACAATTTTCAGGGCAACATTTCGCCTGAAATCGAGGTTTAGGACATCAAGCATAATGCAGTCCACGCAAGATTTATGCATACGGCGGTAAAAGCCTTCGACCGCAGACTGCTATATATACCGACAAGATCAAGAAGTAAAATTTCCGAGGGTGGCTAGAGTATGCCTATGCTATCGCTACTATATATGCATTGCATCACATAATAAATACAAAAAATACACAAAATATCTACTAATGGCGTTTTCCATTGGCATGCACTCGGCGAGTGCAGAGATATCATTGTTGTCAACCTCCACTTGAATAACATCACAAAACTGAACAAATGAAAAGACAAGTGGCAATCCAGTGCGCCCTAGTGCGACCTGAGTGCGGCCAATGGAAAACGCCATTAGATTCATACATACATTATACATGTGGGCATGATATTCATATGCGAATAAATATAATATTAGGAAATCATCTTGTTCTTTTACCAAACCAATAAAAGATTTTAGAATAATGCATTCAGCTTCATTCACTTCACTTCACAACACCTACAACGATGTTCTGACGATTTGTGCGAGCTCACGTTGAACCTGCCGCCACTTCAAAAAGATTGCAATCCGAGTGAGCTACCGACCGCCGAGGCGAGGGTGGAGATAGTTATGCGAGCTGCCGTGCAGCGCAGTAGATGGTCAAAAATCTGTCGCGGAACGTCACAACGGGTAGACTTTTACAGGGTCTTGGCAATTCCGTATTTATGAATAAAGTATGCATTCGAATCACGATCTGAAAACGAATTTAGAAACTAGAGAAGTACACCATTATGGCAAATACCTTGTTTATAAATTTGAGGGTAAGGAAGTCAACCAAAACGACACTACAAAAACCCCCCAAAAATATTTAAAAAACATGAACTGAATAAAAAGGTCATAAGAACTAATCCATTCGGCAAAACTTCACGCAACTTGTTCAACATATTAACAAATATATTAAGAACCTAATATAAAAAATTGGCTTAATCGGAAAAGCCGTTTTTAATATAATACAGAACGTGACGCCTGCAAATTAAACAGCCGGTAGGCTACGCCCGTAAATAGGGACATTTATTTTTTATATTATTTTTTTATGGTGTAGTATTCGTAACAAAAACAACATTTAAATGAAAACAATTTATCCACAGAAATGGCCTTAACTTTGGGAAAAACGTTAGGTCGTATTTAGTGATGACATCGGGTACCCGGAAACTGGTTTCGAACCGGTTTCCCACGGAACCGGTTCGGAAGTGTGATGTTAAAAATTTGTAATAAGTAATTGATAGTTTAAATTCAAATTTTTTATTTCTTTTTTGTACGTAACTACGTTACAGCACCTTCTTTTCTCACAGATTGTGAAGTTATTCAGCTATGCTAGGCCCATCCCACTCCAGATTGCACAATAGGCTATGGGCCTATGGGTTGTTCAAGGACGCGCGCATTGTTTGAACTTTGAAGAATGCTTTTTAAGGGCACTTTTTGACCTGCTGATAGTAATTTGTTTTTTTCCCGTTTTTTAGAACTGGTTCCGGGGCGGAGGAACCGGTTCGGACTTTTTGGACTCGGATGTCATCACTAGACTCGTATTTAAGAGGCCTGATGAGTTGGCTTGTTTGCTTCTCGTACTTATACTGACTATACTATTGCGTCAATTTCGATGCGGTTTTTTCCAATGTACAGTAAAAATATGTAAAAAGGGCCCTGCGCCTTAATCGGTTCTATAATTTTAGTCCTTTTTTTTTTTTTTAATATTCAAAAATTAAAACTTCAAAATTGAAAAATGGAATTCACCCGGACCTTAAGAATGGTCTAAATAAGCAATATTTAAAATTTCTATCCGAAAACTTCGTTAGTTTAGCCGTCAGAGGACCGGGAATTTTGCATAAAATGGCTCTGTAAAATGCTTCCCTCTACAAAGTTGCGTTGGACCACGAAGAACGAGGGTTGTAGTCGACCAGTGAAGCTCAGCCCCGGCGCCCCCTGCCCAGCCGGCTGAGCTGGTATGCGAGACAGGTTTTACTGCCTGAAGGCATCTGAGGCAAACGCAAAACCAAACCCAAACTCTGTTTGAAGGCTAGGAGCAGGTGGCAGTCAGGCACCGCCACCGATGATGCACCGTCCATTCAATAACATAATTAGGCCTTGACTAAGGGGGGCTGTGAAGATCAACATCGGTCATTGTCAACCAATTTCATTTTATAGTTATTTTTAATTGTGTATTTTCACACAATATTACATTCATAAATGTTGTGCGACGCACTTGATACAAGTTCAGAGGGTTGCGGAGTCGATTCTCGCCACCGCCAAACTTATTGTTTTCCCATTATCGCATCATCTCATTCATAACATTTCCCAAATTTTACTTGTTCCATTGTTTTACCGATATCCTGACGAAAAGAAAGTTGGCTTGTTTGCACTACCTTATACTGACTATACTATTACGTAAATATCTACGCGTTTTTTTTTTGTATGAACAGAAAACATGTTAGAAAGGTTTATTTTTTCTACAATAATTTTAGTAATTCATACATTATTATGTTCCAAAATTCATATTAAAAATGTACTTGTTCCACTGTTTTAAAATGCGAGCCCGCATTTACTCCATTTAGCCTTTACTTTATAATTTTTATTTACTGTATAAAAAAAAATACTGTCCAAAATATGCGTGATTATAGTAAAAAAAATATAGTAATGCGAGGAAGTTTGCTATTTAATAAATGCAAGCGTTTTTCGCAACTGAGTCACTGACACGACTTGTAAGACTCTTGAATGTGCTACTTGTCGTCAGGGGCGTAGCGAGGAGGGGGGGATCAGGGTGTCTGATCCCCCCCGAAATCAGAAGAAGGGTTATAATAATACTAAAAAGCACGATGTACTATGTGGCATTATATATGTAGGCCTTACCTATGGCAAGATCTTGTAAAATGACAGTATGTGGATCTTCATAAGTTTATAAATTATCGACAAAAGCACTCTAAAACCTAGTAAAATGTCACTATTTGCAATGTAAGAAATCAAAAATTTTCTGGGGCTATGCGCGCCAGACCCGCACTAACTGGGGGGCATCCCCCCAGACCCCCCATTGTACTAGGATATGTTCTTTTCCAGAAATGATAGTTTCGTTGACGGTTCTACAATTTTTTTAATATTAACCCCGAAAATCATCCCCCCCCCTGAATCAAAATCCTGGCTACGCCCCTGCTTGTGGTGTAAAATAAATAATTTGGAAGCTGGAACCAAATTGGCCAACTGGCTCAGCCTCGGAAGGGCACACATTTATTGAAGATGTTTCTCGGAACTAACGTGGTTTAGTTCAACAACGGTAACCAACCCCCGTAGCGGGTTGCATTTGTTTTTGTATTTGATTAGCAAGTCATATTGTCGGCTCTTGATTATTCCGTCTGACTTACATTGAGCATATCTGCATCTGCGTCTGTGTTTTGTTGGATTCTCTCAAACTTTTGAAAATACGGGCTTCCATCGGTCCTTCTACGCATTCAAAGCACATGGAAACGTTGTTAAAATCTTCCGAAAATCTTACAGACTTTTATGTTCTTCGCTTCTCCATCCTTATTTTTCTAAGGAATCATAAATGCTCTTCTTGAGAGATTTATTTCATACCATCCACCCTCTTCATCTAAACAAGACAAGTTTGGTGAGTACACTGTTTTAACTAAATCATCTTCTCAAATACATGCCGGGTTTGGTTTGGTTGCATTTCGTTCATAGCTATAGATTTCGGTAGCTATAAAACTGTGAAATTTTTCGATTGCGTTTTCTTTTCCAACTTCAATGACAGGTTCACTTTTCGTTTTCGTTTGACGGTGATAACTGATAGTTCGTTGCGTAACCTTTAGTGATACACTCAGCTCATCCGGACTGTGTTGTGGTCAACTCGGTCAAGTCCCTTTAAAGTTAAATTACGCAATATGTAAACATTCAGCGTGCAATGAAAGCTAGCATCTTGAAATGGAATAGATACGATTTTTACAATCATATTTGTGAATTACACTATTGTTCTCTTTCACAGTATATTGTCGCATCTGACTTGGTGGTTTGCGGTTGTTCTGGCATGACATTTTTGTGCGAGCATGCTTCTTGAAACATTGCAGTAAGTTGGTAGTTCATCACCTAGATTTTTGCATCTTGTTTCGACGCCCCGTTACAGACGTGCGATTGAAACACGCATCTCGTGCACAATGGAAGTTATTCCCTAATCTATGACAGACACATATCGATGTTTTACTGCATTTCACAAACGTTGATATGGTGTAGTGAGATTGCTTTTCTCGAAGCTCGGTCACATTAGTCACCTTATGACGAAAACGTTCCATGTTGTCCAGCGAATTATGTCGAAGTACAGACGTTTCGAACTTATTTCTTATGTACTACTCACGTGTTCTCCACATGCAATTTGAGATAGTGGTTTCTCCAGTCAATGTTCTGAACAATACATTGCGTCCTTCTGGGAGGAGCCACAATGAGAGTGCTCTGGACACCGCCTTACTGTCTCCAATAACAGTCATGTTTGAATCTATGGATATCACTATCTTTGTATGAACATTTCAACGCTCTGCATAGCCCAAATGTTTGTAGATATTTCATGTCAATTTTCGATTCAAATGTGATCTGGTTGGGTATGATTCTTTTAAGTGTCAGTACGGTTCCCACAAACAGGAAATAATTTTGCTTTTTGTAAACGTCGACAACAATACTAATCGTAATCAATGATTTTAGTTATATGTGGAATATTACAAGATTACAGATTTGGATTTTTATTTAGATAACCCAATCTTTCATAAATTAAGGCCAAACAAATCATAGTTATTGTAATTTAAAATGTGACTATCAATTAATATTGCTAAATCATAAAGTTGCAAATTACGTCAAGAGAACGGTTGCTTGCAATATGGTTACTTCGAAGGCCTACCATTTAAATGAAGTCTACACATCCGCTAAATAAAATATTGTAGTCAACAACAGAATTTACTAATTTTTTGAAATAAAGTGTATATGTAAAACGTACAGCATTTAAAGAATCATACCAAAAATGTATCAATATTTTGGTTTTAGTTTATGACATTCCTACAAAGGTCAATACTTATTTGTCATGACAATAAATTTCATGCTCCCGTGGACGTTATACCTGCGATCACAACAAGCTATAAGTTACTTGTGTCTGAACTTTGTTATTATGTTACTAGTTTATGCTATAAACTAGGAAGCTTCGCAAACGCTTTTTCAGGCGTGTTGTTGGATGAGCGGAATTTTTTAAACATGAAAAAGCGTAAAATTAAGCCGGAATCGTGCTAACATAACAAGCACACAAAAATACAAACAGAGGAAAAAAAGGAAAAAAAAGAAAAGCATTCCGGATTTTTTTCTCCAGTGTAGTGAAATGGAATCTTTGCTTCGCTCATCCAATTAGAATAATTTTTATAAATTACTAATTGCTAGGGTAATTAGAATGTCAAAATATCTGTAGGCCCTAAGATTGCTTTATGAACGCATTGTAGGCGATTGTTGTCAAGTTTCTATAGTTACTTGTTAATTGTTACAATCTATTCTATGGATTCTGCTAACTTTTTCAACTTTTTCTTTCATGAAGCAATCAATACATAATCATTACCTTAATGTACATGTAAAATATGAACGTTGTAGCCCCACCCGTTTGGTCAGAATCGGACCAAATGTCACAAAAATATTGCACTAAAAATAAAAAAAAATCGTAAAAGTACGACATTCATGCGAAATATTTCTTCGATTGTACCCAAAAACAATACAGCTCTAAGTTCAGAGATTTCGAAGGTCCCCTCCAATTTTCATCAAGATCGGATATGCCGTTTGCCTGGTAGAGAGCGAACAAACAGACCAAAATACAAAAAAACAAAAAAAACATTGGAGCTAAATTTTTTGAGGGGTCAGTGAAATTGAAGTCTTCGCTTCGCTCATCCAATAAACATGAAAGGCAAATAACCCACGAACTTCAGCTCTGCACAGCTCATATAGGTCCACTGCGACTTGCTCCAATTATGTAGTTTTGTATTATGCTACTTTTACTTTGTTTTACAAAATTGGATTTCGTTGTTTCGTCCCGGTGATTGTTTGGTTAGTTGGGTAAGAGTGTTACCGCCATTCAGTCACCGCCAGTGGCGTCGATATCCACAACATGTGAAGCTATACTCAACACAAGTTTCCACTGACCCCGTCTTCGGCATAGTGGTTGGATGTTATCTTGTGTATTTGTTCTAGCCATAGTTTGTATTTCGTCCACTGTCTCCCACAACATAAACTGCAAGTCAAGTACAGGTTGCATATTCTACATGTACTGTGTGTACTCTCTTCGTGGTGTGCGTGTGTCGAGAGTACCACCGCATGTTCTCGTCTATTGTGCGTTTTTCTGAGTTCGCCCCCTCAGTAGACCAATGTATTTTTTTGTTCTAACCAGGGCAATTTCTGACATTTTACTCTATCCATGGTGTGCTCGCAAACATAACATACATTATTTTGACTATTATATTTAGAAAGTATTTATTTATTTTCGGGTTGTAATTTCCTCTGGTACGGAGCTGCAGGTCTGACAAAGTAACTTAGTGACCATATGCTCGACAAATCATTGTTCCAAGAAGTCCCTTTCATACCGATAGAGGTGGGTCAGCGGTAACGTGCAAGACTGTAGGTTAGTCCCCAGTTCGAGTCTAGTCACTCAATTCTGACTGAAGAGTTTTCCTAGGTTCTC
Source organism: Sweltsa coloradensis (assembly GCA_024449915.1). Lineage (NCBI taxonomy): Eukaryota > Metazoa > Arthropoda > Insecta > Plecoptera > Chloroperlidae > Sweltsa > Sweltsa coloradensis. The sequence goes on along the minus strand of JAMZAV010000290.1, from coordinate 320,747 downwards.
ATAAGTTATAAGGGTGAACACTTGGATTGAGTTCTACTAAAACATTACCCTCGGACATTCCTTCCCCACTATCCAAGTGCCATTACATACCCTGTTTGTCACCTGAAAAGGCTCACATCGAGTAAAGATGCTGTGCACCCTACAGCATGGATTCCTACGCAAATTGATAGCTATTATTCCATGAATTAGCACGAGTAGCAAAGGTTGACGGTTATCTTGTCACACCTGCAATATCAAGGGTTCATACTTACTTATTTAATTGCTCTGATTAATTTGTATCATCATGAATTACGGCAAATAATACAAAAGTTACAATAATTGAATGTGCTCACATGCATATGTAATTTGTAAATATTGTTACTATCCTGTATACATTTTACACAATGCAGTATTTCAAACAAGTGTGCGTTTTCGCTTCCATGTAATATATATACTTATTATTTATTCATTGTCATGCACTATATTATGTGTGTGTGTATTACTTATATTTATTTATTTTATGTTATAGTTTTGTTTACATTATTTACTGGTGTAGGTATATTATGATGAATCCCACGCGAATGCACGGCACTAGCAATAATAATATTTCGTAAGAATTCTGGGTTGTATGATCACCTTCCTTCTTTCCTGATTGGCACCTCTTTAGATGGAAAACTAGAACGATATGTAGATATAGTTTGAAAGGAACTTGCGAGGGGTGCTCACGACTGGGGAAATCATCGGAAAAATACTTTAGTCGGGATTGTCGATGGCGGTATCGGACCGACGATTTAGAGTCTCGAATAAGAACCTCACGAGTACTATTATATTCGTATTTCATATTTTCGTAAACGAAGATCATAAACACGACATCCTTGCCCAAGCTAGGATTCGAACCTGGAATGCAGGGTTCGTGGTGTACATTGTTCCATTAGTAGCGAATCGCATTACTATCTTTAGAAGTAAATAAAGGATTACCTGATCTCTGATCACAGGTATGGATCCTTGTCCCCCCCCTCCCCCCGCGCTAGGGACCAGTTGCACGAGGGGTCTTCAACTTGTCAGCCTTTCACCCTTGTCGCATTGTTCAAACCCATAAAAGAAACCAAAGCTTTTTTTATAATATTTTTTATTTTTTTACTTGCAGTATTTTAATGTGAACATTTCTATGTGGTAAGCATTTTGATTTTTGTCTCTACGATAAAAATTACGCCTATTGTGTTACACTAGAATGATCTAGTATTTTATCTCTATTATGATATTTACCGTAATTTTTATCGTAGGAACAAAAATCAAAATGATTTGAACATCGAAATATTCGCATATTAATAATGGAAAGAAAAATATCAACATATCATAAAAAAGCCTCTCTGAAATAAACGTTGTGGTTTCTTTTGTTCATTTGAACAATGCGACAAGAATGGATGGGTAGGCCGAAGACCTAGGATGACTGAAAGGGTTTCGCATTTTGTAATCTTCTCCATCCGGTAGTGAGGACACAGATTGCTCTCACACGTATTGTGTACATGAGTGAACTTGGGATTTTACACCTGTTATAAACCCATTTCCAAGCTGTTGTCTTCAAATTAATTTATTCATCGTACATTTGTTTTACACTACAATAGGTTAATAACGTGATTCAAATTATTTAGCTCAAATTATGAAATGCGTTTTTTTTTTTGCCGAGTGTCTACGATCAGAACTGACCGAGATACGGATCATTGTTTTATTGAATGTAGATATTTGATATGGCTTACAATAACAACAATTGTCTATAAATCGGTCAGTTTTGATCGTAGACAACCAGCAAAAGAACGCATTTCATAACTCGGGCTACATATTTGAACCACGTTATTAATTAATTGTAATGCTACAAAAAAATGTCCGATGAATAAATTACTTTGATCACAATAGATTGGAAAAGGTTTCCAATCTCGCACGTGCATTGTTCCGGCTTGAGCTGGGCCTTTGAAAGGGCAGGTAGCTACCTCGGACGCGGTTGAAAGACGACTAAATCCTCTCCAAAGTCTAACAAAAGTTTACCCCCACTTTCACCTACAAGTGAGTCTCCCCCAACGAGATTGGTCTCCCCCCAAAAACCAAGTTACAATAGTAACCAATGAGAAAAATCTGAAAAATACTTGAAGCCGGCCCTTTTGCGAGTTTTATAGGCGCTTTCTTTACCGACGAAACTCCAACACGGCGATCTGGGACAACTCATCTTTCACCTTAATACAATTTGTAATTTTTAATATTTCAATTGCTGATTAAAATGCATCAATGTGTTATAGTCCGGTCAACAAATCATTCACACAAAAACCCAAGAATAAAAACATTGTATATTGCCAACTACAGATTGTAAACAAAAACAAAAGATGGTAGCTTTTGTTTCTAGACAATCTGTTTTAAAGGCACTGTATTCATCTTTACACGTATTTCACGCCTTGATATGAAACAAACAACAAAAATATGTGATATCCCCCCCAAATACAAAAATTGTAAAAAAAACGGCAGCCAAGCTATCCTTCCAAAGTCTTCAGCTGTGAATGCTGTGAGATATAGAAGTTGAGCCAAGCATTTCATTCTTTCTTCCTAGTTTCTCATTGAAAAGAAGTAATATCATTTCGCCTGTTGATGAGCGCCAAGCCAACCATTTTCGTGGTTAAAAAAAGTAAAAATTTTAAACTCAAAATCATGAAAAAATTACTTGGCCATTGACTTCTTAAGAGTCCTTGTAACAATTTTTTTTTATTATTATTATTATTTTTATTTTTTTTACATTTTTACCGAGTCATTAGCATTGTTGTCGATATTTTTCTTCAAAATGTTTCTGTTTGTTCTGTCTTATCATTGTTGTAACTTTATTTCTACTTTGGTATAGCACAACCAGTCCTCTTCATTCTTGCTTAGTTTAGCTCTCTGGTACAGTCTGTCCTGTTCGTTTGATGCTTCGTGCACCTCTTTATTCATCCATGGATTAGTCTGTTTTTAATTATGATTTCAGTTTTTGGTGCCACGATGTCTAGGCACTGGCCTAAATTACTAAGCATATTTTCGACTAACGTATTTACATCCGTGCTTTCATTATTCCATTGAATGTTCACTAGCTGACTTTGTAGCTCTGTTTTGTCATATTTGAAGGAAAGATATGTTTGCATTCGTAGGCGGTATGGCCCGCGCGCAGGCTATTGACGGCGACGGCAGTGTGCAATATTTTGAAGGATATGACGAAGATAAGGGGTGTGATATTTTGACACTCAAGAAACATTTGTAGGAAAGTTCATACATTCGAGACATTTATTTAGGCTAGGCCTATATTTTAGTTTTTATTTCAAGTAAATCGGGTTAGTTTTGTAGGAGCAGTGAATTTTTCACTCAGATGCGCTCCGCACCCCATTTCGTAAAAAATAAATGGATTTTGGGGGTACCGCGCAGCGATTTTTAATGGAAAGCTGATGGGTTAACACTGTTTTTTGTCAATAAAAGCAATGAAAAACAACCTAAAATGAGTCTAATATTTAATAAATAGTAGTGATTTAGGCCTATATTATTAAAAAATACACTTACAATGTTTCATTTCATTCTGTTTTATTAATAATTGTAAGCTACACGTAGCGAGGAGGAGGAGACCTACGAGGCGTGAACTGGACATTTGTCATCGTAAAAATGAAAATAGCCAATATGGCGGACAGTACTAACCTTTTTCACTAAAACATTCTACCTACAAAACCTTTAACGTTGCTATTTTAAATATAAAGGACTTTCAACGGAAAGTACTTTTGCTTGAAATAGCGAAGTTAAAGGTTTTGAAGTTTCTTTTGAGACTATAACAGCAAAAATGTGATGATTTTATTTTGGATTTTTTTACTATGTTATAGAGGACTCAAATTACCTAGAGAATGCGCTAGTGTCGAGGGGGCGTAGCACTGTCATGGCCGCCTAAGGAGGATACCTTTGTAAACACCCATATGATCCTACACATGTTTTAAGCCAGCACAGTGTAAATAAATAAGGTTTTGAGGGACAAATATGTCGTAGAACCACTTAATGAAGAAGAGGTTTTGTGTGGCTCAATATGAATTCAAAATCTAGTATTTGCAATATTCGCGGTTAAAACCTAACCAGGTAGCAGCACGGTCGTACGCCAATATGGCCGTCCGAAGGCAGATAAAAACACGGGCTGCATAGGGAGCAAGTGCGCTTTTCATGCTTTAAAGCATAATATTTCATTGTAAGCGTCTGTTCAAGAAGTATTTCCACTTTCCAGTAGTTGGGTACGATGGGGTAGGACAATCACTATATTTTGTAACCCTCAGCTGCAAAATAACTAACAAAATTGGAACTTATCTCGTAATTTGGAGAGGCGTATTTTCAGTAATTTTAACTGAATGGTAATACCGCGAATTTATTATGATTATTGGCCTTTACTTAGGCCTATATGATATGTAATATAATATTTTTATGATATGTAATATAATATTATCCCCCCCCTCCCTCTTCTCCCCCCCGCCCAACGGAAGTAATTTTTTGCGGGTTCTCGCGAATAAATTATCAAACTCGATTTGTTATTAAATTTGTGTTTCGTCACGCCATTGAAACCTCTTAAAACATTGTCTTACATTTAAACCCCCCCCCCCCCCCCCCCCAATGTGGCTAAAAATTTAAAGTTTTTAGTTATATATGTATGGCACCGGCCTTCACTAAACTTTATATAGGCCTTCTATTATTAATACGCATAGTTAACTAATTATATTACGCCAAGTTAAGTCCTAGAATTCTTTTGTTGTTGTTTAGGTTCAGATTATGAATAATATGAGCATAATATAATATGAATAATATGAATAATAAATAATTAAGTCTACGCATAATTATTTGCTGTTCACAGCAGCAGTTGGTACAAATCTCTTGGCATATAAGAATAAAAAATCAAGGTAGGATAGTTTACATTCAATGCGCTGCACAAATTTAAAAACTATAATTATGACATATATTATTAATAATAAATAATAATTACAAAAATTCCATATTATATCTATAGAGCGCTCCATCTTCTCATGTCCACTCTGGCGGCGAACGCTGGAAACGCGCTAGTGAGGATAGAATCTACACATGCTATCCTCGCGCGTAAGAAATTAACTAATTGAGATAAGTATTGTGATGTTCTATCGCGCACACAACAAACAGCACCTACATGGAATCTAGTCTTCAACATCATATTTTAACAGAAACATAATTAATTCCGTGAAAAAATGCATTGGAGACACTGAAAACGTAATCAAACGCCGACTGGTTAACCAACTATACCTATACTGTTATTTTGTTAGTTACACATTTCGTACATTGAATATTATCTGTCCACAATCCACCTACCCACTTGCCATTAGAGTGTATATTTGCTGAAGCCACTTATTGGAAGATAAGTGACTGAACACATGCACTGATTCGTTATTTCGTGTAAGGAATCTACAAGAAATTACGGAAACAAAACACATTCCCTCTCACTTAGGTAATTCAGTGAGATCTTAATAAAGAGTGGTCTTCATATTAATATATTAAATTCATACCTAGTTGATAAGACTAATTCATTTTTGGCTTAAAACAATCAGTAGCCCTAGATTATATCACAATAAATGGGCTAAGTCCAGATTTACAAAACCCAACCTTGGCCGGGGATCGAACCCATGCCTCCCAAAAGACCACCGAGACCGCGGTAGTGTATTTGTTGCTGAATTATTGGTGCATTTTGATGTTATAATATAGTGAATATCAAATTCTTATTAAATCACCACTCCCAGTTATATAATCCGCGCCCGGCCAGAGGGAGACCATGGGTTCAATTCCTGTTTTTGTTTATAGTATTTATATTGGTGTTTTCGTAATCACAATAAAACAATCAAATCCCCTCAAGAGTGGGTGAATAAGGTTTAAAAAATTTAAGTATTGCATTTTAATACCTGGCCTACCATGATTCCGAGAAAATTAAGCACAAGACCATGTTGATTTGTTATTCCCAATGTTCTTTTATATTGGTGTTTTGTCCAGTAATTTTTTATTTTGCATTCTAATAATTTAGGAACGCATAATGTTTATTGTTTACTGCTTTATTGTCTTCACTCTTCACAAAGCTTGAGTGGCTTTATTGTTGTTGCTTGAATTGAAACGCTGTGTGCTACTCTAATATTGTATTTTATTCCATAATAGGCCTATCATAGATTATAGAACATAACTAAATATTTTGCTTTGATATTAATAAATTTAGTCATTATATTGATATTATTTCAAAGTATGTTGGACTCTGTAACGTTGTACTCTGGAATAATAACGATAATACTACGGCCACAAAAATAAGCGGTTCATATCAATGTCTACGTTCACAGGCGCCCGACAGACTATATCCGTAGGTATTTTAATTATAAATGCTGATATAAATCTATATAAATACTAGAAATACTTTTAAATAAATAAATACTAGATTTTGAATTCATAATGAGCCACATTATACCTATTCTATTCCCCCAAATCCTTATATATTTACACTGTGCTTGTGTAGGATCATATGGGTGTTTACAAAGGTATCCTCACTCGGCGGCCATGACGGTGCTACGCCCCCGCGACACTAGCGCATTCTCTAGGTGATTTGAGTCCTCTATACCAATTATCAATTATACCATTAATGAGACTTGCATAATGTATACTATGGTTCACAGTATCTTTGGGTTTAGAATGTTGAACCCAAAGACGGTACATAGCTCTTAGCCCGCTTTGGCCCTATACCGCCTACAGCACATCATTGTAAAAAATTAATTACCATTATGGTTTATCGTTTATCGGTTGGTGGTATCCATGAAACTGATGAAAGTTGTGAAAAATGTGTCTCAAGGAATAGGAATAGAACTCCCATCTAACCCACAGTATTGCACGTAATAATATACACATTCAGACTTTTTGTTTCATTACGCATCACAAAAATGTGTATTACTAATTTTATGACCTTTCTTGCTTGCTAAATAATAAACATGATCGAGTAAATTCTTTCTGGAGTTGACCCGTGACGCTACAATATTGCATTGGTTTAACATTGAATGCCGCCATGCAGCCGCCCGGTATCTGCCTTGGAGCAGTTCTCCACTTGACCGCCAGATGTCAGCCACTTTGCTTTTAAACGCGAATAGATTTATAAGAATTTTTTATTAAAATACGTACGGATACATTCTATAGGGCGGGGCGCAGATGAACGTATAAACATTTATTTGAACGAGTGAGCGTAGCGAACGTAGTGATTTCCATTCGACTTAAACGGCCCTAATTGTTTTTCTGCGTGCGTGCATGTGTGTGTGTGTGTGTGTACGTTGAAAATCAGCCGAATCGCTGAACAGATTGCGCTGAAATTTTAAACAGACATCCGGTACGAGTTTATTGAGAACTGCTAACAAAATCAGCAAGATTCATTGCGATTTAAACCTACAAGAAATAATAAACTGAAAAATAGACTTCCAATGTTTAGAAATTATTTTAACGACAATGTTTTAGATTTTGAAAATATATTTTTTGTTTGTTTTTCGCCTGGCCGTGTAATGCCGTGCCCATGCAAGGTCTGTCGAATGTTGGACGTCAAGGTACCCCCAAATTCCGCTCGTAGATTGAGTAAACGTTGCAATATTTTCACGTATTTCGTACTGGCTATGTTTACCATAGTAGGCCCTATTGCCACAGATGATGGACTACACTGCGTTATATGCATTTCAAAACATTATTAATTATTTTTTAAATACAATCTAGAAATTACAAAATCCTTCCCGACCAGGGGATTGAACCCACGACTCCCACATTTCGGCTACAAGGGCGCTTTAGCCAACTAGACTAGGGAAACGCCAAAGTCGTAGTTAGACGAGTGAGCGAGTCATGTGGTGGGTACCCGGGAACATTTGCATTTAAGTTTGATAATTATATTCGTATAAATAATAGGGTATTGGTGGAAATCACTGTGCCGGAGGTTGCTGTTGTTGGCAGTCTTCAACTGAATATTCCGTGTGACTGCCGGGTCTTGCTTGATGGTAGATTGTTGGTCCGGGAGTTGTGTAAAAGTTTAGGCCATAGTTTAGGCCAAAATGCTCCACTGTAGCCTATGATAGGCTATAGGGAGGCCTAAGGTAAGGGGAAGAAAAGAAATGTTACCGGGTACTCAACACATGGCTCACTCACTCGTCTAACAACGACTTTGGCGTTTCCCTAGTATGAACCTTTTATGTTTGTGACTGTTGTATTGTACCAGAGTACAACACTGTTAATGATACTTATAAACTAGGAAAACGCTAAAGTCCCGCCGCGTTGATGGATGAGCTTTTTAAAGTTTTAAGTTTGCTTGGGATATCTTTACTTTTGCAAGTGCTTTGTTTTGCTGCCTACGCATTGTAGGTGAATGTTGTCAAGTTTCTTTTGTTTCTTGTCAATTGGTATTATTTACCGTAAAAAACTTATATTAAAAGCTTTATTTCTATGGATTCTGGCTAACTTTTTCAACTTTTTCTTTCAAAAGGTACTACATCACCATAACCTTAATGTCCATGTATAATATGAGCGTTGAAGCCCCACCCGTTTGGTCAGAATTGGCCCAAATGGCACGAAAGTATCGTACAAAAAACCAAAAATCTTATATTAAAAGCTTTATTTCTATAGATTGTGGCTAACTTTTTCAACTTTTTCTTTCAAAATGTACTAAATCACCATAACCTTAATGCCCATGTATAATATGAACGTTTTAGCTTCACCCGTTTGGTCAGAATTGGCCCAAATAGCACGAAAATATCGCCCAAAAAATCGAAAAAAATCGTAAAAGTACGATATTCATGAGAAATATTTCTTCGATTGTACCCAAAAACGTGGCAAGTCTAAGTTCAGAGATTTCGAAGGTCCTGTCAAATTTTCATCCAGATCGCATATGCCGTTTGCCCGGTAGAGAGCGAACAAACAGACAGAAAAACAAACAAAAAAAAAAAAAAAAAAAAAAAAACACCCGAGCTAAATTTTTTGGGGGGTCGGTGAAATTGAAGTCTTCGCTTCGCTCATCCAATTATATCAATATAATGACAAATTTATTAATATCAAAGCAAAATATGTATTTATATTCTATAATCTATTATAGGCCAAATATGGAATTGAATTCAACACTATAGAGTAGAGCACACAGTGTCTCAACTCTATTAAAATCAAGCAACAACAATAAAGCCACTCAAGCTTTGTGAAGACAATACAGCAGTAAACATTGTGCGTTCCTAAATTATTAGAAAGAAAATATTCAATACGGGACAAAACAACTATATAAAAAGAACATTGGGGTACCAAGACAACATGGGCATGAGCTTTATTTTCTCGGAATCATGGTAGCCTGAGTATTAAGTCATGCATCTACTCTTAAAGGGATTTGATACTTATTGGGCCCTATAATAAAATTGTTATTATGAAAATCAAGATATAAGTATAAACAAAACAGGTATTGAACCCAGGTCTCCCGCTGGCCGGGCGCGGACTAGATTACTGGGAGTGGTGATAATTAAATCTTAAGAATTTGATGAGCATAATAATATCAAAATGCACCAATAATTCTCAGCAGCAAATACACTACCGCGGTCTCGGTGGTCTTTTGAGAGACATGGGTTCGATCCCTGGCCAAGGTTGGGTTTTGTAAATTGGGACTTAGCCCTTTTATTGTGATATAAAAGGCCCACCGATTGTTTTAGGCAAAAATGAATTAGGCTTAATAACTAGGATGAATTTGATATAGGCCTATAAATATGAAGAATATCTCAAAGAAAATTACCTAAGTGATATAGAAAAGGTGTTTTGTTTGCGTAATTGCTTGTGGATTCCAAACACAAAATAACGAAACAGAATATTCATGTGTTACCGACAGTGTTAATTGGGCGCTAAGCGCTCGACTCTGATTCGGGAGGTTACGGGATCGAATCCCGTCGAGTCCGGAATCCTGACTGAAGTTTCTTTCCGAGGTTTTCCTCAGTCGTTAATGCGAATGCAAGGGATGGAGTCCTCTTAAACAGATCTCGGACATCCCTTCACAATTGTCCTATCCGCAACATACCTAGTTCACCTGAAGAGGGGCATATTGCACCCTATAACAGGTTTAATTCTCACGATTAAAAAAATTAGCATGTGTTGAGTCACTTATCTTCCAACAAGTGGCATTAGCATAGATACCCTACACACTAATGGAAAGTGGGTAGGTGGATTGCGGACAGATAATATTCAGAGTAGGAACATAAATAAATAACGGTAGGTAATTGGTTAACTCAGTCGGCGTTTGATGACGATTTCAGTGGCTCAAATACATTTTTTCACGGAATGAACTATGTTTCTGATAAATATGATATTGAAGGCTATATTCCATTTAGGTGCTGCAAGTTGTGTGCACGATAGAGCATCACAATACTGATCTCAACTAGTTAATTTCTTACGCGCGAGGATAGCATTTGTAGATTCTATCCTCCTTTGCGCGTTTCCAGCGTTCGCCGCCAGAGTGGACATGGCGAGATGGAGTGCTCTATTGTAAGGTAACTTGCAGTGGGTACAACATTCTCAGCACGGCAGGTCTAGGCCTTGGCCGCGTCATTCCTCACCACTTATAGCTTAGGCCTACAATTAATAATAAAACAGAATGAAATGAAACATGTAAGTGTATATTTTAATTATATAAATCTCTAATAATAAAATATATATATTTTCAAGTGGTTTTTTGTTGTTTTTATTGGAGGAAAACAGTGTTATAAAACTGGTCCATACCAACCAAAAAAGTGCCGCCTAGGCATTATTTTGTTCACTTTGCAAAAAAAGTTATGGTGCGGCTTTTTAACCTTGTGCTATGGAAAATGAACAAGAAATCTGCTGTTTAAAAAACGGATAGGCGGAAATAGACCGAAGTATAGCTTCCCAATACGAGCCGATGGACGTCACCGCTCATTTGTCATTCCTGTTCTGAGAGACGGACGTAATCATAATTTGAATACATTATGTAAGCACACATAAATGAGCATCTACAAATTAATTTTAGGTGAAATCAGATTAGATGGAGGTTTTATAAAATTTGCAGTTTTCAGGTGTTGCTAAAAAAGTTTTTACCCCACCCATTATGTATCACTAGGCCTATTTCCATCTAACATGTTGATCTTTACAGCATGGCAGGTGGTGACGAACAGTTCTGCCTGAGGTGGAACAACCACCAGACAACATTGACCTCCATATTTGGCACCCTATGGGATGAACAGGAGTTGTTTGATTGCACACTAGCGGCAGAAGGGCAGTCTTTAAAAGCACATAGGATCCTTCTAAGTGCTTGCAGTCCGTACTTCAAAGTAAGTGTTTGTTATTGCCACTTTTTCAAATTATGTAGGCCTACTGTTTTAGATCTAGTGAGTTAGAGGTTTTAGGTCTATGAAACTACTAGTGGAATAAATCATTGAATTGTGTTGATCTAGTGAGTTAGAGGTTTTAGGTCTATGAAACTACTAGTGGAATAAATCATTGAATTGTGTTGATCTAGTGAGTTAGAGGTTTTAGGTCTATGAAGCTGTACTAGTGGAATAAATCATTGAATTGTGTTGAACATTTTTTTATGCCAGTATTAATAGCTTGCTCATTCATAGTCTGGCTGCCGGAGGCAATTCCGCCAAAGGCAAAACATTTTTGGGATTCTGTATTGTGTTTGATGGCCTAAAACGCGATGTGGTGCGACATCTATTTGGATGAGCGTAGCGAGTGAAGCGAAGACTTCAATTTCACTGACCCCTCAAAAAAATTTAGCTCCAATGTTCTTTTGTTTTTTTTTGTTCGCTCTTTACCGAGCAAACGGCATATGCGATCTTGATGAAAATTTGAGGGGACCTTCGAAATCTCTGAACTTAGAGCTGTATTTTTTTGGGTACAATCGAAGAAATATTTCTCATGAATATCGTACCCTTTTACTATTTTTTTCGATTTTTAGCGCAATATTTTCGTGACATTTTGGCCGATTCTGACCAAACGGGTGGGGCTACAACGTTCATATTTCACATGGACATTAAGGTTATGGTGATGTATTGCTTTTTGAAAGAAAAAGTTAGCCAGAATCCATAGAAGAAAGGTTTTAATATGAGTTTTTTGAGGTTTATAAAAACAATTAACAAGTAACAATAGAAACTTGACAACAATCACCTACAATGCATTCAAAAAGCACTTGCAAAGAAAAAGTGGTCCTATGCAAACAAAAAACTTACAAAAAAAATCATCCATCAACGCGGCGGGACTTGAGCGTTTTCCTAGTATAAAAAAAAAAGATTAAATGAAAGCCAATATTGCATCACCAACTTCTTACGTCATAAGAGTTCGATTCTCGGTCAATGTGAAGTAGGCGTAGGCTGGAAGGACTAGGGATGTCAACGGGTACCCGTTACCTGCCTGTTTCTCCGCGGGTACGGGTCCAATTTTCCATTACCCGTTCTTTCCTTTGTCCATCGCGATCTTTTTCACGGAACAAGACAATAGGCCTACATCGAGTCATTATACCCCTCCCGCTCGTGGCTGGCTGCTGTGATCGTAGCGACGAGTGTTTGAGTGAGGTTGTTGAATGATCTGATACGGAATTCGGCGCGGGTTGGGTGGGGGGAGCTTGGAGATAGCGACGAACTATACGATATCAGTTGTACTCGAGACAAAACAGATGCCAATGCGCCGAATTTCGTAATGGTAGTGCAGAAACACTAAAAAATGAGTGTTCTGCCCGGTTGTAATGATGTTTGACTGTATGTATGTATGTATGTTCTTTATTTCATTTAGTTCAGCAGAACTAGTATACATTACACTGATTTCATACATCCAATACAGGACAGTCAAGTAGGCCTACAAACTAAAAGACAATAATAGCAACCTTAAATCTAACAAAATACTAAAATTATTATTTTTTAAAATGTAGACTTAAAATTTTTTTAAACTCCCTCCCCAATGCCCGCAGACGACATCCTTTATCACCACTTAGTTACCGAATGGACACTCCTTTTTCACAAACTCACTCAACTGCTTTTTAAACAAATACATGGATTGACCCTTCACATTATCAGGAATTTTATTGTACATTCTAATGCCACTAGTAAAAAGAGACCTTTCAGAACTACAATTTGTCATGGTTTTAATAAAAAACTGGTTGGCGTTCCTAGTGTTATGATTATGGTTTTCACAGGCCTACAAGTTTGCGATGACTTGAAGCTACCGGTGTGAAGACGGGAAGGGTGTTGTAATTGGAGACTACTCACGCGTGTAAATGACGTCACAAGGCAACATGGAGGAATGAGTTGGGATAAATCCTCATTTCGCAAGTTGTCGCGAACGGCGTATCACTTATCAAGCTCTAACTTTTATTCTAATTCATTATTTGGACAAAACTTAAGAGGAATAATATTAATTAGCAAACATATCATTCCTTCAAATAGCGATTAGTATTTCAAATTTTTAGACACAGCCATTAACTTGTTATTACGATGTACGCATTAGTCATTACACATGAAACAAATATCCGAGTATAAGTTTTCTCAACTTCAATTATTGTCAAAAACTACTGATCGTATTTCGACAATACTTCTTCCAAAAAATGCATATGGCTGTTAAGACAAGAAATAAATTAACTTTCTAGATAGGATGTGCACTGAACAAAAATTTACAGCACATGCTAATATGCTGGGTATGTGTTTTAATCTAAAATACACTCTTTTGACGTGTGGATGAGCCGTGAAAAACTGCACGCTGTATATTAATTAATTACTACATGCTTTAAATTTTTGTTTAGTGCACTTTCTGTGTTGAAAGTTTATTTATTTATTTTCTTAACAGTAGGGATGTGCGAACCCACTATTTTTACTTCAAACTCGATCTCTCCCAGTTAAAAAAAAACGAACTTCGAACTTTACAAAAATTTCGAACTGTATCGAACTCGAACTCAAACCCGAACCCAACTTAAAGGTATATCAAACCGTCATAATAGGTAAAATAGTGATAAGTCTGGACCGGCACCTCCACCAAGAAAGTATGTAACTTCTGAACCGGCACCTCCACCATCCATTTTTTTGTTTTTAAATTTGTACCTGGAAACTGAGAACCATTTTTTGACTTGTCAAATAATATGTGACCGCACACCACCAGAAATTAGTAAAAAAAAAATTTTTTTTTTCGAACTTTGAATTTTTTTGAACTCGAACCGAACTCGAACTTGAAAAAAGTTCGAGTTCGAATTTCGAACGTTCGCACATCCCTACTAAACAGTCAGATGAATTTTTTGAAAGAGTTCTTGTCGAAATCCGATTTTGTCAATTGAAGTTGAGAAAGCGAATAGTCGTTTTGATTATTTTTCATGTATGATGCGTACATTGTAATAACAAGCTAACGGCTGAGTAAGAAAATTCAAAATAATCGCTATTATAAACAATGATATGTTTGCTGATATGTGATTGCGATATATATGCGGATATGTGGGAGCAGAAGACAGAGATGTAGAGATGGAAGAAGCAGATGAGAATGGACCGACCTGGCAAGAAGTGGAGATGGCATTAAAAAGGATGAAGAATGGGAAGACTGCAGGAGTTGACGAACTGGTGGTGGAAATGATCAAAGCTGGGGGCTCAGTTGTTATGCATTGGGTATACAGAGTGATCAGAGTGGTATGGAGAGAATAGTGCCAAGAGATTGGGAGAAGAAGTGATTGTACAGATTACAAGAAGGTGATAGAAAGAAGGTGCACTATAGAGCATTAGCTAAAACTATGTCATACATTAAGATATAAGAAAGGATATTGACAGAAGGTGAGAGTTGAGGTGGACCTATACTGAATGAAGACACTACAGTATGGTTTGAAGGGAAGATCAACCAGACCCGATATTTGTACTTCGAAAGCTATGAGAGAAAGTTGGGAGATGGTAGAAATGAGTATGCTTCGACATCGAAAAGCGTATATAGTGTGCAATGAGGTAGTGTGGGAAGCTTGGAAGAAAGATCTGACAAGGACTGACAGACAGGTTTAGAAGTATGTAAATAGTTGTGAAAGCTGTGTAAAAACACAGTTTGGTTGTCGGGTGGTTCTAAATAACAAAAGGGCTGAGGCATGAGTGTGCTTCACCATGTATAAATAGTGATGGTGAAACAAAAAGGGTAAAGATGGAGGAACGAGAGGTAGGGTTATGTTGTTGCTGATGATTTGTGGCGTGGTCAGACATGGAGTTAGAATGTATGGCGTACGGAGGCGAGTGTGTGGTCGCGGTGTACAAGTTGCAGTTAAATGGCGACATTTTGATTGTTTCTTTGGTCCAAGTAACCAAGGGCCTACCAATATTCTGAAGCAAAGTTTAACTGCTAGTAGTGGTTATAACAATCAAAAGGCGAATAGGCTCAAAAAAAACACGATCGTGGAGTGCTGTTCCATTTGAGCTAGACCTCTTATCTGCACTCGTGGTCAGAGTATGAGGAGGTACTCCAGAGGTACACAGACCTGTGGAAGAGGCACATTGAAGAGGCCGGCATGAAGATAAGCGTGATCAAGAGCAAGGTTGTTACTATGCCAGGAGAAGGAGACGTCAGGAACGATCATGCAGAGATCAAGATTGGAGAAGAAACCCTGGAAGTGGTGGAGAGTTTTGGATACCTAGGAAGTGAAATAATGGCAAGTGGGAAGATGAATTTGTTTTTAGAACAATTAACAGAATTAACAACAGAATACAAAAGGCCAGTAACTTCTACCAATGTGTAAAAGGCCTGGTGTGGCAGGGCTCGACAAATTTTAAAAAATCTACTTGCCCAGACTCAATTCAAGGTTGACACAATAATTTTCTTTATTTTTACATATGTACGACAATTTTCTTTATTTTAACAATAGCCAGGAGTCAATAACCTTACCGACTTTACGTACTGTCCCCCCTTTTTATCATACTCTTGGTCATATTTTACTTTTTTGGCAGGTTCATTAGCTAGGCCTAGCCCAGGGTCCACTAGATACCTAACAGCTGCTGTAAGGTGGGTCTTCGCTCGTACTTCCACAATGTATAAGCACCATTTTATATCTTGAAGTCAAGGCCCACTTGATAATGTGTCTACTGAGTGCGCGCACACATTATCCAACGGACCTTACAGAGATTTCGTAAACAAACAGCAAACTGCAGCTGGACATCAATTTGAGTAGTCGGTTGCACATTTGAATGCAATAAATACATAAATTGGCTACCACTTATATATTCTTTGATTATTATATTTGCAGGTAACATTATGATGTAAATAATTTTAATATCTTTCAACTTCATATCTCAATTTTCATTTGCATAATGGATATTGGGGCCCGAGGCAAACAGCATTGATGTGGTTGGTGAGATAAAGATGAGCCCAAGCCATACTTGCACCATGTATAAACCAAAACCTAATGATTCATTTTAATCAAGCTTGAACTTGAATCTGACCTAAGCCTAGGGCCTCCTAGGCCCAAGGGGCCCAAGAACGCAGTTAACCTCTAGACAGCTCTACGTCGACTGCCTAGGGGCCTGCTACAAGAACGCTTTATTGGGTAAGGTCTAGGCCTTGGTCTATGAAAAATCCCACACAAAGTCTAGCTAGCCTAGGCTTATGCACACACAATCTTTTATCGTGGAGTTGTAACTACAATCTAGCTAAATACAAAAGTAATAATGGTAATAATCCACAATGCCAAATCCTTGCTGTCCAAGATCTGTCAAAACAAAACAAAAACATAGCACATTCTGCTACGGATAATATTACAGAGCGTGTTCGGAGCGGTCCATATTATTTTTAAAACACACGCTATGATATAAAATGGCGGTTTGTTTACATCAGGTGAGAAGACCCAGCTTACAGCAGCTTAGCATAAGTATCTAGTGGACCCTGGGCCTAGCCTAGGCAATGATGGGCCTAGGCCTATCTCATCTTCGTTAATTGTGAGTGGCTTAGTAGCCGTAGGCCGAGACGTTGTAGCTACTTGACTAGGCCTACAGTTAAAAAAGTTCCGTAAATCCATTTAAGAATGGTTCAATATTACGCAATGGTTTTAAAGTGTAAAAAATGGTTGGAATTTCACGAAACTGGAGAAGGTACACAAGTCTCAGGTCTCCATTTTCTCGACTGCTGTGAATACTGAATTATGGGTAAAGTCGATAGGTCGATATCGATCGGAATGAGATTGTAGTGGTGCAGCCTGTGGCAAGTCTTGGAACTACATCGAGCGTCGTCGCCTGTCGATAAAGTAGGTTTCTACTTAAAGGGGTATTTAACCGCTAAACTCAAAAAATATATTTCATTCAGGCTAACTAGTAATGAATTTAGCAATTAACAGAACAATTATTGGGGCCACCATGACCTCCCAAAAAATTGTCAAACATGACATTTTTCGAGCTAGGTCCCATCGGCAAAAATCTCCCATAAGAAATAACATGGGGACGATCTTTATGCCCCGTGACCTTGAAGGATTTTGATCCAAAAAAATATTGGCCACTATTGACGTACTCGACAGCCTTTTCTGTAAATTCTCTATATTTTGTTTTGTAATTTGGGCAAGTAGTTCGGTCAAAATATGCTGATTACCAAGATGAGGTGTGATTTTCGAATGCATATTTTTGCGTGTTTGAGGGTATATTTGTGCCCAGTTTCAAAACACGATGTTATAAAGGGGCATTTTAGATTGGTACTATGCTCTAGTATCTATGTGGACCAAAAACGAAGCAGGTTAAAGCCGATTTAGGAAATTTTCCAAAACACCAATTTTCGCCAATTTCTGGATCAAAAAAATTTTTAAATTCGTGTTAAATCACAGTTACAAGATATAATTTTTTAAACGGTCATTTAAGTGTAGTATTGTGCTATAGATCACGTGGTAAAAAATAATTTTTGGGGTTTTTAGCCCCTTTAAGTGAAATCTTACGCGATTCGAGTTTTAAACCAAATTTGTTGGTTGCCCGTACGGGCAACTAACTATAAATTATGGTTGCCCGTGCCTGGAGTGTTAGTTGCCCCGGGCAACTCGGGCATAGGAATTTTAGAGCCCTGTGTGGGATAGGGAAATACCCATAAAGTGCAAGATGACACTATACAAGACCTACTTCATACCGATCCTCACATTTGTTACTGTAATGAAACTGTATGAATTGAAAGCGATGGATGAATGCGGAGAATGAAATTGAATGAATGAATTGTGTGGCTCGTTGGTCTTGTGTGTGGCTCGTTGGTCTTGTTGTGTGGCTCGTTGGTCTTGTTGTGTGGCTCGTTGGTCTTGTGGTTAGCGTATCTGCTTCCAATGCAGAAGGTCCAGGGTTCGATTCCCGCTAAAGTCAGAAGTTTTTTAACTTCTGATTTGGACTTCAGTCCATCAGTTCTTGTCTTAGGAGTTTGTAAACGGTGACTTTGGAGCCGTCCTAGCAACGAAGCACATAATAAATTCAGAGTTGTTCTGAATCGGCCTTGTTGATTCTGGCGTTGATTCGCGGGTGTTCGCACTGTCCATACCACTGATTGCTATATTTCCTATTAAAAATATCGATCTTTGGTTGGTTATCGCTCACTCGTCGATTGCGTCGGGGCCTGCAGGGTTGGCTTGGTCGCTTTGATTTAAAGTCCCCCACTGAAAATCAGTTATATAACTGAGTGGGTAGACTCTAAATAAAATGTATTTATTATTTATTAAAGACTAGGTAAATTGTGTAAATTGTCTATCATAATTTCAAATGTTTGTTTTCAATTAATTATGTGTAATTTTCATCAGGCCAATTACTTTGTGTTTTTCATTAGGCCTTCATTATCATTTGTATTATTATTCGTAGTATTAGGTTGGATGGAAGATAAGGTTTCACTAGCCTTAATCCCGCCTTACAATAAAGACCTTAATCAAATCAAATCAATATGCGGCAGAAACCTGGACTATGGGTGATAGAGAAGAAAGCCAAATACAGGCGGCGGAGATGAGATTCCTGAGGACCACAGTGGGCAAGACAAGAAGAGATGGAGTTAGAAATACAAACATCAGAGAGATGCTTGGGGTGGAGAAGTTAGGTGACAGGATGGGAAGGACAAGGCTGAGATGGTTTGGGCATATGAAACGAATGACGGAAGAGAGGATGCCCAGGAGAATGTATGAGAAAAGGATTGAAGGAGGAAGAAGAAGGGGGAGACCAAGGAAGAGATGGAAGGAGACCATAGCAAGAGACCTACATAATATAGGAGAGAGCTGGGAGGATGTAGCAGAGACACGATTGTGGGAGGATAGAAAGAAGTGGAAAAATTTGGTTGCGAAACCCGAGCTGACCCTGCCAAATGTAGGAAATGGCAATGGATAATGATGATGATGATGATGATGGATTATGTTTGCTAAATATTATTCCTCTTAAGTTTTGTCCAAATAAAGAATAGAATAAGAGTTAGAGCGTGATAAGTGTTGTGCCGTTCAACAGACGTAAACTTTGGAAATGACTAACTATCCCAACTCTCGTCATTTGACCTGTCGATCGTTTTAAGCTCCGCCTATCACCAGTCGCCAATTGGTTCGTGAGAGACCACAGTTCGACTGGTCGCACACAGGATAAAAACGGCATAAAATAAAAATTGTTTACTGATCAAGGATAATTGGTAAACGTGTACATGTACCATCCCTAATTTGGTGTGAAGTGAAAGATGAGACAACAAGAAGTGGAAGATCACTTTGAATGAACTGATCCGGAAGTAGTGTGCGGAGAGTGAGAGTATATGCATCGAGTTTGACCTTGAGCAGCCTACGATCCGGTTTCCGTTGCATATGCATATGCACATATGCGCATTGTTTAGGCCGAGATGCCTATACCGAGATTTTAAGTGGACTGTAATTATTAGCTTTTTTTATAGAGCAAAGAGAACAAGGAAGAAATATAGGAAATAAATGCATAAGAGAACTTACGTGAGAGCGCAGGTACTTCCTGCAGTGAATGACTGCCCACGACGTCGTGCGGTTCAGATGTTGGCGAAAATTCGTGACGTGCGCGTCGCGACGTCAGTGTAACAGACGTCGTGAGGGACAAGATAGGGTGAAAGAGCTGGCCAGTTGGAAGAATAAAGAAGAGAGAAATAAAGAAATAGCAAACCGTAGCGGTTGATAAATGTCACAACACAGGCGAAGTCACTGCAAACACAGTGCAGATACGAGAGCGTAAGAAAACTGGATTTGCCCAAATATGGGCGAGAGAGATAACAGAGAGCGACCTTTCAGAGACGACAGCTAGTCGTGAACTGAACTAAATATGAATGATATGCGAATACAAACGGAAGATAAACAGAAAACGAACGTGATTGGCTGACCAAATCACATGACAAAACCGGGCAAAACCACTCGAGTAAAAACCAAATGAAAAGAAGAAAAGTTAAATACAATGAAACTAGCACTAAATAAAGCGACGAAAACACAAAAAATATAATCGGTGCGAACACGCATTTATGTATGTAGTCCTACCGGTAATCAATCAGTGATTCCTTTCCGCTTGATGTACCGTAGTTGCTCCGATCCCATGAATCGCGAGTCATCGTACACTAAAACATACGTGCCCTTTTACATATATGCAACTGCCAATGATTTTCTGAATCATTTGACACCCATGACGATAAATCAAACATTTACTACCCGCGGGTATCTCCGGTATTGATCGCGGGTACCGGGGTACGAAAACTTCCGGGTATTGACATCCCTAGTAAGGACCGCGCCGCTAGGCCCTAGGACCTTGCTTACGGTCTAGCACTGCAAGCTCAATTAGGCCTACCACCTGCTTGATTTATGTCTTTTTTCTTGAGGATGGGCAAAATTACTGTTTTTTCATTTTTTATAATACAGTAAGATCTCTCTTATCCGAGTTGAATGAGACCGGGGGCACCTCGGATTTGCGAAAAACTCGGATGGCGCGTTTCATTTGTTTATTTGCTCTCGTAGCATAGCCTGATGTGGTAAAATGATATATGACACATGTAATGGATAAAGGAACATAAAATACACACGATACACTTCGTGGAGGGTATACTAAATGATTTAATAGCTTGTAAATCAAGCTCACAAACACACGTAAACAATTAGGCCTACATGTCGTAATAAAAACGTAAGTCTAGGCCTAAACTCGACGCAGTAGGCCTAGGCTAGGCCTAGCTCTCTTTCTCATGTGGGAAAACCTCTCACTACTATATCCCGCGCTGAAGCTCTCGTCGCAAGATAAGCCTGGAAAGAAAGAACATAAGCCCAGGAATAACAATCCTATGCGTCGTGATAACGAATTTCGTGAATCGGTTGAAAGATGATTGCATTGCGAATTCTTCTTCTTCACCCAACCATCTTTGTCAGTCAGCTGTGAGTGTGAGTTGGTTGGATCGTACGCGCATCTCGTACTGCGCACACGGCAGTGTCCAAGATTTATTGCCGCATCTTTCTCTCTTGCACTCACTCGTGGCATGGGCGCGACTCGCCGAGACGGACGGAAGCACGTGGTAGCTTACAACGCGCTCTGTCGTCAACTCCAGTTACTCTTTAGACAGCGGGCACGCTCCGCGGGAAAGACCGCAACCACGTAGCGCGTAATTTAAACTGGTGAATTATCTTAAAATCGTCTCCGGGTAATTTCTGGAACCGGGTACCCGATGTCATCCCTACTCGTAAGGCATGCCTACAAATGTATGCGAGTACATTTAAAAAAGTGCGGCGCGGCGTCTGTAATTATTTTTATGTTTTATTTACGTTTTTAAAACTTTAATTTTTTTAATTTTTTTTTTTTTTTTTTTTTTTTTTTTTTGGGCGGCTCGGTTAACACGGAACATCGGATAAGAGGAGATCGGATAAGAGGGATCTTACTGTAATAATAAAAACTACTTTCGTTTATAGGGCCTATTCTGATTCCAACCTAGCAGATGACATTAGTGAGATGCTCGATGAGTTTCACGATTTCATTATTATTTCTTATCAATATCAACCACAAGTCTAACGCGGGAAGCGAGTTCAGTGCATTGGAAGAGAATGTCCCCATAAGAATAGCATTGCGCTATTTTTAAAACGCTTGTATCTTTTGAACGAGAAGTATTTAAGAAATATCATTCATAGTACGTGAATCACCTTTCTTTTCTTACATTTGATGCATTTAATTTATAAAAGTCGCAACAGAATTTGAATAAACGTTGTTGAAACACATGTATGTTTCGCGTTTTGGAGCGATTCAATGGAAAGAGACGCACAGTAGAAAAGAGAGAGAGAACCAACGCATGCGCACGGCCGACTAGCGAGGAGCAGCTTTGTACGTACAGCATCCAAGTGCACGGCGAGCTCGGCTAACCGACATGTTTGTTTCTTCGATTCAACAGCCAATCACGGAGGATCGGCGCGCGACACAGATGAAAAATGCAAACATCATCTTGTTAAACTCGAACTCATTTAAATTCTAAACATGGTGTTAATATTCTACTATATGTGATAGGGCCTAGATGAAGAAAAGAATGGTTAATGACGTAATGTGAATGATATTTCTTAAATACTTCTTGTTAAAAAAAAGATACAAGCGTTTTAAAATTAGCCCAATGCTATTCTTATGGGGACATTCTCTTCCAATGCACCGAACTCGCTTCCCGCGTTCGACTTGTGGTTCCCTATTAGTTCAGGAGATATAGTCAAAACTCAAAACAGTGTGACGCGGCGCGCATGACCCGCGTGACCTTTGACCTCCATTTAGGGGTGTACCGCCATCTGCACCAAATGCCGAAATGCACACAATACAGGGATGATGGAATGGTAATTCAATAACTGAATCATGCAAACTGGAGGGTAATATCTCTATTAGTTCAGGAGATATAACCAAAACTGTGCGATGCTGCGGGCATGACCCGCGTGACCTTTGACCTCCGCCTACCGCCACCTGCAACAAATGCCAAGATGCACACAAGGTAGATGACATTCCTGACGTTCATACAAACATTTTGATACCTGTGTGCTGCTTCTACTCAAAAAGTTTAGCAAAATCGGTTTCTAGAGGTCTTTTTCAGGTCTGCCGCCAGACTATAAGGAGATGGTAATTCAATATTATTAGGCCTACTTTTCTTTTAATCTTTTTTTTCTTTCTAAAGATAAGATGAATGATGTCGCCTCAAATCGCGCTTTAGGCCACCAAATATAACACAGAACCCCAAAAATTTGCTGTCTTCGGCGGATTTGCTAAATTTATTTGAAAAAAACAGGTAAATAACTACATTTTCCGGATGTGAAATAATGTGAAAAATATTTGAAATTTATTTCACAAATGGCTAGGACCACCCCTCTGCAAAGGCAGTTTTTGAAACAGAAAATGCGGCAAAAAAGTAAGATTTCAATTGGGTTAGTAACAGTAGCCTATAGGCCTATTTCTTGTTTAATTTGTATTATAACTGGGGTAGGTTGAGATTTCTCCTTTCCTTGGCCTAGCCTAGTTAGGCTTCCTTTTTCCCTTTATGAAAAATATCATGCAAACTCCCGTGGTTCTGCTTCTGGCTGCCTCTAAATGCTTTTTCACTTTTTTTGCAGCACCTTCTTTGTCAACACCGTGAAGGAAACACCATCTTCATTTTGAATGATGTCAAGTTCAAAGAGTTGCGTGCTCTTGTTGACTACATGTATAAAGGAGAGGTGAATGTGTCTCAAGAAGATCTACAAGAGCTGCTGAAGGTTGCTGAGAATCTCAAGATAAGGGGGCTCTCCGATACTGCTGAGAAATATGATGAACCAGTGTTAGCTCCGCCACCGCCGCCTCCACCACCTATAGTTTCCCGCTCTGGGCTTACGATTGAGCCACGGTAAGTACTATTTTTTAGGGCTGCCCAACAATATCAATAATTAGATACGATATCGATATGAAGAAAAAAATTTGATGTTGATATAGAAATGTACCTACAGTAAAACCTCTATTATCCGAGGTAGATGAGACCGGGTGCGGCTCGAATTAAAATGATATACGTACCATTAAAAGAACATAAATAAACAGCCTCTCAGTGATGACATCGGCTGCCTACTGCTTTGCTGATGGATTGAATGTGTGGTCTCATTACCTTATCTCATAATGTAAACAAAACAACTCGGGGAGAGTCTTGGCCCGAAGCCAATTGACTGACTATAGTGAGGCGATACGTAGTTCGTGGTGGGAGGAGGAGGGCCGGTGACGGTTATCTCCGCGTCTGTCATTGACTGGATGTCCCGATGCAATGTTTATTTCTTCATAATCATAGCCAGCCTCTTTCATGCTGTCTTCAAGGCCATATTTTGTCTCTTTCCCTCCTTCTCTTCTCTCTCGTCCGCCGTCTTTGAGTAAGGTCGCGGCGGCAAGCACTCGCAAAGACACTGGCTCAACACTCTCTGGCACCCTACCCTCTGCCCCCGCCCCCAAACCCCCTTACAACTCGCGCGCTGTGCAATTCTTACGTGGCACGTCATTGTAGTAAACAGCATACTGCATGGCATCCAGATGTAAAGAACACATTTCGGTTTAATTAAAAATAGAAAAGCGCGCCTAAACCAGCTCGGATAACACGGCATCTCGGTTAATCGGAGCTCGGATGAACGAGGTCTTACTGTATATAGATCGGAGAAGGGTTGACAGGTTGGGAAAGAAAAGAGAACATAAATCCCAGCCTGAAGGGCTGGGGGCAACAAAACTTTTCACCTGCTGATGACAACTCTAGCTAATTTAAAGTTGTTACCTTAATCCACGACGCGTTTCGTCCTTCTGGGACTCATCAGGCGGATGGACAGTCTCTCTCGTTGCCACGGGCCTTGGTTCAAATCCAGGTTAACCCATCCGCACCAGCGCCCCAAAACGCTAGCGCGCCCACGGAAACCGCGCACTTTTGCCCTCTGCACATCAAAGTTGCAGCGTAGTACAGTAAGAACGTAATCAACATCATTACTGTCACTATCACTTATTATTACTGTAGCATTATTTCTAGGCCTAGGCCTGTTCACAACTAACAATACACGAATTTGTAGGGCTACGAGTACGACCCTCGTGATCACGCCCATTCCTAACCTCAATGTTACTCCTACGCATACCAACGCACATTTCTTCTTCGCTGTCACTTTCACTTACTATATCTGCACCGGTTCTACGCATACAATTAAAATCACAACCTTCACCATCACTATCAATGAAATCTGATCGAAGAACATCCAAAAATTGACTGATTTAGGATTGTTTGTGCCGAGAACGACGCTTTGATTGATCCGAATCTGCCATTATTGACAGTAGACAGGCGCGTAAGTTTCATGTCGATAACAAAGTCGATTGTAGCTTCACGTTTTTGCCGTAAGAGTACCAAAGAACACCACTAGATGTCACTACATGCTTGACGCGGGAAATACAACAAAAAGTACAACAATTGGCCGATAGGAGCTTATACAACTGCAGTTTGAATGGAAACGCGCGTAAATGCGGACCAGTCCGCTTATGGCTTCCGTGGCCAGGCTATGATTTTATTTTATTTATTTATTTATTTAACGTCTATCCTATTCAGTTATAAAAACTGATTTACAAAGGAGGACTACTAGTCCGCTTACGGGTGCAGATGGGTTAAGACATGGTTGTTTTGTCGCCCAAGCACCAGAGTCTAGGAGGGAAGCCCCCTCACTGGTTGTGCTGTTGTGTGACTTTCCACCCTTCCTGTCTCTAACCCTTTCTCTAAGTATGAATGAAGAGGCACCCTGGCCGAGCAACAACAGAAGGGGCAGCTTTTCTCTTGTTGCCAAGGGTCCTGGTTCGAATCCAGGGTAAGTCATGGATGTTTTGTCTTCCGAGCACTAGAGTTGGGAGGGAAGCCCCCTTACTGGTTGTGCTGACGGTGTGGCTCAGTATGAATGGTGTTTGAAGTAACCTTGCTGATGATGACAACATGCATGCAGAATTTGCTTCTTGCGTGGCCCTACCACAGGTTTGGTTATGTGTTGTGAGTTTTGTTTGCATGTAGTTAGCTGATTTTTAGTGGCCACCATCCGCCTGATGAGTCTCAGAAGGACGAAACGCGTCGTGGATTAAGGTTACAACTTTTAATTAGCTGCAGTTGTCATCAGCAGGTGAAAAGTTTTGTCGCCCTCAGCCCTTCAGGCTGGGATTTATGTTCTCTTTGCTTTCCCAACCTGTCAACCCTTTTCCGATCTAACTAGCTGATAGGCATTTTTCACACTAGAATCTTACTGTTTATAGTTTTCCTTTAATTAAAAAAAAAATATATGTAAGCCTTCTAAACCAATAAAATAAATTTACAAATAAACTTATGTTGAAAAACATAAATGTGATAGGCATATGAGTATTACGTACAGTTCTAGAAATGCTTCATGCGGCAGTGAGTTAACTGGTTCTGCAGCACTGTCCCCCTTCCCCCCCACGCCACCAACTCCATAGTGTTAACAATATATCGGGACTCGGGAATTATATGTTAACGTTACGCCGGGACTCAGGATGCAGGAACTAGTACAGGTTTACAGATTACTAGACAGACGATGTGATATTAAACACAATTTACTTACGTACGATCAGAGTTCACAAGTACAGATTACAACAGTTCTACTGACTGACGCCATCCTTGGCGGTAAAAACAAAAACTAGTAGGCCGTGACTTCTTCTTCTTCTTCTTCTTCTTTAGAAGTCACTGGATTGTAGAACTCACACTCGGTCATTCTGACAATTTAATTGTCCTCAATTAAGAATTTTTATTTGATATGAGTGTGAACAACATATGATTAGGTAATTTACAGATCAGAAAAATATATGACAATTTACTAAATTATACTTTCCATCATGAGACATAATTATTACTAACGTCATTTAGTTTCTATGACAAAAATTGTTCCATGTGATTAAAATGAACTGTGTCAAGTGACAATTATACTAAATATGAATAATATTTGTTACAACCAACGATAAGGTTTGTAGCTCTAGACGTAATCCTCCAGGTGGACTGGTCTCTTCCGTATCCTTGAAGCAGTTCTTCCTTCAGGAAGGGGCTCGACGTGGCGGACAACAGGTTGGCGTACAGACGTAATCTTCCCCTCACGGTCATTGGAAGGTTCGGTGTTAGGCTGAAGTTCAGCTGGCTCAGGATCTGGAACAGTAATTTCATCCTCCCCATCGGATGGTTCACCATTGTCAACAGCGAACTTGGTCCCCCATGACTTCAGTTGGTCTGCACTGGCCGTGGTTGCGTAACATCTTCCTTCAGGGTCTGTCGTCAGGTCGGCTACTCTGTATGTATCTCCTGACAGACGTTTAGTTATTACCAGGGGCCCACGGAAACGGGGTTGGGTCTTAGTAGGCAAACCGGTGTGGACAGGGGCACGTTTCATTATCACCATCTCGCCTACATCATAGGCCGGGCCTTGGTGACGTCCCTTGTCATAACGTTGCTTCATAAGAGTTTGGCTCTTGGCGATATTGGTTAAGGCATCTTGGCGGATTTTCTGGGGTGGTTGCCACTCGACATTACCGCTCCCTTGGGTAACGACTCGTTCCACTCCGTCATTAAAATGCGGCTGATACCCAAACAGCATTTCGGCGGCAGTGCGATTCGTAGCTTTGTTATAAGAGTTATTTAGGTCGCGCTCGATTGACATCAAGTTTTTATCCCAGTCTCGGTGATTTGGGTCATTGATAGCTACCATTATTAGGGGTATTAGTGTCCGGTTTACGCGTTCTATTTGACCGTTCGCCCGCGGATTCCTTGTGGCGTTCAGCACATGGTTTATTCCTTTCGTCGTGCAGTATTCCTCGAAAGCATGCGAGGTGTAGCATGTTCCTCGGTCACTGATGATCCTGTCGGGAAGTCCTCGTTGGCATATCAGGTTATCCAAGCTCTCCAGTACTTTCTTGGTAGACGTGTCGGGCACAGCATACAAATGAACGAATTTTGTTAAATTGTCGATTGCCAGAAAAATGTACTGATTGCGTCGGGAGCTTTTTACGAACGGACCTAGATGGTCTATGTTAATGGTTTCGTATGGCCGTGTCCCAGCCGGTATCGGATTTAGGAAGCCGGGTCGCTTTCCCGTACGGTTTTTTGTGACTAAACACTCGAAGCAGTGTGCGATGTGGTGTTTTAGGTACCGACGAGCAGATGGAAACCAGTAATTTTCATACATTTTTGCAAGTGATCGATCTACTCCAAAATGTCCAGAAAGATCGTGACTTTTTACAGCGATACTCTTCCTCATCGTGTTAGGTATTACGAATAATAATTTTTCAGTCTCGTTGATACTTATAGGCTTAAACAATCTGCCGCGTTTGAGAACAAGGTCTTTTGTGCGCATTTTCTCGTCCTTAGTACGACTTTGTGGGTTTTTTTCTAGAATAGTGATCACATCCCGTAGTTGTGCGTCACTACGCTGCATCATCAAAGCTTGATCGGCGACGTCCATCGTGTAGAACACATCGAGTCGATCTCCGATGATCTCGTCCATGGTGTCTTCAGTAGATTCATCAACTGGACAACGGCTTAGAGCATCAACGTGTTGCATTTTCTCACCGGGACGGTGCTTTATTTCAGTTATCGAGTACTCTTGTAGTAGGTTGTACCAACGGGCAATTTGCGGATTCAAGGTACGTTTTGCGTTGAGGTATACCAACGCCTGACAATCAGTGATCACGGTGAAATCAATTGGTAAGAGGTATTGGCGTAATCGGTTCAGGCTCCATACGATAGCCATTAGTTCAAGTTTTGAAGAGTGATATTGTTGTTCGGCAGGATTGGTTTTCTTAGATACGCAGTATACTAGATGCATCTTCTTATCATCTCCTTCCTGCATTAACATGCCGGCCAATCCGAGTGATGAGGCATCGGTGTGCACTTCAGTACGAGCTGATGGGTCGTATAATGCCAAGCTAGGAGCAGAGGTTAAGGCATTCTTCAGGTCGTTAAAGGCTTTCTCTTGTACGGTAGTCCATTGAAACGTCTGGTTCTTCCTTGTTAACTGGGTTAGAGGTTCAGCTCTGATAGCATAGTGCAGAATGAATCTTCGAAAAAATCCCGTCAAACCTAGCCAACTTCGCACCTCGTGTACATTTTGTGGCGTGCGGAAATTTTCGATAGCTGTTATTTTTCTTCTTCCGGGTTGCAGGCTTGTTGTGGTGATAACATATCCTAAATAGTCCACTTGTTGCTTGCCAAATTCGCATTTTGACAGGTTGCAAGTCAAGTTTGCGGCTTGCAATGCTTTGAATACGAGTCTCAGATGATCTAATTGTTGTGTCCAGGACTGGGCAGGAACCAGAATGTCGTCTAGAAAACATAGAGCTATTTTGTTACGCAGGTCACCCAGGGCTATATTCATGGTCCTTTGGAACTCGCTAGGCCCATTCGTGAGACCAAACATCATACGATCCAGCTGTCCCGTAGCATCCGGTGTGATGAAGGCAGTCTTTACCTTGGCGGATTCTATCATAGGTATTTGCAGATAACCGCAAGCGAGATCTAGTACAGTGTACATTTTATTGTTGGACAAGTTTTCTAATATATCATCGATGTTAGGCAAAGCGAATTTCATTTTCACGGTCTGCGCATTTAGACGTCTGTAGTCTACTACTAGCCTATACTCTCCAGTCTTCTTACGAGTTAATAACACTGGACTCGCGTAAGGCGAGCGAGTTTCGGTCACGATACCATTTCGTTTCCATTCGTCAACTATCTTACTTATTTCCATGCGCTCATGGGCTGTAGTCTTGTATGGTTTACAGGTTACTGGCTGACTACCAGGTTTTTCGATTATGTCCATTGCGGTTAAGTTTGTACACCCTAACTCAGACATATTTAAGGCAAAACAACTCCGAAATTCATTCACAAGTTTGAGTAATTCTTCTTTTTCGGCTTCGGTTACCAGTGGTCCGGTGTTCAACTCCGCAAGTGTGATTGGACGGGGGTTATCAACTACTTGAACGTGTAGCATCTCGTCTACCAGGTCGCCTCTGACTAAACATTGACCTTTTTTCAATACGAGGGTTGTGTCAGTTGGGTTTTCTACAGATAAGGCAAAAGACTTATTGGACGGTACTTCGATAAGTTGGTGGTGCAATTCATCCTTGCCACAGATTATGGTTTGAGGAAATTCAGAAGTATTACAGATCGAGTGGGTTGTTTCTACATGCACAAAGTTTACTGTGTTACTTAACAGGGTAGTATTTTCTGTAATTCTCAGGGTAACTCGGTGGTCAGGCATTGTTACATTGAAGTTGCTAAATAGCTCGTCGTCTCGGTAAGTTATTATTAGTTTATCATCCACCTTTGCATATACTATATTAGACAGATCGAGCCATGTCCTACCTACGAGCATGCTTATAGATAGAGCTTGGTCGGGTACTACAAGGATCGGTGCGTTACCTGAAACGCCATCGATTGAGATGTCTCGTGTTACTTTGCCCAGCGGCTTCACGGCTTTGTCAGCGTTACCAAATCCGTACAATGCTGCGGTAGACTCTTCAAGGACGAAACCACATTGTAGGGCTGCAGATGCTTGCATGACGCAACTTGCAGATCCTGGATCAATCAAAGCTTGAACTTCATGCTTACCAATTACAACTGTTTTTAGGTACTTACTTAGGCCTACGTTACTTCCATCTTGTTCTATTTGGTTGATTTGTCCACGTTGTGGATTGGCAGATACGGTGGCGGGTGGACTAGTTGGGCAGTGCTTCTGGGTGTGACCCTCTTGTTGACACTTCATGCAGTACCTTACCCTCTTTGGTTCAGGACAGTCTCGCGACACGTGACCATAACCGTTACAGTTGAAGCATAATGGTTCACCGCTCACGTTTCTATGGGGCAAATATTCTTTAAATGGATGCTTTCTCGGCACAACAGGCAAGTTATGGTTGTTCGTAGTCGAGGGTAGTCTTGCTACAGGCAGGTTTGCAGGCGGGTGAGGTTTTTGGTATTGCGATGGATACTTAGTTCCCGTGCGGGTAGGTCTGTTCTCGGATTGTCTGGTAGTTCCTATTCGATCACTTCGTTCTGCTTCCACAGATTCACACTCACGTAGGTCGGCTAGTAACTCATCTATGTTGTAATGTTGTCTTGACATAAGCTGCGAGCATAGCTGTCTCGACCATAACCCTATCACGATTTGTCGTTTTGTGTCATGAAAGGTTAGTTCCATGTCTTGACATAATCTTGCTTTTTCATGAAAATATGTGTGAGTGTTCTCACCTCTAAGTTGGGCTCGAGCCTGGAGACGTTTCCACTTTTCTGGAAGTCCAAGTGTTCCCACAAATGATCGCTTAAAAGCTTCCTTGAATGCTTCCCAGGTGTGTATCTCTATGCTTTTACGGGCATACCAATGGCTTGCAGCGCCTACTAAGTGTGTCCTGGCAGACTCAAGAAGGAATGCATCTGGCCAACGATGCAACATTCCGATAGTCTCAAGCGAACGTAGCCATTCGGAAGCGTGGCTGCAATCACCTTCACCATTGAAGTTTGTGATGGTTTTCGCGAGGTCAGGCATAATTTGGTATGATTCGTGATGCACTGGACTAGGTGTTTGGATCGGCGTAGCTTGGGTAGGCATATTTCGGATAAGGGTCGTCATCATTTCGTCTCGTCTTCTATTCTCATCCATCATGATCTGGAGTAACTGAGTAGTTGTTAGTTCGGATTGTGAGGTTATATTCGGACTATTTCGGTTTGCAGATGATGTTTCAGCTTGGTTTTGTTTTAGGTTTTGGCCTATTTGGGCTGCGGCGTCACACAATGTCGCTAGGCCTAGGTTTAACTGGTTGGTAGGGCTACCCATGATTCAGGTTATATCCCACTTCTGAATATGTTAACAATATATCGGGACTCGGGAATTATATGTTAACGTTACGCCGGGACTCAGGATGCAGGAACTAGTACAGGTTTACAGATTACTAGACAGACGATGTGATATTAAACACAATTTACTTACGTACGGTCAGAGTTCACAAGTACAGATTACAACAGTTCTACTGACTGACGCCATCCTTGGCGGTAAAAACAAAAACTAGTAGGCCGTGACTTCTTCTTCTTCTTCTTTAGAAGTCACTGGATTGTAGAACTCACAATAGGGTAATGCTAGTAGTGTCCTAAATTCCAAAACGGTCCTCAATTTCTCCTGCGACCCCATACACGTTCGCTCCAGGCATTTTAACTCTACTATCATCATCGCGCCTCAGCCAACAAATTTTCGGATATTACCCCTTCCAACACCCCTTCCAACACCTCTTCCCTACAACAGTCTTGTGCTGCTTTGTTTTGTTTATGTTATGTGATAAGGTAACAAGACCACATCACACACAACGTCCCCGGGACTTGTTGGAGGTCCTATTGAGTTTAATCTTTACCGCTAGATAACGGAAGGTTCCGCGCGTAAGAATATGTGGGCGACTTCATTACAGTCATCGTGTAGCACACTTTTATACATCGATTAAAACCAGCTGTTTGGTAGGGGTGTGCAAGTAGCATATTTTGAATTCGAGTCGAGTATTCCTTTAGATACTCTAGTATCGAGTTGGGTATTCATTTCAATTTTTAATTTTTTTATTTAGTACCATAGGTTTGGAACACAATGATTTTTCTGTTGTAGACATTTGTAGCTTTGCAAAATGTGGCACCCTAGCCTACCACACTAACTGCCACACGTACTGGGCACCACTTTGTAGCTTTACAACCTGGTGGCTCCTGAGCCTACGACAAGGCACACTCTGAAAGCCCTACGTTAGCTAGCTACTTCATCACTTTGCCCGTTTTTAAGCCGACCAGCGCCAGGGTGTCTTATGCCCGCAATTTTTCCTAAAATTACTTTTGGTCGGCAAGTGACGTCACTAACGATTTGCCCTCCGACTAGCTCATTAATGAGACTCTTAGTATGAGAACCCAGCCCTAGCAGAACAGATACAAGCACAGAACACCACAGACAGGGGCTTAGCACCGCCTGGGACCCTACCCAATGGAGGTAGGTCACCAGCCTTACCGCGAGTGCTAGCGTTGAGCCGCGTCGCCTCAGGATCGCCCCGCCAGCCGCCAGCAGGTCTCGTGCGCTCGTGCTTAGCCTAGCTTGGCGAGTCCAAGGCCGCTGACTAGTGGACTGACCGTCCTCGGTGATACTAATTTATATTTGACGTGAGTTGGGAAACAAGGTGTAAACATGCGCTACGTGAAAGTAACGAAGGTTTGAAGTTAGTGGATGTATCTGCAACAGTGAATTTAAGTTGAACAATGAAGTTAAATTTAGTCTAGTGAAGTTACTATTGGATCCAATGCAATACCTTGAGTGACACTAATTCTAGTATACAGGGTGGTTACATAATAAATAAACAATACAGCATTGCTGGCTACTCAACACTCTCTCTCTCTTTCCATCTTCCGATTCAGTTCCTTTGTCTTCCGTTGAACTCGCTTGAGGTTTCCGACGGGAGGTTCGCGTAGTCACGCGATGCGATGAGGGTCCTGTGGGATGCGTAGCCGCATCAAGAATTCGTCCAGTGGCGGACCGGGACCTTGGTATCCCTTGAAGTTCTCTTCGGGCGCTACGGCACAGGAAGGCAGATGCCTGGTTAAAGATGGACCTGGTTGTTCTCGCCGAAAGGGAGAGTTGCTGGTATGCGTCAGCATGGTGGTATGTCTCGATACCACGTGGTTCGTTTAGTTATCGGCACATTGCACGTGCACCCTATTCACGTCACCGCAAAGGTTGATCCGAAGATCTTAAAAGTATACTTGAATGCGAGCACTTATGCTAATTAGAATTGCCATGATATCGCCGGGTTGTCATTGGTACGACGCATATTATTGGTTCACCATGTAGATGATGAATCACCGTTAAAAACACTCCGTAATGGTGATAAATAAAGTGAAAGATTTATATAAGAACCACACTCCCTCGCCACATAGCCCTCTCCATGTTGTAAAGTACCAGTCTCTTAAATCTAAAACTTGGTAAAAGTAATTAAGATCCAGTAGGCAGTGACTTCTTAAAATGTATAAAATGATTCTAGTAGGCAGTGACTTCTTAAAATGTATAAAAGGTTTCAAGTAGGCAGTGATTGAGTAGTTTGTTTACATTTATAACCAAGTTTCAGAAGGCTGTATTTTTCACTTATGGTAAAATAATTATATTATTTAAAGTTTTAATAATGTTCTGATAATGATTATTAAAGGTAAATACAGCAAATTTAAATTTATAAAAAATAAGTAAATATTAAAAAGTGTTTTATGTGAGGTGTAAAAAAGATACAAAAATCTAGAACTTTGAAACAATGAATTTGACCAGCACTGCAATCATGTAACTTTGCCAAGATATCGATCGTTAGCCTGAACGATCGTTTCGCCCGAACGATCGAAAGCTTTACGGGCGATCATGTACTAACGATCGTTCGAGGTCTCGATCGTTCACTAGTATTGTTAGACTTTCGCAGTGCACCACACACTCGGTCGTGGCGAGCCCCGTTACAAGAAGTAATATGTCTACGAAATAACAATTCTTACACAAAAGCCGGGTCCAAGACTGTTTTAATAATTATTTTATTGTAGCACGCATTCATATTGACGGTCAAAACATATTAAAAAATGTGTTTATATACTTCAGCTAACTGTGTATAAGTAGGCAGCTAGCGGGGCGGGACCCACCCGGCCGGCGTGGCCTAGTGGTAAGCATTAGCCTTCTGCACGGAGGGTTGGGGTTCGATCCCCGTTAGTTCCAAATTTTTTATATTTTCACACCTACATATTATTTTTGAGGGGTGTTAAATAGGAAATAAAAATGAGGTGATTTTATTTTATCTTGGAAATTTGTTTATGTTTCACGCTAATAATACGTTTTGAAACGCACGCGATTCGCATTTTGAATGTTACGTCAATTTAAATAATTCAGAGAGAGTTCCAGTTTAAATGGAGTTTCTTTTTACACAAAATACATTAATTTTATTCTAAACAACACTATTTGCTAGCTCTGACTTCCCTTGAAAACATTAAACAATTCAATTTGAACCATGTAAATGCACTTCTAATGTTTTAATCTTTTCATCAAGTTTCTATTTAAGC
This sequence comes from Sweltsa coloradensis, assembly GCA_024449915.1. Taxonomy (NCBI): domain Eukaryota; kingdom Metazoa; phylum Arthropoda; class Insecta; order Plecoptera; family Chloroperlidae; genus Sweltsa; species Sweltsa coloradensis. Next base: position 285,701 of record JAMZAV010000290.1, on the reverse strand, counting down.
CCTTGAACGAAATATGAGTCAATAGCATATTATCATTTAAAAACGGAATTCATTAATAAAAACAAATTAAATAAATATTGTATGCATATTTGCATGGAAACGTGTGCTAAAAGATTCCTCTAAAGGCTTTTTACAGCTATTTTTCACATCGTTCGCGTTCTCACCTAGGTCCGAGGCGAGTGAGAACGCGGACGACCATTTCAATCGTTAACAAGTTACATGATCGCTCCGAACGTTTTTGATCGACAACGCTCGCGTTCTCGACACCCAAAATTATCGAAAGCGAGTTACATGTTTGCAGTGCTGGAACAGAATGGCCATCTTGGATGCTACTTGAATCGAGTTAGGTCAAGGAGGTTTTGCTCTAGTAAAGAAAGCAGAAGTGATTCATTTAAAACTCATTTCAATTAAAAGTTTATGTGTCTGCAACTTGGCACCTATAATATATTTTTAAGAAAAATTAAAGAGAAAAAGAAGTAAGAAGATTAGAAGTATAAGGACTCACAAGAGAAGACTACAGATGGGTGAAAATCATACTCAAACAACCAGCCAAAGAAGGTCGTATGATATAAACTTTTAATGCCCCAAATGTGGTCGTTATCAAGCAGATCAATTTCACTAAATAATTGCTGTAGTATTATTACTTGGTTTAAAAAAATGTCTAATTATGTGTTAATTTGTATGCCAAGTGTGTTGCTCATTGACTGTGTAGGCTAGCCGAGGTGGATGAGTTTTAATATGGGGTAGCCTTTTTACAGGGTAGCACGGTGAAATCGTTACAATTTGGCAGCCCAACGTTAGTGGTCTTACTGAAGATAATGTCACGCAGAGATTAGGGCGCTCAATTACACACTTGGCTACAAATAAACCTAGGCTTTGGAATAATGGCTAGTCAAAGTGAAGGTGTTGCTATTGATGAAATAGAGCTAGGGTTGCAAATGTTTCTCAAGATTTAGGGAGGACAGAATTGGGACAGATGGATAGTGGTTTAGATAGGCACTTGGCAACCGATATGACTAGCACTTCGACGGAAGGAAGTTTGTTGATGAGTCCAGAAATGAGGTTTTTAATGAGTACGTTGTTGAATAAAATGAGTACCATGGAAATAGCATGAAAAATGAAATGAGTACCATGGAAAATAGCTTGGAAAATAAAATGGGTAACATGGAAAATAGCATGAAAAATGAAATGGGTATGATAAAAAATGACATGTGTAGCATTAAAAATGAGTGGGTAAGATTATGGACGAGAAACTAAAAGGTTTTAAACATGAAATCGATAAGGTAAATCAACGAATGGATGTCATCCAAATGGATTAGAAGAAAATATGACAGACTTTTCTACACCTTAAAAAAAACAATTCATAGATGTGAAGCTAAAAGAAACTGAAGATGTGGAGGACATTGAAGCCAAAGTAGGGGGTGCTATAAAATTTGATAAGGGATATCCATGTCATGATTGATGATAATGGCAAGAAATTAGAAGAAGTAAAAAAAGAAGTCTCAAAAGTAGAAGAAAAGCGAGAATTAGATGATAAAACTTCAAGAAGCTTGCAATGGTCTGGAAAATACTATTCTAACCAATCCCAAAGAAGATGGAACACACTATTCTAACCAATACAAAGCAGTTGGAAAAATTCTATTCTAACCAATACAAAAAAGATTCAGATTTGAAACTAAAGGGGATAACATGCGTTACGGGAACTACCGTTTAGCAAATGATAGCGGGGGAAAGGAGACCAACTACTTAGAGAGGGCCATAAATATTCAGGGGAAAAATGGAGGTATTCATCCCATTGAATTTCTGAACTTGTTAGAAAGCCATTCAAGAACTTTTCGGTAAATAACAACAGGAGGTTGGCGTTCACTCTACAATGCTTGAAGGGTCAATGCATACCATGGATGCTGGGAAATGAGTTTGATCCTTTGAAGATTTTAAAGAAAAATTCATTAATCATTTTTGGGGAGACAACGCTCAAGATTTCTCATGAAACACATATATAGTGCATCCTACGAAGGTGGTAAACAGGGATTACCATCAGTATACTTCAAACGTTTGTTGCGTCATAATGGTATCCAGTTGCCCAATACCACAAAAAAACGATGGTCAAACAAACCTGCTCAAACATTTTCCAAATGGAAATTCGTTTCCATTTCATTCATATAGACAACGATCCCACTAAAATCGTAAATCTTTTTGGAAAGATTAGAAAGTGACAGACTGATTTGGTTCCCTAGTCAAAATGGGGAACTATGAAAAACACCTACTACCACAACTTTGCAACAAATGCCAACAATGATGGATACAAAAATCGACAACTAACGTCAATTCAAGACCTCTAGATGGACTGGCGGATCTCCAGGGAACGAACCCAAACACCTCTGACTACTAACAACTTTAAAAGCAAATTCATTGCGCGAGAAAGATAGGTGGGGTGGTGGATTCCAGCGTTTTCCTTACGTACTTACTTGTTCTTGATTCGTCAGGTTGAAAAGTTTCCAATTTGAAGGGGGTTGACTATTTTGTTGATAACTATCGTTTGTGTACATTCCTAGGTACTTTTTTTTCTTTATTGGTCAATTTGAAGGGGGTTATCAATTTGAAGGGGTAGTTCACTGATTTGATGATTAACTATGGTTGATGTAGGCCTACATTTCTTGTTACATTTTTTGTTCTTGGCTGGTCAGTTGGAAAGTTTTTTCATTTTTAAGGAGTCATTCATTGCGGATTATTAATAATTTCCCAAGGCACCTAAAATGGGGTTTAAAATCTTTTCTATACAGTTGACAGGGTTTAAGGGGTGTCAATCTTGTTTCAATTTGCTGGTTTGCCTATTTTTCGATGGTCTGATGTTTCTTCTGTGGGGTGATAGATTTGGAATAGTTTATTGTGGAGTGGAAAATGAATAAAAAGACATTTTCCCTAAAGATTCTTGGGAAATTGGTGGTTGCTGAAGTTGATAAATACTAGTACATTTTAATAAGGGTTGGGTTTCATAATTTCCAATTTGAAAGATTTTAAGGTTGATGATATTATTTAATTGGTGTTAATGTTTTTTTTAATGGGTAAATAATTGAATATAGTGTTTCAATGGTTGCAGGAGTTAATATCAAAAATAAATAATTTCCTTACTTCAAATAATTTATTTTTGGAAGGGGTATTGTAAACAGCCTTTCAATTGTTGAGTAATTGATATTGTTTGTGTTTTTCAATGGAGGTAGTTGGAACATTCAATGAGTTCTAAATTTTGGGTTGCTTGAATTTTGATGATATTGTATATTAAAGTCAACAAAGTGTAATCTAGTTGTTTAATTTTGTGGAATAAGCTGATTTTTCAGATTTGTCATTGTCCAGAGGATTATTGTATTTTTATCAGATTTTGAAGCAGGATTAAGAATTAAAAAAAAAATCCTTTAATTTGTCTGGTGCTTTCAAGCATTATAAATGTTGAAAATTTCAAGAAATTGTTCAAAATTTGAAGGGGTATTGTAAAATACCAGTCTTCTTAAATCTAAAACTTGGTAAAAGTAATTAAGATCCAGTAGGCAGTGACTTCTTAAAATGTATAAAATGATTCTAGTAGGCAGTTTAATTCTTAAAATGTTAAAAAGGTTTCAAGTAGGCAGTGATTGAGTAGTTTGTATTACATTTATAACCAAGTTTCAGAAGGCTGTATTTTTCACTTATGGTAAAATAATTATATTATTTAAAGTTTTAATAATGTTCTGATAATGATTATTAAAGGTAATACAAACAATTTAAATTTATAAAAAAAAAGTAAAATATTAAAAAGTGTTTATGTGATGTGTAAAAAAGATACAAAAAATCTAGAACTTTGAAACAATGAATTTGCCAGGAACAGAATGGCCATCTTGGATTTCTACTTGAATCGAGTTAGGTTTAAGGAGGTTTTGCTCTAGTAAAGAAAGCAGAAGTGATTCATTTAAAACTCATTTCAATTATAAGTTTATGTGTCTGCAACTTGGCACCTATAAATATACTTTTAAAAAAGAATTTAAGAGAAGAGAAGTAAGAAAATTAGAAGTATAAGGACTCACAAGAGAAGACTACAGATGGGTGAAAAATCATACTCAAACACAACAGCCAAAGAAGGTCGTATGATATAAACTTTTAATGTCCAATGTGGTCGTTATCAAGCAGATCAATTTCACTAAATAATTGCTGTAGTATTATTACTTGGTTTAAAAATAAATGTCTAATTTTTGTGTTAATTTGTATGCCAAGTGTGTTGCTCATTGACTGTGTAGGCTAGCCCAGGTGGATGATTTTAATATAGGGTAGCCTTGTACAGGGTAGCACGGTGTATCGTTACAATGTCTAAAAGGCAATGCTATTGTCATGGCTCTGGAAGACGCCGCGTCCGTGCACTCTCAGCCCTGGTTCACAATCAACTAGCCTGGTTGCTGGGTACGGACAGCGTGAACGAAGCCACAGCATCCGCTCGTTGCCAAATCGAAGGCCTGCCTATTCGGGCGCAAACCTGTCATCGCCACCGGCCATCACATGACTCCTTCCTAGGGTAGCCATTGGTCAGAGACATCTCGCTTGAGTTTCGCGGTCTCTTATCGATCGCCTATTGGTCGATTACGCTCTGCTCATGTTCACTCAGCCGTAGATGTTTTCCTAACGGGACATTCCGCCACCTTCAAAGACTGTCGAAAATCAAGATTTCACCACTTGCAAACGTTAAGCCTCGCACCCTTTCCAGCTCGGTACGAATTTATCATTAGACTGACGTCACAACTCGGCCTCGACCATACACTTAAAACCAAAAACATGAGCCTCGGCTCCACTATAGAATACATGCTTGAAAATATCAACCCTTGGTTGATGAGGCAGGCTAGCTGCTCCTAATTTGCATAGCTTTATGCAAATTAGCACACGAAAACTCACTTGATCGACGAATTAATTAAAGTCCAAAAATTATGCAAATTTCCGACATGACATTTTACCAACTTACACAGGTTTTTAAAAGCAAAAATAAAAATACTCTGGGGATATGGGCCGTACGGTTACACATTAAAAATTTTAAAAAATTGTGCTTGTATTAGGCTATTGAAGCCTTCCTGCCCTTTGTGCTGGTCAATTTCAATAAAATTATAATTATACAGTACTAGTATGTTATAGACTTATAGTTCGTCCGTTTACAGTATACGAATTTCGTTTTCCTCAAGCTCAATATTTCAATGCGGACGATTTCCGGGACAATCAGATCAACGCCGACTCAAGGCTACCAGTCCTGAGCAATTTCACCCCACCATCATTAAGACGCTGAAAGTCGCTCCTCAGAGAATTTGACAAAATATGCCAAAACCAGAATTTGCCTATTCAATATTCATGAAGAATACGATATAAATATAATGTACCGCCGGCGATTGAAGTCTCGGAATCCATCGTTGAGGCAAGCTGCCAAACTACAAGATTCCAACTTCAACAGTAATGTGGAATGGAAAAGGATGTGGACGGAATTCTCACCAAACTCACTAATTGTAGACCCAACTACTCCCGTACCAGGCTATGACCTGCCCAGACACCTGTGGACCAGACTAAACTGCATAAGAACCAATCATGGTCGGTGCGCAGACTCCCTGTTCAAGTGGGGCGCGATACCATCCAGCGCCTGTGACTGTGGCAAACCTCGTCAGACCATGTACCACATTGTGAGGGAATGCCGCCTACGCTCGTACCAGGGCGACTGGTCCGAGATCCACGGAGCAACACCTGACGCGTTGGCCTGGCTGGCTGACTTTGATTTATGTTTAGGGTTGCCAACCGTCCGGATTTTCTCCGGACAGTCAGGATTTGAACACATATGTCCGGATGGAGGAATTGACCCGTTCCGGACGTCACTTTGTCCGGAATTTGTAAAAAATACTAATGTTCACTACATATTAATAGAATTCGTGTATGATCGTCTAAAAGCATTTATTGATCCACTCTCTTTTCGATGTAGGCTAGAATCACTCGCAATATGTTTCAACTTGGTAATTTGTTCTCGATCTTTGCCATTCTGTTGCAATTAGCTGCTCTCTTTGTCCTCAACCGCGACATATAGCACAGGCACAAACACATTTTGTTTTGTCTGGACAGTCCGTAATTTTGCTTGCAAGTTGCAATGTTCATTGTTTAGGTTCTGTTCGCATTTTGAATTTTATTTTGCTAGGCCTATATCTAAATATCCTTAACATCATTACTAAAAGTATTCAACGCCTAAAATGTTCACAATTAGGGAAGACGACGGGTACCCGGTTTGACATCTCTAATGTTTTCAATCTGCTAGAAGCCAAAAGCTATCATCCATGGTGATTAGGCGAGCGAAGCGAGCGTTTCCATTTGACTCTGCCGGAAAAATTAGTCACTGTTTTTTTTTTTTTTTGTTTGTATGTCTCGCCATAACGTTCGAACGGAGGCTCGGATCGAGTTGAAATTTTGACCATCCGCAAGCTTCGTTCTCGATTGAATGCCATTAGTTTTGTGGCAAATTCGTTCAAAAAGTTAAAAAGTTACATTAAAGTTAATCAAAAGTTTTTTTAAAAAACTAAACGGCGACAAAATCTGACATAGCCAAATCATTTAGAATGTCCGTCCGGTCACGAATATGTTAATTTTATTTCGATCCGATAAGTAGTGTAGATGGAAATTACATTATAACAAAAGTAACGTTGCCATGGCAACGAAAAGACGCGCGAAGTTTCTAATGCACTGCCACCTAGAAGTAATCAAAATACTTTCGAGGAAGCAGTCTATTATTTGTCAACAAAGAGTTTAAATAGTTTTCCCAAGGAGTCAAGGTCCTCTAGATGGCGGTGGATTTTATCCACAAAGTAAAGGTTACCCACGGGTTTACCCAAATACCTTGGCAATAATAAATAATATTGGAAACATGGCCCTGTGGACAGCGAACGTCGCAAATTTTAAAATTTAAAAAAATGTGCAATGTGGGTCTAGCTATAGCACGTGCTTGCTTATCAACGCGTCCAACTGAGCGTTTACTAGTAACTGAAATTATGCTCATGGGAATAGAGATACAATGAGGCTGGTCTTTCCTTATTTTGTTACAATTATTATCTGAGTGGTAGCATTCCCGCTTTAGCCCCCCCCCCTCACCCTGCGACAATGAAACGTGACCTTGACCTGACTGTGACAAGATAAAGAAGATGCAAGGAACAGTGAGTGTTATCTTAATGGCCCGCTGCTGTTCCTCTTTCGTGATTATGAAATACTACTTCATCGGCACGTCAGTGTTTACAGAACAGCATTACGTCTGAGGTATTACGATAATTGATGAGCGCGTTTCTTCGCAGTTCATTCGACACCTTACACGATTTTTTTGTGTTACTACCCGGGTAACCCGCGAGTAATGTGGACGGGTCGTAAAAAAGTTGGGTTTCGTCATCCCTATGATCATAATTCACAACACTCTTAGTTTCTGTAAGTTGATCCTGTGTTCCATACTTCCAATTAAAAAAATAAGATCTTTAGTTGAGTGAAATGGGATGGTTGTAGTAAAATAATGTGGTGTGCCCCCCCCCCCCCCCCAATCTTACCAGGCTTTGTCCGGAATTTCATTCCTGTTAAGTTGGTAATCCTATTTATGTTATGAAATAAATTTAATGACTTTTTTGTTTTACATTCTTGACATTGTTAAATTTTAAGCTGTTGCTTCCATACGCTAAATAAATAAAAAGTGCATCATTTTGTTTCTTCTATTTGCTCAGAGCCAAGGCCAGATTGAGCAATCGGTGCAGTGAGTGAAGCAGCCAGGTTACGTATGTACGCCATGCAAGTTGCCTGCACTGCAGGGGCGGTACACGTACACCACACTTTGAACTTTGCGCCATGCACGTATTATAGATCTCGCAGTCGACGATTTTTTCATGGAATAAATCGATAAATATCTTCACAGAAAATATGCTAAATTATAATAACATTCTGCAGAACGTGCGGGTAATTAACCAAATTTTGGACGGGCGAGCTATCCGATATCTATAATCGATCCGGGAATACTGAATCGATAAGGTCAGGTCGTTTGAGGAAATAATCTTTATCGATTATCAAACGGCAACCCTTTTTTTTTACTTTTTTTCTTGGCCCTTCAGAAACGTCTTACGATAGTCTAAATATTGGACGTAGGCCTAGGCCTACTTTAGAAAGTGCAATTGAAAGTGGTTAGGTAATTACAAAATTTCGGAAGGGCGAGATATTAATATTGTGGATTTATCGATAATCGATATGGGAAGGCTGAATCGATTTATTGATTGTTTCGGGAAATAGTCGTATCGATCAATAGCCCTATATCAATTATCATACGGCAACCCAAAATTAAAGATAACTACCCTCTACTCTACCTTGTTACAGACGCTCAAATGATCTCCAAGCAGACCATCTGCCGACACCTGCCGACTCGCCAGGGCCCAGAAAGAGAAAAAGGGTTTGTCGGCGCTCAAGTGAAAATGAATCTGGCTCCAGAATGAGTCTGACTCCCACCGAACCGCTCAGCTCTTCCTCGAACGACGCTTCCTCTATCGTACAACTAGTGCCACGCTTTCAAGTTCCCTCTACTGCTTTGTCAATTTATACAACTGCTGAGATTCCTGTAACTACGCTTAACCGACCCCTTGTGCCTGAACTGCCTGCTATTCCAATGATTGTTCCGAAGACTGAACTACCCACTGAACAAATACTGGTACCAAAACAGGAAGTTGACGACTTGTCAGACGAAAGTGCAGATTACGAGGACCTCACGTTGGATGATGATATGTTGGATGATTCACAGCCTGGCCCATCTCATGGAAGTGAAGGATCAAACAGTCAAGGTTGGTTTTATTTTGATTTATGTTTGATCTTTAAGTATTTTTAATAATACTTTCAAATTAATTGTGTAATCTATAATCGAATAAAAATTAGGCCTTCACTCTCGCGCCTACTGACGTGGACCGTGGACCTAATGTGTATCCTTTTGTTCCTTCTTTGTGCTCAAAACATGGTTTTTCCATGCTAGTCCAGCTTCTTTCACGAGAGCGCGCCTCCCCACCCCTCCCACGAGTGACCGGCCGGTCCGATAAGAGCAGACGCTACCCAGCTTTGTGAAGGTCGTGCTTCTTGGAAATCTTAGTTCTGTGAAGATTCATGTCAGCTTTTGTTGTGATAGTCGTTCATTCGTTAACAAGATATTATCAGTAACTATTCAATGCTCCTATATTTATGTTGTAAGGAGGTGAATAATATTCAATACAATACAATACAGTGGAACCTTGGTCCAACGATTTTTAAGGGACTAAGTCTGAATTACTAGGCCTACTACAAAGGGCCAGTGTTACAATCTACAAATAGGCTAGCACTATTCAAGGAATAAGAGATCTAGGCTTCTTTTGTCAGATTCTTATTGGGAGGTTGGATTGGTAAATAGTGGGCACCCCTGTACCCCGCACCCACCACTGGCCAATTGACCAACAAGTGGATTTCTACTCCAAAATAATCAACCTATCATAATATATGGGTCTCCATTTCTCCATGGGGGGGGGGGGGTAAGGTTTTCCTACCTGGGAGCTGGTCTATTGGCTAGGCTAGGCTAGCCCTAATCTATATTAATTATTAAGGCCCTAGCCCAGGGGTCGGCAAGTACTTACAGGTAGGGTCCGGATGCTTCTAAAAACTTTCGTCGCGGTCCGAAAGAAAACAATCTTTTTCGGGTATATGAAATATAAATATCTGGTTTATGGACTCACCTAGCAACTCTCTCTTCTTCTTCTTCTTCTCATATGCCACATTTGGCCTATGATGCATCATGCTTGATCTAGTCAACCATAGAGACGAGCCTCCCTTCCTCCTTCTTCATGCCGTTGGGCATTGCGTCACGCTCATTTGCCAGACTGCACAGGTATATAGATGTCGTCTGTCATGTTCACCATTTCCCGCATAATCTGCAGGTACTGGTTTCAAACACGCCTATTCGTGCAGATGCTTCCCTAGAAGGTCATGTTGAGTCTTCACCTGAACTGTGCTGTTTCTGTTCGTCTATCATATATTCTTTTGGTTTACCTTGGCTGCGTGGTGTACACCTGCCATGGTTTGTCTTGTCCTCTTTTTGACCCATTCTTGTCTAATTTTCTTAGCAACTGCTAATGTGAGAAATTACATCGCCAAACTAATACAGCCGTGCTCCTTGTGTAAGACAACAGGCATGCCTGCAGTTTATCTTTACGCACCTTACTGCCAAGAAGGAAATTTTGGTGAAAAGACTGATGAGTTGTCTCGTAGTGGCGCTTCAAGTTTCCACTAACAATGGCAACTGTTTTGCTGCAAATGAGACACACGGGAACAGATCCAGGCCTTTCCGGCAGCGTAAAACAATAGAGTTCAGTCCACTCTGGCACAAACTTCCTATTTTCACTATCTACTTTAAGTTTCTTGGTAGAATCCATTTTGCACAAAGTTATGACAACACACGAACAGCAGTAAGGAACACTGTGATACGAACCGCACACATGAACACAAAGCAAAGCAGTAATCAAAACCTACACTACAATCTCCGCGTGTGATTGGGACTGAACAGAGTCATTCTGCCGACGCACACACGTTACCAAAGACAGCGGGTCGCGTTCCGTGGGTAAGTGAGCAAGCAACATCACCGGACACTAGTGGAGGAGTTTCAAAGCGAGATTCGGAGCGAGATTCAAAGTTGTATGACCAGTAGGCATTTGTATTACTAAATGAAAAGATATGACTTGTGTTCCCATAAGGATGTATAACGATTATTAATCAGTATTGCTTCATTTTTGGAAACGATTTAGTTTAAGTACAAGTTAAACTGTTAAAGAAAGAAACTTTGGCGGTCCAACTTTCTACCCTCCGCGGTCCTCCTGTTGCCTACCCCTGCCCTAGCCTATCATATTACTAAATAATGAATAAGCCTAGCCTAGCCCTACAACCAAAACCTTAGCCAACAAATAGGCCCAGACGTAAATGCTAGGTCCTAGGGCCTAGGTTAGCATGGGAAAATTTGGAAAGGCATGTGTTTATACTTTATAGGCCTACTAGGACCCCAGCCTAGGCCCTAGCCAGCGTCCACATTTCTCACAAGCCACACCTTACCGCAGCTTGTATTTCAGTCAAGTTTCTCAAAGCTAGTATTTCACAAAGCTTCTCAAACAATTATATTACATCAATACAATATGAAACATTAATAGTCAATACATAAATAATGTACGGTAGTCTATGCCCTAGCTGGGTACTAGATTTCGCGTACTGGATTCCTAGGGCTTTGTGTATTTAATTGCGTCTAATTGTTGTTGTTGTAACTAATACCAGGGTCCTCCAGGACCAGGGGTACCAGGGGTTAGATACTTATGCTAAGCTGCAGCTTTTGGGTTAACGACTGGATCAAGCGTGCCGTAGTACGTCACAGCTATGGCGTTAGGTTTAAACTTTAAACCTAGTTTGTTAAAGCAAGCTCTTTATTTATTTTTATAAAATTCATTTTTAACTTTTATTAATTAATATTTTTGTAATACCAATAAAATCAAAAGAACTATTTGGAAAAAGCATACAAATTTGTCTATACTAATAGTCTTGAATAACACGATCTCGGCGCGGAAAACAATTTTTTTTTTATTCACGGTTGCCGCGCCCAAAGTGGGCATCACACCCGAACGGCGACGGTACCCGTGCGTTCGGAATCTTTCCGGGTACAGGCACCGCCAAGGGTTTTGGACCCGCTCGCATACTTTGGCCTTGGCGACGAACATTTTGGCTCGCGTGCCGTTTTGGGGAGAGCACTTATTTACTGGACGAGAAAAAAATTTAAAAAAATCATAATTTTTAATTTCGTCTTCCCACGCGTGGACATTTCCGATACGCACCCGAAACCGTCGAGGGTATGTTTTCGAAACGACTCGTTTTCTTATTTTTGGACATTGTTTGGATTTTCCGTTTCAAATTTTCTAAAAATTCTAGGTGCGCGGTAGAGCCCCGAGGTTTGTCAATTCCGAATGTCCAAAAAATGGCGAACGGGTGAGGAGAAAAAAAGAGCCGATATCTTTTGCCGATTGCGCGGAAAAAAATCCCAAAGTTGGAAAATTAAATTTTTTAACATTTTGGGGTGCAACTTTAAAAGCTTAAAATATTGGCTTTCCTCTGTTCGATTTGGAACGACCAAGGCTCTTTAATATAGCGGAAGGATGAAGGTATTTAAATAAAATTGTTTTGAGAACCTGGGTTCGAACCCGGGCTAGGTGGAAGCCTTCGAGTTCGGTCCGGGACACTTTTTGAAAGTTGAACTTTGCATTCAAGGTCACGAAAAGCAGGGTAAATATTTTTTGTAAAATTCACGAATGGCAAAAAGCACTCTTCCCGACCTTTACGAAAATTGTCATACCAAACATCACGCATTTGGTTACGTTTGAAGGGTAGAAGTGGGACCGACAAAATTGACATGCGTGCCGTTTTTGTATAGAAAAAACAACTTTTTACAGTTGCATGCAAATATAAAACGTCATAAAACGGGTATGACTCTAGAGGTTGGGTTCACTTTGTTGGTCTATTAAATTCAGAACAGGGTCGAGGATTCCGAAAAACAACATTTCAAACCTTCGTTTTCACATCCTAAGCGCCGAAAAAATCTATTATGAACTGATTTAATTATTCCCTGCGATGAAATTTCCAACGCGCGTGTATAGGGTACAGTTATTATTCAGGTCATATCCACACAGCAGTTTAGGCGAGTGGTCAAGGTGCCGAGTTATCACGCGGTCGGCGTGGGTTCGAGACACGGTCGGGTGGATACTTTTTTTCATATTGGATTGTTATTGAATGTAGATGAATGTAGATTATTGGGACAGAGATCCCCAAGAAGGCCTTAAACCACAAAAAACATTCATAACTGAAGCTAGAAATGTAGTGGGAAAGATAATGGGGGAAGTGATAACTGAAAACAGACAAGAAATAGGAAAACCAAACATTCATAATATGTCATCATTGGAAGTAAACCATCAACTAAATATTGAAGGAATACAAGAGAAAAAGAAGAACTATCAAGAGGAGCATATGAGAAGTCTGGCACTAAGATTTATTCACAAAGAATACCCAGAGAAGGAGTGGCTGCATATATACACGGATGGATCAGCAACACCAGGAGAAGGGAATGCAGGTGCAGGAATACACAGTAGAGAGTTTGAGGAATCATTCCCAGCAGGATCAAATGGGAGTAACTTTGATGGGGAAATGAGAGCAATAAGCAAAGCGTTGGAGAAGATTGAATACTTTAGAGAAAGGAAGGTGGTGATACTAACAGACTCAAGAGCATCTATCCAGGCTATAGTGAGTAGAGAAGAAACAGAAGCAGAAATAAGAAACTGCAAGATAAGAATCCTGAGGTTGATGAATGCAGGTAACACAGTAATGCTACAGTGGATACCGGCACACTGCGGCATAAACGGAAACGAGAAGGCTGATTTCCTCGCTAAAATGGGAAGTAAAACCAAGCAATTCATAAACAACATTTCATACAGATCAGCTAAATCACATCTGAAATCAGCCAGCAACTCGGAGGTAAAAAAAGCATGGAAGGAGAAAGGCAAGAATAAAATGTGGAGTGAGCTAGTTAATACAAGGAAAGGAAGAAATGATAGGACAAACCATTATAGGAGAAGAACTACAACAGCACAGTTTAGACTAGATACCGGCCATGACTTGCTAGCAAAGCACTTACATAGAATAGGTGTGATGGAGAGCAGCATGTGTAAACTCTGTGGTGATGGAACACAGGACAGACAACATCTATTTAGATGCGCTACATTGAAAGGACACTATGGGGAAATGCCAGGGGGTATGGACAGGAGGGAACAGGAGTCCTATCTTTACTGGTTGTCAAGACACATGATGACATAGATATGTCAATGTGGGCATAAGAGAAGAAGAAGAAGAGATTGTTGTGAAATTTTAATGTATTGTTAATCAACCTACATGCTACCGATTGTGGTACGTCATCCGTGTACATGCTTTTGTGTTCATGTGTAAATAACATTATATAGTAATTTAAATTTGTTGTGAAAACTGAAAAGCTATGTGTACGGCGGGAGGATGAGTGGCAAGGCCTAAAAGGGGGGAGGGGCTAAGAATGTACTACCCACTTCAAATAATCAATCAATACAAAACTCAACATATTATGCACCTTCAACGAGGTCTGCCGAAGTTATTAATGTATCGAAAATAAATTACAATTCGGCCCTACTTCAAAATTTACAAAATCTACAATTATTAAAGGGTATGCGTGCTCGACTTTTGCCATTTAATACAAGTCAAATGTTTCTAAAATGGTCGATTTTGAGTAGTCAAAATATGTAATAGAAATTCAATTTTGCAATGTTTTTTTAAACAAATATCTATATCTCGGGCAATTTACATCCGATCGGGCCCAATTAAATGTTTCGTACTAGCGACTTCCTTTTGGGTTGGGCAGTGGGGGGGGGAGGACCAAGACGAATATTTGGTTTTAAAAAATACAGGGTTTTTGCCTCAGTGAACACAACCAGAAGGATAATTGCATTTTATAATATGCCAAAGAGGGCAATGTCCATGGGGGCAACATGGACAACATTTTGGGACAGACTTCCTTTAGGGTTGGGCAGCAGCGGTCTTTTGGAAGGGATGGGGAGAGGGGGGGGGCCAAAGTCAAATTTTTTGTTCTGGGAAATACATGTGTTTAGCCTCACGTGGGAATCGAGAGGACAAAGTGGTGATGGAGGGGGGGGGGGGGGGAAGTCGAGTTTTATAATATCTAAACCTTGATAATTCATTGAAATTTATTAACTTTTTTCGGTACCAATCGGAATTTTGAGGACTGTTTTGAGTGGACGCCGCAATGACACTGTTTGGGGGGGGGGGGGGATTTCGAAATAGAAATTAAGACTTTTCATCAATATCTTCAAGCCATTTCATTTTTGGAGCGATTCCAATGGCGTCAGAGGGCGGCATCAGAGGTGACGGCCCTAACACTAAATTAGTTTTGTTTCTTTTAAAATGGTTGGCCATTTTTGGAAAATCCAAAAAAACATGGTTTCTTTTAATAGCTCGGGTAATTTTCGTCCGATCGGGTCCATCTTGGGCTCCATAGAACCGCGCGGGCGAGGCAAAGATTTTGACGTACCGGAAATGCGTCCCGGAAAAACCTTTGTCCCGGATTTTTAGGAAAGGCGCTGAAACCCTTTCCGATCCGGGGGGGGGGGGGGGGGGGGAGGGGGATCTTTTAATAAATTGAAATAGATTAAATAAGTTGAGGTTTCAAAACGGGTCATTTTTAAAGTAAAACAGTGATATGGGCATTTCGATGACCATTTATGGGGTATTTTGGACATTCCTGTTATCCCCAATTAAGCAAAAATTTGCTAGAAGGGACCCCGGGTCAAGCATGAGCATGCGCCACAACCAATATTCACAATCATTAACGGCAGGAAGGAAGGGAGGGGGGGGGGGAGGAAAGGCGCAGTTTGAGTACCAAACCACAATATCAAAAAATACAACAGGGGTTATTTTTGAAGTCAAAAAAGTGATCCGAGCATTCTGGGGCATTTACAAAATTTTAAATTTATATTTTTCCTTCCGATGACGTCAGAGGGCCGCGTCAAAGGCAACGGCCCCGAAACACTTTCATTTGAATGTGGCCAAAAACCTTTTTGGAATTTCTCAAAATAGTGGTTGGTCATATTGGGGTAAGCATTGTTTTTTAAATATCTTTCACAATTACAGTCCGATCAGGTTCATCTCGGGCTCTACGGAACCAGGCGAATGAGGCGCATATTTTGACGTACCAGAAAAGTGTCCCGGAAAAACTTTTGTCCCGGATTTTTACGAAATGCGCAATAATTCTACGACCGGGTCCATTTTGGCCTCTACGGAACCGGGCGGTCGAGGATCATATTTTGACGTACCGGAAAAGCTCTCCGCGCAGCGGCTTTCAAGCCGCGCGTAAGCGCGACTTGTCATGCAAATAGCCTAGATGCTTGGCCTGCAACATTGTTGCCTATTGACGTATGTCGAGGTATGATGAGAAAAGAATGCATATCAGATCACATCTTTACTTATTGAGTGCCCGGCTCCCGCGTTCACGATAACATACTGCACAATGTTGGCTTAAGTGACTCGACGCACGACCCTCAAGGTCAAACAAAGAACGTGTCTGTATTCGCGGGGCAAGCCCAGCAGCCTATCTAATGTTTTCCCCGTCTATTGCATACAAAAATCGGTTAAAAAATTAACTTTTGCTACAAAATATACGTTTTTACCAGCCGCGCATGCGCATTTGTATCGGCCTTCTGTCCATCTGTTCTTCAGCTAGTAGCGCCCGAGTGGGAGAGAGACGGATGAGGAAATAAATCTTGTAAACGCCAGATCAGTCATCTCATGTGCAAACAAGGTGCGCGTTCGATCAAACTCCAGCTGGCCGGCGAGAAGTATGGGAAAAAAAATTGCGAGTTCATATTATTTTTATTAGGCCTCCACCTAATTATGATTGATTTTTGCAACGGTAATGGTTTAATTGCATTAAAGCCTATTGCTAAATAAGAGTAGCATTGATTTTACGTTTTTAGTTTTTTTTAAAACGTTTTACGTTTACGCTACCAGGACGGTAGCGTAAACGTAAAACGTTAAAAAAACCCTCACCTACTCAAAAAAGTAACATGTTACAAATAGCGCGCTACTTAACAACACTGAGTAGGCCTTACTACTCAGTAAAAAAAACGACCACAAGTGACATTTACTGATGAGAAGGAAAAATAAATTCTTTTAAAAATAAATAAATCACAATTTGTTATTTTGAATAAAAATAAATTCGGAACCCCGGTTGGCATTTGGCAATAATATTATCTTCTCCTTTTTATAGAATTTCCCCCTTGGCAAACGGGTGCCGCTGGATCTGTGGACGAAGACATGATGCAAGTACAGGAGGACTGCTGGCGGGACACAAGACGGCCAAGGTAAGACATTGTCATTTGCCCTACGAGGAAAAAGCCAGTTGCGTTTCACTTGGGACGTCAATACTATGCTAACCCACTAAAAAATTCAACTCTGTAATACCAGGCCTTGTTGCAAAGGATTGGTTTCTTGAAATATTTCCAACACCATTTCTAGCTGCAAATTACTTAGACATCTAGGCCTGCCTAACTATTTGTTGACCTGGTAATATATCCAGTTTGTACAATTTTCAGTATGTAAATAAATTACTATTTTCTCCAATTGGCTTGTCCCTCTAGGTCTTAAGGTTTGTTGTTGCATTAACGACAAAAAAACCCAGCAGGTTTCAATTTTGTGACAAATTGACAATTGAAAAGTAATATTTTGAGTTTACAAAATGTATCTGTTTAATTTATGCGCCTTTAAATAATCTCTTTCGGAACCCGAAGTTGGCTTTGTCGTTAATGCAAAATATTGTTGAGGAGTAAGTTGATGGTTGCTGTTCAATATTTTACGTGGCTTGGATGCTTAAGTTTGTTGGGTTACTGCCCTACCTATACCCTATTACGTTTTCACCATGCCTGTGCACATTTTTGAAAACTGAATAATATTGTCGTTTGTTGACTGATTTTCAAAACTGAATGGGCCTGCCAACTACTGTATCGTGTTACTTACATGCATTTACGCTGTGCTTGTTTGTTGTTTCCAAATTTGGTTCCTTCTAATGGACTGGCTTATTTCCCAAAGCCAAAAAGACAAACATATGTACGGGTACATAGTTAAATTGTACATAGGTCCTAATCCAACAATATTCGAGGGACAAATTATTTGATAGGGGCCTATTCAATTTGAACTTTGAAGTGATAAATTCACTAGTCACACAGGCATAGTTTTAATGTCGCTTTGCTACTGGACATGAATTATTTAGTGCATGTAAATAGCTGGTAAATAGCTTGCTGATCAATGCACAACATGAACCATGAATGAAATTTGAGTGAAATCTGTTCTGGCTAGTGTTTCATTCATACACCATATTGTGGCTTTGACTGCTAGAATATAACGTTGATTTACTCTTCGTTATGCATGGGCGAAACTTTTACTATCCTGTTTGGTTATCTGTAAACTTACGGTGAAATAGATTAGACTTTATTGTTACTGTGTGGGTTAATTGTTGGTTAGTTATATTTACACTTCACAAACTAACTCTGGGTTTATTTTTTGTCAAGTGCTAATCACAAAATTGTCTAGTTTACTTGCCAGGCCTGCATAAAAGAAAGCCTCAGGTAAGCCTATGTTTGAAGTGGCTTTTGATATAAATTGAGTTCTGTGAGAAGAATAATTATTGAGATCGCTGAAGTTAAGAAGATAGAAGAGTTCGTGGATCACAAGACAATGTGACCGAGTACAACAAATTATCATGAAATTGTAAGTATTAACAAGTCCTTGCCAACATCTTTCTCTCTCTGCACTGATGTTTAAATCAAGGCAAATGTCTCCGTCTTATAAAATTGCCCTGAAGTAACTTTGCCATTGCTATAAGTGATATTGACGGACAAATCGTTGCTCGAATAATCTTCACTAATAAAGCGTCCTTAAAGTACTACGGACAAATCGTGTCCAACCAGCAATTGGTATAGTATATTCTGGTGGTAGGCCGTAGACCATGATGTGCAGGCCTGCTAATGACATGGGAATCTGAAAAGTTGCCAGAATGAAGTTCCTGATGACAGTGTGCCAATCTGTGTTACTGTACTACTTGCCTAGTGTATTTTTTGCACCATGGTGCTATTAGACTTAAGTGACAAATGGTACTGGTTTTCAAACTACATGTACTTACCTACTATGTCAATCGGATCATGTTATCATGTGCTAGGGTGAAGATTTAAATCGGATAACAAGCTAGTAGTGCATTTGAGTGGTTTACCTTATTTTGGTTGCATTAAAACTTAACTGTGATTAAGAAGAACGAACTATCTAACTAGTCCTAGTACTACGAAGAAATGAACTAAATTATGAAGAATGTCAAAAGTGAAGAAATCTCAATGGGTTGTCCTATCCTATGCATACATGGACAGCAGATTATGATATGGTAATGTATTTTTCTACTCTAAAATTGTAAATCTACTCTTTGTAGGGCCTAAGTTGGTTTGTTGGATTGGGTTTCTTATTATTTTCTTCATGGGTCAAGATGTATGTACGCCTACCTATGTATATATATATAATTTAGAAAAATTACAAATACACCATTGAACGTAAGTAAATCTATGGGTCTACATAGTTGTAGCTGCTAGACCTAGCCCTTGATTTACTTCTGGTCAAGGTGTACTACAGTAGTAGGCCTATGCATAAGGTAGGCCTACTGTTGCCAATCTTCAATATTTTGGGGCTTATATTGGATACTATTATTATCTGACCAATTCGGGATGACATTGATTCTAAAAAATTGGAATTGGATCATTGACAATGATTAATTGTGAATAAGAATCATTCGGATTCGATTCCTAACAAAAACTTTTATTTTCACGCGCTGACATTTTGGTGGTATTTTTCATCTAAGCCTGTGTTATGCACCGTTGTTCTGGCTGTCTATTTCCGCGGGTAGCTGTGATGACGTCTCCCGCCTGCTTGTCACGGAATGATGTATATGTTGCGTTGTCGTCTGTTGGCCGTACCGCCTGCCGTTATGAACAATCGACGTCTGGCAGGGAGAGGGAGGGACAGTGGACACGTGGCTCGCCGCTCTGCCATGCCCAAAAAACGATGCGCGAACATTTAAGCTGTCGAGTGAGAAATTCAGGAATCCCCCATACCAAACCAATAACATATTTCCTCAATAATAGGCCGCTATCGAGAAATGGACGCACCGCTATTTTGACCACTAACCTTTTAAAGGCATATTATTACATTAGATAAAGTATTTTTTTGAAACGAGTAGATATCAGAAAGCTGCAAATTGTAGTGACCTTGGACAAGGCATACACCCTTTACAATGGTACGGTGGTGGTTGCCTGCTGACTGAGCCGGGCGAGGCGACACTAGGCTGGAACACGTCGTGTCGCTCAATAAGTGTTTTCTGTAATGATCGTGTCAATGTGAGTGATTAGTGAATCTGAATAACATATGCATGGTTTGTCAACATAGGTGAAGAGCTTGGACGGCACGGCTGTGTGTCTGCAGACTACAAACGTTTATAATTTAGGTGTGGATAATGACTTGTTTCTTTTGCGTTCTGTTTCTCGGAAATTATTATTACATATCCTCGTGTCACACAAAGAGACGTCAAACATTAAGCCTACCTAAATAATAATTTTTGCATAAACAATTGATGTTTTGTGGCGTGGATTTGTCTACGGTGTTGAAAATGTTGTGCGTTTGGATATAACACCAAATTAATCAGTCCAATCGACTTATCTCTCTACCGTTTCCCAAACAGGGAGAAATTGCCCGTGCGATATAAAATCTAGTTATTGAAAATTATCCCTAGGAACTTACACAAACTTTGTAACCAGCAAATCTACTTGCGTATAATATTATCTACTGAACACTTGATTGAAAGTTATACGAAATGACGATTAGGTATCAAATGAAACTCGTGGAAAATACTAAACTAAAAACAGATTTTAAATTACAATACTATATAAAATTGAGAGATAGCATAGAGATGCAAACGAACACTTTCCAACTGCCCGTCCAGTGCCCATGGTATTGAATGGGCGGGCTGTGAAGCGGACGCATTCATCGTCGAGTCGGTCACTAGCTAAGCTCAGTAGGCATCCAACTACGTCACAAGTGGTGACGTCACGCACTGTACAATTTCCATAATATTGCTCGAAACTTGTTCAATGATCGACCGATTTCTTCCCCCCCCCTCCCCCCTATATTCCTAAAATAATTTAAGGTTCTACATAATATGTTACGGACTACGCAATGTTAGAATATGCCTTTAAAGAGTATGCCATTAATACTATTGACAAATGGTTTAACATAATGGCCCCACACCACTTTTTGAACTTGAAATTTTTAAATATACCTTAAGTCTATACTGGCATAAATACATTAACTAATTTTAAACTTTTGTTGCTTTTTTGCATTGTCTTGTAGCTTCACTTATTCAATCCAACAAGATTTTACATTTTGTATAGGGCATTGCATAGCAAGTCCTAACTGCACTGTCAAGATTTACCACCTTCAAATTCAGCCAAATTTTGACGTGGAATGCTTGCAGGGGCGTAGGAACGGGGGGGGATGGGGGGAAACTCCCCCCCCGGGGGTCAAGCCAGGTATGGGTGTCACTTGCAAACTTATAGCTTGTTGGGTGATTTTTAGGATTTTTACTACAGTCAGGCTTGCAAACAAAAAGGAAGGTTTTTCTTAATATTTTTTAGAAAGATTCTATAAGAGACGTGATTTGCGAGACTACACTAGCCATCTGATTTTAGACTTATATTCATTATATTTTGTGTACAGTGTTTTCACTCCCAAGCAAACTGTCGACCGATTTCAGTCAGGTAATCGATCTTCAATGCAATATTAGCTTCAAAATGTAACCCTTATTCATAATTAAAATTCGCCTGAAAACGTGTTTTAGGCCACCTATCAAGGGCACCTTTTAAAAAAATCTCGCCTATGGCAAAAAAGACTCCGGCGTCTGGGGCTTCGCCCCAGACCCCGGTTTGCCCGCCCAACCTAGTTGTCAACTTTAGTGTGACCCCCCCCCCACTAAAAAAAATAGTTCCTACGCCACTGAATGCTTGTATAATGTATGTTTACTTTGCTACATTCTTAAGTGTATCTAGGTACCCGCTACCATATTTACTTAAGTATGGGCCGCCACAGAATAAAGCAGCTAGTTTCTTGATCACTAAAATTTCTAAAGAGTAGGATATAAATACTATTGACAAAATGGCTTCACATGATGGCCGCACCCTGATTTTAGAACTAGACTAGTAGATAATTTTAAATTTACCCGAGGCCTATTTTTATTTTATTTATTTATTTATTTATTTATTTATTTATTTATTTAATGGCTATCCTATTCAGTTATAAAAACTGATTTACAAAGGAGGACAACTAAACTATTTATTTATTTATTTAATGGCTATCCTATTCAGTTATAAAAACTGATTTACAAAGGAGGACAACTAAATAAATCTAATTACATAGATGCAGACACAACAATGAACTACAGTTAAGTAAATATTTGAAATAGTAATGTTACAACAACAATGCATTAAAACAACAATTTTGGTTACAAATAAAAAGGATATTAAATGTAATTATTCTCACATAAATACTAGGGATGTCAAACAATATGAAAATTCATATCTATAATAGCGGCGAAATTAGAATAATATCGCGATAATATCATGCCCAAAAAAATCACACCGATACAGTCACTTGGTAATCATGTCATGATATATCTACATAAAACTCGCTTTCCTCGCATTAGCGTCAATTTGAATTGCACGCCATCTCAACGCTGGTCGGCTGTCATCTACGACGGGTCCCCCGATGCCCCTCCCACGTCCGAGAGGGAGCGGTAAAGCGAGAGAGTGCGAGCGGTGAGTGCTGTTCCTCGATTGGCGCGGCGGGAAGTGGTACCATCAAATAGATTGCAAGCAAAAAACCCCGTTTTGAGACGCTGGGAATTTTATGAACTCCAGAATTCAGCTGCGTTGATAAGTCATATAAACATTTTAAATTATTATACTATATGGCTATACTATACTACATATTACTACTATACTATCCTATATACTATACTAAACTATATATTACGGCTAATAAGTCAGTTTAAAAGTTGCTTTTTGTACTATTGGTGGTATTGATAATTTAAATTTTCTCGAACAATTGCTGCCAACTTCGACGCTAGTGGTTGGTGATCACATATTTCCATAACGTGTCACAATTCTTACAAAACTGTTTTCAGTTCAAAATGCTGAATATAGATAGTGTGAGATAGTGAGAGCTGTCATGTGATGTTATTTCCTTACCACTGGCCACAGTGCGAAGGTAAGACGACAGTGCTGCGATCCCTCAATAGTAGCATTTTTAACTGAAACAAACTGTTTGTTTTTCTATTGAATCAAATTACAACTACAAAAGGGGAAGTAGAAGGAGTGCATTTATAGCCTACACAGTTCTTGTAACATTATTACAGGAATACATATAAAAGATAACATGTAAAGGCCTACTAAAAATGGCTGGCATAAATGTTTCATTGAGGAAGTTGATAAATCTAGTTGCGGTGGGAAGCCAAACCATCCGCTTCTTCAAATTTTCTCAATTCCAATTAAACATTTGCTGTTTCTTGTTTCGTAGTCAACTTTTGCATTGTTATAGCAATTTATGGATGACCCCGTTTTAGCTTGCGTATTTAAAATTTAAAACAATACAATTCATAATTTAATAAACCACCAGGACTTGTTAACCAAAGAATGATAATTACACTGATTTCCTGAACAAAACACGGTTAAAATAACAATGCACCGCGTACCCGCTGCGTAATATTTTGGTGACATCCATCACCTTCCTCAGACGCGAGGTTACTAAGGCTTCCCTTGAAGAGGCACACTGGTGGCGCCCTTCCACGCCCTGTCGACCTCGTCTTGAACCAACTGTCCCCACATGGCGGGAAGCTCAAGACTTGGTTAACTAATGAGTAATGATGTTAGGAAAATAAGTCATAACATCATCATTATGACTTATTTTCCTAACATCAATATCATCATTATGACTTATTTTCCTAACATCATTCTCATTACTAATGAGTAATGATGTTAGGAAAATAAGTCATTAGTCAACCAAGTCTTGAGCTTCCCGCCATGTGGTTGGTTCACAACGAGGTCGACAGGGCGTGGAGGAGCGCCACCAGTGTGCCTCTTCAAGGGAAGCCTTAGTAACCTCGCGTCTGAGGAAAGTGATGGAGGTCACCGAAATATTACGCAGCGGGTGAGTGCTGTGCATTGTTATTTTAACCGTGTTTTGTTCATGAAATCAGTGTAATAACAATTAATAATATTTCCACTGGGCATTGTCTTGTATTTAGAATCATTGAACATGATTAACATTTTGCATAGCAAGTCTTTCATCTACATTTTCAAGAATTGCCACCTTTAAATTGTGCCAAATTTTGAAGTGGTATGCTTGTGTAATGTACATGTAGATTGTGTACTCAATTTATGGTGGAAAGTGACTTGGAGCGGTAAAATATTACAACATGATTAGGCTCTTAGTCTTATGTTGATGTCCCTAGGTCTAGCCTCAGAGCCTAGACTTGGGGCCTAGGCCTCATCAATTTACACTGGTTTAGAAAATTTGTTGTATTTGAATTTGATCAATGTAACAAAGATCCTTAGTTTTTTTACTAGAGCCTCTGAGGTGCCTAGACTACACCCTACCTTGAACCTCAAATTCTTAGATTAGGTGCTAGGCCTACCTATGCTTTATTATCCAAATTATTTTGATATGGTCAATACAAGCAATGTTCTAGAACTAGATGGCAGGCCTAGCCTACCAGAAATTTATTCCAAAACAAACTATCTGGAACCGAAACTGAAAACCGAACCGCACACCCCTAACTGGTATGCTTGTGTAATGTACGTTTAGCTTGTTACAATCTGCCCATTGACCTGAAAGTAATGTGCCTTACTGCTGCCACCCACAAGTGGTATGCTTGTGTAATGTATATGTAGCTATTTACAATCTGCCCATTGACCTGAAAGTAGTATTGTGCCTTACTGCTGCCACCCACAAGTGGTATGCTTGTGTAATGTACATGTAGCTTGTTACATTCTGCCCATTGACCTGAAAGTAGTATTGTGCCTTACTGCTGCCACCCACAAGTGGTATGCTTGTGTAATGTACATGTAGCTTGTTACATTCTGCCCATTGACCTGAAAGTAGTATTGTGCCTTACTGCAGAGTGCATGTTAATTAACTTTCAATTTTCAGGTTCTTTCTCTTTCTTTTTCTTTGACTTTATTCTAGATGCTGTTCCATGTGGTAAAAAGTTTTTGTTGGTACTATTGGTTTCTTATGCTGACTTGACCAGTGGATCATGGTTGAAACCCATTAGCCATTACATGGGAACACTGTTTTTCGCAGGACATATCAGTTTAAACCACAAATATTTCACATTATCCTGAGTTGGTATTGTAGGCCAAATGGCTAGTTCTTATAGTTGATAAATACTATTATTCACTACAATTCAGAAATTAAAAAAGTCCGCCCCAACCGGGAATCGAACCACGGATCGCCCGCATTCCAGACAGGCGTCTTAACCACTAGACCATCAGGATGGGTACATTTTAAGCTCTGAATTGTAGTTGCATGATACATCTGAATGGATGGAACAGTACTGCAACGAATATCTGCTGCCTTTGAACTGACCACCAAACATTAATTATGTCGTTACCTTCTACGCAGGTATGAGCGAGGGTTTATTTCTCGATTTGGTTAGTCGGAAAACACTCCCGTAGGTGTAATTGTTATTGTTATTATATATATATATATATATATATATATATATATATATGTTTGTTCTTAAGTTTTCGCGGACGTATTGTATGTTATAATTGTCTTCCGGGACATTCCGCCGCTTGTTTGAGTTTGCTGCTACAGACCTTTGTCTGTCGCCTGGCACTCGACGTTTCGCCAGAATCGCATCTGGCATGATCACGAGTCACTCATTGTACGTCTTCCTTCTTCAAGAACACGCACTCGACTGACAGTCTCCAACCCAACTGCGCGCGTCCTCGATCGAGTTTGCATGCCTCCTATTGTGGTGGAAATAGGTGCGGGGCGGCGAGGTTGTATTGGAAATGCAGAGATTTGTACTGTGTTGCTCGAGGAAGGCTCTTGTGTAGTAGCGTTTGTTGTGTCTGAAGGTGGTATGTGTTTGTTTACCACTTGGTATTGGACCAAGATTGGTTTCCATGCTGTTGCCAGTCTCTGGGCATCATCTCGCTTGTTAATGTTGCAGGGACGTTTTTCTATCTCGATGGCTTCGCGTATGATACGAGGGTAATATACAGGGGCTACTGCTAGAGTTCTAGTGTTGGCAAAGTCTATCCAATGGCCTTCCTTCCTAGCTAATGCGCATCATTAGCTCAGCATGTAAGGAAGGAAGGCCATTGGATAGACTTTGCCAACACTAGAACTCTAGCAGTAGCCCCTGTATATTACCCTCGTATCATACGCGAAGCCATCGAGATAGAAAAACGTCCCTGCAACATTAACAAGCGAGATGATGCCCAGAGACTGGCAACAGCATGGAAACCAATCTTGGTCCAATACCAAGTGGTAAACAAAACACATACCACCTTCAGACACAACAAACGCTACTACACAAGAGCCTTCCTCGAGCAACACAGTACAAATCTCTGCATTTCCAATACAACCTCGCCGCCCCGCACCTATTTCCACCACAATAGGAGGCATGCAAACTCGATCGAGGACGCGCGCAGTTGGGTTGGAGACTGTCAGTCGAGTGCGTGTTCTTGAAGAAGGAAGACGTACAGTGAGTGGACTCGTGATCATGCCAGATGCGATTCTGGCGAAACGTCGAGTGCCAGGCGACAGACAAAGGTCTGTAGCAGCAAACTCAAACAAGCGGCGGAATGTCCCGGAAGACAATTATAACATATATATATATATATATATATATATATATATACACCTACGGGAGTGTTTACCGACTAACCAAATCGAGAGATAAATACTACTTCCAAATTTAGACTAGTTCCCTTGGCATACCTATATTTCATGCTTTATGTCTGTATCACCATTCTACAAGATCTCTGCGGTCACCGACCAGATGAGCTGATGGTTCCATACCCTCGATATGCTCGTGGCCTTCTTTCGAAGTGTGTTGCCAGGTGAGGTATTGTGTCCCAATGGTGATAACCCCCCAAGGAATTTGTGGAATGCGATGCGAGAATGTAATAGGTTACCCCAAGTGTGATGCGAGAAGCGAGGTCAGTGCATTTGCAGTGCTCGGGCCCATAAGGTTTTACAATGGCTCGGGATTTTTACAAGCCAGTATCTTCTTCAATAGGATTATTTAAGAAATCTGACTTATGTTACGTGAAGCAGGCATCATTTATGAATCCAAAGCACATAGTCAAACATCGTGAAACGTCCTCAAAAATTTAAATAAATACGAGTTTGAGCCGAAGTGGTTGTTGCATGCAACGTGTTTGGAGATGATTTTACAAGAGTACTGGAATGCATAGTACGGCATCACCGAAAAAAATCAATAATAGAAGTTGCCAAGCGTATGTCTTGTCTGTCATTGGCTGTTAATACCAGTTAATACTCCCTCCCTGCAGACGACAGTACGGGCGGAAACTGGGGCGGAAACTGGTTTATGTGCATGCGTGCACCTTCCATTTCTGTTAATTCGTTTCGCTTGAGACCTCTCTTTCTATGAAAATGGCAACATTGTGTGCGACCACTTCGGCTTAAGCTCGTATTTATTTAAATTTGAGAATGTTTCACGATGTTTGACTATGTGCTTTGGATTCATTAATGATGCCTGCTTCACGTAACATAAGTCAGATTTCTTAAATAATTCTATTTAAGAAGATATTGGCGTGTAAAAATCCCGAGCCATTGTAACCTTATGGGCCCGTGCACTGCAAATGCACTGACCTCGCTTCCCGCGTCTCACTTGGGGTAGCCTATGCAAAATATCCAGTGGAATACGTTTGCGACTAAGCCATTGTGCAAAGGTAGAATCTCTTTCAGTCTGCATTCTGTAATGTAAACCCCCAGGTATTTGACAAAAACATGCAAACACAAAAGAGTTCTGTTTAATCGATTTATCTAGGTGCCCGTTAAGGCGCCGCAGCCAAGCCCTGGCGTGCTACACGGGCACCTTATACAGCAAGCAGAGTTGGGGTGATTTCGAGGTGTTACCCAGCCATCATGAAGCTAGATGTGAACTTGAAAACTATCAAAATCGAGGGGATTTAGGTACCTGACAACACATGCCAAATTTGGTTGGGGTATGAGCATTCCTTCTTGGTGAAAAAATGGCTTGAAACATGCTCAAAATCACTTTAAGGATGTTAGTTAGCTAGCTACTGCTACTACGGTCTAATTCGCCATTTTCAATCGGCCAGCGATTCTGCCCAAATGGGTGGGGCTACAATGTTTATATTTTACATGTACATTAATGTTATAGTGATTAAACGAGGGAGCGGAGCGACCGAGTGTCTCCATTCAACTCGAACGGTTCTCATTCTGTGATTCTGTCTGTCTGTCTGTACGTCGAAAATCAGCCGAACCGCTGAACAGATTGGGCTGAAATTTTAAACAGACATCCGGTACGAAATTATTGAGAACTGCTAACAAAATCAACTAGATCCATTGCGATTTAATCCTACAATAAATAAAAATGTGATTTTTAAAATATCGATAGCATTTGTTTAGTAGCAGCTATTGGGACCACATCTACGTGGCTTGCATGGCCTATTGGTAAGCATTTAGCCTACCACACGGAGGGTTGAGGTTCGATACCCGTTAGCTCGAACTTTTTTTATATTTTTACACCCACATATTATTTTTGAGGGGTGTTAAATGGGAAATAAAACTAAGGTGATTTTGTTTTATCTTGGAAATTTGTTAATGTTTCACGCTAATACGTTTTGAACACGATTCGCATTTCAAATGTTCAATTTAAATATCTAGGGAAACGCCAAAGTGGTTGTTAAACGAGTGAGTGAGCCATGTGTTGAGTACCCGGTATCATTCCTCATACTGGGCTAGATCCTTAGGTATAGGGGAGGAAAGGGGATGTTTTAGGGTACTCAACACTTGGCTCACTCACTCACTCGTTTAACAACGACTTTGGCGTTTCCCTAGTATAGTGTCTTAAGAAAGAAAAAGTTAAAAAAGTTTGCTGGAAGTCTTCCAAATAAAGGTTTTAATATAAGCCTTTTACAAGAATATAATCAACAAGTAACTATAGCTATACCATACAAAAATGCAAAAACTTTGCAAAAAAGGGGCCAAGCCGAATAGGAGGAAGATACAAGTGGCTCAACTGCATAAAGTGGTGATATCTAAAAGTGTGGCCAGGCCCATTATTTTGTTTAAAATAATAAATATATTTATTATTTATATAATAAATTAATAATATATCAATATCCATATTATTATCTAACTATAATTATGAAATAAATATATTAACAAAAATAACATAAACATTAAATAAATTTATTGAAACATTTACATGTGGAAATATCAAAATTAACAGACGCCATTCAAAATGAAAAGCTTGGTCGATGGATTTGGATTGGTTATGTTTTGGTTAGTCAGTAACGACAACCAAGTTTAAAATTCATCGACCAAGCTTTTAATTTGGAATGACGTCTGTTAATTTTGATATTTCCACATGTAAATGTTATAATAAATTTATTTAATGTTTATGTTATTTCTGTTAATATATTTATTTCATAATTATAGTTAGATAATAGTATGGATATTGATATATTATTAATTTATTATATAAATAATAAATATATTTATTATTTTAAACAAAATAATGGGCTTGGCCACACTTTAAGATATAACCACTTTATGCAGTTGAGCCACTTGTATCTTCCTTATATTCGGCTTGGCCCCTTTTTTGCAAGTTTTTGCATTTTTGTATGGTAGGTATATCAATAATTTTTTTAGAATGTACACGGTATGGATGTTAGCATCCAAGTAGAGAAAACTACTTTATTTACAATGATTCAAAATAAAATCTCACTCATTGACAGTTAAAAGGTTTGAGCATCGCAGTTATAAATAAAATAATTTGTTTTTTTGCATTATCTAAGCTTCCGGTCATCTAATCCGATTACCGTTTGTATAGCACATGGCCACTGAGATGACTGACATCGATGCAAATTTTGGCTTCTCTAACATTATCCATTGAGGCCCCACAAACTTATACATAATTTGTCAGCCAGCCAGCCCACCCACCCACCCAGCCCGAGAAGGAAGTTATTTTGAACGATCTTGACGTCTCAATAACTTGTAGACGCATCATCAGATCGGGATGAAACTTAAAATGGGTCATCTCATAGTAAAAGCCCATCGATTGAAGCAAGTTGCAGGTTTTTATCTCACATGGTTTCGCGTCGGCGACACCGTGTTAAGTGCTAATGTAGGCGTGTGGTAATAGACGCTAGTGGAAGCGGAGCCGCGCGTGGCTTGGCCCGGTGCGCTTCCGCGCACCTTGACTTGACACAACAAGTCTTTTGACCACTAGATATTTCAAATTCTATTGTTAATTGTAAATTTGCACAAACTTTTACACCTTAAACAATAGTTGCAAATAAAATTTTGCCATGCTTTGCAAGGATCCAGTCATAGGGCAAAGTGAATTTATGTAAAAGATTGCAAAAATGTAGAAGGGTACATTTGCTTGGCATTTCTTTTAGATCTCATTGCTTTAGATTGTGTAAGGTTTGGCTGTTTTTTTTTTTTACAAGTTTTTTGTTATATGTTATGAATACTAAAATTATAACATATTGGTTGTGATAGAATGCCTATCGGCTAGTAGTCCGGAGTCGATCCAAGTTGATCTAGGACAAATTGCAACAGAAGCGAATTTGGTATTATTGGATTCACAAAAAAAAAACTCAATAAGTATAACCCATAAAGAAACCCCTAAAATCCCCGTAGGGTGGGTTGGTCTAATCATCCCCTAAATGAAAATGTAATAAAATTGAATTTAAAAATAATGTATTTTTGAAACCTGGTATCCATGGTATGTAATCAAAGCTTTTAAAGGTCTTTTGAATAAAAAATATTTCAATTGTTCAAAATTAATTTTGTGGCCAGCAGAGGTCAATGAAGGTCAAATTTTGTATTTTTCCAATATATAATTTCTATGAACGTTTTTTCTATTGGAAATAATGTATTGATGATTGTCTCATGCGTAAAAATTGAATAAATCAGGGACCTACAACTTGTTACACATTAGTCAATCATGGTAGGATAAATGAGCGAAAAATTCCATTTGGCCATGAAAAAAGGACTATGTTACTTACATTTTGGGCAGCACATCCAAACGATTCATGTCGATGAAATTTGATGAGCGAAGCGAAATTCCACTTCAACTACACTGGAGAAAAAAATCCATGAATCGTATTTTTCTGATTTTTTTCTTTTTTTGTAATTTTTGTTTTAGTACACACCTACAAGCTTTATCCGATTTGCGAATGAATTTTATAGGAACCTTCAATTTAAATTAGAACTGAAAATTTTAGAGCCAATCGAAAAAATTATTTTTCATGAAAATAATTTAGATTTTTTTCATTTTTTGAAAATTTTTTACTTAACACCTACATGCTTTATCCTATTGTAATAATTTTTTCACAGAACCTTAATTTTATGAATTTATATATTCGTGTGAAATTTGAGCGCAATCGAATAATTATTTCTTATAAAAATCGCAATTTTTTGATTTTTTCTTTTTTTAATTGTACGATTAACTAAAAAAAAATTTAAATTTAAGTTTATTTTTTATTTAATTTAATTAAATTTAAAAAAAATCTTAACCTTAGTAATAATTTTTTCACAGAACAACAGAAAATCCGCATAACACATGGCAGCTCAATGCACCAATTACGCTCATCCAACAACGCGGCGGGACTTAAGCGTTTTCCTAGTATAATTCACCGATGGAGGTTTCTCACGTACTACGCATCGAGACTTTATTATGGGACGTACCTGGATCTAAACCCACACTTTAAAATCCTTGCTGAAGATTTTATTCATGGATTTCCTTAAATATATTCGGTAAAATTTCAGATTAAGCCCCATAATCTAGTCCTTGGATATGTTATTTCCACCAAATTTCCACCCCATAAGTAGTAATAGGCCTTGAGATTGTCTACGGGAAGATTTTATTTCGCAAAACGTATTTCCTAGGTGCCCGCTAGGGTACTGTACACTCGGGTACCTCGAAAAAAAAGCAACGGTTTTTTGCGTTTTCAGAGTGTTTCTCAGCCGCCATGAAACGTGAAATAAACTTTAAATACGCCATAATCAGAGCTATTTAGTTTCCTGAGAACTCATGCCTATTTTGGTTGGGGTGCGATCATTCCTTCCGAGTTAAAAATGGGATGAAAAATGATCAAAATCGCTTTCTGTAACTCCTCTGCCAGGTGCCTAATCGCCAGTTTCGATTTCTTTCGATAATTTCCAGTTATCTTTTTTAACTTTTTCTTTCACAAGGCACTATATTATGATTAAAACGTTAATTTACATGTTAAATTTGAACGTTGTTGACCGATCCGTTTGTTGAGAATCGCCGTGAAATCGAAACTGACGGATTGGGCACCTTAAAAGAGGACTTAAAAAGCGATTTTGATAATTTTTCATCCCATTTTTAACTCTGAAGGAATGATCGCACCCCAACTTAAATTGGCATGGGTTGTCATGAACCTAAATAGCTCTGATTATGACGTATTTAAAGTTCATTTCACGTTCATTCATTTCGCGGCTGGGAAACGCCCTGAAAATGCAAAAATTGTGTTTTTTCTTCGAGGTACCGTACCCGAGTGTACAGTACCCTTAGCGGGCACCTAGGTAATAGGTTTTGCAAAATAAAATCTTCCTGTAGACAACCTCAATGCCTACTACTTATGGGGTGGAAATTTGGTGGAAATAGCATATCCAAGGGCTATATTAGGATTTATACTACCCAACGAGAAAACATCTTATCCTCGTGTACAGCGTTTTAGCTCGTGGAGGTATGCGAGTTGAGAACAGCATAAAATTTCAAATTTTCTCGTAAATAGAAGGTTCTGGACGAGTAGCTCGCTCTGAACAGTTGCATTGTACGCTTTCAACTTCAGTAGCCGGTCGCTGGGTCTGGCTAGGTGAACCACAGCCGGAACATGCATCAATGTATCACACACATATTAGCACATTTTAAACTAATTACACACACAGTATTTTTTTATTTTTCTGCGTGCATAGGACTATTATGCCAGTGTGAAAATATCTACATATTTTGTCAATCTTATTTGGTTTAGGGGTCATGAAAAACGCACTATTATACGTGTTTTGCAGGACATTTAAATATTAAATCAAAAGTATGTTTAGGTTTAAACAATAATGTTTACTTTGACACCATACATGAAAAAGAAAGACCACGGAATACCTTTGGTTTTTATCTCAGCAATATATCTTAGGCTACAGAGACTTCTTTAACGCGCTTGTCAAATATTTTAGCGTCTGCAAGGACCTTGCGGGTGCTTAATATCTACGTCACTATTAGCAGCTGCGCGTGCATCCACCGATATTATTGTTATTAAACCATGTGTCATTACTTACTGTTTCATGTTAGCAACGTCTAGTTTTCTCCATAAAAAATTTAGTTGTTTACATTTCCGGGTCAATTCCAGGGTTGTGATGTCCTTTAAATACACTTGGAATCAGCAACAAGTTATGAAGGATTTCTAAGGGGTGCATTGGTTCAACACTTCTGTATAATATTAACATTTGCACAACAAGACTTTGAGATTTAAATCTTACATGTGTGTGGTTGGAAATAGATGAATTTGATTTAGAGATGGCAGATTTTCTAGGCAGTACCATTTGGGAAAACAAAATTTACTGAACTAAGAACAGTTTTAGAGGATATTGAAGAAACGAGAGAAATGCAAATTGCTGAAAATGTTGTTTTGAAAGTGTGGAAAATATTCTGGACACTTACAATTGGGAGTACTTGGACGAGTATACTAGTCAAATTTTTTTCGGTGAACTTTCAAGAGGTTCAAAAATATAAAACATTGAAAAAATATTGCTGTAAATTTTTTAAAGTTGTCTTTCAAAATTTGTTTCTCAAATCTTGTGAATTGCATGGTTTGTATGAATTTAAAAAGGTGGAAAGGAACAAAACAGAGAAATTCTTAAAATCTAAGGTATTTAAAAAAAATTGAACCGCAAAAATGTTAACACATGAAAAATATCAGAAAAAACATCTTTCCAGACAAGCAAAAAAAAGAAACTCATTTAAAATTAATGGGCTAAGTCAAATCCAAAATTTGCCAATTTTTTTAAATAGTATTTTACAGAAAAAATAACAATTTCATTTTGTACCCGAAGAACATAAATTTCTGAAATAAATTAAATGTTATTTCAATGGGTTTAGACTGGCAATGGGTTAAATCACAATGTTTCCGTCGTCATATGCATGTGAGCAACTGTTTTTGATTATGAATTAAATAAATAAATAAAATAAAAATAAATAAATTGTATTTAGAGTCTACCCACTCAGTTATATAACTGATTTTTAGTGGGGGACAGTAAATCAAAGCGAGCAAGCCAACCCTGTTGGCCCCAAAGCAATCGACGAGTGAGCGATAACCAACCAAAGATCGATATTTTTAATAGGAAATATAGCAATCAGTGGTATGGACAGTGCGAACACCTGCGGATCAACGCCAGAATCAACAAGGCCGATTCAGAACAACTCTGAATTTATTATGTTCTTCGTTGCTAGGACGGCTCCAAAATCACCGTTTACAAACTCCTAAGATGAAAAGTGATCACGAAATCAACGTATTGACGCTGTAAGTTTAGCATGCGTCACCCTCAAGACCACTAAATATGTGCCAAGGATTGATAAAATGGCCGACAAAAAACAACAACAGAAGTCACATTAGTTTGAGTTTACATTGGGCACGCGGATTCAAGGTGTGCTTTAAATGCTTTTTGGGGCACCGCACTCGCCATAGATATCTTAACACCTATAGTAGGCTAGATACGCAGTCTCCAATACCTCCGGACAGGCGCGAGTGTACCAAATTGAAGCGTCAATCTCACCCATCCAAGATGGCGGTTTGGTAGGGTTACCATAAGTGTCTCAGCAAAAAAGAGGACATTTAGTTCACAGACATTCGCGGACTATAAGGGGTCTGGGGCGGAGCCCAAGCCGCCGGAGGCGAATTTTTTTTTGGACATTTTTACCGTCAGGATAGCGTTTAGAGCGATCTGAACAAGGGTCAAGGAAGGACAGTGGTGCCGACGCCTTTTAAATTGAGGGGTTATTTTTTAAATGAACACTATTTTTTATGACAAAACTAAGACAAGTGGCCTAGGCCTACTACACTTCCTTACGTACGCCGTACGACGTGGACACAAGGCACGAAACGTACGGAAATGGTAACTAAATCACGTGACAGTACACTGCTTGCTGCACAGCCTGGCGTGTTGTGACACGCTCGGACATGATCGGCTGCTCGTATTCGGCGATTTACGGTCGGTGGATGGTAATGAGATGGTAGGTGAGGGGGCGGAAGGGTGCGCATGCGCCTCTGCATGGAATTGGGTGAAATAACCGGACATTTGCATTATTTTGAAAAAACCGCCCGGATAGACATCAAAAAAAGAGGACATGTCCGGCTTTAACCGGACGTAAGGTAACCCTACGGTTTGGCGTTTTAATTTATGCTTTTTTAATGCAATAGTATTTTACTGGATTGTTTGATATGGTTTTAGCTTGTGCAGCATGGTATTGAACAAACAGAAACAATGCAAAGTTATTGCATAAGGAAATTTAGTAATCATTTGGTGTTAAAGTCTAATATGCTCACCCGTCAAACTGGCGACCACCTTTAAAAATATTTTTTTGATTAATCGCTCCCATCTAATTAACATGCAAACTCACCAATTCAAGATGGCTTCCCATTGTCCCGGAAGTGGACCGGTGACTGCTAGTCTAGCCAATTATATGGGATGTCTATGGCACTCGCATGAAAAAGGTTCGCCAACCCTGCCATAGATATACCAGTATGTGCTGCTATTGTTTTGTAAATTTGTACATATGTTATTGGTAATGTGTACAACCTGAGGACTGCTGAGTTCTGCATCCTGTGGATGCTCAACACCACACTGAAGAGACTGATAAGACTGACTTGGAGGAAGTGGTTGTTGTGTTAGTGTCTGAATCTTGCTTGGTCACATTCAACAGATGCGTTGCACAGTCACCTTGGGACAGGAGCGGTTGCCTGCAGACTGATGACCTCTGTGCGGTTGCAGTCACCTTGGGACAGGAGCGGTTGCCTGCAGACTGATGACCTCTGTGCGGTTGCAGTCACCTTGGGACAGGAGCGGTTGCCTGCAGACTGATGACCTCTGTGCAGTATGGTCCATGGATGTACAGGTGATTATAGCTAACTTTATTGCATTAATTTGGCCACATTGACAATAACCTTGCGAGACAATGGACAAGAAATAATAGGAGTTGGAGCATAAGAAGTTTGTTTACCAATGATGTCATACCAGAGTAAAACAATTACATGCCCCTGAAGCTAGTACCTCAGTCCCTGGGAATGGGAAGCACTGTTGGCAAGGGAGTGGATCGTTTTTAGAGCTATATAAATTTAACTTTTGTATTGGTTTTGTATGACCAGTGGGTAGCTGCCAAAGCTGTAGGTTCTGGGTTCGTACACTTTGTTTTTAATTGGATTTATTATTAGGCCTACTTATATTAGATGGGCTCAATCTTTTATCACTTCATCAGTAATTAAACGAGGGAGCGGAACGACCGAGTGTCTCCATTCAACTCAAACGGCTCTCATTCTGTGATTCTGTGTGTCTGTCTGTCTGTACGTCGAAAATCAGCCGAACCGCTGAACAGATTGCGCTGAAATTTTAAACAGACAACCGGTACGAGTTTATTGAAAACTGTTAACAAAATCAGCTAGATCCATTGCGATTTAATCCAGCAATAAATAAAATGTGATTTTTTAAAATATCGATAGCATTTGTTTAGTAGCAGCTAGCGGGACGAGATCTGCATGGCTGGCGTAGCATAGTGGTAAGCATTTAGCCTACCGCACGGAGGGTCGGGGTTCGATGCCCGTTAGTTAGAACTTTTTTAAAATTTTTATACCCAATCATTATTTTTAAGGGGTGTTAAATGGGAAATAAAAATTAGGTGATTTTGTTTTATCTTGGAAATTTGTTAATGTTTCACGCTAATACGTTTTGAACACGATTCGCATTTTGAATGTTCAATTTAAATAACTAGGGAAACGCCAAAGTCGTTGTTAAACGAGTGAGTGAGCCAAGTGTTGAGTACCAGGGAACATCCACTTTCCTCTCATATACCCAAGGCTGGATCTAGCCCAGCATGGGGAATGATACCGGGTACTATACACATGGCTTACTCACTCGTTTATCAACGACTTTGGCGTTTCCCTAGTGATTAAATCATTTGTTTAGGATGTACACGGTGATTTCACCAGTGGCTTATCCAAGGGGGTGGGGGAGAAGGTGGACAACCCCCCCCCCACCACCACCACCACTTTGCTAAAAAGTGTGTAAGTGTACTTTAACATTTCAATAGAGAATAATATAAAATAACTGTTTTATTTTAATACTATGGCAAATTACTATCGCATTTGAGATCGCCGTGCCACCGCACAACCTAAAGGCAAATTACCATCACATCTGAGATCTTGCCATAAACCTTACGGATACGGAATCAATATCGCCGTGCCACCCCACAACCTAGGCTACTATTTCACGTGTTGACTTTTGTTCTTGACCCGCGACCGTTTTGAACTTACCCTTTTGTTGGAATATCACTTAACCCTATGCAATCTTTGTAACATGTTTTTATTTTATTTATGGGTGTCATCATAATTGAATGCAAAAGTAATTAATAATACTAGGAAGCTTCGCAAACGCTTTTTAAGGCGCGTTGTTGGATGAGCGTAATTTTTAAAAAACGAAAGATAGCGTAAAATTGCGATTTTTATGAGAAATAATTTTTCGATTACGCTCAAAATCCACGCGAATATATAAATTTATAAAAATAAGGTTCTGTGAAAAATCATTACAATCGGATAAAGCATGTCGGTGTTATAAGTCAAAGGAATTTTAAAAATCGAAAAAAATCGTAAAATTGCGATTATCATGAGAAATAATTTTTTGATTCCGCTCAAATTTTGCACGAATATATCAATTCACAAAGTTAAGGTTCATTTAAAAAAAAATCATTACAATCGGATAAAACATGTAGGTGTTATAAGTCGAAGAATTTTAAAAAGTCGAAAAAAATCGTAAAATTTCGATTTTCATGAGAAATAATTTTTAGATTACGCTCAAATTTCACACGAATATATTAATTCATAAAATAAATGTTCTGTGAAAAAATCATTACAATCGAATAAAGCATGTAGATGTTATAAGTCGGAAGAATTAAAAAAAAAATCGAAAAAAATCGTAAAATCGCGATTTTTATGAGAAATAATTTTTCGATTGCGCTCAAAAAGGTGGCAGTTCTAAGTTCAGAGATTTCGAATGCCACCATAAAATTTCATTGCAATTGGAGTAACGGTTTGGCCGGAATCGTGTTAACCCCTTGGCCTACCATTAAAAAACCCTTGTTTTGCCATAAAATACTATTTAAAATCAAAATTATATATATATTTTTTTAAGTTTTTTTCCCTATACATAATTTTTTTCTTATCCCGCATGGGTATTTTAGCGCCCACCCCATTTTTTCACCCCTCTATTTCGTGAATGTTTTAGAATTCTAAAAATACTAGGCTCACGTTCAATATTTTATTTCCTAATATGGCGATTTTGTCACATTTCACGTGACATTGACATAAGTCTCCATAAACGCCACCCACCCCACCCACTCTTAAATTCACGGTTATTGGAACTCCCCCCCCACATTTTTTCATTTTTAAAACTAAATATATGAAAATGAAATCATTTCTTCCCTGGTAATTTTGACATCCTTTCCAACTTTGACATCACCAACCCCTTACAGACTACACCACCTGGCAAAATTACTTCCCCCCCTTTAGCCAAATTCCCTACCCTGCCACCCCTCCCTCCCCCCCCCAAAAAAAAGTTTTTACCTTGTAGGTAATTTGTTTGGATTTTATCTGAATTGCTATTTAGCCACCTACGACCCCCCCCAAAGTTATTTCTCCCCTCACCCTCTCCTTCCCCCTACCCTCGCCTACACCCCACCCCCTCCCTCCCCCAATGTTTTGGTTGCAATACTCAAAAAATAAAAATATCTACTTTTCTTGGCCTTTTAGGTAATTGGATCGGTTCTTATCCGATCTTGACATTTTTCGACCCACCCCCCACCCCCCTGGCTACTATTCACCCCCCCCCCAAAAAAAGAATCCCCAACATATTTAATAACCCAAAAAGCACACAATATATTCAAAATTAGATTCCCCTCCAAAGTCATTGTTTCAAATGCCATCCACTTTTGATATAGCAACGCCCGTCTGTGAGATGTGGTAGTATGACGTGGCACGGGCGGCGTTCCCGTCTGGCAGACGTGGTAGTATGGCAAGTGGTTAACAGACACAAAAATACGAAAGAAAGAAAGAAAGAAAGAAAAAAAAACATTCTGTTTTTTTTTCTCCAGTGTAGTGAAATGGAATCTTTGCTTCGCTCGCTACGCTCATCCAAAAATTGTATTTCGCTGAATATCGTGATTGAAATAAAATAAAAATAGGATTTTAGTCACTTTTTCCTTACTCAGATTTTCACCAAAATGACCTCAAAGGAGAAAACTTTTAGATTAAAAGAAAGGAGTTTTAGTAGCTACAATGCACAGATTTTTTTCAAAATGACCGAAGAAGAAAATTTTCCCAGGGGCAAGCCTGGATACGCCATGAGATTGGACTGTTGCAACATCAAAGCACATCCTGAGTAGTGGTTTCTTTTTTATTAAATTTATGCTTTGCTTCTTTAACAATTTTACAGAGTTTGAAACACGTCTTTAAGATTAAGACTAAGACTTACTTTAGAAAACAAACAGTATAATGGCAAAGTTTATAAGGTAATTAAACAGAAAAGTATGTACTACATGCATTATAAATTCACTCTAATTCAATCTCTCTATATACTTACACTCACTTGTATGGTTTATGTTAATTTAATTTTCCTTGTTGATGTTGGTGTCGTAGGTGTGATAAAGAAGCCAGCCAGTAGTCCATTGGCATAAGGGCCTTATATTTGCTGGTCATAGACATTGAATTAACTGGGTTGGTTTGGAGCTGCTTTTGCATTCCGGGCGGGTAGACGGCATACATATAAAAAACATAACTCGTTGTTTTTGTGCTTGTATATTTAGCCCAGGAATATTAGACAAAATTTAGGCAAAACCTTTACAAAAATAATGTCAAGCTGAAAATTTGTACACAGGTTCCAATGAGGGTCATAAACAACGTCCTAAAACTCCCCTACTCTCCCATGTGCGCGTCATCATTTTTTTTGTGCAAAAAGGGCATAAGGACCAAAATTAGTTGCAATTGACTTTAAAATGATGAAGTTGGTCTCAAAATTAATCATATATATTTGGCGTTTGGTCCTTAATAACATACTAGAACTCCCTTATCTTTCTATGTACGCGTCATCATTTTTCTCATGACAAAGGGCTTAAGTGACAATTTTAACGTTGTGGGTTTAAAAATGTTCCTACATGCATTAAATTTAGAACTCACGTCACTTTACCTAAGTGTATCAACCTAACAAAGTAAGTGTACCGTTTGACATGGTTGACATAAATTTGTATGGGAAAAAGGGGCGTAAGCGACAATTTTGGAGTTGTGTTCTAGACATTGGTTGCACTGGTCTAAGATTGAGCATTAATTTCAATGATTATAAAAACTTTATAAATGTCTTGATTGAAAACTAAACACAGACACACATAACGTAATTAACCACTATTCTTGATCATCGTCATCTTGTTCATGAGGCGGACCGTTGAAACAACTCTGCCCTCTGCAATGGGCACACATCATCGAACAAGATAAGCCAGCAACACGGCATGTACATCTTGCTGCACATTCAGACTTGCAGCCACATGAAATAAGATTCAAAAGTGAATCTGGAGCAGGAGCCATATCTGTAGGCACTGGGACTAGATCTTGTTGAACCTGGCGCCAACCCCAATCAGTGGGGCACAGGGGATTTTGTAGCCACTCTTGAAACTGGAATAAATCCCAAAACATTAAAATGCATCTTTCACAAGAAGGGTTTAATTTAATTGTATAACAAATTCTTACCTGCAAGTAAGTTGGCAGTGAGTGTTGGACACATGCGGCACTTGTTGTGGGAAGAGTGGCCAGCTCAAAGGAAGCTGTCGCGGCTTGCCTAGCTAGTGTACGAGCGTATTGACAGTGACGGAGCTCATCTAGACAGAAGAAGTCCTTGGTGCTGTACTGCTTCATCATGAAACTCTCGCCTGCTGCAATCACTTCCTCTTTCGTTGCATATGAGTTGTTGAACACAGCAGCACAGCCCCTCAGCTCTGCTGATTTCTCAAGCAGTTTCCACGCTTTTTTCTTCCCTTTTCCATAAATGGCGGACGTGGTATCACAATCCGTAACTGCGTGAGAAAACAGCATACTATCTTTCATTTTACCAATCTGTTCTTGGATTTCAGAAATATTAAACATCTTTCCTGGCACTGTTCTTGTTCCTGGATGTAGGACTAGAAGAGTGCGCTACAGGACGAGATGTAGTAGTGGTCTCAACAGAAACTGATGTCCTCGTCATGTTGGTGGCGCGCTCTGACAAAGAATCGAATCTTAAGGTCCTACATCCAGGAACAAGAACAGTGCCAGGAAAGATGTTTAATGTTTCTGAAATCCAAGAACAGATTGGCAACATGAAAGATAGTATGCTGTTTTCTCACGCAGTTACGGGTTGTGATACCTCGTCCGCCATTTATGGAAAAGGGAAGAAAAAAGCGTGGAAACTGCTTGAGAAATCATCAGAGCTGAGGGGCTGTGCTGCTGTGTTCAACAACTCATATGCAACGAAAGAGGAAGTGATTGCAGCAGGCGAGAGTTTCATGATGAAGCAGTACAGCACCGAGGACTTCTTCTGTCTAGATGAGCTCCGTCACTGTCAATACGCTCGTACACTAGCTAGGCAAGCCGCGACAGCTTCCTTTGAGCTGGCCACTCTTTCCCCCAACAAGTGCCGCATGTGTCCAACACTCACTGCGAACTTACTTGCAGGTAAGAATTTGTTGTACAATTAAATTAAACCCTTCTTGTAAAAGATGCATTTTAATGTTTTGGGATTTATTCCAGTTTCAAGAGTGGCTACAAAATCCCCTGTGCCCCAATGATTGGGGTTGGCGCCAGGTTCAACAAGATCTAGTCCCAGTGCCTACAGAAATGGCTCCTGCTCCAGATTCACTTTTGAATCTTATTTCATGTGGCTGCAAGTCTGAATGTGCAGCAAGATGTACATGCCGTGTTGCTGGCTTATCTTGTTCGATGATGTGTGCCCATTGCAGAGGGCGGAGTTGTTTCCAACGGTCCGCCTCATGAACAAAATGACGATGATCAAGAATAGTGGTTAATTACGTTATGTGTGTCTGTGTTTTTTAAGGGCCTTCAAATTCCAACTCGACACCTTCTCGCGGTTTGGCCCGTGAATAGGGGAGTTGAATAGGGGGAAACTAATGATGAGCTCTGGGTCGACGTCGGGGAACCCCTTCCCTTTGACTACCTCCCCGACGGCGACGACAAAGACAACACGGATGGATGATGACACAGACGGAGACGACCACGACGTGGGGGAACCCCTGCCCTCCCCATATGCTTGTGGCTGGTTCTGACCAGCACAGGCCTGTCCACCCCTTGTCCCCCTGCGTCATCCTTTACGTCCCTCCCTTCGTCTCGATTATCCAAGTTGCATAAATATGAGACGTAAAGCAATATCCAATCAATCCAATCAAAAATTCAATCAAGACATTTATAACATTTTTGTAATTATCGAAATTAATGCTCAATCTTAGACCAGTGCAACCAATGTCTAGAACGCAACTCCAAAATTGTCGCTTACGCCCCTTTTTCCCATACAAATTTATGTCAACCATGTCAAACGATACACTTAGGTAAAGTGACGTGAGTTCTAAATTCAATGCATGTGGGAACATTTTTAAACCCACAACGATAAAATTGTCACTTAAGCCCTTTGTCATGAAAAAAAAGATGACGCGTACAAAGAAAGATAAAGGAGTTCTAGTATGTTATTAAGGACCACAAGCCAAATAATTATGACCAATATTGAGACCAATTTCATCATTTTAAAGTCCATTAAAACTAATTTTGGTCCTTATGCCCTTTTTGCATAAAAAAATGATGACGCGCACATGGGAGAGTAGGGGAGTTTTAGGACGTTGTTTATGACCCTCAATGGAACCTGTGTGCAAATTTTCAGCTTGACATTATTTTTGTAAAGGTCAAAACCTAATATTCCTGGGCTAATTGTATTCCACCGACTAGAAGTAAATCTGGGGTCTAGTAGACACTTCACTGACATACCATGGTGACCTCTCTGTAGACAAGTTGTGATTGCTTGCCGTGAAAAATTCAATGGCAACTAAATGTGATTTTTCTGTCATTTGAAACTTTTAAATACACTGCCGTGTGTTTAATAATTAATACTGTAAATACACATCCAATGTAAGTTTTATGTTTTTAAATAAGCTTGGCATCAATAATGTATTGTAAACCTTGCTAAACATCCACTACTAGCATGGCAGAGGATTTAAAGCAGGGTTGTTAAAATAAAAAAACAAAAAATAAAAAAATAATACCCACTAAAACCCATTTAGTGGGTATTATTTTTTGAATTTTTTAAAAACTTCATTCTCTTTATATAGCTCGAAACAGGAAGGGAAATATTCCACTGTCTCTAATTGGGTTGAATTATTTGACATTTTAATTTTTTGTTGACTTGAGCTACCCTACATACTACATAGGCCTAATAGTAATACCAATCCCCCCAAAATACAAAAATTTGTAAAAAAAAAAACGGCAGCCAAGCTCTCCTTCCAAAGTCTTCGGCTGTGAATGCTGTGAGATATAGAAGTCGAGCCAAGCATTTCATTCTTTCTCCCTAGTTTCTCATTGAAAAGAAGTAAGATCATTTCACCTATTGACGAGCGCCAAGCCAACCATTTTTGTGGTAAAGAAAGTAAAAATTTTAAACTCAAAATCATAAAAAAATTACTTGGCCATTGACTTTTTTAGAGTCCTCGTACCAAAATCAATAGCCAAGTAATTTTTTTTATGATTTTGAGTTTAAAATTTTTACTTTTTTTACCACGAAAATGGTTGGCTTGGCGCTCGTCAACAGGCGAAATGATCTTACTTCTTTTCAATGCGAAACTAGGGAGAAAGAATGAAATGCTTGGCTCAACTTCTATATCTCACAGCATTCACAGCCAAAGACTTTGGAAGGAGAGCTTGGCTGCCGTTTTTTTACAAATTTTTGTATTTTGGGGGGATATCACATCTTTTTGTTGTTTGTTTCATATCAAGGCGTGAAATACGTGAAATACGTGTAAAGGTGGATACAGTGCCTTTTAAAACAGATTGTCTAGAAACAAAAGCTACCATCTTTTGTTTTTGTTTACAATCTGTAGTTGGCAATATACAATGTTTTTATTAAATTTCCTATGGTTAATGTCGTCTTGGGTGTTTGTGTGAATGATTTGTTGACCGGAATATAACACATTGACGCATAATTTTAATCAGCAATTAAAATATTAAAATTGTATTAAATACGACCTAAAGTTTTTCCCAAAGTTAAGGGTGGTAGGGAACAGTGGGGGTGAAATATCGCTTGCCTCCTGG
The DNA here is from genome assembly GCA_024449915.1 of Sweltsa coloradensis. Lineage (NCBI taxonomy): Eukaryota > Metazoa > Arthropoda > Insecta > Plecoptera > Chloroperlidae > Sweltsa > Sweltsa coloradensis. The sequence goes on along the minus strand of JAMZAV010000290.1, from coordinate 241,074 downwards.
CGGATTATTATGTTTCATATTATTATGTACCATCATGCCAAATTTCATGCTGATAACTCATTCGGTGCCTTCATGGTGAATGCTGGAAATCAAGGTAAAAATAACATAAACTATTAGGGATGGGGGTTGAAAAAATGTGGTTTAGGAAATGAGAATAGGCCGATTGGGTTAAAACACATTAAAACATAATTTACTAATTTGAATAAAAATTCAATTTTGAGTTAGAGCTATGAATTATTCCAATTTTAGGGGGTGTTGGGGGTGGAATATCGCTTGCCTCTTGGCGAATTATTTTTCATATTAGTATGTACCATCATGCCAAATTTCATGCTGATAACTCATTAGGTGCCTTCATGGTGAATGCTGGAAAACAAGGTAAAAACAATATAAACTATTAGGGATGGGGGTTGAAAAATTATGGTTAACCCGAGAGTAGTCGCGTGTGGTCTTTTAGACCGACTTTTTTTTCAGCAGTTGGTATTTGTACAGCGCGCATGCATGGCTTGTCTAGTTCCGCCACCTTCCCAAAATAGATTTCTGAAGCCAGTGTGCAATACGCGATTCAGTGTTCTGCAGAACTTCAACTAAGATAAGAGGTCCTGTTCGGTTGCTTGGTCTTTTCGACCGCTGCGCGACTACTAAGGGATGCAAAAATATGCATACTCAATCACTATTATGAGACATGTATTTTGTTATTGTAGGTTGATTATTCTTCAACATACAGTGTTGGCATAATATTACTGTCTTGGTTTACTAATAATTCGAACTACAGGGTGTTTCAAAACATATTTTTATACCTTTTTGTAGGTTTGCAACATTCTGTGTTTGATTGATTTTTTTATTGATTATTTATTGATTATTGATTGATAATTGATTAATATAACCATGTATGCTGTCACATATATGATAAATTATCTTATCCCGAGAGTAGTCGCGCCCCTGTTTGTAACGTTAGTAGTCGCGCGCGGTCCTTTAGACCGCATTATTTATTATGGGCAAATAACGTTAGGATGACGTTTTGATTACGAATATAAGGTTATTTATCATATATGTGACATCATACATGGTTATAATAATCAATTATCAATCAATAATCAATAAATAATCAATCAATAATCAATCAAATATTAATTTTTCAAGTTTTTATTTAGGTCAAAATAAAGTTACAGAAATGAAGTTTTGATAACCTACGAATATTTGCTAAGTTATCATTCATGTGACAGCATTCATGGTAGCAATAATCAATCAATAATCAATAAAGAATCAATCAATAATCAATCAAATTTTATGTTGTTCGAGTTTTTATTTAGGTCAAATAAAGTAACAGCAATGAAGTTTTGATTACGAATATACGGTAAGTTATCATTTATGTGACAGCATACATGACAACAATAATCAATAATCAATGAATAATCAATAATCAAATATGTATGTTTCATGTTTATATTATGGCCAAAACAATGTCACAGAAATGTGGGTTGCATTTTACTATTATTGATATCCGTTCACAGTTATGATTTATATTGTTTGATTTATGTTGATTTTACACAATGACTTTGATGAATCACTCACTATCATCTGTTTCCACAGCTTCATTTGTAGCACAGTTGCTACAGATAGAAACTGTGTGCTCCTTGCAAATATAGTGGGAGCACTGGGCACACATGGTGATAGTTTTTCTGTTCTTCTTGGAAGTGCAGAAAGCGCATCGTCCTCGTACTCCAGGTTGCCGAGGTGGCGCTTCTGGCTCTCCTGCGCCAGTTATCTCACGGATCCTCATTTTTACTTGACGCGGAAGATAGTCTGATGTTGCCCGAAGGATCATGTAGTCTTTCGTCAAATCTTTGGCAAGTGATTTTAGATAATCACGTCGTACAAAGCTCGTTTTGGTGTTAGCATGTACGATTATCTGGCTGTTGATACCGGCTATATTCATAAGCGCAAAGAATATGGTGAGTGGCCATCTTGCGCTTTTGCGTGCCACAGAATAAGAACCTTTCATTTCGTCAACCTTGTCTACTCCACCTTTTGTTTTGTTATAAAAGGTTATTATTTCTGGTTTATTCTTGTCGCCAGTTTCGGGGTCAATGTCGCTATTGTGATGCATTGTTGACAACAATGAGACAATCTTTCCTTTTTTGGGTACATAAGAAACTAGTGTTAGGTTAGGCTGGAAACCAAAGAGACTGCTATATTGCTGTCTATTTTTAGCACAAACAAATTTCTGTGGGATCTCTCTCTTATTTTTTCTTATTGTACCAACGACAGTAAGTTTATCATTAGTCAGCAGGTCTTCAACAAGAGGCACTGAGGTAAACCAGTTATCTAGAGTGATGTTACGATTAGAACCAGAGAGAGGCGTCACAAGACGCTTCACTACAGAATGGGGTTTATTCTCAACTTGATATGGTCCCTCGGGTTGATTCCCGACATAAACCTCTATATTTAGAGTATAATAATTTTGTGCATCAGCTAACGAGAAAATCTTGATTCCGTATCTGGCAGGCTTGCTACGAATGTATTGTCGGAATCCGCATCTTCCTCGGAAACCTTCCAGCATCTCGTCAATTGTGGCATATTCTCCAATTACAAAATGACGCTGGCAGCAAGCCACAAAGTCGTCAAATACTTTTCTAATAGCTGCTAGCTTGTCTGTTTGTTTCCGCGCGTCACGATCATGAATATTATCAAAGCGCATGCAGTACAACAAGAAGCGGAACCGCCTCAAAGACATGGTAAGTCCGAAGAATTCTACGCCAGTTCCGTCAGTGGCCCAAAGATCGACTAGGTTTGTATGGTGGGCTCGCAAAACACCAGCAAGGTACAACACACCTAATACTGCTTTTATTTCCGCCTGGTTTGTGTATTGTGCATCTCTTTCACGAGAAAAGTTAGCCCTCATTTTTGAAATGTATATGTTAGTACATTCAACTATTTCATCTACAATTGAGTCTGGAAAAAACAGTTTCCATGCATCAATGGGGGTCATTGCATTTTTTGCAACACCCTTTACTCCTGGGGAAGCCTTTACTATGTTATGAGCCCTTCTCCGCACAGCTTGAGGTGGAGGTTGTGCTCTCCATTGCGTAACTTTGTCTTTACCTGTGTAATACTGCAGCCTGAAAGCAAGGGGTACATCGGATTCAAAAGGAGAGTCGCTATCTGATCCTGCGTCGACGTCGGATTCCCCTGACTGTTCCGTGTCAGAGTCGTGGTCACTAATCTCTAAGAAGTCGTCCTCATCGTCGTCTTCGCCCCCAATCAACAAGTCTTCCTCTACTTCATCCAAGAGCTCCAATATTCGATTTTCTTCTGCTTTATCCATCTCTCCAAAGACTAAAAAGAAACAAAAACAAAATCTGTTTAGTGTAAAACAACAAAAAATAACTGTAAATATGTTGTAAAACACACTGCAGTTCGAATTTACATTCAACCAAGACAGTAATATTATGCCAACACTAAGTTGCAGAACAACAAAGAATAACTGTAAATGTTTTGAAACACAATGTAGATCAAAAGTCAACCAAGAGAATTTTTGCCAACACAGAATCTTGCAAACATACAAAAAGGTATAAAAATATGTTTTGAAACACCCTGTAGTTCGAATTATTAGTAAACAGAGACAGTAATATTATGTCAACACTGTATGTTAAAGAATAATCAACCTACAATAACAAAATACATGTCTCTTTATAGTGATTGAGTATGCATATTTTTGCCTCCCTTAGTAGTCGCGCAGCGGTCGAAAAGACCAAGCAACCGAACAGGACCTCATATCTTAGATGAAGTTCTGCAGATCACTGAATCGCATATTGCACACTGGCTTCACAAATCTATTTTGGGAAGGTAGGCGGAGCTAGACAAGCCACGCTGGCGCGCTGTAAAAATACCAACTGTTGAAAAAAAAAGTCGGTCTAAAAGACCACACGCGACTACTCTCGGGTTATATTGGTAATCAAAACGTCAGCCTAACGTTATTAGCTCATAATAAATAATGCGGTCTAAAGGACCGGGCGCGACTACTAACGTTACAAACAGGGGCGCGACTACTCTCGGGTTAAGGAAATGAGAATAGGCCGATTGGGTTAAAACACATTAAAACATAACTTACTAATTTGAATAAATATTCAATTTTGGGTTAGAGCTATGAATTATTCCAATTTTAGGGGGTGTAAAGGGTGGAATATCGCTTGCCTCTCGGTGAATTATTTTTCATATTAGTATGTACCATCATGCCAAATTTCATCCTGATAACTCATTAGGTGCTTTCATGGTGAATGCTGGAAATCAAGGTAAAAATAATATAAACTATAAGGGATGGGTATGAAAAATGTGGTTAAGGAAATGAGAATAGGCCGATTGGGTTAAAAAACATTAGAACATAATTTTAATAACTAATTTGAATAAAACATCAATTTTAGATTAGAGTTATGAATTATTCCAATTTTAGGGGATGTAGGGGGTGGACTATCGCTTGCCTCTCGGCGTATTATTTTTCATATTATTATGTACCATCATGTTAAATTTCATGATGATAACTCATTAGGTGCCTTCGTGGTGAATGCTGGAAATCATGGTAAAAATAATATAAACTATTAGGGATGAAGGTTGACAAAATGTGGTTTATATAATGAGAATAGGCCGATTGGATTAAAACACATTAGAACATAATTTTAATAACTAATTTGATTAAAAATTCAATTTTGAGTGAGAGCTATGAATTATTTTAATTTTAGGGGATTATTTAGGGCAGGTTGGGGGTGGAATATTGCTTGTCTCTCGGCGGAAGTATGTGAGTCTGAGGTACATCTAAGTGTGGTCCAAGTTTCATAGTTCTAAGATGCACCGTTTTCTCTGTAGGCTCTTATTCCTCTCTGTCAGAATCCCACCCCCAACCAACCAACCAACGAACCAACCAACCAGCCAGCCGGAAGATTTTCTTCGATTTTTACGCACTTTTTTTAACACAGAACGGGTTATCGGATCGGGCTGATTTTTTTTTTGTATGTCATGGACCACATATCAGGTCATATACAGAGTTTCAAGATTGTAAATCTTTTGGGACGGCGTGTGCATATAGCTGAAAACCCCCCAACTCGGGTAGGAGTAAACAGGGTCAAGTTAGTCATCGCCTTCTAGCAGTCGCGTGCGCTTGGCTGCGGGCGAACGACCGTCGCCCTAGATATGCAATTTTAGTTCCTAGGGGCCAAATGATATCAAAATAAGCCAAAAATTCTAAGTTTGGTCAAGTAGTGTAATTAAATTCAAATTTCATCAAGAAGTATATTATTTATATTATAAAAACCACTTGCTGAACTTAAACTTGGGGCTGCTTACATACAATTTTTAATTTTTTCCTCTGGAGACAGTCGCAAAATTGTATGTAAGTAGCCCAGGTTAAAGTTCAGTGAGTGGTTTTTATCCTAGATGTTTTTCGGCCTAGATCAAAAATCATAACATGTTTCCTTGATTCCTAACCCTATGTGAAATATTAACATAATTGTTAATCGTAGGCCTACCATCATTTCTCAATGAGGAGAATTTGAGAAGATTCCTGAAAAAACAGTCCTGGGTTTTAATGGGTTTTTTTCATGTGGGTTTTATTGGGTAAAGTAAAACCCACTAGGGTTTAACTGGGCTGGGGAAAATCGTAACAATCCTGTTCTTGTGCATATAAGTGGAACCTCAAGTGTTGCAAGTGTAAGTCAAAACAATACAATCAAGTTCCCAATGTCGTGTTTGGCTTCCGTTATCGACCGATAGCTCATTTCCAAACATTAATCTCGAGTGTGACACCACCAGCGGATCAGCCCATCCAATGAAAGTCACAACGTGAGATAATCTCCGTCTTTAGAGTTTTGGTTCGTGCCACTATTGACCAATTATTTGATATTTCGATTATCGATAATAAATTTTGGATATTGATTATCGAAATTATATCCATTATAGATTATCGTGTACATCCCTAATAATGTTATTATTTATATTTACTTTATAAAAAATACATAATTTCATGAAGATGTGTTAGTTAGTTAGTTAGTTTTATTAGTATCCAAGAGATCTTACATGATAACAAGATATAGGATTTGTCCAGTTGGTGCCTATAGGCCTACATACATACATAATTATTAGGTACAATAAAAATAATTCATATCAATAAATTATTATAACCAAGATATAGACCTAGTGTAGATAGGCCTAGGTATTAAAAGCTAAAACATACATCCTGTCTAAGGTAAGTACATATAATTACATAAAATACATAAAATCCCAGCATTATGACAATAAAACAGTAACAATACTTAACAGTTATTTACAAAGTCATCTGCTTTATAAAATAAGAAACACCCTGTAATGAAATGATTTCAAATATGATATTATAGCACTTGGCTTACATTATGCAGTGATAGCCCATTTTAATTTAGATATCAGGTTAAACAATTTCAGAAGGACAATGAGTCAATGACTAAGACAAAGATAAGACCAAATACAGAGCCTGGTGACAAAGTTACAAGTTAATAGGATAAAAAATAAACAATTTCAGAAGGGCAAAGACTTAGGGGATGCAGTTGAATTCAGGAGCAATTTGAGCAGTTAAAAATTCATCAATTGTATAAAAAGCACCCCTTATCAGATATGATTTCAGTTCATGGAGTCGCTTTGGAAGATCCTTTATTATTTTAATGTTTTGTGGTAGCCTATTAAACAATTTTAAACCTATCATGTGAGTACCTTTATGGCATTTTAGAGTGCGTTTATCTGGAATATAGAAGTCCTCTTTTTGGCGGGTATTATGGTTGTGAATGGCGGAGTTTGTTGGAATTTTCTCCTTGTTCTTCAAGAGTAAAGCCTATGCTTCATAAATAAATAAACTTGGAAATGTCAATATGTGCAGTTGTACGAAAGGAGGTTTACAAGATTCCCTCCGTCCCAAATTTTCTAATGTCCTAATTGCCCTTTTCTGAATTATAAATATGTGTGTGGCTTGTGTTGAATATCCCCATAAAGGTAAACCATATCTAAGATATGACTTAAAATATTATAACGCGTATTGGGTAGCAGGCCGAGCTCAATTTTGGGCTGAGAGTTGCTATATGCTGGGACCAGCTTAGGGATTGATCAATTTCAATACCTAGACATGTTGTCACTTCATGTCGTTCGAGCATTGTATTGGATATCGTTATTTGTGGGTGGGTAGTAACATGGTTTTGAGATGTGTGAAAATGGATGTAATTTTTTTATCTTTGTTAAGGGTGAGTACATTTGCATTTAACCAATTGTTAATGAGATCGGCAATTAGTTTTGCGTATACTTCTAAAACTTGGAGGTTATCCGCTGTTATACTAGCAGTAATATCGTCTGCGTATAAGATGATTTTGTCAATGAGTTCCGATAATAAATTATTTACATATTGTTGAAGGTCATTTGTATATAAAATAAACATTAGTGGTCCAAGCATAGATCCCTGCGGAATCCCCGCTTCCACCTCTAGCCAAAAAAAAAAATATATATTTATTCCATTAAATTGAAGACAATAGCGTATGTGTTTCAAAACAGGTGTTGGTTTAACTGTAACGTATTGTTAATCAGATGATCGCAGGCCTTCCGCTTTGTTTTCAGTAGACTATCTCGACAGATAGACTGGGACCTGCCTCGCGCATTACTCGCCGCTAATAACTGTGCTGTGTTGCAACACCTCGCAAGCTTCAGACCAGTGACGTCACTGGTCCCAAGCGCGCCGATGAGTTTAAAGACCCCTATTGACGTAGGTCGGGAAATATACACAATGAACTTAATTTTTATGTTCGTACTTGATTTTGAGAATAACTTGTTGAAGTGTAAACTTGTGAAATACCATTTGGTTGAAAAAATTCAGTCTTAATGATCCATTGCGAGACATAAGTCCAAAACGTGAAAAGATGGGAATTTCAAAACATGGATCTCAATTCTGGAAATTCCCACCAAACTGTTTATCTTACGATAAAACCAAATTTACCTGCATGTTCACATTGTTTTAAATGTTGATATCCAGTATGCAAATTTGCGCTTAAAAATCTGTACACTTGGAATAAATTCCCGAAGTTGACCAAAATGGAGTAAATTACAGTGATTTTACTAATTTTTAATTCAAAATCAATTAATTAATTTAGGAATATATATACTGCATATCATTAATTTATTTTTTATTAATGTTAGTGTGAAATTTGATATCGGTGTTATCAACCGTTTACCCGAAAAGAAAAACTAAGCTGTGCACCTAAACTCGTGTTCGCGCCAGCCTCACCGACTCACAATCACAATATTGGCAGGGTTTGACGTGTGGGTGTGGGGAACCAGGGAGTGACCGGAAACAAATATTACCTAGTTTTAGAATAAATTAAGATTTTTTTTTTTTTTACATATTTAGAACGATTTTCCCTACTAGGTAGCACACAACTATTGGGAGCTTGTTAGGTTATCGGTGCGAAATAATAACATTTTTTGAACGGCAATTGGGAACTCTGGAAAAAATACTTGCCTGTCGGACTAGTGAAATGAGATTTTAACTAGCCCGACCAAAGTTTCACTAGCCTCGGGCGAGCGTTAATTTTGACCCCTTATTACACTTAGGCAGTGTTACCCGATTAATGACATTGAGAAATGTCAATTACAATTACATGTTTAAATTCCGTGTTTAATTACAGCCATTTCTCGATTTGGTTAGTCGGGAAACACTCCCGTAGGTGTAATTGTTATTAGTATTTACAATACAGAAATTAAAAAAGTCTGCCCCAACCGGGATTCGAACCACGGGTCTCCCACATTCCAGGTCCATCCATTCATTCAGATGTTTAATGCAACTACAATACAGAGATTAAAATGTACCCGTCCTGATGGTCTAGTGGTTAAGACGCTCACCTGAAATGTGGGAGACCCGCGGTTCGAATCCCGGTTGGGGCGGACTTTTTTAATTTCTGAATTGTAGTAAATAATAATAACGCAAAAGTATAACTTGTGAAATAATAATATTAATATAATAATTGCAGCCAGTTCTGCCGTGATTGTCTGCAGGGGTGTTCTGTAGCTGCTTTTCACAAATGGGAAAACACGTACGGCATGTGTTTGGCACGTGACTATGTTAAACCGGTAAACCAAGAAATCATGGTCTCCTCACTTATTCAATAATAATAAGAAGAAGAATAAATATATAGACGTATAAACGTTCATCGATAATTGTGCCGAAATGAAAATAATATCCCGATTTTGCGATAATATTGTGCCAAAAAAATATCGCGCCGATACTGTCACTTTGTAATCACTAATCATATTACAATTTATCGACATAAAACTTGGCACTGGTAGGTGGATTGGCTGCCACCTGCGACGGGCCCCACGGTGCTCAAGAGAGAGCGGTGAAGTGAGAGAGGGAGCGTGAGAGCCGGGTGCCTTGCCTCGATCGGCGCGGCGGGTTAGCGGAGTGGGGTGGGGGGTAGAAGTGGTCCTCCGTTGCTAGGCAACAGATACAAGGCCGCTCTAGCGCTCGGCGGCGGACCATTCAAACTTAAGGAAGCAAAGTTTTTAAGCAACTGTTGAAGAGTAGGTCTACCTCAAATTGTGACATACATTACAATAGGGAACATACGCCAAGTCCAAATATTGACTTGGATGTAGAATGAATAGAAAACTACTAAACTACTAGAAAACAACACCGTTGCCGCAATGATACCAATTATAAGTAAAGGTAAACCATTTCAATTTTATTGAGGTACAAAGTTGTACGTTTATTATTTCCCGCATTTATTATTTCAAACGGCATGTGACGTCACTATCTAGGTCGTTGCCAATGAATTCAGATTTCAGTTCTTTGGTCGCCACATGGTTTATGCATGGGCTTATAATAGTAAGTAGTAACCGCCTTGTAAATCCATGGTGAATGAATGAAATTAACAATCACCTTCTTGATAACACATCTAAATTTACTGCATGGCCAATAAACAGCTCGTGTTGCTATGACAACGATTGTTGTCACTTTCTCTTTTGTTTTGTAATTTTTCGTTACTTGATTGCCCATATAGTCCATACTGGATAATGACGTATGTGCCCATTTTTCCCGCTAAAATTTGTGGTGCAACTTTCAGCTAACTTTTAGAAATGAAAATATTATCTAAATAAAAAACAGAAATCTGTTGGCGCATTCAGAAACAAGTTCCTATTGTAGTAGAATGATAAAATTAAGTCAAGTATATTCCTTATTGAAATTGAAATTATCGGGTTGAAATTAATTTTCTAATTTTTAAGCGGGAATTGCAAATTTGCAAAATGATAAATTTATTTTTATATGCTGTATTTTCTTGAATATAGGCCGACCCCCTAACTTTGGTCATCGAAATTGTAAAAGAAATATTTAAGGAAAGTTGAAAAAATCGAACGATTTACAATCAACAATTTATTTTATTAATTTGAAAGGAAAAATAAAAAATGCACATTATCTTCAAAGTTTATGCAAAGTATTGAATAAGAAAGAAGGGAAAATAAATTACAGTTGAGTCCCGTTAATTCGGGCCGGGCTGAATTTTTTTTTGATGCGTCTTATTCCTGCGGTCTATTTTCGTAGAACTCGATCCGATGTCGTTTTCCCGTAGAGCCTTTGATGACGTAGTGATCTCTACGTGGACCGGTTCTTATCGCCTAGTCAGCTGCTGCATCACACTTCACTCGTCGTCATTTGTCAGTAGGCCTGGAACTACTATGGTGATGGCGTCACATTCACAGTGCCTACCGTATTGTTGGCGCAGCGCCAGACAGAAGTTGTGAACTATACTTTTTTCTTGTCACGGCACTGTAACTTAATGTTTGAAATTGGCCGTAAAATGCTGGTGCTTGCTTATAGGCCGAGGAGGGACTTTGAGACTTTAAATAATAATAAAAAGGGTACAGTACGGTAAAACGAAAAACATGAATTTCCACACAAAAAATCAATGTCGAAATAAACTCCCAAAATCGATAAAACATTGATAAATCGATATCTATGCCCAGCCTCAACTGAAATCCAAAATTAATTAATTATTAATTACTCATCAAGTAATCCGTGTAAACTTTTTGTCAGTTTAACTTTTACACCTTTTGATAATTTTCAACATACAATGGGGTTTTTAACATATAGTTTTGATTTTTGTGATTAATTTTTATTGCATATAGAATACACTTAAAAATAGGGATGCACTCGAAAATCGATATTATCGATCGATAATCAATAATGGATATTATTTCGATAATCGCTAAAAAAAAATCATTATCGGTTATCGAAATATCAAACAATTGGTCAATAGTGCACGAACCAAACTATTATCTCACGTTGTGCCATGCACTGGCTGGTCTGATGGTATCACACTGGAGATTTATGTTTGGAAATGAGCTATCACTAGATGAAGAAACCAAATACATGACATCAAAGACAGCGAGGCATCGAACGGAACGCAATTGTATTGTTTTGACTTGCACTACTAGCCAATCTTGAGATTCCACTTATAGGTCGGAACAGGCTATGTTGGTGATATCGATATTATCGATAATATCGATTCGATAATGACTTTAACATTTTGATAATCGATAATGAAAAAAGTATCGATGTGCATCCCTACTTATAAATGATATAAATAACTAACATTATAAAATGTTAATACAGTGGAACCTTGCTCCAACAATTTTTAAGGGTCTGAGTAAAAAAATCTTGCAGGCGGGATATCGTTCCAACGAGGATCACACAAAAACTTTAAATTTTACAATACGCGGTCTATTTGATTAGTGTAGCGCCTATATACGCGTCAGCTGGTAGCACTCGATACTGGTAAGTACGTCTCTGCGCAGGTCCAGAGGTCCGTGTGATGATGCAAGACGCGACGCGTCAGTCCGACCTACACGGAGAGCTGTAGAGATAGTAGCACTCTCCCGCTCCACTCACTCCTTAGGTCTGTTCGTTGGACCTGCTCGACTTTGCTCTAAGATCACTTTAGAGTAGGTTGAATTTAGGCCACACCCACGCTCGAGGAAGTTAGATCACTAACTCTTGCGTTTTGAGACTAACGCATTTTGGGGCGAAAATCGACTCTCATCTGCTCTAAAAAAAATTACAATCCCAAAAGAAAAAATTTGTTCGCATTTATTGGCAAAATATTCTTCACACTTCCAGCAAAAGAGGAAGCCATTTTTATTTAAATAACGCGCGTAATTCGCTATCGAACTTGCTCTAAGTTGCTCTAACTCGCTCCTCCTAAAATGTCAGAGCACGAAAATCATGATCTTTCTGCTCTAGATCAAGTTGCTCGAGTCCAAAAAACGCAATTCGAGAAAGTGATCTCGTGAAACGAACGGCTATTTCGTTATCCGAGCGGATCTGAGCAGTTAGAGCAGGTCCAGCGAACAGACCTCGTGTCTCACTATACGCCTTCTGTGCAGTGCGTCTGCGCCGCGACAGTCTGGTAGACAGAGCTATCAAGACAGGCTCGCTCCTCTCTCGACTCCATGCCTGCCGCGCAGTGCTCATGCGCCTTGGACTAGCAAGTCATCTGGCTCGTGAGGCGAGGCCGGCTTGGTCGATGTACTCGGGCGGGAGTCTAGCGCGTCATATTTTATGTAAATGTTCCGTTTTTCTTTCTGTTTTTTCGAGAGTCGTTGCAGCGGAGTAATAACTAATGCAATTTTGATTGGGACTTACAAATTCATCCTTTGAGGCGGGAAATCGTTTTTTTTGGCGCTTTTAAAAGACGTTAAGGCGGGAAAATTTAACATTGGTTTAAATGGGAAAAAGAAGGGACTTGGTGAAATCGTCGTTGGGGACCAGAAATCGTTGCAGCCGTGGTCATTGGACCGAAGTTCCACTGTAAAATGTTAGTTGCGTAGAAAAAAAATATTTGCAAAATTTGCAAAAAATTGAATAAAAACAAAAAATAGAATAAAAACAAAAAATAGCTGCTCAAATTTGAGTAAACTTGTTAACCATAAAAATTAAGAATCAAATAGAAAAGAAATCTGTTGCAATCAGTTTGAGATCAAAAGTTAGTGATTGGAGTATATTGTGGTTTTATAAATAAATATTGTATATAATATCAATATGTTTATTGTATTTTAATTATTATTTGGTAACATTGAAACAGTTTTTATGCATAAGCCCACTTTAAGGGCATTGATTGAGGGTCAGGGTTAGACCCACAGTTGAATCCAACTGTACGACAAATGCAATCAATCAATAATAAAAACAGTATTTTGTTTTTATCATTATCATCATTTTAAATTTAAGGTTTTCGCGGCCCGGTAAATAATAAACACAATTAACTGGTCGGGACATTTCGAATTTGCTTTTATTGCATTTGACATTTCAGCCCAACTGTGTGGGCTATCTTCAGAAAACAAGAAATAAAATTAAAAACTTACAAAAATATAAGCCAAGACAAGGCTTCCCATAGAAAAACAAAATAACAACAACAAAACAAACAGTTACCATCATAGATACTACTACTATACCCTCCCGTTACCATGATCAGGCCCCGCCTTCTATAAAATTGCATTACATTCTTATGAGGTCTTTTTCACAACCAGATCAACATCACATTTGAGAATTTCTGGTGCGTATCCGATCACTCCGTCGAACTCCACTTTCTTGGGGCTGATCCAGTTCCGGGTCAGGGAGGACGAGAAGGCCTGTATTTGACACCGGGAGTAAGACTTTCGACGCGGCGAAATGTCCCGACCAGTTAATTGTGTTAATTATTATCATCATTATTAATTATTATTATTTTATTGGCAGGCCGGCGCTGGTTTGGTGTTGCCCAAGATTAATTGGGGGAAACACTCCTTTACACAACTAAATTAATGATGTTTGAGCAAAGTGTGGTGATATATTATGTTAGCAATATTGTGGAAAACAAATACAGGTTCTAATTACAAGAGTGAATTGTATTGTATAATTATTGATTGTAAAAAATAAAACTCGCAGGAGAAAATTGTGACTTGTAACATGCATATTATATAGAAAATATGTAGATCATTATTATTGGAAAATACAATGTAACTTTTTGTAATCAATGTGTTTTTTTGTGTTTTTATGAAGACAATAAAAAACAACTGGTTCTTTATCAGTCGTTTGTCAATTTGTCATTTTTTTCAGTATCTGCCAACCTAGTTCCATGATTGTCCTCGGAGGTGCATTAAGACACGGATGCCTTTGTGTTAAGCTGTTAAAAATATATATAAAATATAATAATATTATAAATGAATCTTTTCCCATGACTCATTTTCAAATCATTAAAATACTTAAAATTGCCTTGGCATGGCATTTCTTTTAGTACGGATTTTGAACACCTTGCTGGTTTGATTGATTTGTTTGCTGCCTAATTTTATTTTCAAATAGAATATTTGAAATCATTTCCTCATATGAAAATACTTTATTTATAAAATATATATAAATGCATAATACAAGAATTTCATCTGGCATTATCAGAAAAAAAGACAATTCAGCTGTGATAATTGCTGGTCCAATACTTGCATGCAATTCTTTCATGGTTGTATTTTTTATTTATTGGATGTAGGAAGCACGGTGAGAAGTAAAATAAAAACTTAGGTAGTATTATCATAATAATTTTTTTTCACTAAATCTAAAATAAACTACGTACATATTTAACAAATTAATAATAAACGGCACGTATTTTTTAGATGACACAAACCGTTGTGCAATTTGCATGTTTTTAATTTCAAGAAATTTGCATAAACTCTACAATGAAAAAATAAAACCACTAGACAAGAGTTTTTGCTCGACAGACCAGAGTTTTTGCTCGACACATGCAAACTCATCATTATTTTTTGTTTTTTCCTACTCGGTAATGTAATATTCAACATCAAATTTACTACGAAGGACTAAATATTAAATAACATGGTACAAAACATATATCTTCTTCACCATTGCTGTCATAAAATAACTTCCTTGGTTTTGGCAACTCTACAAAGGATCCTTCAGCTGTATGGTATCGTGAGTACATCTTGGTCACGTCGACTGTTGAAATACTGCTCATTTTCTTCAGGAATCGTTGAATCCATAGAGAGCATGGAAACATTCACTCTCTTGATATTCAAATTTATCCGCTATCGACGCACAAATTACGTACAATTTTGTAAACGGTATCGCCAGACCTCGCGTCTTGAATATTGCGATGACAACATCTTTGATGTGGATCAAGGTTTGAAGCCTACACGACACTAACTTCTCTGTTACAAGTCTGACATCTTTGATCTTGTGAAACAGGAATGATACCCACAGTAGTTTACAAACAAAAAATAAACTCGTGAATGACTCATTTCTTCTGCAGTGAATTGCATTGATATTTCTAATTACCTTGAGTTAGGGGCCAGTTAATTAAACGCATAATGCTATTGTATCGCCTTAGGATCGATACATTAAAAGGCAATGAAAGATTGCGTATAATTTCTTTTGTTAGGCGGTAAAAATGTTTGTTTTGTACCCATGGACTAAAAAATCATGCAATGAACCTTTATTAAAAAAAAAAAAAATGGAAAACAAAAATATGATGTAGCAGACAAATATGAATTATGAAGTACTATGTTGAAACAATGTTAATAAATGTTGCTCAATATTTAATTGAACACACGTTCAGAGTGTCCATGTCTCCCAAAATTGTCTAATACTGGCTGATAGTGAGGTCGTCCTGCCCCAAGTATAAAAACATTGGTTGCTGTTGTGTACAAGCTCTTTCAACCAGCCATCTTTCTTAGCCTTTGAAGATATTGGTGAGAAGGCGATACGACAGCCTTTAAGATTTCTTGGGAAATTAAACATTTTTTATTTTCCTTAATTTACAATGAAACTTATGGAAATAAAACATACATAAAAGATTGTTACAAAGTGCATTTCAAATTTTTGACAAATTATTTTAGGCCTTATAAAAAATAACTAGGAAAACGCTTAAGTCCCGCCGCGTTGATGGATGAGCGTAATTTTTTTTAAACGAAAAAAGCGTAAAATTGCGATTTTTTTAATAGATAATTTTTCGATTACGCTCAAATTTCACACGAATATATTAATTCATAAAATTAAAGTTCTGTGAAAAAATCATTACAATCGGATAAAGCGTGTAGGTTTTATTCGTCGAAGAAATGTTAAAAATTGAAAAAAATCGTAAAATTGCGATTATCATGAGAAATGATTTTTTGATTGCGCTCAAATTTCACACGAATATATTAATTCATAAAATTAAGGTTCTGTGAAAAAATCATTACAATGGGATAAAGCAGGTTGGTGTTATAAGTCGAAGAAGGTTTTAAAAATTTAAAAAATTGTAAAATTGCGATTTTCATAAGAAATAATTTTTCGATTGCGCTCAAATTTCACACGAATATATTTATTTGTAAAATTAAGGTTCTGTGAAAAAAATCATTACAATCGGATAAAGCATGTAGATCTTATAAGTCGAAGAATTAAAAAAACGAAAAAAATCGTAAAATTGCGATTTTCATGAGAAATAATTTTTCGATCAATTTTTCCCCCCCGTGCAGTTCTTCGTTCAGAGATTTCATAGACCTTCATAAAATTTCATCGCAATTGGAGTATTGGTTTAGCCGGAATCGTGTTCATAGACACACAAAAATACAAAAAAAAAACATTCCGAATTTTTTTCTCCAGTGTAGTGAAATGGAATCTTCGCTTCGCTCGCTACGCTCATCCAAATATCGACCGCATGGCCTATACTAAAGATTTTTCCAATAGGGAACATACACCAAGTCCAAATATTGACTTTGGTGTATAGAATGAATAGAAAACCACTTAACACCACCATTGCTGCAATGTAAACCAATCCAAAGTAAACCATTTCAATTTTATTAGGTACAAAGTTGTTCGTTTATTATTTCAAACGGCATGTGACTTCAATATCCAGGTCGTCGCCAATGAATTTAGATAAGAAAACGCTTAAGTCCGCCGCGTTGTTGGATGAGCGTAATTGGTGCATTGAGCTGCATTGAGTTACGCGGATTTTCTGTTGTTCTGTGAAAAAATCATTACTTATTCGAAGATTTTTTTTAAATTAAATTAAATTAAATTAAAAATTAACTTAATTTTTTATAAATCATAATATTTACGTAATTTTAAAAAAGAAAAAAAATCGTAAAATTGCAATTTTCATAAGAAATAATTATTCAATTGCGCTCAAATTTTACACGAGTATATTAATTCATGAAATTAAGGTTCTATAAAAAATCATTACAATAGGATAAAGCATGTAGGTGTTATATGTCAAAGAATTGTTTTAAAAAAGAAAAAAACCCGTAAAATTTCGATTTTCATGAGAAATAATGTTTCGATTAAGCTCAAATTTCACACGAATATCTTAATTCATAAAATTAAGGTTCTAATAAAAAATCATTACAATCGGATAAAGCATGTAAGTGTTATAAGTCGAAGAATTTTTTTAAAAATCGAAAAAAATCGTAAAATTGCGTTTTTTATAAGAAAAATTTTCCCGATTGCGCTCAAAAACGTGGCAGTTCTAAGTTCAGAGATTTCGAAGGCCTTCATAAAATTTCATCGCAATCGGAGTATCGGTTTAGCCGGAATCGTGTTAACAAACACACAAAAATACAAAAAAAAAAAAAGAAAAAAAAACATTCCGGATTTTTTTCTCCAGTGTAGTGAAATGGAATCTTCGCTTCGCTCGCTACGCTCGCTACGCTCATCCAATAAGAAAACCTATTTACTAGGGTCTTTTATCTAAGTTCTTTGGTCGCCACATGGTTTATGCATGGGCTTATAACAGTAACCGCCTTGTAAATCCATGGTGAATAAATTTTCAACCGCCTTCTAGATATTAGATAACACATCTAAATTTATTGCATGGTCACTAAACTGCTCATGTTGCTATGACAACAATTGTTGTCACTTTCTTTTGTTTTATGACTATTTGTTACATGATTGATTGATTAGCCATACCAGATTGTAAGCGCCCGTTTTTCCCGACAATTTTTTATGCAACTTTCAGCTAACTTTTATGAATGAAAATATCTAAATATGAACAGAAATCGATTGAAGCATTCAGAAACAAGTCCTTATTGTAGTAGAATGATAAAATCAAGTCACGTATATTCCCTATTGCAAAAATGACCTATTTTTACCAAAAAGAAACATGATTGTAAGTGGCTTTGTATTGTTATGTGTCTGCACTCTTGCAGAAAGGGACGATTCTAGCGGTAGTGAAAAATGGTGATAACAAAAGCTGCAAACTTTTTTAAATGTATTTTTTATTGCATAATTCCCTAAAATGTTATATTGTCGACAAATTACATAATTTAGTGATGGAAAAAACACACTTTGAAAATGCAAATTACGAACAAAATTTTATCAAACTGATCAAATTGCGAAGAACTTGCGAAATTGAACTTTTTAGTGTGCAAAATGTAGGAGGATGGTGGAGGGGCCGGTCCAGTTTTGCTGGAGGTGCCGGTCCAGACCGAATATTACGCGCGCGGTAGGCGGTACAGTGTACGTTAAAGCCAATACTATCCATTGACTTTGTTACTTATGTTAAACCTAAATTAATCTTAAGAATTAGAAAAGAAATGAATTAAATCGGTCAGATATTTAAACATGGTACGACCAATTTTGTGGAAATTGTATGGTTGCGTGACGTCACACCACGTTGACGTTGCTGGATGGCTACAGAGCTTCGCTACGATCGACTCGAGTAATGCGGCATCGCTCACTTTCCCACCCATTCAATACCATCGGTCACAGGAGGGTCAGTGAAATAGTTGTTGATGTACAGGTGTTAAGGATTAGCTTTTTCGAGCCATTCATACAGAAAGGTGAACTAAGGTAAAATCTAAAGAAAACTTAAGAAAAAGAAGCCTGGATTTGAAAACAGTTTAGTGGCAGGAAGGTGATCTTAAATGGTGTAGTTTTAACGAATGTACATCAACGGATACGACACAGAGGCTGATATGTCACGAATCGGAAAAAAAAAATAATTGCAGTGCAATTTCGATGTATTATATCCATGATGGGTCTGAGCATATTATTAACATTCATTCTACTCAACATGCAGCAACAGTTTTCGTTACTCTCACGTTTAAGAACAACGATATATCTAAGCGATTCAAGTCGCATACGGGAGTACTGGACTCTTTGACTAAAAAGTGATTTTGACTTTAATGATTCTTATCATTGTAAGGATTAGACATGTGTAACATTTGTAACACATTTTAACCACGGAATTTTATGAAAACCCATTTCTGATACATAAATCCTGATTTTGAATTTTTGTCCAATAATCCACATTAAACACTCACGCGTCACACATTAATTATTATAAAACTTAGAATTATTCAGTATGTTTGCCGTCTCCTTGTATGACTTAATTATCCAACGAACTAAAAAACAACTTAGAACTAAAAAGTAGACAAAATCCACACTTCAACTATGTTTGTTAACGTAGTACACTGTAATTATTTTAGAAACTAATAATTATTCGGATTTTGCCGTCTCTTATGTATGACACCGTATCACTAACTTTAAAAACTACTGAACTAAAAGAAGACAAAATCCACACTTCAACTATATAGGCATGTTTGTTAACTGAAGTCACTGAGCAATCCGTACTCTTCACATATCTCGACAAACCTTGTAATGCTATTCACTATCACATTAATTAAATTAGTACATAAAACACTTGTAGAGCTGTCACTGTGCTAGAACAAATCTGCGAACACTCCATCCACACAGAATGTCAACCCCTTACTAAATACAACACGTGTTCTAACCGAGTGTCTACCCTCGCCCGGCCGGCTTTGTCAGCTCAGCAGGTCCCCATCCACCCGCGTCACATGCCCCCAGGCGCGCGTCAAAACAAACCGTTGTATAGGGTATGGGCCTCATCCAAGGTTGCCAAAATGTCCGGCATTCTTATTTTTTGTACACCTTCTTGTATTAAAAAAATACTTCATCCATTGTGATTTAATGCCTTTAACGGACGACATTGCAACAGCGTTCCGTGACATCACGGGCTTCACAGAAATAGTCCACCCAAATAACGGTAAAAAAAATATGTATATATATATATATATATATTTAGTTGTCTTCCTTTGTAAATCAGTTTTTTGACTGAATAGGATAGACGTTTAAGGGGGATCCATGGACCTAATTAAAATTTTCCTAAATATTAGTTTAACGAAACATCGGACATAGTTTATCAATTATGATCATCTGACATTGCCAAAACTATGTTTGATTTATTTTTCGGTTGAGCGGTACGTCCAATATAGACGATTATAGTGAAATTTTTTACGTATACACGGCACAGCTTTCTGCTCATAATTTTTGTGCTAGAAGGCTAATTTTGTTTCTATTTGTAACACATACTCCTGACTATAAACTGTTTATGTTGGAATTTTTTTTTCGTTAATATCTTGCACGGTTCGATTTTTTACTTCCACCGGTACAAAGTTAGTGTTTGTACCGGCGGAAGTAAAAAATCGTACCGTGCAAGATATTAACGGGAAACAAATTCCAACATATAGAGTTTATAGCCAGGAGTATGTGTTACAAATAGAAACAAAAATTAGCCTTCTAACACACAAACTATGAGTAGAAAGCTGTGCCGTGTATACGTCAAAAATTTCACTATAATCATCTATATTGGGCGTACTGCTCAACCGAAAAATAAATCAAAAATAGTTTTGGCAATGTCAGATGATCATAATTGATAAACTATGTCCGATGTTTCGTTAAACTAATATTTAGGAAAATTTTAATTGGGTCCATGGATCCCCCTTAATAAATAAAATAAAGTATTGACTCCAAACCCAGTTTTGTTCCCTTAAAGAGGCTATTACCCCCAAAAAATTGTTTTATCACATTATCTACAGCAGTGTTCTTCAAACTTTTTTGTTCGCGACCCAGTAAAATAACACCCTTACT
Source organism: Sweltsa coloradensis (assembly GCA_024449915.1). Taxonomy (NCBI): domain Eukaryota; kingdom Metazoa; phylum Arthropoda; class Insecta; order Plecoptera; family Chloroperlidae; genus Sweltsa; species Sweltsa coloradensis. The sequence continues at coordinate 220,121 of JAMZAV010000290.1, read as the reverse complement.
TTGGCGACCCATAAACAATAATAATTTATACAAAGAGGTAGGGAAAACGTATAATTATATTTGCAAATAAGTTAACATATTCACATACTGGCACACGCATTTTCTGTGCATTACAATAAAAATAGGTTTTAAACGTTTTAATAACTACATACCTTCTTCAGCTTTAATGCGACCGGTGCGATTGTTTTCCCCATACTAGCTCTTTCCAATCGGGATCGATTGTTGTCAATGCTACTCGCATCAGGTGGATTGTGGAGACGATTTCTTTCTTTACTTTTCAATCGAGTAAGGGTTGAAAATCCCAGTTCGCACATGTATGTTGTTGTGAACGGTCTTCTTCTGTTTTGGGGAATGGTCGTGGGGCTCGAAGCCTCTCCCCTGGTAGTTTTAGTGCCTGGTGCGAAGCACCTATAACTAAAAATCTGATGTGTGCCAGAGTTGGGCGATGGACTGCGTCCTTGCGCTGCATGGTAATTGGTGACCGGCACCGTTGATTTCGGTAAAATACCGCCGGAACTTGAAAATGGCAACAAACTTCTAGGATTTGCATCCGTGGCAGAAAAGTCCCACAAGAGACATCCAAGGAGAGTTATTTTTATCGTCACGGAGGTCTTAGTCGTGGGTCCACTACACCCACTCGACGACGACCGGCGATGAGACGTTGACGAGACCGCAGAAGCCGTGCCTGACGACGTGGAGGCAAGAAACGAGGTCCAAGAGCTGCAATGGGGCGCGGGAATACGTCGCTTCTTCTCGGAATAATGTGGGCAAGTGCAGAAACCTGGGGATTTGGTACCGCTTCTAGAGATGCGTAAAATCTGGCAGCTTGTGCAGCAATGCATTGGTTGACGGTTTGCAGACCGAGGTCAGCGTGAACCTCAGACATTCGTGTCCAGCGAGGGAGAGAAAGGGACACACGAAGAATCTTGTTTTGCACCACTTGTAGTCGGTTGCGGTGGGATGCTGCACATCCTCCCCAGACAGGAGATGCGTATAACGCCGCTGAACGGATTACAGACGTGTAGAGGCGGATCTTGGCCGCTACCGCGAGCTGTGCATTCCGCAGAAGGGGGTACAGAGAGACGAGTTTACCGGTTGCCTTCTGAGTTGCTGACCGGATATGTGGGCCCCACGTAAGTTTACGGTCTAAAGTTATGCCCAGGCATCTATTGGTCGGTGCCCATGGTATGGCGACATCATTGAGACGTAACCGAGGAGGAGGCCTTTTCTAGACCATGAGAAGAGAGTACTTGAAGTCTTCTCCACATTGAGGGCCATGCGTGAATTTGCGTACCAGTTTGAAATAGTGTCAAGGTAACGGTAGTAACAGACGAACACTAACTTTGCTCAGAGCTGGATCCTCCGCGCATTTTAGCCTTCGTTACACGAAATGAAACCAAATATGACGCAATCAATGCGTTATCATTTAAAGTTGTCGATCGATTTAGTAAACGGACGCCAGACTTTAATTCCTGCTGCTTTCTTTGAAAAAAATTAATTTTTCCGCACTGGAAGTTCGGTTGTAAATTTAAGGATGACACCAAGTGACTCACCCAGTCCTATAGTAAGGTTCAACTCAAGGCAAACGGGTAATGAAATACACAAGCAAAGTTCATTGGTCTTGTGGTTAGCGTATCTGCTTCCAATGCAGAAGGTCCAGGGTTCGATTCCCGCTAAAGTCAGAAGTTTTTTAACTTCTGGTTTGGACTTCAAGTCAATCAATTCTTGTCTTAGGAGTTTGTAAACGGTGACTTTGGAGCCGTCCTAGCAACGAAGCACATAATAAATTTCAGAGTTGTTCTGAATCGGCCTTGTTGATTCTGGCGTTGATTCGCGGGTGTTCGCACTGTCCATACCACTGATTGCTATATTTCCTATTAAAAATATCGATCTTTGGTTGGTTATCGCTCACTCGTCGATTGCGTCGGGGCCTGCAGGGTTGGCTTGGTCGCTTTGATTTAAAGTCCCCCACTGAAAATCAGTTATATAACTGAGTGGGTAGACTCTAAATAAAATTTATTTATTTATTTATTTGTTATTATTCATTTAGATTTTACAATAAGGTAACTTAAATAATATAAACTTGAACAAAATATTGAAATTAAAATAGAAACAAATTATAAAGATTAGATATTTGCTAACATGATCGCGACCCAGTGACGGAGTCTCCTGGGTCGCGACCCGTACTTTGAAAAACACTGATCTACAGCATAATACTATACTCAAATGACGTTAAAAAATTATATCTTGTAACTGATTTTACACAATATTTTTAATTATTTGGATCATGAAATTTGCAAAAATTGGAGTTTTGGAAAATTTCGTAAATTGGCTTTAAATAAATAATAAATAATAAATTTTATTTAGAGTCTACCCACTCAGTTAAATAACTGATTTTCAGGGGGGACTTTAAATCAAAGCGACCAAGCCAACCCTGCAGGCCCCGACGCAATCGACGAGTGAGCGATAACCAACCAAAGATCGATATTTTTAATAGGAAATATAGCAATCAGTGGTATGGACAGTGCGAACACCCGCGAATCAACGCCAGAATCAACAAGGCCGATTCAGAACAACTCTGAAATTATTATGTGCTTCGTTGCTAGGACGGCTCCAAAGTCACCGTTTACAAACTCCTAAGACTAGGAACTGATGGACTTAAGTCCAAATCAGAAGTTAAAAAACTTCTGACTTTAGCGGGAATCGAACCCTGGTCCTTCTGCATTGGAAGCAGATACGCTAACCACAAGACCAACGAGCCACACCTGCTTCTTTTTTGTTCCACATACTAGAGCATCATACCAATCTAAAATGGTCCGTTGTTACATCGAGTCTTGACACTGTACAAATATACACAAACAAGCACAAATATGCATTCCAAAATCACACCCCTTCTTGATAATCAGCATATTTTGACCGAACCACTTGCCCAAATTACAAAACAAAATATAGAGGATTTACAGAAAAGGTTGTCGAGTACGTCAAGAATGGCCAGTATTTTTTCGGATCAAAATCCTCCAAGGTAACTGGCATAATGATCGTCCCTATATTATTTTTTATGGGAGATTTTTGCCGATGGGACCTAGCTCGAAAAATACCAAGTTCAACATTTTTTTTCCTGGGCAAGGTGGACCCAATAATTTTCTGTTGATATTTAAATTCATAACTAGTTAGCCTGAATGAAATATATTTTTTGAGTTTAGCGGGTGAATACCCCTTTAAGAAAACAATGGGAGGTATTTTCAAAAAAGTGTCTCAAAGGTATCTTTAACACTTTTATCAATGGCATATTCTTTTCCCAATAAGTTCGACATTATTACAAGAGAATCACTTTAATTCCATGAATGATTCAATTCTTTATTTCCATTAAAGTAGGCCTAGTTTGTAGGTCATGTTTGCATATTTTAGAATATGTTTAAAGCTTAAAGATCTTTAAGACTTCTTGTAATTTGATAATGAAATCATAGGTCTACTAATACAATATGATACATAGTCCCATAATTTTTAATGAGTCTTATGAAGTATTGCTGTATTTGGTTACTGCAGGCCTCAAAAAAGGTTTGTTTGGAGTCGATTTCTTCGTTGTTAAGGGCAAGATTCGCAAGACAACAAAGCAGATGTCCTTACAGGGGACATAAATCTTGACATTACCTGGTCTTTAGGCAATGCAGCCACCCCTAATAAACTAATAAACTCGCTTGCTAACCATTTTCTAACCGCTTTTCTGCAACTATCCCTTGAACAGCTGGTTCCTGAAGCTACTCGGATAGTGAATGGCTCTCGAAGATTAATAGACCTTCTATTATGCAACAACCCTTCGGTGTTTACTTTGTCTGAAGTCATACCTGCAGTTAGCGATCACTTGCCATAAAATCACAATTAACAATTCCTACATTCAAGCCTAAACTAAGCAAGACCGTTCTTAACTTCAAAAATGCCAATTGACGACTTGAAATGTACCCGCCTTCTGACGTCACGAGGCAACATGGCGGAATGAATGGATATAAATCCTCATTTCGCAAGTTGACGCCTGCTTCACGGCGCAACACTAATCACACTCTAACTTTTATTCTATTCATTATTTGGACAATATTTAAATGAATAATATTTAGCAAATATATCATTCTTTGTAATAGCGATTATTTCGATTTTTTTGACACAGTCGTTAGCTTGTTATAACAATTTTCGCATCATACATGTGAAAATTATCAATGACTTAAAGTTTTCTCAACAATTTATTTGACAAAAAACTACTGATCGGATTTTGACAAGACCTCTTTAAAAATATACATTAGGCTATTTAAACAAGAAATAAACTAACTTTCTAGGTAGAAAGTGCACTGAACGAAACTTTGCAGCATAGAGTAATATGCAGGGTATGTGTTTTTATCTAAAATACGCACTCTTGACGTGCGGATGAGCCGTGAAAAAGTGCACGCTGCATATTACTCTATGCTGTAAATTTTCGATCAGGGCACTCTCTATCTAGAAAGTTAGTATATTTCTTGTCTAAACAGTTTGATGCATTTTTACAAAGAATTCTTGTCGAAATCCGATCAGTAGTTTTTTTTGTCAAATTAATTGTTGAGAAAACTTTAGTTGGATGAGCGTAGCGAGCGTAGCGAGCGAAGCGAAGATTCCATTTCACTTCACTGGAGAAAAAAATTCGGAATGTTTTTTTTTTTTTTCGTCTGTTTGTTCACACGATTCCGGCTAAACCGATAATCTGATTGCGATAAAATTTTATGGAGGCCTTCGAAATCTCTGAACTTAGAACTGCCACGTTTTTGAGCGCAATCGGAAAATTTTTTCTCATGAAAATCGCAATTTTACGATTTTTTTCAATTTTTAAAAAATTTCTTCGACTTATAACACCTACATGCTTTATCCGATTTTAATGATTTTTGCACAGAACCTTTATTTTATGAATTTAGATATTTTTGTGAAATTTGAGCGCAATTGAAAAAATATTTATCATAAAAATCGAAATTTTACAGGTTTTTTTCTTTTTTAAACAACTCTTTGACTTATAACACCTACATGCTTTATCCGATCGTAATCATTTTTTCGCAGAACCTTTATTTTATGAATTAATATAGTGTAAAATTTGAGCGCAATCGAGAAATTATTTCTTATGAAAATCGCAATTTTACGATTTTTTTAACAATTACGATTAATTAAAAAAAATTAAAAAAATTAAGTTAATTTTTAATTTAATTAAATTTAATTTTAAAAAAAATTCAACTAAGTAATGATTTTGCCACAGAACAACAGAAAATTCGCATAACACATGGCAGCTCAATGCACCAATTACGCTCATCCAACAACGCGGCGGGACTTAAGCGTTTTCCTAGTCATAGATAATTTTTATATGTGAATATATTTTTTTGTAAATTTTAAATTTTTCTGATCGGGCACATGGCAAATATCGCCTCTTCAAAATAATTACATACTTCAATTTGTCCAAGTACACTATTCATAAAGTAGGTAGTAGTTGTGTTTTTGTGACATTAATTTTCATTTGGTTTTCTAGAGGCTGACTAAGAGAAAAAAAGTTTTTTTTAAACAATTGTCTTTCCTGCAATTTTTTTCGTTTGGTGGTATTTTATACCGATTTGTACCGCCAAACGAAAAAATTTGCAGAAAAGACAATTGTTAAAAAAATCTTTTTTCTCTCATTCAGCCTTTAGAAAACCAATTGAAAATTAATGTCTCAAACACACAAATACCTACGTTGAATGGTGTGCTTGGGCGAATTGAAGTTTGAAATTATTTTTAAGTGGCGATATTAGCCATGTGCCCAATCAGAAAAAATTTGAAAAAAATAGTTTTGATTTCCTAAAAGAGCCAGGTTTCAAAGCCATTCACTAAATTTTGACTTGGCAGCATATTTGGGAAAATAGAAAAACACGGTCGAATAGTGACTTGGCAGCATATTTGGGAAAATAGAAAAACACGGTCGAATAGCCTTAACACTTGGAGACAACCCTGTCGGTCCTCCATTTCAATAGCATAACGAATGATTGAGTGGGAATGAGCTACAGCAAAATATCGCCAACTGCGCACTGAAATAGGCCCAGATATCTTATCGAGAACGGGGTTTGATACCCCGCCGAGATGGATTTTTTTTAATTTCTGGATTGATTTACATAAAATCTTTTAAACGTTAACGCAATTTTACAATTATCCCAGACATACCTACTGTTCGTTCAGTTTACCATCAATAGGGAATATTCCAGTTAATATTTTATATTTTATTTTAATTCTTATTCATGTCTTAATAGTCACTGCACTTTTTTTTATTTAAAAAAATGTTTTTTGTGTAATTAAAACGAGAAGTAAATTGGACCCCCAGTTTGCGCGCCAAAAACGAGCGTGCGCCATCTTTGGACGGTACTACGTCATAACGCGCCTGTCAGACGATTGAGAAAATCGCGCGAGTTGGCTCGCGCGAGTAACTCTCTGGAGTAGGCCTACACTTGTTTACATGGAACTCACCGCCTCCCCGTCAGACGGTGAGCCAGCTCGCGCTCGCTACGAAAAATGTCCAGCTTGTTCAACTTCCTAGCAGTCGAGGTAGCGAGAGCCAATCAGAACCCACTACCATAACACGTGACCAGTGAACACCAATAGGTGGTGTTGTTGTTACCTTCATTGACTGTCGTGTGACAAGGATGGTAATAAACTCGCGCGAGCCAACTCGCGCGATTTTCTCAATCGTGTGACAGCCGCTTAACTGTGCTGAGTCAAGGCCAATTGGAAACTAAATGTACGTATATTTGTACATATTTACATACAGACGGCGGTGCTCGCCCATCCGCTCAACACAAACAACTCCACAAGGATGTACATTTTCACCGTCTTTTGTTTTTCTTTTTTTTATGTGACAGGAGATTTCGCGAGATCAAGAATAACGAGCATTTGGGATTGAATTTTTGCATAGCCTAGGACTATCATGGTATTCTTTATCTACAATAGGCTTTAATTAGTCATCAAAGTAAGTTTTTTGAGCGGGGTGTGTGTCAGAACACGAAAGTGCAGGTTAGGGTCGGCAAGTTAAGCCTAGGGCTTGTCAAGTGAGAAATTTTAGTATTCACATACCAATGCCTATATCCTACAGGAACGATTGGCCTAGACTTTTGTATTATAAATAATTTTCTACGTCTAGGCCTAGACCTAGGACTGTTTCAGTTTTGTTTTTTGATTGCAATGTCAACTTTTCTCGTTTTCTGGCTAGGCGTTAAATGTAAAATGTCCGCCATCTGTTTACATTACTGTAGGCTACGCTAGGCGCTGCTTTGTTTAAAACACCGCCGTCTTGATGTATATCTCGATCCTACTATAATACTATTCCAACATCTTTGGTCTAAATGTATGTTTATCCAGACGGCGTTGGATCAACACAGTTTCTGACGTCACAGTCGTTTTTTGCCGCTTTAAAAAACTGCTGCTTTTAAAACGGCTATAAATCACTGGATTATTATTTCACGGAAAAACAAAGTACATATTTGTAATCGGGACGAAATACTTCTTCTAAAAAATCTATTCGTACAGTATTTGGCGGAAGTGGAATATTCCCAATTGTTCTTGTTTTCTAATTAACTCGGTTCATAAACTGCGGGATCGTACAAAGCCTTGTGAACTATCTTTACATGCTGTTTCATATTTGATTTTTGCTTCACCCTTATTGGGCAGAACGGACATTGGAAGCGTGGCTCTTTCCCGCACTCGTAGTAAATGTGGCTGTTGAGGTGGGACTTTTGCTTGTAACCTTTCCCACAGTTGATGCAGTGATAGGGTTTGTTGACAACAGACTGGCAGGCGGTCACAAACCTTGAGGCAGCTAGGGAATTATCGTTGGCCTCGCCGAAATCTAGAACATAGAATACAACGCACAAAAATTATTGATGAAATACTTTTGAAAAAATTCATGAAATGAAAAGCAATGCTATAAGAAGGAAATTATGACTGAAGAAATTGAGGTTAAAATTAGGAAGGGAACATTTAATTAAGATTGGCAGATGCAGGATGGAGATGAAGATGAAGAAGCGCTGAGCTCGGCAACCCCGGCACAAAACTGTTTCGTGCCCTTACATAGGTGTGGAGAACACCACTCAAGCCGACATTGTTGGAAAGTTGTGTCACATCATACTGAGATGCTCCGATAAATATTCAATTTTGCTACCTGGCTTTATAGTGGGTTGTAAGCTTAATGGGTGGACTTTGGATTTTTCTTACTGTTAGGGTAAGACAATATCTTATCCTCTGCAATTTTGAAAATGGTATGGTGGTATGTTATGCAATAATTATATTCTTTATTTGTTATTCATTAAGTCAATATCCGCATAACTAATACTCTTGTCAACGCACGACTTGGGGCGGAAAGCGAGGTTTTCTCCGTTAAGGATCGTAATAAACCCGTACTTTTTGGACGCTCCTCCACGAAAAGGATCGTACTTTTCGATCACCCACGACACGAAAAAATTTGCTTCGGGTCAAAAATAAAAAATACCCGAAAAACTGCTTTTTGGGGCGTTTTTTACGGCGACGGTTGCCGCGCTCAAAGTATGCATCGCACTCTAACGACGACGGTACCGACGCGTTCGAAGTCGATTCGGGTACAAGCACCGTTAAGGGTTTCGGGCCGACTCCGACACATTGGCCGGGGCGACGAACATTTTTACTTTATTGCAACTTCGGAAAAAAATCTTCGGTAGACACAAAAAAGATTGAAATGATTTCTCAAAATTAAAATTCTTGGTTTCTACGTGTGATCATTAGAAAAACGGGTGTCGGCATGGTAGAAAATTTCCCCCCCAAAAATTTAATTCTCTTATTTTTGGACATTGATTGCATTTTCTATTTTCAAAATTTCGGAAATTATTGAGTGCACGGTAGAACCCCGGATTTTACCAATTACGAAAGCCAATGACTTGACGAACAATTAAGAAAAAAATTGTCCCGATTATTTCAGTTGCGGGGGAAAAAATCCCAAATTTGAGATTTTTTAAACATTTTGCAGTGCAATTTTTAAAGTTTAAAATCTTGGCTATTGGCTTCCCTTAGTTCGATTTAGAAAAAGCAAGGCTCATTATGTGAAGGCAGGATGAGAGAATTTTAATAAAATTACTTTGAGTACCTGGGTTCTAACTGGGGGTAAGTGGACGCCTTCGAGTTCGATCCGGGACATGTTTTGAAAATTGAATTTTGCATTCAAGGTCATAAAAAACATAGTTAATATTTTTTCTAAAATTAGCGGATGGCGGACCTGATGTGTCAGATCTTTACGCAAATTTCGATACCAAACACTACGCATTTTGTTACATTTGTCGATACGTATGGACCTGGCTCATAACAAAATACGATGCATACCCGTTTTGGCATTAAAATCAACATTTTTAGTTGCATGCAAATAAAAAACGTCATTAAACGGGTATGCTCAACGGTTGGGTTCGCTTTGTTGGCCTATCAAATACCTAAAATGTTTGATGATTCAGAAAAACGACATTTCAACCCTCCGTTTTGACATCCCTAGCGCCAACAAAACTGCACTGAACATTTTTCTTTCAATTCTCGGCCACATAATTTATGTGGCACTTACTACAACACCAGACTGCGTTTCTCTCTATCTATCGGTTCGCCTAGTTGTTCCCGGGTGTCCGAACTCACACTATATTCTTGGTGTTCTGTCACCTCAGTAAGAATAAACCCAACTATAAGTCTAGATATTAGTTTTTATTTTTATTTACTGATACAAAAAAGAGTTCTCTCCACAAAGACAAATATAAATTCTTCCAGTGAGTGTTGATAGGAACACGGTATGGACCTCCAGCATAGGCCAAATTGAGCTTAATGCACCACATCGAGTATCGGCATCTAGCCTCGCGGACGAGTGGATACTATGGTATTGGTAGTGTACTGTGGAATTGTCACGCGCTCGGGTGCTGTGTTCGAACCTCTGATGGGTCCGTTTTTTTCATGTCGCATTGTTGTGGAATTTATATGTATTGTTAATCCATGTACTTGCTTTCGATCGGGGTACGTAATTCTTCAAAAAACTCATGCGTTCATAATCAAACAACTCAAACGGTACTTCCGTGAGTCAAACGGTGCTTCCGTGAGTCTGTGGGTCTGTATGTGTAGCCCTACATCGAAAATGAGCAGAATCGCTGAACAGATTGTGCTGAAATTTTAAACAGACATCCGGTACGAGTTTACCGAGAACTGCTAACAAAATCAGCTAGATTCATTGCAATTTAAACCTAGAAGAAATAATAAATTGAAAAATAGGTTGCCAATGTGTAGGAATTATTTTAACGAGAATGGTTTTGTTTTTGAAAAAATATTTTTTGTTTGTTATTTGTCTGGCGGTGAAATGCCGTGCCCCGGGTGTATCGAAACTTGCATGCTCAAGGTACCCCCAAATTCCGCTCGGAGATTGAGTAAACCTTGCAATATTTTCACGTATTTCGTACTGGCTATGTTTTCCATAGTATTGTCATATTGTCACAGATGATAGACTACACTGCGTTATATGCATTTCAAAACTTGTTTAATAATTTTTAAAATACAATTTAGAAATTACAAAATCTTTCCCGACCAGGAGATTGAACCCAGGTCCCCCACATTTCGGGTATAAGGGCGCTTTAGCCAACTAGACTAGGGAAACGCCTAAGTCGTTGTTAGACGAGTGAGCGAGTCGTGTGTTGAGTCCCCGGGAACATTTGCATTTAAAATTGATAATTATATTGGTATAAATAAAAGGGTTTTTAAATTAAGTTGGTATACGCGTTTCCAAGCAAAGATAGATGGCAGCACTAAAACGCAAGATGTCGGACCGATCGGTGATAGAGGCGAGCTGCTTACGGCGGGCGCTGTATATTCAGTTAGGTTCAACTTGATTTTTGTTACATTTCTGATCATTTGCGAAAACATTGTTGATTATGTCATATCGTCCGCGTATTTTATTAGTTAAATTCGTAAGTTTTGGGGATCGGCTTTATAAAAAACGGGAATTTAATGGCATTTTAAATTACAACAAATAATTGAGATTATTTGATGATATTAGCTCGAAAAGAACAAACCACACTGTTAAACTATTAAATACAGAAACAAGAGTGTACTAAATAATGTTCAATGATGAAGATCGATGATATTTTGCCAAGAAAATGTTGCCCACCAATACTAATAATTTCAATAATTTACTTGATATCTAAAAATCAAAAGGGATTCTAGCAAATTATAGCCCTACACTTGTTTTGCACGTTTTCTACATCGTTTTACTATGTAAACGCAATCGGAGTAGGCCTATATATATTTATCTACTATACACTTTTAGGACTACTGTTTTTTTTAAATATACATTTTATTAAAAGTAGGCCTATTGAATAGCTGATGGCCTATTTGTTTTATTGTTTTGTATGTCAATAATGGCATGACGCGTTATTCTGCAGACAGCTTTAAAATCTTGTAGGTCATATCATTATACTTATTCTATTGTAATAATATAAATCGTATTTATTATGATATTATGTATAATATTATGTAATAAATGAACAATGACGGTAAACGGTGTATGTAGGCCTACATTAATTATATTAGGTAGAAAAAGAGTTGATGGGGCATGTGCATAAGCCCTAATACAATTATTATTATTTTTGTTATTGTTTTGTTATTATTATTATTATGACTTTATTTATATTAAATTATCATAATAAAACTAAAGAAGTATATCTCAATTAAAAGTGCCATGAGAAGCGAGCGATACTGTATGTGTGTGTTTACTATGAGTTGTGAACATTCTTGACGGTTTGAATTTGATTTAAGTATTTATCGTACCCTGTTAGCCTATATTTAGTATATAGCCTATAAATACCAATGATTTATTATGATATTACAATTAGAGAATTGTAATATGGATACAAATGCCATCCTCGGTGTCTCATGGGTGCATGGGGCGCAGGTCTGTATATAGTAATAATATTCTGGTGGACATGGTCTCGAATCCCGCATATTAAAGAGCGATTTTATCATTTTGGTGCACCCCCATGCTTTTGATTATCATCAATTAACAACATTTTGGGAAAGCAACGACAATGTACCTGTGATTGTACATATTTATAAGTGACAAACACGGAATGACATGTGTTCTTCAGGTAAGCGCATAGCGCGCTCCTCCGACTATCACTGATCGGACAGTTGCATTTTTCGCCACCAGGTAGCAACCCCTTTGCTTGGAAACGCGTATAAGGGCGCGTCAACTGTAAGGCCATAATGTGCCACTCTAGCATTAAAATAACATTTTATAATGATTTATTTATCACTTTTAACAGTTGTGACAGGCTGTGTGGTGGTGGGGGCTAGGCGGAGGAGTGGCAAGATGGGGGGGGGGGGGGTAGAGGATGGAGTACTACACATCTCAAATAATTAATCTATATAAAAGTAAAACTGAACGATACATGCAATCATTGACATTATTATGATGTTCTAAATTGCCAAGATCTACAAAAGGGTATGCGACGATGCGTGCTAGACATTCATCATTCGATACAGGTAAAAAGTTTATATAAATGGGCAATTTTGGGTTGTCAAAAAATACAATTATAAGCAATTTTTATTTTTAAACATTTTTAAATTTTTAATCAATTAACCACAACAGTTATGTGCGGGTGGTATTGTGAATAGGGGGCCATTTATGTAGTCGGTACACTGTTCTGGCACTCCCTGACCATATTCGGTCCTTTTTGGAAACTCAGATAATCCTGGTGATTGTACAATTTCGCCCAAATTCGCTACATGGGTAGCCCAGTCGACAGAAGAATAACTTCATCATTAATAATACCCAAAATGGGTAATGTCCGTGAGGGCGAAATGGTCAAAATTTGGGAAAATGTACTTTCATTCACTGTCGGAAGCATTGTGGCGAATGTAAGAAGTGCATCACGTTGCAGAAAAAATGTTTAATGCAAGTGATATCCTTCGGAATAGGCTGCGGTGAAAGAGTGGTGGGGGGTGTAAAGTCAAAATTTTGATTTGGGAACCTTAATTGTTCAGCGAACTTAGAAAAAATCGTTTTTGCTCTTTCTAATGACGTCAGAGCGCCGCGTCTAAGGCTACGGACCCGAACTGCGATCTACAGGGTGTCCACAGGCCACTAATTTCCACTATTTTGTCACTATTTTCAGCCAGGCCACTAAATGCCCACTATTTTTATAAAAATGGTGAAAAAGCCACTATAAGTCCACTATTTTTACAATTTGTTGTATAATTAATTATATTGAATATCATGATACTAGTTAAGGGGAAATAGACAACCATGTCACTGAGAATACAAACATCTATTTTCAAATAGGCCTTATAGTAGATAAATTGTACTCTGTTAATATTAATTTGAAAGTATCTTGTATCTGAAAATAGTGTACAAGATCACACTAATTGTGTGGTTGATGTGCGACAGTGCGCACGTCATTAGTCTCCCACATAGCAGCTATAGCGTCTAGTCCAACAATGCTCAAAATTACCAATCTTTCCTGTGAGTGCGACAGTGCGCACGTCATTAGTCTCCCACATAGCAGCTATAGCGTCTAGTCCAACAATGCTCAAAATTACCAATCTTTCCTGTGAGTGCGACAGTGCGCACGTCATTAGTCTCCCACATAGCAGCTATAGCGTCTAGTCCAACAATGCTCAAAATTACCAATCTTTCCTGTGAGTGCGACAGTGCGCACGTCATTAGTCTCCCACATAGCAGCTATAGCGTCTAGTCCAACAATGCTCAAAATTACCAATCTTTCCTGTGAGTGCGACAGTGCGCACGTCATTAGTCTCCCACATAGCAGCTATAGCGTCTAGTCCAACAATGCTCAGAATTACCAATCTTTCCTGTGAAGCAAGAACGGTGTTCGGTTCTATTTATGGGATTTCCCTCTCTAAAATAACCTCGGAATGACATTATGATAAGGACGTCAAGGCAACTGTGCCTCACTCGATCTTGTATTCGCAACATATTACCTTCTGGTATCTGCCACTCGATCTGCCATTTTGTCAACTTTCCGTCAATACGTCACTCTGTACACCATCAAATTCAAACCTTGCATTCTTCGATTGACAAGCAACAAAAGCTGAAATGGGTTCTTAATTTACAATTTACAAATCACGCCAAGGAAGAGAAGAAAGAAAGTGTAAGTAAGAAATATAGCGATTTGTACATTAGTAATTTTATTTAATATCATAGTGGCATTGCAAATCAATCAATAGGCCTAAATATGTATCACAATGTATCCTATAACAGCAGAACAACATTTTTATTTATTTCTACACGTTGAAGGTCAAACCACAGTTGTTAAGAGTAAATATTACGTAATTTGCACAAATGAAGACTTCATTAACAGATTTGTATTGTTTACTACGATACGGGCATCCCTGTGTGTTTCAGCCGTATATGTCTTCTCATGTTGCCCTTAAGTTTTGCCTTAAAACTACAATAAGGGCACCCAAATTGAGGCTCTTTCCCACATTCTTGGCGCAAATGTTTGGTTAGGTTGCCTTTTAGAGTATAGCGATTCCCACATTGAGGGCAGTGAAATGGATGGGTGTCCAAATTGTACGTTGGTATCTCCTGGAAGTACGCTGCTGGAGGCACATTTGAAATGTGGTCGATACTGGTGACGGAGTCTGCGGAAATCAGAACAAAGTACAACGTGAAAACATTTTAAATTTTTCGAGGCAAACCGACCTGGGACAGTTACATGCCTCTCTTTTTTATTTTATTTGTTACTTTAACATACAGATGCGTTATAGGTTGTTGTAAAAGGCATAGCCTCAATTGCACGTATGTGTCTAGTAAGCTACTAAACACAATTTGACATTTAAATAAACAAGTACAAAAATATCTATTCAATAATATACGAATGCACACGCAAGAGTGTGAGGAAGGTTTGACGTGTCTAGATATTTAGGAGTTCAGAACACTCTACAACAGCCCGGGAATGAGACCTTTATTTAAAGGTTAAAGGGGTTAAAGGGGCATTCACCCGTTAAACTAAAAAAAATATTTCATTCAGGCTAACTAGTTATGAATTTCGAATTAACAGAAAATTTATTGGGTCCACCATGAGCCGTAAAAAAATGTTGAACTTGGTATTTTTCGAGGTAGGTCCCATCGGCAAAAATCTCCCATAAGAAATAACATGGGGACGATCTTTATGCCCCGTGACCTTGGAGGATTTTAATCCATTTTTTGTCTTTTATTGAAGTACTCGTCAGCCTTTTCTGTAAATCCTCTATTTTGTTTTGAAATTTGGGCAAGTGGTTTGGTCAAAATTGCTGAGACCAAGAAGAGGTGTGATTTTGGAATGCATATTTTTGCCTGTTTGAGAGTATATTTGTGCACAGTCTCAAAGCATGATGTTATTAAGGGCCATTTTAGATTGGTATGATGCTCTTATCTATGTGGTACAAAAAAGAAGCAAGGTAAAACCGATTTAAGAAATTGCCCAAAACGCCAACTTTCGCAAATTTCATGATAAAAAAAATTTAAAATTCATGTAAAATCACAGTTACAAGATATAATTTTTAAACGGTCATTTTAGTGTAACATTATGCTATAGATTTTGTGGTAATTTTTTTTTGGGGGTAATAGCCCCTTTAAAGGACATCACAACCCCAGGACTTCCCGGGATTGTAAATAACCTATTTTTTTCATGAATTATGCAGAAAACTAGAAGTCGCTACCTAGTAACAGTAAGTAACGACACACAATTTAATAACAATAATAATAGTGGATGCGCGCGCAGCCGCTATAATCGTGACGTCAACAGTGCGCACTCTTTACGTCCTTGCAGACGGCCAAATATTTGACAAGCGCGGTAAAGAACTATCTCTGTAGCCGAAGATATAGTGTTTAGACAAAAACGTAAAGTACTATCGAGTTCCGTTCAGTGGCAGAACTTCGTTTCATGGGCCCGCCCGCAAAATTTCTATTGGTACCCCCCTAACAGATATACATATACATAGGCTCAGTGTTGAATTCAGGCTTATCCTTCTGGGCCCCGATTCATGTACATTTATCCCGGGTATAGGTGTATAAGGACGGTATAATGCAGGACATGGCAGGATAAGGCCTGGTTAAGTCTGGGCAACTCTCATCCAATCAAAAATTTCCAATGCAACAACAGACACTAAACAAATGTTATTTTCCACTGCATTCCACAGCCATGTAAATCAGCAAAATTAGCAAAGAACACTGAAATTTCCAACCAATCTTTGTTACTTTCATTTAGAACAGGAGATTGCGTGAAATTCATTAAAGAAAATAAAGGCTTATTATTGCCGTATTTTTGGAATAGCCTAGCTATAATACCATTTTTTCTGCATTGAGGCTTAGTTATAAAAAACTACTATTTGGCGGGATGTCTGAACAAGGTCTTTGCAGGTCTAGGGTTGCCTAGGAGAAGGCTAGGGCTTGTCAAACGTTATGTTAGCATAATTGAATAGATCCTATAACTAATGGAATTTAGGCCTACACTTGTATTATGAATAATTTTCTACATCTGGCCTAGGCCGGACGGTTTCTGATTTGTTTTTGAGGAGGTAAATGACAATTTCTCGTTTAACCATAGATGCAAATAAAAATATCCGCCATCTGTTTCGTTTTCTTATCCACGTTTCGAAGGGGGATAAGTCTTCTGAATTGGATTCCGAGTTATACGCACTTATACCCTTAATCGGCTTTCCGGGATAAAGTGTACTTTGAATCGGCCCTGGGCGCTAATAATATTACGGTATATAAGGACCAAGTACGGGGGGTTTGGGGGGCAAAGCCCTCCAACAATAGCGCCGCAGGTGAAAATTTTGAACATCAGGTTTTTAGAGTGCGTTTGGTGCGTTTTAGAAAAAAGTTGTGGGCTGAATGCCATACCAAAATAATGTAGTTTTTGTTTGTTGTTGTGTTGTGGACGCTAAAAGTTCCTAAATATCAGCTAGATTTCACCTTCAAACCGCAAGATTCATAAAACGGTCATTTTAGCAACGAAAACAAATACAATATTTTCCAAACAGGATGAAATACTGTGTTATTTTTTTAAAGCTTTTTTTAAACGGGGCCCCCTAAACCTGACCTGGGCCTGCCCGCAGTTGCAGGCCCTGCGGGCGCCATAGTTCCGCCACTGGTTCCGTTAATTGTACTACAAACCACGGATTTATAGTGTATATTCAATGATGACCTCCAAACAAATAAGATTGAAAAAATGTCACAATATTTTAACACTGGCAAAAATATTTTGCAAATATTTTTTGTTTTGACTGAATGAAGTATGTTTTCCATCAATTGAAGTGTCAATTATCAATATCATCAGGACGCCATTTACATCAATTAAAATACAAACCCTGCGTTAAAAACAAGTGCAAAGATTTTGTACTCTACCGATGACGGCTACATCAATGACATGTATAATTAAACGCCTTCTGAAAAGTATAGTTAAAGAAACAATAATTGGATAGGTTCAACGGTTCTGCCGAAGAGATACTCTACCGCATCTTCCTTGGGCTCCGCATGCGATCGATAGAAAAGGAATAATTTCAAATAGGCACAACATAATTACTTCAATTTATTTTAATAACCAAATCTCATTTTACATAATATGATCGCGCATGTTTAACTACTAGACAATACATATTGCACGCCATTTTCATTGAATACTAACTTGTGATATTAGTGGGCGGAATAGAAAGGCGTTACAAAAATGAACGTTCCCCTTTAAAAAATTATGCCAAAAAGACACTTTTCCACAAACCAAGGCTCTTTCCTAGGTGAAATTCCCGTTAACCTGGTTGCTGACTAGGAAAGTAAGTCTGATGTTTCCTCATGTGACGTTTCAAGTTAGCGCTCAGTTTAGTTTTATACGGACAGACTTTGCAGTGATATTGTGGATCTTTCCCACAGTAGAGCTTGAGATGTCGCTGTAGGTTGTGATTGAGGCTGTAGCTGGTCCCGCATCTGTAGCACCTGTAACGTGGCGTCATCTCGACGAGGCCACTGAACACACCCAGGTCTGGAACAGAAACACCTTCATTGACGTCACGACCTGGTGCGGGTTGTGGTACACGGTTGGATCATCAGGGAAATTTGAAAGATTTAAGGAGCAAGAAATCGGTCGAGAAAAATTACAAAAATGTTCGCATTGATATTAACTCATAATATTTTGTAAAACGTGTGAAATCACGCTCACAAGATGTAATTTTTTAAACTATCATTTTAGTGTAGTATTATGCTTTGTGGTATGTGGTAAAAAATAATTTTTGGGGGTATCCGCCCCTTTAAACTGTAACCCCTATCATTTATACTTTATATATCAATGAACTCGAATGCAAATGTTACAGGGTGCTCAACACATGGCTCGCTCACTCAACGACTTTGGCGTTTTCCTAGTCTAGTTGACTAAGGTGCCTTAATACCCGGGATGTGGGAGACTTGGGTTTTTGAGAATATCCATTAGCAAAAGACAGCTTGGAAATGATAATGGCATTCCCTTGATACATCCACTGGCTTGAACATCAGCATATCAAAATAGTTTTTACAATCGATATGTCTCCTCATGGAATGCACTTCCAAATGAATTAAAAACAGAGAGTAGTTTCAATAGCGCCATCAAAGATTATTTTAAGTAGGTTGTAGTTCTGTTTTTGTTAGTTGAAGTATTGTTTAGTTTAGGTTACGTAGTGATTTTATAATATTTATTGATGTTGTATTTGATACTGTACTTAAACTGGACATTGTATTTTATTATATATTGTGTTAGAGGGTGACAGGTACTCACGTACTATGGGGCAGATGCTCTTTCTGTCATTCTCGCATTTATTTTTAATCTTGCATGTCAATATTGTACAAATAAATGCAAAATATTAATAATTATAAAAAAAAAACGGTCGGGATCGATTTTGTAATTTCTGGATTGTATTTAAAATAAATGTAGAACATGCTTTAAAATGTATACAATACCATACGAATGAAGATTGAAAGGTTTACTCAATCTCTTTGCGGAAATTTGGGGAACCTTGAGCAAGGATATTTTTTATACCTAAGACACTGTATGCCTGACATCCAAAACATGATTTGATAAAAATGATTTCTTCAAAAACAAAAACATTGCCGTTAAATTAAATACTACACATTTCTGCCTATTTTCCATTTATTATTTCTTGTACGTTTGAATCGTAACGGACTTTGCTGAAAATGTTAACTGCACCCGGAGGACTGGTTCCGGATGTGAACTTTTAAACAAAGTTCAGCGCGATCTGGTTAGTGGTTCGACCACACTCACAGATTCGGAACAGACATAGGCTCATTTAAGTTGAATGGTAAAAATAGCAACACATTACTTCTCTTTCTAGGCCAATTTAAATGTGTATGCAGCTGAAGTCCGTGAGTGAGGTATTGGATGTCAGGCTTAAGAAGATGCGATTCATACACCACTCATAGGGTCTCATGTATAGTAGTACTTGCATACTTTTCGAACTACATGCAGGCAAATCCAACATGATATGATTCAGTTTTCACCATCCAATTGATAACCAAATTCTTATTTCCGGTTCTTGGCTTCTCTTTTTATTTACGTCATAATTTTCCTTGCGAGTCCTCGAAGTAAATTTATAAAATGTTAACTATTGCTCGATGTTTACATATTTATGAGACTAAACAAGACAACACTAAAACAAATCATGTATGTCGACCTGTCTACGTTTCACCTATATGTATGAAACATTTATTTGCAAAAATAAAAATAAATAACACATTCGTATTTAGAACCTACCAACTCGATCACAGTAGGCCTACTGATTTTCAGTGGGGCTGGGAAACATTAAATTTAAAGCAGACCAAGCCAACTATGTACTGTACTCCAGTAGGCGTCGACACCATCGAGGAGCGTCCAATAACCAACTACACGATTCCGCCCACAGACAGCGCCAGAATCAACAAGACCCCCCTAGAATTTACTTCGTTGCTAGGACTGTTCCTATTTCAGCGTTTACAAATTCCTAAGCCAACATCAGAAGTGGCTGCCTGAAGCAGAGTCTCTAACCACAATACCAACAATATAATAATAATAAAAATAATAATAACAATAAAAATAATAACAATGCAGACGTAGTTGGGCCGACAGATGTAGCACGACACTCACATTTGGAAAGTCAATGGTTCGAACCCCGTCGTTGGCAATTCTGACAAGTTTTTTTTTTTAAAGTTCCCCTCGGTTTAGCAAATGTGAGGGATTGTACATTCTCTTTACAATCACCTTTTCTCCCAAATATCTAGTTATACACCTTAGGGGGACGTCGAATCGTCCCTGGAGAGATTTCAACTAGAAATTTATATAATCGATTTTTTTTATTTTTATATGTAAGTCGGAAAGTACAAACACACTTCTCCTCATCTTCTGCTCGATTGATGGCGTTCCCGTGCTAATTTTAAACTTGGTCCATTTGTACCCAATGTTGTTAATTGTCTCCACAGGTCGAGAGGGCACATTTGCACTTATTTGGGGTTTACAGTTTTTTGTGAAATCTGACAAGTTTTAAAGTTGTATTTGCCATTTAAATCAAGGCTGGGCAAGAATGCAGATTGGAATAAAATAACTTTTTGTGGGAAACCTGTCCAGGAACAATCCATGTCTATGCTCTTCAGGCGACTAACTAAGCGTGAGGATAGTTGGGGAAATTCTAAAGGAATGTCATTAGCAGCCAAGGAAGCCCTGAAATTAACTTTCAGTTAGGATTACTGGTGGCGCGAATAGAAAAGCGACCTCCCAAATGAGAGTCATGCGTTACACTGTACTACCTTCGTCGGGCTCTGAAGAAAACTAGACTAGGAAAACGCCAAAGTCGTTGTTAGACGAGTGAGCGAGTCATGTGTTGAGTACCCGGTAACATTCCATTTCCTCCCATACATAAGGCTGGATCCAGCATGGGTCTTTCCTCCCTTGCTAGGCTAGAGTGGCGCATTATGGTCTGACAGTTGACACGCACTTATTCCAAACAAACTCAAAACTCTTATCATTTATATATTATAAATGTATCAACTTAAATGCCAACACATGACTCGCTCACTCGTCTAACAACAACTTTGGCGTTTTCCTAGTCTAGTTGGCTAAGGCGCCTTTATACCCGGAATGCTGGGGACCCACGGGTTCAAACAACGGTCGGGATAGTTTTTTTATTTCTGGATTATTATTTTTTATTTCTGGAAAATTATAGAACACGTTTTGAAATACTTACCATACTATGGACAAGATAGCCAGTACGAAATACGAGTAATGATTGCAAGGTTTACTCAATCTCCGAGCGGAATTTTAGGTAACCGTGTATGCAAATATGATTTCTTAAAAACGATTTTTTCATAAACAAAAACAATGTCGTTAAATTGTATGTGACATTCTCAGCTTATTTTCAAGGCATTATTTACTGTGAGTTTAAATCGTAACGGATTTTGCTGAAAATGTTAACTGCATGCTAAATACTTGTACCAGATGTCTGTTCAAATTCCAGCTCAATCTGTTAAGCCGTTCTGCAGCGAAGTCACTCACTTACTCGCAGACAAAAACAGATCTAGTGCCGTTTTAAATAACTAGGGAAACGCCAAAGTCGTTGTAAGACGAGTGAGAGAGCCATGTGTTAAGTACCCGGGAACATTTGAATTTAAGTTATTAGATAATTATATTGTGGTATAAATAATAGGGTTTTTAAGTTTAGTTGGTATAAGGGCACGTCAACTGTAAGGCCATAATGCGCCAGTCTAGCCTATGATAGGCTAGAGAGGCCTAAGGTAGGGGGAAGAAAAGCAATGTTAGCAGGTACTCAACACATTGCTCACTCACTCGTCTGACAACGACTTTGGCGTTTCCCTAGTATAATCTTCATACAAACATTTGTGGTCACAGACCCTTGTTGAACAGATAGGCAACACCCCAGGCTAAATGGAACGGCCGGTGTGTGACCCTTAGACAGATACTTCCTCCAGCGTCAATGTATGACAAATTTAAGACGATTCCGTCTGGGCCCGGAGTAGAATTGGCCCAGAGCATGGCTCTGCTAATCGTAAAAGGCGATTCAAGCGAAAAAGTTCCACCTCGCAAACATCAGCTAATAATAGGGAAGTATATTATACTCCCCAAAACTAGAGGCGAGCTCTGGCAATCGTCGTCGGGGACACCTCCCCCTTCCCTTGACGACCTCCCCGACGACGGTGACAATGACACAACGAATGATGACAAAGACAATGACAACCACGACGTGAGAAATCCCCTTTCCTCCCCTTACCCGTGGCTGGTTCTGACCAGCATGGGCGCCTCCTCCTCATCGCCTAGGCTAGAGTGGTGCATTATGACCTAACGGTTAACGCGTCCTTAATCCAAGTAAACCAAAAAAAATATATATATATATATATATATATATATATATATGTTTTGTCTTAAGCTTTCGTGATCCATGGTTAATGTTTTAAGTATCTTTACGGTAAATAATCACGCACAGTATTATAAAAAATAACTTTAATCCCAACGTTTCAGAAAAACTATGTTTCCATTTTCAAGGGAAGGTTAAAAACAAAAATTCAATAAAACAACAACAGCATTATAAAAATAAACAAATAGAAACAAAAAACACACTACCTTGCAAACATAGAAAATTACAAAGATCCAATTGCAGTGAACCTAAAATCAATATGGTGTATATATATATATATATATATATATATATATATATATATATATGTTAGCACGTAGGTTTTCACGAACAGTCATAGGTACATCCAAATTTGGTTTTAGGGTTTTTGTTCGTGTATTTTCTCTTCTCTCTAGCTGGCCTACACAAGGGCCATTGTCAGCTGGTCGACGTTTCGGCTGAATCACATCAGCCATCATCAGGACGAGACCCTTACAGCTCCGAAAAAACTACTGCTGCTGCTTCTACTGCAGACGCGAGGTTATTCCCACGTCTGCAGTAGAAGCAGCAGCAGTAGTTTTTTCGGAGCTGTAAGGGTCTCGTCCTGATGATGGCTGATGTGATTCAGCCGAAACGTCGACCAGCTGACAATGGTCCTTGTGTAGGCCAGCTAGAGAGAAGAGAAAATACACGAACAAAAACCCTAAAACCAAATTTGGTTGTATATATATATATGTTTTTACGTAGATTTTCTCGGATATAATGTGACATAATGAAATTCTTTCGAGTTTCCGAGTTAAATAAGTTTTAATACCAACGTTTCGAACAGTTCTCCCTGCTCATTCTCAAGGTAACGACATACAAATTAAAAAACATTGAGTAAACAAACAAGACAATAACAAATAATATAAAAGACAAAACAAGTCACTGCAACTGCTCAGCATTACATTTAAGATCTTGCGATGACCTTAACAGCGTTTGGTAGGTGGAGCTTCAGGTGGCTTCTTTCTTCTCCTATCCACTCTAGCTGGAGGAACTACATTTTCCGTGGCAACTGGGGGTATTATCGGCACCACATGGCTATCACGTAGCGCCAGTTTCCAGGTGGGTGCTAGTCTTTTCGCATCATCTCGTATGTTTAAGTTATGCGGTCGTTTCTCCATTTCGACGGCTTCTCTAACAATACGAGATACTTCATGGTCCACTCTGGCAACAGTCTTTGCGTTCGCGAAAATCTATCCAGTGCTCCTCTCAAATAGTGCTGGAAAAGAGCAGATGTAGTTTGCCTGTTTTTATTGCAGTTCTATGCTCGTCCAGACGTGCTGAGATTTTACGGTTCGTCCTTCCGATGTATGTTTTCTCACAACACCCGCAAGGAATTTCGTATATTCCATGAGCTTCATGAGGAATCACATCTTCACATTTCTAAGCATTGATGAGATCTTAAGTTCAGCTTTAAAGATGGTTCCAATGTTGTTTTTCTTAGGAGTCTGCTTATTTTATCTGTGGTGCCTTGTACATACGGTAAATATGCCATGCTTCGGTATTTCTCTACTTCTGGAGGATTTAAGTCCTTCTTCTTAGGAATTCTGTTAAACGCTTTGGAAATAGATTTGTCGGAATAACCATTCGAAAGAAGAGCTTCCGAAGTCCCTTCATTTCTTCTGTTATATGGTGTTGGTCAGATAGCCTCTTTGATCGTGTAGCGAGAGTGTTAACAACTGAGAATAGTTGAGCAGGATGGTGGTGTGATGAAGCATTTAATATCTATTAGTCGGTGTCGGTTTACGATATACGGTATGGGCAAAGCTTCGTCATGTGTTTTCATTCCCAACACATCCAAAAATGGAAGGCGGTTATCTTGTTCAACTTCCATTGTGAACTTAATATCGTCATGTAAACTGTTCAAATAAGTTAGAAAATTATCAAGCTCTGCTCTACTATATACTACTATATAGAACTGCAATAAAAAACAGGCATACTACATCTGCTCTTTTCCAGCACTATTTTGAGAAGGAGCACTGGATAGATTTCGCGAACGTAAAGACTGTTGCCAGAGTGGACCATGAAGTATCTCGTATTGTTAGAGAAGCCGTCGAAATGGAGAAACGACCGCATAACTTAAACATACGAGATGATGCGAAAAGACTAGCACCCACCTGGAAAACTGGCGCTACGTGATAGCCATGTGGTGCCGATAATACCCCCAGTTGCCACGGAAAATGTAGTTCCTCCAGCTAGAGTGGATAGGAGAAGAAAGAAGCCACCTGAAGCCACACTACCCAAAGGCTGTTAAGGTCATCGCAAAGATCTTAAATGTAATGCTGAGCAGTTGCAGTGACTTGTTTTGTCTTTTATATTATTTGTTATTGTCTTGTTTGTTTACTCAATGTTTTTTAATTTGTATGTCGTTACCTTGAGAATGAGCAGGGAGAACTGTTCGAAACGTTGGTATTAAAACTTATTTAACTCGGAAACTCGAAAGAATTTCATTATGTCATATATATATATATATATATATATATATATATATATATATATATATATATATATATATATATATATTTAGGCCTGCGAACGGAGAACGTGGTTTGTAGATATTTTGGTTTCAGGGTGCGTCAACCGTTTGTCGTCGTTGTCGTCGTTGTCGCCGTCTTTGTTATGAAAAAAGGCTAGTCCTATACTTCCCAATTTAGTTTTAGTTTGGATTAAGGGTGCGACAACCGCTAGGCCAAAAAGCGCCTCTCTTGCCTAGAGGATATAGGGAGGAAAATCCCATGCTGGTGCTGGTCAGAAATAGCCATGGCTAAAAGTGAAAGGAAAGGGACGGTTCTCGCGTCGTGGTTGTCATCGTCTTTGTCATCGTTCGTTTTGTCCTGGTCGTCGTCGTTGGGAAGGTCGTCAGAGAATATGGGGGTCGGTCCCCGACGACGACTGCCAGAGCTCGCATTCTAGTTTCGGGAAGTTCCCTACTTACCAGCTGATGTTTGCGAGATAAAATACGTCTTTCTCGCCTTTAACGATTAGTATACAGAGCCATGTTCTTGGCTAAGGCCGCGTTCACACTAATTGGTTTAGTTATAAGGGGATAGGAAATACTTGTTAAATTGTTTATGTTTTAGTAACAAAAACAAAATTCTTACGACGGACCAATCAGACGTCAATAATCCTTACGATGACCAATGAAAAGGAGAAACTTCATTATGACAGGCCACTGAAACATTAATAACCAATCTGGATATCGGATTTCTTATAACACTAACAATTTCTTAAGACGTAAACAAAGTTATGTGAACGCGGCCTAAAGGTTCTAATATGCACAGCTTAGGCAAACGGAAGCGTACTCCTAGACTTCCTAGCATAGGTTAGAATAAAGTAGGCTAGTTTATGAATTAAATTATATACGTCATATTACTTTAAGATTGACATTATTGCACTGTTTCTTGTAGATCATCACCAGCCCAAACGAAGTGTATAATAGTATTCTTGTTAGCCAGCATTATTTACAGAATGACAGAAGCCACGCATAACAAAAACAAAATAATAAACATCGACTTGGTTCATCTGATCCAAGGTCCCCTAGATCTCCGATAGGCTTCGCTGCCGCTGACAGGCTGCGAGTTCGCAAAACCTCCGCTAGGAGTAGATCTAGTGGACCTTGATCTGATCGCGAACTTTCACAGGCTGTGTTCTATTTTACTAATGGGTATTTTAAACATTTGCAATCTAGGTTCAAATTTTTCAAATTTTTATTTCTTGTGAGCTTAAATCGCAACGGATATTGCTCATTTTGTTAGCAGTTCTAAGTTACCTGCAGTGCGATTCTGTAAAATAGTCGCTATGATAGCGATAGCGATCACGGTTGATATGAAATATCAATCGTTATAAATTATCGTTATCACCTGATTCTGTAAAATAGTTCGCTACGGCCGCCATTTATCGTATCTTGATAGCATAGCATAGCAGACTCCTTTTTCATTCTCGTTATCATAGCGATCGCTATCATTTTTAAGAATCAATCGACACGCAAAATTGTCGCTAAAGTGCCGGATAACGATCGTTATCTTCCATAACGATTTTACAGAATCAGACCGCAGGTCACGGATGTCTGTTTAAAATTTCAGCTCAATCTATTTGGCCGTTCGGTCGTATGAGCCCGGACAAACAGACAGACAGACATTTAACATACTGACAATGGTCACGGCCAAGGCCCGATCGAGTAGCGTTATATAGACTTCGTTTCGCTGTGCTCACTCGTCTAATTACAAACTTTAATCTTTCTAAATATAAGCAAATATTTTCTTGTATTTGTCATATTTTAGTTGATTTGACAGACACGCAAAGGTTAATACGGATAATCATAACAAAATCTTGAGCATAATCCATCATCATAATAACGGTTTATTAGGTGTACATGAATGACATTCAGTTTAAAATATATTCGCAAAAGAGTGCCATGATGCCTTTTATTTTCAAATTCTTAAGAGCTTATTTACATCCCGTTAAATGGTCTACTGCAGCAAACGATGTCGTTGTCAGAGGTCTCTGTGTTTGTGAAAGATATGGCTCTTCACGTGACTCTTGTATTTGTAACGCAGCGGGCAATGAGGGCACAGAAACTGCGGCTCTTTCCCACACTCGTAGTTGACATGTCGATTCAACAGGAAACGTCTAGTGTAGTTCTTCTGGCATCTGGGACATTGGAAGGTCGGTGTCTTTTGTTGTTCAGAGTAGTTCAGCATCCAAAGCAGGTCCGCATCTGGGGAAGAAAACTCTCTTATATATTTACTCAGTGATACATACGTAGTGTTACATGAGTGTTGCATAGACAATTACAATGAATTGTATAGTTGCTCCGAAGCAGGTAAGCAGATGCACGAGGTTTCAGCGGGCCAATGAGCGTTCCGTATTTTAAACCGGGGACCGATGATTGGCTGTAATCCACCCGCCGGTGAATCAGCATTTGCTTACTTGCTTTGCAACAACTATATAATCCCTTTTGTCGCTGATACATTACATAACATTTTAGTTAAGAGAACATATAGAGAAGAATCAGGAATAGAATACATAACTAAAAAAATAATCTAGATTATAACAATACATAAGAACATGATTTAAAAGTATAGGTAATATTCAATTGAATTATAAATTAGTGAATTCTGTGATTAATGAAGACGAAATATAGCAAACTAAGAGCACACACTTTATAATGTAGTATACACCTATGTGTATATCGTATACACCTATGTGTTTATAGTATACACCTATGTTTATATAGTATACACCTATGTGTATATAGTATACACCTATGTGTATCCCCCCCAAATACAAAAAAATTGTAAAAAACGGCAGCCAAGCTCTCCTTCAAAAGTCTTCGGCTGTGAATGCTGTGAGATATAGAAGTTTAGCCAAGCATTTCATTCTTTCTCCCTAGTTTCGCATTGAAAATAAGTAAGATCATTTCGCCTGTTGACGAGCGCCAAGTCAACCATTTTCGTGGTAAAAAAAGTCGAAATTTTAAACTCAAAATCATAAAAAAATTACTTGGCCATTGACTTTTTGAAGTTCTCATAATGAACCAAATTCAATGGCCAAGTAATTTTTTTTATGATTTTGAGTTGAATATTTTGACTTTTACCACGAAAATAGTTGGATTGGCGCTCGTCAAGAGGCGAAATCTCACAGCATTCACAGCCGAAGACTTTTGAAGGAGAGCTTGGCTGCCGTTTTTTTTTACCATTTTTGTATTGGGGGGGGGGGGGGGGGGGGGGGGGAGAATATCACTTCTTTTTGCTGTTTGTTTCATATCAAGGCGTGAAATACTTGTAAAAGATAATAATTCAAAGAAAGCGGGAAATTTCAAATGTAATTTTCTATTCTAAAATTTAAATTGCTCGGAAGTACGGCTTAGACGGAGTTTGTTTCACTTTCTAAATACGTAACTAGTATTAATACATTTCGGGTGAAGCAAATAACGAAATTTGTCATGATACATAAAGCAAGCGGTGGATATACAGTATACACTATACAGTGCCTTTCAAAACAGATTGTCTAGCAAAAGCAAGGAGGTATGAATAATGTAAGGAGACAGCATGCGCTATCTGTGGCTGTACAAATGGACGTGGCCGTTTTGAACGTCTGATCCAGTCTGATCGCAGTATTTGCTGCTTCTCGTTGGTGCTGACCAATATGGCGGCTACTAAAACATAAGAGTTTTTCGCAGTATTTACTGCTTCTCGTTGGTGCTGACCAATATGGCGACTACCATCGACGGCCGTCATGTTAAAATGGCTGCACTAAAACAGCTGATATTATACTTAATACATTGATAATAACTCTTGTATTAATATGAGAATGAATAATAAAGAGGTGAAATGTAATTTTTGTTGATGTGCTCCGTTTTTGTTTGTTTTGGAATGTTCATAGCTTTGACAATGAGCTTTAATAATACCGATGACCTTGCTTTGGGTTCGAGGCTCTCACCGACCACCATTGTCGTTCAAAGTGGCAACGGTTTTGATGACGCCATGCTGCCTTCTTACATTATTCATACCTCCTTGAGCAAAAGCTACCAATTTTTGTTTTTGTTTACAATCTGTAGTTGGCAAGCACAATGCTTTTTATTAAATTTGCTAAGGTTAATCGTCTTGTTACGAAAATTGCATGAATATTCAGGTAAATAAAAATTTATAATGGTTAAGAGCATGTTTAATTCAAGTTTGTACAAATTAACACGCCTTAGTAATTACGTGTTTTGATTATTATCCAAAATTTTTATTTTCTCCGGTCCCTGTTACCCGATTTGCATTTTGGTTTTGAAAGCAAAAGTGACTGCGTCTGAGGTACATCTAAGTGTGGTCCAAGTTTCATAGTTCTAAGATGTACCGTTTTCTCTGTAGGCTCTTATTCCTCTCCCCAAAAATTAGCTAGCCACCCAGCCAGCCGGAAGGTTTTCAACGATTTTGAGTCACTTTTTTAACACAGAACGGGTTATCGGATCGGGCTCATTTTTTTGGTATGTCATGGACCACATATCAGGTCATATATCGAGTTTCAAGATTGTAAATCTTTCGGGGTGGCGTGTGCAGATAGCTGAAAACCCCCCAAACTCGGGTAGGAGTACACAGGATCTCGAGTTAGTCATCGCCTAGCAGTCGCGTGCGCTTGGCTGCGGGCGAACGACCGTCGCCTTAGATACACCTATGTGTACATATAGTAGGCTTAATCAAATTGTGTTTCACTGCTGTATTTTTGTTTTGTCTATTGTTTTGTTCTTTTATACTATGGAAAGGGTTTATAAGAAGATACTCTTTTAGTCGTTTTTGAATGTATTTAGGTCTTTCGATGTTTATGTTTTCCTGGGAGAGAGTCATTTGATTGTGTATTTCGTAATGTTTTAATTTTTATCTTGACGAGTATGGCAGTTTTTCAGCTGTACATGGTCAATGTTTATTTGAATAAATATGGGTTTACAAGAGGTTCTTTTGTATCTTGAAAATAGTCACTGATATTGCTCAGTCTCAAGCACTGCTCTATCTTCACCGAAATACGTTTTCTAAAATATACGATTTAAAACATTTGTTTTGACCATTCACAACGCGATAGAAGGATCCCACGTCGGTTCTTTGTCGACGCGAGTCTAATAACACTGCAACACTTTGAGAAGTTTGATTAATTCTTGCTTAGTATTCTAGGTGCCCGTTAGGGCGCCGCAGCCAAGCCGCGGTGCGCTACACACTCAAGCACCTTATACACCAAGCAGAGTTGGGGTGATTTCGAGGTGTTACCCAGCCGTCATGTACGTGATGTGAACTTGAAAACTATCACAATCGAGGGGATTTAGGTACCTGAAACACATGCCAAATTTATTGGGGTACGATTATCCTTCTTGGTGAAAAAATGCTTGAAACATGCTCAAAATCACTTTAAGGATGTTAGCTACTGCTACTACTGCCTACTACTGCCTACTACTGCTAACATCTATACGTCGGCCCGCGATTCTGACCAGACGGGTGGGGCTGCAAAGTTCGTATTGTACATGGACATTAAGGTTATAGAAATGTAGTCTCTTTAGAAAATTAAAGTTTGTTGGAAGCCTTCCCAATAAAGGTTTCAAAGTAAGCCTTAAACACTGGCATACAATCAACAAGTAACTATAGTTACTTGACACTTGTTGACGGTACAAGCAGAGTTAGGCGGAAAGTGCGATACGTAAACAAATGGCGGACATTAAAAATTTTTCTTCTTTGTGTGGACGAGAAAAGGTGTCATTATACTCTCATAAAACAAATCAGGAACCGTCCTGGCCTAGGCCAGATGTAGAAAATTATTTATAATACAACAGTGTAGGTCTAAAGTTCCATAGGCTAAAGGACTAGATAAATAAATACTTACATTACATGTTGACAAGCCTAGCCAACCCTAGACCAGCACAACCAATTGTTCTGACAAAACTTCCCGCACAAATAACTAGTTTTGATTACTAAAAGCCTAATTCAGATAACCAATAGTATGATTGTCCACCTAGGATTTACAAAAATGTTCGGAAATAATACACATATTCTTTCTTTTTAGCCATATTTATAGTCATGATCAAAGTCAGCTTGCTGCTACACACAATGTCAAAGCGAGGTGTCGAATATTAGCGTGCTCATCTGTTTGTTTACATAATTGCAACAATCAAATCATTTCATGCAACTCGTCTTTCGATTGACCCGCGTTTATGAAGGCACTGCCATCTAGAATAAATATAGAACGTTTCGAGCTCTTTGGTACGCAAATCTTTTTAAAGTGTCTGGATTTCGTGAACCGTACCCCACGTGAATAACAGCAATACTCTTTCAACTCACAACCCATGACGTTTTCTACGATACCGTTCAAGAATACCAATTTCTTCGAAAACGAAAACGACTTCGTTTTCAAATTGCGTTTTCAACTCATCTCCCACGAACTCAAGAATTGGGGTCCAGTCCTTTTCCCGTCGTTATACCATGGTTATATGTTATATCACCTATACCCAGGATGTACATGAATCCGGGTCTAGATATTTTACATCCTATTGTCTATTGTTATTGCTAATACCATAGAAATTAAATCAACTTTGATAAAATTATTATATTTCAACAAATAATTTTACAATGGAACTTGAAAAAGTAATGAGATCACACACATAACAAAAACTTGTAGAAATACAGCCAAACCTTACACACTCAAAAAGAAATGAGATCTTAAAAAAGGGCCAAGCTCATCTGCCCTTCCACATTTGCGCATTCTTAATCATAAACGTACAGTGTCCCATAACAGCATCCTCGAAAAGCTTGGCAAAATAAAATTTGCATGTTATAACGTTTAAATTAATTAGAAAAAAGAACTTGGTTGAACTATTACGTTTAAATTAATAATCGCAAATTCTATTTTGCCAAGCTTTTCTAGGATGCTGTTATGGGACACTGTACGTTTATGAATTAAGAATGCGCAAATGTGGAAGGGCAGATGAGCTTGGCCCTTTTTTAAGATCTCATTTCTTTTGAGTGTGTAAGGTTTGGCTGTATTTCTACAAGTTTTTGTTATGTGTTCCTGAATTCACAAATACGATTTCGCACAACAGCAAGAAAAAAACAAACCACTCGATCAAGTCGTCGCCGTGGTTGTGGTTGTTGTTGTTGTTGTTGTTGTTGTTGTTGTTGTTGTTGTTGTTGTTGTTGTTGTTGTTGTTGTTGTTGTAAGTGCTAGTTTTAAAACGTCATTGGCGACTGACTTATTTTGATTGAAACGTGTATATACACAATAGTATTTATTTCGTTCTATTGTCTGTAAATAAATGTTAGATTGGAAATAAATGAATATCCAATTTATGATGATCACAATTTGTTTTTACAGTTCACAGTGATACTAATTGCTCTCAATCGGTAGCTTCAAACGCAAAAGCAAAAGCAAACGCTTTGAAGTACCAACAGTCGTAAAACAGATGTGAAGATTTATTGCATGTAACTGATTTATGTTTATAAAAACACATTTAGATCACAATATGCATTTATTTACAGGTAAAACATGTTTGCTTGGTGAATAGCAATTGATTATCGCAATCACAACTGTTCTTGTTTGTTTCAGCTGTGGCGGCCTGGTTTCTCCCTGTCATCAGTTCTGGCAGGAGTCTTGGTGAATCCCCCCTTATGTATTGTTCCAACTGCAACAAGAGCTTCAAGAGGAAGAAAGACTTGCGGGAACACTTGCTCAAAACATGCGCGAATATTCCTTCCTGCAAGTGTAAGGCATGTCACAAGTATTTCAGTGAAAAGAGCTTGTTTACCAAACATATTTTTCAAGATTGTGAGAAAAGCTTTGATTGCCTAAAATGTAAGAAGCAGTGCATGTCAAAAGAAGCTCTCACTAAGCACCTCATTCAAGAGTGCGGGAAGTGCCCAGGGTGCAAGAAAATATTCAGCAGCCTTGATAGTTTGGATAATCACAAAAGATCCGATTGCGGAAAAAAATTCAAGTGTTCAAAATGTGGTAAGATATATACAAAAAATGCCAGGTTGGCTGCACACGTGAAAAACGAGTGTGGGAAAATAATAAACTGCCAGACTTGCAGTAAAATATTCAGTACCTTCAATTGCCTCAGAATCCACGTGAAATACGAGTGTGGGAAAGTACAACAGTGTACAATATGTTGTAAACTATTCAGTCACAGAACAACCCTGTTACAACACATAAAACACGATTGTGGTAAAGTGTTTAAATGTCTGATTTGTAACAAAATATTTAACAGCACGGGTACTCTTTCGTCCCACACAAAATACGTATGTGGGAAAGTGTTGGAGTGCCCGACTTGCAACCACATTTCCCAAGATAAGCGTGAGTTTATCCATCACTTAAGTACAAAGTGTGGGACGATCGAGCCCGCATGATGATACAATACCAACACGAATAGCGAAATCCATTCGAGAGCTTTTTTAATATTTTCATCTGAATTGCCAAACGATTCCGTGATTGTTTTTATGCCCACAAAAGAACATTTTACTCAGCTAAGAAACATGTTTTTTTTTTGTTTGTTTTTTTGCACTTTGTACACACATTTACTACTTAAAAAATTCGTGTATACGTAAATGGCAAGGATATAATTGTATCAAGTATACAAACAACTATATAAAGAAATTGCGTAAATTACCTTTCCTTTAATTAGTTACCAACAGTTCCCCTAAAAATGGCGTATGGAGAACATGGTAATATTTTCGCCCACGACAGAAAATCGTTGCGTTTAATGTATGTTAGTGCTTATTAAATAAATACTGGTATTCCTGCTAAAGTTTGCGTCAAATGTTGACTGTTAAATGGCACATGTTAACAAAATATCTGACTTTTGAGTGTTGTTAATACATATTACCTTCTTTTATTTATTTCATTAAAATTCACAATGAAAGTTATATTTTGTTTAAAGATGACCATCATCAGGCAACAAAAATTAATGTTCTTTTGCAATAAATTGAAAAACAAAGATATGTCGTACAATTATTACATGAAATCTCAGTCATCGTGATGGGTAAGTCCTAATAATCTTGCCTTTCACATTTGTTTTCCAAACCTGCCCAGGCCAGATGATTGAATTGAATAATTGTGTTATTGGGGAAACATGAATCGATAGTATTTCATTACTGGAGTGGATGTAGTAAATACTAGGCCGAAACAAATGAACAAAGAAACACCCGAGCTATTTTTTGGGGGGGATCAGTGAAATTGAAGTCTTCGCTTTGCACATCCAATAATCCATGTGATACTTAATTCTTGTTTAAATATTTAGTGAATATGATCTATTGTAGCTATTCCAGGTGCATTGATTAGGTTCATGCTATCCACTGGTGGAAATATATTTTTCTGTTGACTGAACAAAGGCTGAATAATAATTATGCTCGGTGGTAGTTTACTACGATGCCATCGGTAGGGGATTAAACAAAGTAATCCAAGTGGAAGTGAGGGCTAGAGCTACAATTACCTTGTGCATACTCAGTCATAGTACTTATTTACAAGTTAATACCATTGAAACAAATGTACCTCGACGCTGATAGAATTGAGAACGTAAATGGGGATGTGCACTCGTTAATGGTTGCTAATATCTAAAACCGGTAAGCCTTCCCTATTGTTAAGTTTTCTGACGTTGTTAGTATTTTAATTTTGTATCATTATTTTTAATGAATTTTAGTATTTTTTAGCTACAGCTACTTTAACAATATATTTTTTATTTTAAAGTTCATATCTAAAACTAGATTTTTCTGATTTTTCCCAAAATTTTGGATTTTGTATGTCTAAAATACTATTTTATCAATACTCGAAAATATAATGTATTATAAAGCTTTTAAGTGTCTCGTTTGCTGATCACATTTTTATTGATTGGGCTGTTTTGTCTCGGTGGTATTCATGATTTTGTCAGTCTACGTTTCAAAGACCACTTTGTCTTCTTCATCAGGACTTGAAATAAGTCCTCAGTCCATGGTCAGTCAACGTTTCAAAGACAATTTTGTCTTCTTCATCAGGACTTGAAATAAGTCCTCAGTCCCGTCGACATACAATATCATGAATAGCACCTCGACAAAACAGCCCGATCAATAAAAATGGCATAATGTGCTGTATTTCCGGGACAAAACTAAATTTTGTTTTGACAGTTTTAACTTAGGTGTACTTTTAATCTTCTTTAAAATCCAAAGTAAGTCTTCGAAAATTGGTGTCAAATAGATAAAAAAACTTTCATTCAGCTGTAATAAAATTAAAACGTTAATGTGCATTATAACGGGTACCTAAATGAGTTTTCAAAGTGTCTAGACTAGTAATTGAAGGATTTATAAATGTTTATTTTACATATGTTAACACAAACCTTTACCTTTACCTTTACCTCTACCTTTACACAAACCTTATACAAACCTCCAAATGAACAACCGCTTTGAATACACTATTTTTATTTCACCCTTTTCTGGAAGTAACTCTAATTTCCCGACTAAAATAAACATAGAACATCATTCTTTATTTATGCTTTCTTTGTCTGGGATAGACTACATTGGAATATTTTGTTGCATAAATAAATAAATACATTTAAATAAAAACTGAAGTAAATAAACGTTTTATTACTTTCTTACGGTTCTTACGAATAAAATTACATTTATTTAATAAACCAGAATTTTAAAACTAAGGTTTACTCTTTCACCCACAGAACTGATGATGTGGTGAGGTCTTCAATAATTCAAATGGGTGCGAACCAGCCCTGTCGTCACTACTGAGCGAGTAATGTCCAACCAACGTCATTATTTGAAATAAGGACATCTGGCTGACCATGATATAATCCAGCGTATTTCATCAGCATCGACAAAGCTAGTTCGGAACAACTTTAAGCAGTTTATTATGTGCTTCGGTAGTTATTTTAAACATGGTTTTATTCGAATAGACTTGGATATTATTTTATACTGATTCATTTCACTCCTACCATTTAATTTTACATCAGTTTATCATCAGGCATTATTATTTCCCCCTAATTTAATACTGGTGACCGGTTCTTACGAATAATATTACGTTTATTTAATAAACCAGAATTTTAAAACATAATTTATATAATTTAATATCATGTTTCATACATGTTTTCATTGTCGTTGTTTGACTTCTATGATTTAAGAGGGTTTGATATGTAGCCTATGTAAGAACCTCTTAAGAGGAGTCGCTGATGCTGGTGCGGAGACGAGTTTAGGCGCTCAGCTTTTTGTTTTTCAGGGTAAACGGTTTATAGCACCGTTATCAAATTTCACACTTACGTTAATAAAGAATAAATCTATGATATCCAGTACGCGTATTCATAAATTAATTCATAGATTGAAAATTGAAAATTTGTGAAATCACCGAAATTTACTCCATTTTGGTCAACTTGGGGAATTTATTCCAAGTGTACAGATTTTTTAACAAAAATTTCCACTGTATATCAAGTATCAACGTTTAAATCAATGTGAACGCGCAGGTTAATTTGGTTTTATCGTAAGATAAACGGTTTAGTGGGAATTTCCAGAATTGTAATCCATGTTTTGGATTTCCCATTTTTTCACGTTTTGGACTTATGTCTCGCAATGGATCTTTAAGGCTTACTTTTTGCAACCAAGTGTAGATATCAATATAAAAGTACTTAATTAACATTCATCCAGAATTTGGTAATGATATTATCAACCGTTCAGCAGAAATCATCAACACATGCACGCGCGCATTTGATTTGCGCCAAGCTCAGCGTCCCCTCTTAATTTGCAGAGGTTTTCATGGTACTCAATTGCTTCAATATTGGAAAAGAGACTTTCAATATTGTTACTAATATTGGTAAGTAATTAATTAATTCAACACTTAACTTTTTAATTAGTAATTTCTGCTACTAATTAAACCCGTACTTACAACAACATGTAAGGTTATTTTATTGCAGTTAGAAATTCCAACAATACAACAGACATTGACGTGACATTTAATGAAACACTGCAATATTCCACGGTTTTCATATAAAGACTATCTATTTACTCCCTACACACATTTTCCATCCTGAGGATAACCCTGGGATTACCTTTTTGGGAGGCAGGAGCTCCTGTAGCCTAGGTATTACCTTTCCACTACTTTTAACGTAAGAGTGACGTCAGTACAACCCTGGGACATCATCGATGTAATGCCGTACTCCTGCAGCGTAGTCTAGAGAGGGAAACCCGTTTTGTCGGAAGGAGTCAGTTTGTCTTGCTTGAGCCTATAGCGGTGGCTAATTAGAAACCCATTATGTATTCAGAGTCCAGCTACTCACAGAACTGATTTTCAGTTAGACTGAGGAAGTGGGGCGGGTTCTCGAGCTTTCACTCAAACGTAGAGCGTTAGGATGTTGAATAATGAAGCTCCGATACAATCATCTCCACATCACAATCCACTTTTTCGTGTTAACGCAGTGTAAACTTTGTAGTTGGAAAGTGGCGTAACTAGCCTGTTTTTTTTGGGGGGTGACTTTATGTAACCACTAAACATTACCTATCTATCCTGGTACAAAGGGATAGTCTGGGGGAACTAGTGCGGGTCTGGCAGTGTTGGCGGCTTTTCAACTGATATCAGGTGGCAGTGTTGTCATCTAAAAATGTATTAATGGGGTTGCATCATTCTACGAATGTATCAATGGGGGATTTGTTGAGGGGAAAGGTTTTATAGATTTTGGATTCCCTGGGTCTCGGGGCGCACAAGCACCGGAAAATTTCCGTTCTAAGAACTGTTTGATTTAGATTTTGTAATGGAGTTTTTGGTCATGCTTTAATACTTGTTAGTGCTTTTGTACGGTGTTGGTATTCTGTATTGAGATGGTAGAGTAATGAGAAGGGTGGTGTATGAAAACCCAAACTTTCGTTTTAAAAAACCCAATTTTTCTTTTTCGTTTGCATGATTTCATAAAAATTGATCTATAAAACGTTACTTAAAAATTAAAAAAAATCACTAAAAGCAAATGTACGCACTGTTATTTGGTATACTATTTCGCGGTAAAGCCGTGATTACGACGCCTTTAGTTTTGGAGGTATATTCCGTGAAGCCGTGACGTCACGGTACCGCCGCTACCAGACGCTAAATATCGGTCTGGACCTGCACCTCTACCAAAAGACCGGACCACCTCCACATTCGGTTTTACTGTTTGCCACTAAAAGATCCATTTCGCGATTTAATTCCGCGTAATTGACCAGTTGATGTTAATTCGTTCGTTATTTCGCGCTTATACACGAATTAAATTGCAAAGGGTTATTTCGACTTTGTTTAAATGGTTATTTTCCAATACTAAATGATGTTAATTCGTACAATTATACGATTTAGCAATAAAAAGGACATTACAAAAAAAATCGCGCATTTCGTTATCACCATTTGGGCACTACCTCTAGATCGGTATGATTGCAAAATCAGTAGTGTGCTTTTTTGGGGGATTTCCTCATTTTGTTCTACGAGAGTATAATAGAACCGATAACTACTATATACAGCTATACCCTGTTTTGTATTGTTTAGGTTAAATAAAGGTATATTGCGTTTGGGTTTTACCCGTATACTCGCATGGACACCACTGCAGGTGTGCATGCAAATAGGTCGGAACCGAGTTACAAGTTAGATACATCTTGGGGTTGTTGAGAAGCACAACCTCAGGACAAGTAAAAGTCATTTGTTCAATGGTAAATTAGATTTGTCTTAATTTCAGATCGTTATTGTAAATAATTTCGAATTTTTCTCTTATTTAGGAATTTTATTTGGGTATTTGGGGTTATTTTTGTGGTGCCAAACAAATAATAAACAAAGATGTCGGCTATGGTGCACCTGTCACTCCGCGTGTACTTAGAGCACAATCGATGGTATAAGCGTTTTACAATTATTTTTAGACTTTACGATCAATTCCCAAAGTAACAAGCGTTGTTGTAACTACCCACATTGGGTACTTGTAGTTATAAAAATACATCATAGAAAATTGACTCGTATGAGGCTCTTCACATGTTTCTAAAAATAAGTTTCACTCATACCTTCTAATTAAATTTTGGGTTTGTTAGGCTGTTTTTCCTGACTGATCAGGTTTGCAATTGTCACATCTTGCACACCGTAAAAACCGTCACTGTGATCTAGGGCGCTTGGCCCCAGAATTTGTTTGATTTTTAACATTGCAAATGGTATTATTTACTAGATTTTAGGGTGGTTTTGTCGATAATTTATAAAATTGTGAAGATTGTCAGTTTTATTGTCAGTTAACAAAACCTTGCTACAAAAATGTGCCCCCCCTCTCGCCCTCCTCTGACTAAATTTGGGGGGGGGGGGCAGTCGCTCCCCCTAGCACCCCCGTAGTTACGCCACTGGTGAGATACACTTTGGAGTTAGGCATTTCAGGCGGGTCGACTAAGCAGGTAAAGTAGTTTCGAACTAACCTTACCGTTGCTGGCGACATTGACGAGGGAGTCGTGACGTATCAGCGACCCGTATTTTAATTTAGGCCCTGCGGTTGGCTACTATTCACCCGCCGATGCTGGCGACAGACTATAACAAGTTCACGCGCCAAAAAACTCACGACACCGAATACAGTTCGTGTGAGTTGTGTGTGGAATACTGTTAAATCAACGAAGCTACAAATTTCAACAATAGAATAAAAGTTCATTTTTGTTCAAATATCCTTCAAATTTGAAGTTTTATTAACTTTGTTTGTGACTACAACAGTATATTTTGTTGTTATTACACACTAATTTTTCCTCGTTATATTGTGGAATCTGGCATATCATGCTAAGGGGCCAAGCTCTCTGATTCTCTCAAACATATATAATAGAAGTTGCTTTGATGTCACTTTTGTTCGACTTTTCCAGCAATCAACATCTTTGGGAGTTATGGTTCAACAAGTCGAAACAAATCATTGAAGTAATCTGATGAGATACAAAGAAAATGAGAATCATGAAAGCTTCTATCTTGTCTAACATTTGTATTAAAACCACTTTCTCAACCCATTTAGTAAATAAAATATAACATACACAAAACCTTATCTTTGTCGGAAAAACAATTGCAATTTATATCTAGACTGCAATTATATATTATTATACACTTTGGTATATAAATAGCAAAATCTTGAACTTGTATTGCATTGAGGGGTTAAGCCCTTATTGTCCCTTTGTTTCGCTGCGGTATCCCTAAAGAAAGCACCAATCGCGGCAGCCTAACGTCTACGCTAACGTTTTACGCGTGTTTACACAAGCGTCAAAGTACGACATGTACAATTCTCAGACACTGGACAAGTTTGCCACTCACATCTAAATACTGGATACACTTTTTGAGATCTGAAATATATATGTATATAATTGAGTAAAACGGACAATAAGATGACATACACTTTAGTTAGTTGGTGCACCGCACCGCGTACCCCATAACACGTATCTCAGAATATTCTCCATTTTGGGCCCAACGAGATAATTGAATTTGTCTTCTTAAAGTCTCTTCTTCACTAAGTTAAGCGGCGTTGTGTGGATGCGTTGAGTACGTTGTTATTCTGTCTACATGTTGCATTAGTGAGATGTGCCACGAAAACACCGCGGGTGAACGGCTCAAGCGTTCCTGGCTTGCGCGGCCGAGTGGGCCACGGCGTAGTGGGTAACAACGTCATGCTCTCGTTCCGACCGGTAGCGGCACAAGGAACACTGGAACACCGGAACGGCATGTACAACAGACATGCTGCTGTCGGAATCTAGAACAGAGACAACGGTTGGTCAAAATACTGAAGAAATTAGACCATGCCCAGTTGGAAAGGTTGTATTAGTTCACTTTAAATTAATAGGTTTGTTCGTTTGTCCTGAGATCACTACTCCAGGAGTCAGATATTGTCAAAACACCGTTTTTCTGTCCTGGAGTAAGTTGTGATGGGTGTAACCAGGAGGCGTTTTTTGTCCAGTAGTAACTTACTACAAGTGAGACTGAAGTAAGGTTTTAACACCA
This sequence comes from Sweltsa coloradensis, assembly GCA_024449915.1. NCBI lineage: Eukaryota > Metazoa > Arthropoda > Insecta > Plecoptera > Chloroperlidae > Sweltsa > Sweltsa coloradensis. Next base: position 179,213 of record JAMZAV010000290.1, on the reverse strand, counting down.
GCTACTGAAGTAGGAGTAGGAGACACAAAACAATTTCAACTGACTCAACATCGTTCTTTTGTCCGCGTTGTAGTAACTGTGATTTTTACTCCCATTTCTTTTTAACCGGAGTGTTTTCGTTGAAGTAGGGCAAACGACAAACCTAATGTCTCTCACTGAAAATCAGTTATGCGACTGAGTACGAACGAATAATATGAACTTATTTACTTCTTTAATGTCTAGGATTACAGTTTTAGTTGCAGATGCCTTCTTCCTATATTGGCCGGGGTTTAATGTGATCTAGGATTACAGTTTTAGTTGCAGATGCCTTCTTCCTATATTGGCCGGGGTTTAATGTGATCTAGGGTTACAGTTTTAGTTGCAGATGCCTTCTTCCTATATTGGCCGGGGTTTAAGGTGATCTAGGATTACAGTTTTAGTTGCAGATGCCTTCTTCCTATATTGGCCGGTGGTGCAGCGGCAATCGGCAAGTTATGAAAGTTGGACCCCTACCGGCGGTTTAGAACAAGATGACATTATACTTTTTAGAAAGATTACTTCAAAATACATACGATAAGCCGTATCCGAGAAAAATCCATCTTGTTCTACATGCCGTTTTGGCGCTTTGAGTGCGTCGCGACGCTTCCGCACGGCGCTTCACTCTTTTGATCATTATTTCCAAACCAACTAGGGTACTTTAATAAACTTAGTACCATTGTTTAGAAGAAGAATAGCACTTTTCAGTGAATACCCACATTTACCCATTAAGAATATTTAGGTATTTTAATTGGCCTAAAACGCAAAAATGTGACTTTTTATAAATTTTTACTTGGATATTCAATGTCACTTAACGAGAAGAGTTGTAAACATATTGTTGGTTTATCAGTCTTAAAAACATGCTGTCACATGTGTTATAATACTACAATGCACAGATAGTTTACCCAAAGTCACTGAGATTGTGCATGACATACGTTTGTTCGGCCGCGCGTCTTATTTATTTCCGCTGACGCTTCCGCACGGCGCTTCACTCTTTTGATCATTATTTCCATATCAACTACGGTACATTAATAAACTTAGAACCATTGTTTAGAAGAAGAATAGCACTTTTCAGTGAGTACCCACATTAACCCATTAAAAATATTGTAGGGTATTTTAATTGGCCTAAAACGCAAAAATGTGGCTTTTTATCAATTTTACTTGGATGTTCAATGTCACTTAACGAGAAGAGTTGTAAACATATTGTTGGTTAATCAGTCTTAAAAACATGCTGTCACATGTGTTATAATACTTCAATGCACAGATAGTTACACAATGTCACTGAGATTGTGCATGACATGCGTTTGTTCGGCCGCGCGTCTTATTTACTTCCGCTGTCGCGCAGTGTTCACTGTGAGTTCCGGGCGCCGAAACAGAACACATATAAGAGAAAAATTGGCAATACAACTTTTAAATCAATTAAATATGTAAGAATTTAAATCAATTTCTAAAAAAATTTGACACACGTCACGTCAAATTATAATTAAGGGTATAGCACGTATAGGCATGTTAAAGTGTGTATGACATTCTTGTGTGGCTTTTACTGGAATGTAATATAAAGATACCAAAAACATTTTTTTATGTTCCCATAAAATGAATGAAGTATTAAAATTAAAATATGAAGGGGTATTTTTTTTAATACTGTATAGGCTTTACCTTATTGTTGTTATTAATAAGTAAGTTTTTGCTCGCCATTCTCGAGTTGCAGACGTCTCTGTGCTAAATTATTTTTTCGCATAGGATTATTTTATAGAATATTTTAACCATTTTTAGTTATGGATGGCTTCTAAAGAGTGTAATATAGATCTTTGAATCTCGTCTCTCGTGTTCTACCTTTGGGTTTTCTGTAAATAATTGTGTTCCAGCTATTACTTACATAATATACAACATTACGTTATAGTTTGCGTTTTTCAATCTTTACAGTATTATAATTTGCATGCTTTGTATACATTCAGTTTTATTTACATTTCTCCAATTTCCATCACACCCACAAGCGTGTTTTGTGCCCTAAAACCCCAATAACTAACTAACTAACCCACAAGCAGTGATACAAAGCTCGTTTGCATTGGCACTTGTCTGTTTCACACTGCTTGTCACTACTATAAAGATGTGTGATTTGTTGACGTAAATACAATATTATAAGACGTTGTATGTTCTCCAACCGTAGTCGAATGAAAGCAATAACGGATTTGCAACATGGCTCTAACACCATTCTACCACCTATCCAAACATTGAAATTTGGCCCTCTTAGCATGCAGTTGAAATGCATTATCATCAGTAGGGGTTCATTAGGGCTTCATATTTATTTATCCGTAGTTTTAGTTAGAGCAAAATTTTAATGTGTGAGAAAATTCACTTCCAGCTTTCGAAAATGACAATACACAGTAACATCTTAAACAAATCATGTTCAAGTATATTTTGACAGTGCACACAAACATGCCCATCCATAGACTTGCATGTTGATTGCAATTATGTTTTGTTATTTGGTGGTAATATATAACCAAGGCATGTCGTTGGACTCTGACCAGGTTTGAGCTGCTTCATAAACAAATGCATAAGAGCTTCCATTACGTTTTAATAACTCGTACACCACGATTAGTTGTTAACCTTGCAGAAGAGATTGGCAGTCACATCAGCATATATTCCCAGTAGAGTTATTAGTTGGTAAGTCCTCCATCACCAAACATTGATTTTATACTGGCCAAAAACGCCTATGTATTATGCATGCCACCTAAACGCATTCTTATTTTACAGGAGAGATCAGCTGGTTTACTCCGGTTTACTCCATAAGATTTTCAGTTCATTGCTGTTTATGGCAAGATCTGCAGTGGCCATAATATGAGTTTGGTCGATCTTCTCAGCAACGTTACCGAGGTTGAGAAGTGCAGTGTATATGAAGAAAACGTCAGAAGACTGATGATGATGTTGAAGTGTTAAAAGCCTCCCCATGATGATGGAATCTTGAAATATCACTATATAAATCGGTGATTAAGCGATACATTTTTCAAACTAGGCACTTGATTTGTGATTAAAGATAGGTCTCCTCATCAAAGTTGTGTCTGTAATTTCTCGTGGTTCGGCGTGGGGTTTATCATATTGAAGTATAATGTATTTTATCTGATATTTGATTCTTCTGATGTCAGAAGTTTGTTACTGCCAATTTGGAATTTTAATTCACCACAGTTCTTTAACATAGCACGACGACTGTGTCATGAGTTTGGTTTTTACCGTCAATGGTTTCTTCTTAATTGAATAGAAATTAAATCCATGAGGTACGAACAAGTCATCTTCAAGTACTAACTGGCAGTTAGCAAAATACGTCTCAAACCTGGAATATTGTCGTAAAAACAACTACGTAATCCAGTGGAGAATGCAAAATGTGCAAAAAAGTTTTGCTCCCAAACTGATGATGCACGAACACTCCTAAAGCAAGAGGTGTACTTACATTTTTGGATTGTGCTATGAGGTTATGACACAATGCTAGAGATGAGAGGATATCTTGGGATTAAAGTAGGCACAAACACCAAGTCCATCGAAAGAATCATAGCATCATTAACGAATCGTTTGCACACATTTGTGTATACTGTCACAAATGGTAAAGAAATCTGAATCTCTTTTACTCTTCATTAAGCCTCACACTAATGAATATAGCAGCAGATTGGTGCAAGACCATTCTCTTGGAAGGTTTGATGTCCACGTTTCGTTCTTCGTCATAATTGTTTTCTTGTCAGTCTCTTCGAGCTTAGACACCTTTTATAAAGTTTCACCGACACTCATCAGCTATTGTAGAATAAATCGGGTTTACCCAACAGTTCTTACTTAAATAATTATAATAATAAATAAATTGTATTTAGAGTCTACCCACTCAGTTATATAACTGATTTTCAGTGGGGGACAGTAAATCAAAGCAACCAAGCCACCCCTGTAGGTCCCGACGCAATCGACCTCGCCTTCCGGTACCTCTTTATAATAATGGGTGTATTTTTTTCAATAGCACAAGATAATTGATCAACAGCCCAACGGCAAGAAGAGTGGAATTTCACATTCAGTTTTTTAGATATATATATATATCTTTATACGGTAACAGATACGAGTATAATACGTATTTTTGGTACAGGTCGATAACAGACCCAGTGTCTAACAATTTGCCGTCACAGAATAGACAGCGTCTGATCGATTACTTTCTTGAGTTTAGTACTTTGTTTTTGGTTCGTCATCCATAGATACAATTCGTATATACATAAATCTTGAAACACAGTTTACCCATTTTGGCATTGCATTAAGAAAATGATATCAAATACTCCATGCAATTAATGATCGATCATGTTATAACAATAATATGGGATTGAATCATGAGAATACTGTTTTCCAGTCATAGCTATAAATATAATATTATCGTGATTTACATAACAAACACGCAAATAATCTCAAAGCGCGGAACAAACAACAATAAACGTTGTGTACTGCTACAGTAGCATGTTTTCAACGAGATGGTCTTTAAATTCCAAATTTATTTTGAGTGTTGGCCACACTATTCAGTTTAAAAATTACATCAATGAAGCAGCACTGTTTAAAAAAAATTATTATATTTGTGATGAAAGACTGCAATGCAGCTTTGTTCCTGCATTTGCTGTCGATTGACAAAAACTGAACCAAATGTTCAATTGAGATAACATATGACATAATAGCATTTAAAGAACTTACACTGCTAAATCACAAAGACTTTCGTTGATACCTACATGGCCGAATGGTAACGTATGAGCGGTTTGGCGCTTACAACTCACAATGTGCTTGGCGTGACAGCAGAACTAAATAAGACGCGCGGCCGAACAAAAGCATGTCATGCACAATCTCACCGACTTCGTATAACTATCTGTGCATTGTAGTATTATAACACATGTGACAGCATGTTTTTAAGACTGATAAACCAACAATATGTTTTCAATGTTCTCGTAAATTGGCATTGAATATCCAAGTAAAATTGATAAAAAGTCACATTTTTTGCGTTGTAGGCCAATTTAAATACCCTAAAATATTTGTAATGGTTTATTGTGGGTATTCACTGGAAAGGGATATTCTTCTTCTAAACAATAGTACTAAGTTTATTAATGTATCTTGTTTGGTTTGGAAATAATGATCAAAGAGTGAAGCGCCGTGCGGAAGCGTCGCGGCGCACTCAAAGCGCCAAAACGGCATGTAGAACAAGATGGATTTTTCTCGGATACGGCTTATCGTATGTATTTTGAAGTAATCTTTCTAAAAAGTATAATATCATCTTGTTCTACCGCCGGTAGGGGTACCTCATCGAAATAAGCGTTCGGGCCCTGGCCGCTCGCCACCTGGCCGGGTTCGAGCCCCACCGGGGTTTAATGTGATCTAGGGTTACAGTTTTATTTGCAGATGCCTTCTTCCTATATTTTACCGGGGTTTAATGTGATCTAGGGTTACAGTTTTATTTGCAGGATGCTTTCTTCCTATATTGGCCGGGTTTAATGTGATCTAGGGTTACAGTTTAGTTGCGATGCTTTCGTTCCTATAGTGGCCGGGCTTAATTGATCTAGGGTTACATTTTTAGTGCATATTGCATTTCTTCCTATATTGGCCGGGGTACGAATCTAGGCCGGGGTTTAATGTTATCTTAGGATAACAGTTTTTAGTTGCAGATGCCTTCGTTCCTATATTGGCGCGCCGGGGTTTAATGTGATCTAGGGTTACAGTGTTTAAGTTGGCAGTATTGCCTTCTTCTATATTGGCCGGGGTTTTTAATGTGATCTATAGGATTACAGTTTTAGCTTGCAATGCCTTCTTCCTATATTTTACCGGGGTTTAATGTGATCTAGGGTTTACAGTTTTAGTTTGCAGGATGCCTTCTTCCTATATTGGCCGGGTTAATGTGATCTATAGGGTTACCGTTTTAGGGTTGCAGCTGCCCTTCTTCACTATATTGGCCGGGGTTTAAGGTGATCTAGGATTACAGTTTTAGTTGCGATGCTTTCTTCCTATATTGCCGTGGTTAAATGAATGTGATCTAGATTAAACAGTTTTTAGTTGCAGATGCCTTCTTTTCTATCTTGGCCGGGTTTTAGGGTGATCTAGGATTAACAGTTTTTTAGTTGCAGAAAATTGGCCTTCTTCCTATATTGGGCCGGGTTTAATGTGCTCTAGGGTTACAGTTTTAGTTGAGCAGATGCCTTCTTCTATATTGGCCGGGGTTTTAATGTGATCTAGGATTACAGTTTTTAGTTGCCAGATGCACTTCTCCTATCTTGGCCGGGTGTTTAATATGTGATCTAGATTAACGGTTTTTAGTTGCAGCTGCCTTCTTTTCCTATATTGGCCGGGGTTTAATGTGATCTAGTATTACAGTTTTTAGTTGCAGATGGCCTTCTTCTTCCTATATTGGCCGGGGTTTTAATGATGTGATCTAGGATTCCAGTTTTAGTTGCAGATGCTTCATTCCTTATATTGGCCGGGGTTTATTGATCTAGGGTTAAGTTTTTAAGTTTAGCAGATGCTCTTCCTATATTGGCCCCGGGGTTTAATGTGATCTAGGGGTTACAGTTTTAGTTAATGCCAGATGCCCTTCTTCCCTAAAAGTAAAAATATTGGGCGGGGTTTAGATGTGATCTAAGATTACAGTTTTAGTTGCAGATGCCTTCTTCTATAATGGCCTGTGGGGTTTATGTGATCTAGGGGGTTCATTTGTGTAGAGGTGCAGATGCCTTCTTCTGAGCCACTTATGTTTGGCTCGGGGTTTTATGCTGTGATCTAGAGTAGTGTTACAGTTTTAGTTGCAGATTGTCCTTCTTCCTTATTGGCCGGGGTTTAAATGTGATCTATGGTTACAGTTTTGTTTTGCGATGCCTTCCTTCCTATATTGGCCGGGGTTTAATGTGATCTGAGGGTTACATTTTAAGTTGCAGATGCCTTCTTCTATATTGGCCGGGTTTAATTGATCTGGGTTACAGTTTTAGTTGCAGATGCCTTCTTTCCTATATTGCCGGGTGTTTAATGTGTCTAGGTTACAGTTTTAGTTGCAGATGCCTTCCTTCCTATATTTGGCCGGGTTTTTTAATGTGATCTTAGGGTTACAGTTTTAGTTGGCAGATGCCCTTCTTTCTTTCCTATATTGCCGGGGTTTAATGTGGCTCTAGGATTACAGTTTTAGTTGCGATGCCCTTCTTCCTATATTGGCCGGTGTTTAATGTGATCTAGATTACATTTTAGTTGCAGATATTGCCTTCTTCCTATATTGGCCCGGGGTTTTAAGTGTGTCTAGGGTTACCGGTTTTTAGTTGGCAAAGCTGTTGCAGATGCATTCTTCCTATATTTTGCCGGGGTTTAATGTGATCTAGGGTTACAGTTTTAGTTGCAGATGCCTTCTTCCTATATTGGCCGGGGGTTTTAATGTGATTCTAGGATTACAGTTTTAGTTGTCAGATGCCTTGCTTCCTATATGGCCGGGGTTTAATTGTGATCTAGGGTTACAGTTTTAGGTGCAGATGCCTTCTTCCTATATTGGCCGTGGTTTATGTATCTGGAGTACAGTTTTAGTTGTCTATCTTTGATGCCTTCTTGCCTATATTGGCCGGGGGTTTTAATTTTGGGGGTTTTTTTGAAAATCTAGGATTACAGTTTTAGTTGCAGATGCCTTCTTCCTATATTTTGCCGTGGTTTAATGTGATCTAGGGTTCCAGTTTTAGTTGCAGATGCCTTCTTCCTATATTGGCCGGGTTTGAAAGGTGGATCTATGATTACAGTTTTAGTTGCACATGCCTTCTTCCTATATTTGGCCGGGGTTTTTAATGTGTCTAGGGTTACAGTTTGCACATGCCTTCTGCTTCTTCCTATATTGGCTGGGGTTTAATGTGATCTAAGATTACAAGGGTTTTTAGTTGCAGATGCCTTCTCCTATATTGCCGGGGTTTTAATGTGCTCTAAGGTTACAGTTTTAGTTGCAGATGCCTTCTTCCTATGGTTGGCCGGGGTTAAGGTGAGCTAGGGGTTACGTTTTTAGATTGCAGAGCCTTTCTTCCTATATTGCCGGGGTTTAATGTGATCTAGGGTTACAGTTTTAGTTGCAGATGCCTTCTTCCTATATTGGCCGGGGTTTAATGTGATTATTTCCACACGGCTACCGGCCTCCGAATCCATGGCGTGTTGCCAGTCATGTCATGTCAACATGTTCACACAGGAATCCATGTTGCTCGGTATTTATTCCATGAACTTAAATCAAATGTTGTAACAGCCTAGCGCTGACAAGCATTTTCATAATTTTCCCCAATATCAAGGTTTATTTATGAGATTGTCCAATAGTTTTTGACATCGTTACGGTCACCACCTTCATTATTTATAGAGATACCTGATTTTAGCATTTATAAGCCAAATTTAGCTGGAAGTAGTATGTCCTCTACACCAAACCCTAAGTGTGGGATTTTCTTGCACTTGTAATAGTAAATCATAAGCCAAATTTAGCTGGAAGTAGTATGTCCTCCTACACCAAAACCCTTAGTGTGGGATTTTCTTGCACTTGTAATAGTAATTTATAAGCCAAATTTAGCTGGAAGTAGTATGTCCTCTACACCAAACCCTAAGTATGGGATTTTCTTGCACTTGTAATAGTAAATCATAAATTTTAGGAACATTTTAATTCAATATAGCCGTACCAGGAGTGGAATGGATTTATAATGTAAGGAACTTATGGGGTGAAATGGGAGTTACGAAGATTGATAAGATGATGAGCACGAAGATAAGGAAATAACTAGGAGTAGAGAGTTTATAAACATTAAGCTAGGGAAAAAAGGACTGAGGTGGTTTGAACACATGAAGAGGATGTAGAAGGAAAGGATTCCGAAGATGCAGTACGAACAAGACGCAGGAAACAAACAGAGAAATAGAGGGAGGTCCAGACTGAGATGGGAAGAAGTTATAGACATGGATTAAAATTTAAAAAGGACAAATGAAGCTTGGGAAAGGGTTAACCAGGAAACATGCTGGGAAGAAGGAAAAATATGTAAAAAAAAAAAACTGGTGGAGGTCCCGGAGGAAGAAGACAGCGAAGAGGAAGAGAGTGAAGTAGATGATGCAGATGAAGAAAAAGATGATGTGGGAGAAGCGTCAGGCACGGCTAGCCGGCTTCGATAAGCCCGGGAGCCAAGAATGTGGTAGGATCCTCCCACCCCTTACCCGACTTAGTTGGAAATAGGGCTCGATATTGATTGATAGCCATACAAAAAGTTGGAATACGAAGATAAACTAGTTCTCCATAGGCATTGAAACACTATTATTAGTAAAAATTAGCATTTTGTAGCGTTAAATGAACTTAACGCTGAAAAAGTATCTCTAAATATTTATAAAGGTTTTATTATTATGTGGCAATTAATACAAACTCTCTGAGTCACCCCCCCTCCCCCAAAAAATGCTATCTTTTCTAGAATGTTGCAGAAAACCCGAAAACGTCAATTTCAATATATCCCTAACTAATAACTATTTTTTGTGTTCCTTTCCTTTAATCCTTGATACCATAATTTTTCCGCATGAGTAATTTTTAAACATGAACTATTAGCATTCCAGGAAGTCAAAAGTTCCCTTTTAAGGAACTGTTTATTTTACTGTTTGTTTATTTGTGGTCACATTACAACAGGACTCAATGTCCCACAAGTGCAATTTACCAAACATTACATAGGGTAACAAAACAATACATAACGTTACAATACAATACAATATAAAATTAATACCATAATGTGTTCTCTATAGTTTTATCTAATAAGAGTATTAACAAAAGAAGACAGATTTTAAACGTGACATAATTATTATTAAGTTCCAATGATGTACCAGCATCAAAGCATCTTCAAACCAAGGATTGATTTACATAACATTTGTTGTTTATGTGATAAGCGTAAAATAATTACGCCATTCAGGTTAGTTAAATTGTGATGGTCGAGCCATCATGGCTGGTAAAATGAAGTATCAGGCAAACTGTAAAAATTGACTGCCAAAGGCATTGCAGGATGTGTACCACTAAGTTGTGGAATGTCGTTTAGACCCCAAGGTGGTCAGTCAGGCACTATTTGATTTGGTTTAAAGCCTGCAGCTTGGTCAAAAACACAAAAATGTGTATATTTAAATGTCAAGTTTTCAGTTAAAAATCAAGATTAGAATATGAATGAATGCGTGTGGTGTTGTATGTATGTATGTGCGTGTCCGTGTATGTAATATAATGTAATGTAATGTATGTATGTATGTGCGTGTCCGTGTATGTTATGTAATGTAATGTAATAAGTTATGTAATGTATGTTATTCTCCCGACCAAGGGGTGGGATGTGCATCTGAGCAGAGGACAATACTCAAAAGAGGAAACAATCGATGTCATTTCACTGTGGCACGTACAGCGAGGTGTATGAGGTAAAACACACTCATGTCTGAAGTCTCACTTACGTTTGTGCCTGGCGTGCACGTGGTGCTTGAGGTGGTGCTTCAGTTTGGCCCGGTAAGGACAATGCGGGCACTGGAACTTGGGGTCTTTCCCGCACTCGTGCTTCACATGGTTGCGGAGACTCGTCTTCAGTCGGTACCCGTTGCCGCACTTTGAGCAGCAGAACATCTCGCCCACGTACAGCGACACTCGGCTCGGGACCACGGCTGAAACAACCACGTGCAAGATGTCACCACGTTCAACTAGCCGCATCGGGACTCACCGGAACATTATTCATTGTGCAATTCAATTACATTAGTCGATACTGTTGTTTGTTCACGCTAATTGAAATTTGAAATTAAAGAAATTGAAGGATTCTTTAAACGTTTGTTACTTGTATCTTTACAAAGTGTCATAACTTAGCGATTGGAACATTTGCATTCGTAATTATTTTTCTGCATTCGTAATTATTTATCTTCTCTCATTATTATGCATGTCAAACCTCGCTCATTGTTCATCGTAGAATATAAATTCAAGGTCATGGTTCGTGATAGCACCTGTTTAACTCACTTTGCGAGAAAACGGCGCGTTTTAGTTCATACACTGCTCCAAATGACACTCCATTCAACTCAGTAATGTATATTAGGCTGTATTTCTCTCGGTTTCCTTAACCCTGTTCGACACCTATCGCGAGAAAAAAATTATCTATTAAATAATCTTCCAATAAAATAATTTCCAAGTTTCTGATAGGTGATAAGAATATAAAGGTTAAACTTACATGTTACTTTAAATGGATATGATATTCCAGACTACAAAAGATGTATTTGAGAAATATGTCAAACATAAGTTTCCTGAATTAACTGCACTTGGCAGTATGTATGTATTACATAAAAGCGGCAAATAAATGAACACAAGTTCGTTGAAGTACGATTTGACAATAAAAAGCACGTGGTAGGTGTCACATTGACTTTGACAGGTGTAGCACGTGGCGAATGTCACATGATATTTACGCAGCAGTAAATGAACACAAGTTCGTTGAAGTACGATTTGACAATAAAAAGCACGTGGTATAAACAATTACATATCCAAAAAATACATTCAGATGTAAAAAGACTAAAAGAATTTATCACTTGAGATAATCACTTACACTGCTTCCCCACGAGGCTAGGAAGCCTTTAAGTTTTTCTAAAACCACACTCATGACGAAGAGTGGCTGAGGGCTACCTCCGATCGCGTAAATCTTCCCCGATTTCCCTCTGCAGGGTCCTTATATGCTTTGGTCCCCACTCCAACAAGTGTTACGTGGTACCCTCACCTTGCTTCCACCACCCCCATGGACTTCAATCGAGCTCATCTCATGAAAACCGCTAACTATTGCTGTTTTAATCTGGTTCATCCATACCTAGAACGGTAGTGTTTCCCTAAATTGTAATTCACTTTACACAGCAACTAGAATCTTCGTTGCCTCTGGCCATACGCAGAATTTTTCCGATCTGGTCACGTCCGCCATAGTGTCAGTCAGACCAGCTGCTCATTCACGTGGAATAATGTCAATGATATTTTTGTTCCGTGTTATTTCACAGGGCAAAACTTTGTTATAAAACTCTAATTACTCCCTTATTACTTGATGAAATCATTCCAACTATGTGGCAGTTATCTTAGTTATGTACTTTACAGATTGAAAATTGGACATTAACTGTCTTAATTAGTTTAATTAGCAATTATTTACATTATTTCCAATTACTGGCTTATATTCTCGCTAGTGACAAATTGATTTGATAGTTGGTGACATAATGAATCCTTAGTGATACATACGTATTTGATTTCATGAATATTGATTAGGTTAATTAAATTAATTAAGACAAATTTGCATATGACAAGGTAAATATTAATTGTATATGGATGTAATATGGCCTGAGAGGCTCAGATCCTTGACATCGGTCTGGTTGACAATCGTGATAAAGACCAGATTAACACTAAGATCATGATGTTTTAAGGACTATACACTACTCAAAGTAAAACAAAGATTACGATATTTCAAAGGTTAATCAACCTCCTTCATCAGGTTTTTAATGACAGTTGAAACAAGACAAAATAATGGGCTTTAAAACAAACAAACAATGCCAACTAAACAAAACAAATTACACCAATCCACCAAAGAATCATAATAATAAATGTGGTTGTAGTTGTTATTAACAGTAAAAGAAATTATAAAATTCACAAAACACAACAAGAAGAAGAAACATTATGGCTCATTAGTTACAAAAACTTTCCAAATTCCAGCAAAATCAATGCTAGGTGCACTTATTACATTATTATTAACAGACATCAATGCAGCATCTTTAAGTTTACGTTTATGTGGATTGGCTTCATGAAGGATAATGGATGAGTTGTTGTTCCAATCCACATAATGGTGATTTTCATAAACATGCTCTGCTAATCTAGAGGAACATACTTTATGCTGCGTAACGTTGTTCTTATGCTCCTTCAACCTAACCTCAAGAGGTCTCTTGGTCTCTCCAATGTACGCGGCACCACATTGACAAGGTATTGAGTACACAGCATTCTTGGACAATTGGGATTCGTTCTTGGGTTTAGTAACTGTTAATATACTTCTTAGGGTAGTAGGTGATTGAAAAACAGTAAAATCCCAAAAGGAGATAGAAGAAGTCTGACTTTTTCGGACGAATTCGGATGGTAATCAAGAACTACTGTTTTCAGAATTTGTGGTGGAACAGGAGCTTGACTATTATTTTGCAACACAGCTGTTGAAACAGATTTCATCACTTTCTTGAACACTCCACTTGGATAACCATTTTTCCCAAATGCATCATTTAGGTACGCAAGTTCTTGGTTCAACAAGATATCTGATGACAATTAGAAGCCGCTCGGACTGCCAAACATCTCATCAAACCTTTCTTAATGTGGACTGGGTGGTTTGAATCAGCCCTCACATACTGATCAGTGTGTGTCGGTTTCCTGTATACACCAGTAGGCAATCTTGTATCAACTTTAGAGATAAATAGGTCTAAGAAAGGAAGGCTCGCGTCTCCTTCCTCTTCAATTGTGAATTGAATGTTCTGATGAAATTCATTTAAATCCTTGTGTAAAGCTTGAAATTCCGCCTGTGTCCCTTGATGAATACAGATGATATCGTCTACATATCTCCTCCAAAGATCAATCTTGATGGAACTAACCTTCAGCACTTCTGTTTCAAGATGGTCCATGAATATATTCGCCATCAATGGTGAAAGGCAACTTCCCATCGCCAGGCTGTCTAGTTGTGTATAGATTTGATCTTCGAATTGGAAATAGCACGACTTCACACATATCGTTAACAATTCCATAATACTATCAACATGTAAATTTGTTCTATTCGACAGCGAGTTATCAGAGGAGAGTTTATCTTTAACCAAAGATAAGGTATCGTTTCTAGGTACCGAAGGGAATAGGTTAACTACATCAAAACTAACCAATTTTGTGCAAGGATTTATAGGCACAGTTTTGAGGATTTCCCCTAGTTCTTTGGAGTTTTCCACTGATGATGCAATATGTCTCCCCAGGGGTTTTAAAATGTCCAATAAGAAAGAGGACAAGTTGCTGAATGGAGAACCTCTAGAACTGACTATGGGTCGAAGAGGTAATGTCACCTTATGGATTTTTGGGAGTCTATAAATATGAGGCGGCTTCGAGTAATGTGGGGTCAGATAAGTTCTCACCTTAGGATCAATGTATTGTTGTAGCTCTTTGAGCTTACGGTAGACCAAAGATTTGTAGGATGTAGTAGGATCTTTCTTGAGTACTCTATATTGATAAGAAGTCAATATCTCGCCAAGTTTCTCTTTATGGACGGTCTTATCCAAGAGTACAGTTGCCTTACCCTTGTCAGCAGGTAGAATAACTATTGAGGTATCGTTCTTATTATTTAACTCGAGTATAGGGCATGCAAGTTAATAAACGTCTTACTTTTGCTTGAATGGTAGTTAGTAGTTTGTTTCGTCTATAGGTGATGGTGATTGTTATACTCAATCTAATTTGTAGTTAAATCTTAAAGTAAGTTGTCTGTTGATTAACAATGCATCATTGCATGCTTATTTTCCAACGCAATTTCTTATAATTTGCTTTACATGTATCTTATTTGCAGTATATTCATGTATTTAAATTATGATGTTAGAAAATAAAGCCTTGATAACAATACCTTGTTTATTTAATCACAATTCTCAATTCACTATCTATCATTGTGTTTCAGATACAGTATACGTGTGGTTCCGCGTAGCTGACGGCCTATTACCCGTCGTCACAGGAAGTGTGAAGTCTCACTACAGCTGCGATATCGAGCAATATCGTCAGGAAGATTTGTCTCGTCCTGAACCTGAGCGAGCATTAACAAGTGATAGTGGTATTCGGCTACTCAACAAAAGACAATGTGGTGAAGACAAGATCTGTCCGAAATGTCAGAGAGCTTTTAGCAGTCGACTTATTCTAGCAAATCATATCATGGACGAGTGTGCAAAAGATTTAAAATGCCCATTATGCAAGAAAGAATTTAAGTCACAAAATTATTTCAATATACACATAATTTATGAGTGTGGTCAAGATCTCAGTTGTCGCAAGTGTAACAAACGATTTATTTATTATTCTCATTTCATTACCCACACTAAACACGAGTGTGGTCAAGATCTCAGTTGTCACAAGTGTAATAAACGATTTAGAAACTATACTGCTTTCAGAACACATATTAATCACGAGTGTGGCAAAGATCTCAGTTGTTAGACTTGTAGCAAACGCTTTAGGAATAAACGTTATCTCATTGCACACATGAAACAGGAGTGCGGAAAGGATCTGAGTTGCCCGAACTGCCATAAAGTTTTGAGATCGAAGTGTTCGCTAGAAAGGCACGTGAAAATGTGTTTGCCATAGAGTTCTACCAGTGCAAGAAATCTCCTGCTATCTAAACTACACCTAATAGTTTTTCGTTTTTCGTGGAATGACTTGGTTCAAAAAAATAATTAAAACGCAACACTGTAATTGATTCTTGTTTGTATTATAATCCGTCATGTTAAAACCCCACCTTTCTCTTCAAGGTATTTTGCAATCAAACATATTTCTTTGTTTTTTAATGATTTTTATTTGTAGGCCTAATGTTATTGAAGAAAGTTTTTTATGCTAGCTAGCATGCACAACTTTGAATACCATGTTATATACATATTATTTGATTGTGTTTTTATGGTTTGCTGTGTGAAAACGGTATCACCAGGCACGACGATTGTCCGGCTACAACGCGGAAACTGGGAATTTACATATTTATAATGTTTGTATAAGTATATTAGCAAGATATCAATGCAATATTCCAATACATCAATTAATGCTCTTAGTTTAGCAACAATCTAAGTCTCGGTTTGGTTAGTAGGGAAACACTCTCGAAGTTGGAATTGTTTAACTTCTGAATTGTATTAAATATTACCAATCTATGTATCATGTTTTTTTTACCAAATCTCGTGTCCAGCCTGATTGATTGGTGTTTCCTTTAAATATGCTGGTCTCTAGATGGTCAATGTTCGCTCATCGATGGTGCTACAGGTGGCCTGATGGTCTGCTTTAAATTTAATGTCTCCCACTGAAAATCAGTTCTGTGAATGAGTGGGTAAACTCGAAATACGAATTAATCAATTAATTTGTATTGTATTTTGGAATTCTTATTTTTACTGTGATTTATGTTGAAGGCAGGTGTTTTGAGATGACATGTACGAACAATACACAAACTCCAAATACTTTGCACAGCCATACATAAGAGAATTTTATGTCAATATAGTTTATAAACAGATAGGAAAGGTATTACAAGTCACAAAGATTTTCCACCATTTAAGTGGAAACTTAAAATTTGTTACTTTATTCTTAATATTTGCATAATCATATTTTCATGATATCAATGTAGTTTTTAATGAATCTATGCATGTTGATATTTCAAAACAAACTTTGTATTTTATTGTTTGACCACCTTAACTATGTAACCCCTCACCAATTGCAAATAATGTTTTAATTGTATTGTCTTCTAGTTCGATATCTTTCTTGTAGATTTATCTCACAAGGCATCATCAGTCAAGGTAATCTCCAAGGATTTGTTTGAACTAGTGTAAAATATGCAAATAAAAATAAAAATAATCGGGATTAAGCTAAGATAAAAACTTTAGCAATAGTTACTCTAGCTAGCCCTTTCAGAGATCATTTTTTCTAAATTTAGTAATTTTAAGTACAAATTCATATTCATATTTTTTTCTAAGATTTTTTGCGTTTTTCAAAAAATTTTAAATCGCGTTATTTCAGAAATTTTGGGAAATTTTGTCTTTTGAATTAAAGCTTCAATTTAAGTAAAATTTTAAATTCAAAACACATTTCTAAAACTAGATTTTTTTCTGAATTTTTTGAACTTTTTGCATTTTTTGTATCTCAAATAATAGTAATACTAGAGATAAATTAAATTTCCGAAAAAAGTGAAATTTACGAATTTTTCCCATTTTTAGCCTTTTTTTCGCAGATTTGCATTTTCATCTTCCCTCAAAAATTCACTTTTTGTCCCATTGGCATAGGGAAAAAATCTTTTTTTTTTTAATTAAATAAAAAATAAATAAAAAAATGGGTCAAATTAAAAAAAAAACTCTTATATACCCAGATTTAATTTTTAAAGTTGACCCTCACGTTTGTGAGTTCAGGGTCTGAAAGGGCTAGGGCATGCAAGTTAATTCACATGTTACTTTTGCTTGAAGGGTAGTTAGTAGTTTGTTTCGTCTATAGGTGATGGTGAATGTTTTACTTAATTTTATTTGAAGTGAAATCGTAAAGTGAGTTGTTTGTTTATTAACAATTCATCATGTTGTGCTTATTTTTTACCGCAATTTCTTACAATTTGCTTCACATGTACCTTCATTGCATTATATTCATGCATTAAAATTATGATTTTTGAAAATAAAGCATTGATAACAATACCTTGCTTAATTAATCACAATATTAAATTCATGATCTATAATTGCGTTTCAGATACAGCAGGCTTGTGGTTCCCCAAAGCTGGCGGCCTGTCACCCGTCGTCACAGGAAGTGTGAACCCTCACAACAGCAGCGACATCGCGCAATATTGTCAGGAAGATTTGTCTCGTCCTGAACCTGAGCGAGCAGTAACAAGTGATAGTGGCCTTCGGCTACTCAACGAAAGACAATGTAGTGAAGACATGATCTGTCCGAAATGCCAGAGAGCTTTTAGCAGTCGACGTATTCGAGCAAATCATATCATAGACGAGTGTGCAAAAGATTTAAAATGCCCATTATGCAAGAAAGAATTTAAGTCAAAAGGTTATTTCAATGTACACATAATTTATGAGTGTGGTCAAGATCTCAGCTGTCTTAAGTGTAATAAACGATTTGGTTATTATTCTAATTTCATTGCCCACATTAAACACGAGTGTGGCCAAGACATAAAATGCCAGACTTGCAGCAAACGCTTTTCATATAAACGTGATCTCATTGCGCACATGAAATATGAGTGCGGGAAGGTTCTGAGTTGCCCGATCTGCCATAAAGTGTTGAGTACGAAGTGTTCGCTGGTGAGGCACGTGAAAATGTGTTTGCCATAGAGTTCTACAAGTGCAACAAATCTCCTGCTTTCTAGACTACACCTAATAACTTCTCTCATTCAAGGCCAAGTTGCTCATTATTATCACTCGTAAAATGATTTGTGCTATCAAGAGCAAGTTTTCTAGTTTTGACACAAGACTTGAGTGGCTCACACGCGAACATATTTTACAGAAACATATGCTCTTTGTTATGTAGTTTTTCTTGGAATTACTTGTGTACAACAATAATAAAAAACGCAACACTGTAATTGATACTTGTTTGTATTATGATACGTCATGTAAAACCTCATCTTTCTCGCCACCTCTTTTGCCATCAATTTTTTTTTTAGTGTTTCTTTCAATACTGCAATTGTAATGTAATTGAAGAAAGGTTTTTTATACTATAGCTAGCGCGCACAATACACCATATCAGTTATATAAATGAGAGGGTAGACTCTAAATACAATTAATTTAATTAATTTATTTATATCCTGCAACTTTTAATGCCATGGTATATACATATTATTTTAATGTGTTATTGTGGTTTGCTGTAAGAAAACGGTATCACCAGGCACGGCAATTGTCCAACTTGAACGCGGAAACTGAGAATTTGCATCTTCATAATGTTTGTATAAGCAATGAGCATATTAGCAAGGTATCAATGTAATAAGAATATACTAATACATCAGTTAATGCTCTTATTTTTAGCAACAATCTATGTCTCGGTTTGGTTAGTAGGGGAAACACTCTCGAAGTTGGAATTGTTTTAACTTCTGAATTGTATTAAATATTACCAATCTATGTATCATGTTATTTTACCAAATCTCGTGTCCAGCCTGATTGATTGGTGTTTCCTTTAAATATGCTGGTCTCTAGATGGTCAATGTTCGCCCATCGATGATGCCTACAGGGCCTGATGGTCTGCTTTAAATTTAATGTCTCCCACTGAAAATCAGTTCTGTGAATGAGTGGGTAAACTCTAAATACGAATTAATTAATTAATTAATTAATTTGTATTGTATTTTGGAATTGTTATTTTTACTGTGATTTATATTGAAGGCAGGTGTTTTGAGATGACATGTGCGAACAATACAAAACTCCTAATACTTTGCACAGCCATACATAAGAGAATTTTATGTCCATATAGTATATTATATAAACATATAGGAAAGGTATTATTAGTCACACAGATTTTCCACCCTATAGTTGAAACTGAAAATTTGTAACTTAATATTCCAAATATTTGCATAATCATATTGTCACGATATCAATGTAGTTTTTTAATGAATCTATGCATGTTGATATTTCAAAACAAACTTTGTATTTTATTGTTTGACCACCTTAACTATGTTACCCCTCACCAATTGCAAATAATGTATTAATTGCTTAATTGCCTTCTAGTTCGATATCTTTCTTGCTCGTGGTGGCATCATCAGGCGAGGTAATCTCCATGTATTTGTTTAAACAAGTGTAAAATATGTAAATATAATGAATTATCGTATCGGTCTGGTCTGGCAACTGTTACCCTAGGGCATTCAAGTTAAAACCTGTTACTTTTCCTTGAATGCTAGATAGTTTGTTTAGACTACCGGTGATTGTTATACTAAATTTATTTAAAAAAAGCGTTAAGTGAGTTGTTTGTTTATTAACAAATAATAATGCATATTTTTATGCTTATTTTCTACCGCAATTTCATACAACTTGCTTCACATGTACCTTAGCTGCATTATATTCATGAATTAAAATTATGATGTTTGAAAATAAAGCCTTGATAACAATTATTCCCTTGCTTATTTAATCACAATTCTCAATTCATTATCTATTATTGTGTTTCAGATACAGCAGACTTGTGGTTCCCCATAGCTGACGGCCTATCACCCGTCGTCACAGGAAGTGTGAACTCTCACAACAACGGCGTCATCGAGCAATATTGCCAGGAAGATTTGTCTCGTCCTGAACCTGAGCGAGCAGTAACAAGTGACAGTGGCCTTCGGCTACTCAACGAAAGACAATGTGGTGAAGACATGATCTATCCAAAATGCCAAGAGAGATTTTAGCAGTCGACGTATTCTAGCAGATCATATCATAGATGAGTGTATTTCTCGATTTGGTTAGTCGGGAAACACTCCCGTAGGTGTAATTGTTATTATTTACTACAATATTCAGAAATTAAAAAAGTCCGCTTTTTTTCATTTAAGATTTTTTTAATTTCTGAATTGTAGTAAATAATAATAGATGAGTGTGCAAAAGATTTAAAATGCCCATTATGCAAGAAAGAATTTAAGTCACGAAGTTATTTCAATGTACACATAATTCATGAGTGTGGACAAGATCTCAGTTGTCTTAACTGTAATAAACGATTTGGTTATTATTCTGTTTCATTTCCCACACTAAACATGAGTGCGGTCAAGATCTCAGTTGTCTTAACTGTAATAAACGATTTGGTTATTATTCTCATTTCATTTCCCACACTAAACATGAGTGTGGACAAGATCTCAGTTGTCTTAACTGTAATAAACGATTTGGTTATTATTCTCATTTCATTTCCCACACTAAACATGAGTGTGGACAAGATCTCAGTTGTCTTAACTGTAATAAACGATTTGGTTATTATTCTCATTTCATTTCCCACACTAAACATGAGTGTGGACAAGATCTCAGTTGTCTTAAGTGTAATAAACCGATTTGGTTATTATTCTCATTTCATTTCCCACACTAAACATGAGTGCGGTCAAGATCTCAGTTGTCTTAACTGTAATAAACGATTTGGTTATTATTGTCATTTCATTTCCCACACTAAACATGAGTGTGGACAAGATCTCAGTTGTCTTAACTGTAATAAACGATTTGGTTATTATTCTCATTTCATTTCCCACACTAAACATGAGTGTGGACAAGATCTCAGTTGTCTTAACTGTAATAAACGATTTGGTTATTATTCTCATTTCATTTCCCACACTAAACACGAGTGTGGACAAGATCTCAGTTGTCTTAACTGTAATAAACGATTTGGTTATTATTCTCATTTCATTTCCCACACTAAACATGAGTGCGGTCAAGATCTCAGTTGTCTTAACTGTAATAAACGATTCAGTTATTATTCTCATTTCATTACCCACACTAAACATGAGTGTGGACAAGATCTCAGTTGTCTTAACTGTAATAAACTATTTGATTATTATTCTCATTTCATTTCCCACACTAAACATGAGTGTGGACAAGATCTCAGTTGTCTTAACTGTAATAAACGATTTGGTTATTATTCTCATCTCATTTCCCACACTAAACATGAGTGCGGTCAAGATCTCAGTTGTCTTAACTGTAATAAACTATTTGGTTATTATTCTCATTTCATTTCCCACACTAAACATGAGTGCGGTCAAGATCTCAGTTGTCTTAACTGTAATAAACGATTTGGTTATTATTCTCATTTCATTTCCCACACTAAACATGAGTGTGGACAAGATCTCAGTTGTCTTAACTGTAATAAACGATTTGGTTATTATTCTCATTTCATTTCCCACACTAAACATGAGTGTGGACAAGATCTCAGTTGTCTTAACTGTAATAAACGATTAGGTTATTATTCTCATTTCATTTCCCACACTAACATGAGTGCGGTCAAGATCTCAGTTGTCTTAACTGTAATAAACTATTTGGTTATTATTCTCATTTCATTTCCCACACTAAACATGAGTGCGGTCAAGATCTCAGTTGTCTTAACTGTAATAAACGATTTGGTTATTATTCTCATTTCATTTCCCACACTAAACACGAGTGTGGACAAGATCTCAGTTGTCTGACTTTTAGCAAACGCTTTATTATGAAACGTTTCATTTCATTTCATTTTTTTATTCACAGATTCGTACATAGTAAAAATATATATTATCTCCTGAGAGAGAGGAAGTGAATAACTAGCACAGTAATTATAATTAGAATAGAAATAGTAATACAATAAAATATTTAAGAGAACAATTAATAAGAATAGATAAAATAGATAAACATACATACATTATGTGATGGACTAGAAGGATGATGAGACACAAAATGTGTTAGTTAAATTCAATTTTTGCAATAAGGAATTCCTCTAAGGAATAAAAAGGGTTATGAATGAGAAAAAATTTAATTTTAATTCTAAATGATGTTAGAGTATCGTTTTTGATGGTTTGTGGAAATGTATTGTAAATTTTACAACAGAGGTAGCTTGGACTGATTTTAAATAGTGAGTGGTTGAAAGAAGGAATTAATAAATGTTAGAGTTGGTACGCGTTTTATGAGAGTAGTTTATTGCATTTGTTAAGAACAGTTCAGGATGAGAGTGTGCAAATGTGGAAGCTGACAAATTTAATTCTGATCTAAGAGTCAATATATGAAGATTAGTGAAATGTGTCTTACATGAATGCCGCCTTGATATACCGGCGATTATTCTCACCGCCCTTTTTTTGTATAATGAATATTCGTTTAGCAAGACTTGAGATGCCCTAAAATAGAACTGCATATGAGATGATTGACTGAATGTATAAATGATATACAATGAGTAACGTAGAAGGGTTCACAAGTAGTTTTAGCCTTCGAAGCATGAAACAACCACTTAGCAGACGCGGTGCCAATGTCTGGATATGTGGAAGCCAGTCAAGGGAGTCACTCACAGTAAGCCCTAGAATTTTTGCAGTAGGTTGCCTTGCTATACTCTTACCATCCAGACGAATAAGGGGGCTTAAGGGGTATTGCGATGCATTAGTATGAAAATTTAAGAAAATCGTTTTTATTGTTTGGATAGACAGTCTATTAGACTTACAGTATGATGATATTTGTGATACTTGAGAATTTGCAGCTGATGTTAGCAACATTGAATTTACATTATGGGGGGCTATGAGGAGGGAGTTGTTCATCAGCATATTGATTGATTGATTGTTGATTGATTGGATATTGCTTAACGTCTCATATTTATGCACTTTGGCTAATCGAGACGATGAGTGGTGATAGATGAGGATGAAGTATGAACAGAAGGAGGAGGGGAAATTCGGTACCGGCACGTAGCCTACTCCTTTCGAAAAGTACCAAGGGAACCAACGGTTTAACGTCCCATCCGAAAGGACGGTGTAACTTTGACAGTCATATAGGTTCCTCCACTAACCCGGACTGCCGAGCAAACGTCGAGGAGAACGAAGCCGTTACACTAGCTCTCGAACCCTCCATCTGCTCAAACCAGCGATATACGTGAGTTTCAAGGTAGAGCGGTCAACCACTCTACCCGTGACCACGCCCGATTCTGCTTAACTTCGGTGTTCGAGTGGGAACCGGTTAAAACGATCTCGGCTGAATCGCTGGCAGTCATCAGCATATAAGTTGAGGAAAGATTTTACAATGTCCCGGAAATTTTCCATATTAAGAAGTTTGGGGAGACTGTTGATATATATTATAAACTAGGAAACGCTCAGTTGGACGCGTTGATAAGCGAGCACGTGCTATAGCTAGACCCACATTGCACATTTTTTAAAATTTTAAAATTTCCGACGTTCGCTGTCCACAGGGCCATGTTTCCAATATTATTTATTTTTTATTGCCAAGATATTTGGGTAAACCCGTGTGTAAACCTTTACTTTGTGGATATAATCCACCGACATCTAGAGGACCTTGACTCCTTGGGAAAACTATTTAAACTCTTTGGTGACAAATAATACACTGTTTCCTCAAAAGTATTTTGATTACTTCTAGGTGGCAGTGCATTAGAAACTTCGCGCGTCTTTTCGTTGCCATGGCAACGTTACTTTTGTTATAATGTAATTTCCATTTACACTACTTATCGGATCAAAATAAAATTAACATATTCGTGACCGGACGGACATTCTAAATGATTTGGCCACCTCAGATTTTGTCGCCGTTTAGTTTAAAAAAAAACTTTCGATTAACTTTCATGTAACTTTTTGAACGATTTTGCCACAAAACTAATGGCATTCAATGCAGATCGAAGCTTGCGGATGCTCCAAATTTCAACTCGATCCGAACCTCCGTTCGACCGCTATCATGAGCCAAAAAAGCTCCGCGACTTTCCGTTGCCATGGTAACGGTACTTTGTTATAATGTAATTTCCATCTACACTACTTATCG
Source organism: Sweltsa coloradensis (assembly GCA_024449915.1). Classification (NCBI taxonomy): domain Eukaryota; kingdom Metazoa; phylum Arthropoda; class Insecta; order Plecoptera; family Chloroperlidae; genus Sweltsa; species Sweltsa coloradensis. Next base: position 155,069 of record JAMZAV010000290.1, on the reverse strand, counting down.
GATCAAAATAAAATTAACATATTCGTGACCGGACGGACATTCTAAATGATTTGGCTATCTCAGATTTTGTCGCCGTTTAGTTTGAAAAAAAACTTTCGATTAACTTTAATGTAACTTTTTAACTTTTTGAACGATTTTGCCTCAAAACTAATGGCATTTAATCGAGAACGAAGCTTGCGGATGGTCAAAATTTCAACTCGATCCGAGCCTCCGTTCGAACGTTATGGCGAGACATACAAACAAACAAAAACAAAAAAAAAAAAAAACAGTGACTAATTTTTCCGGCAGAGTCAAATGGAAACGCTCGCTTCGCTCGCTTAAAAATAGAGGGCCAAGCGTAGACCCTTGGGGGACACCACTATAGTTATTGGAAATGGGTCAGAAATTGAAGGAATGTGTGATTTTGATGATATTACTTTCACCATTTGTTTGCGGTTAGTGAGAAATGACGTTATCCAACTGTGTGCAGGGCTGATAATGCCCAAGGAATGTAGTGAATTGAGGAGAATTCCATGATCGATTGTACTAGGAAACGCTCAGTTGGACGCGTTGATAAGCGAGCACGTGCTATAGCTAGACCCACAATGCACATTTTTTTTAATTTAAAAATTTGCGACGTTCGCTGTCCACAGGGCCATGTTTCCGATATTATTTATTATTGCCAAGGTATTTGGGTAAACCCGTATGTAAATCTTTACTTTGTGGATAAAATCCACCGCCATCTAGAGGACCTTGACTCATTGGGAAAAATATTTAAACTCTTTGGTGACAAATAATAGACTGCTTCCTCGAAAGTATTTTGATTATACTTCTAGGTGGCAGTGCAATAGAAACTTCGCGCGTCTTTTCGTTGCCATGGCAACGTTACTTTTGTTATAATGTAATTTCCATCTACACTACTTATCGGATCAAACTAAAATTAACATATTCGTGACCGGACGGACATTCTAAATGATTTGGCTATCTCAGATTTTGTCGCCGGTTAGTTTGAAAAAAAAACTTTCGATTAACTTTAATGTAACTTTTTAACTTTTTGAACGATTTTGCCACAAAACTAATGGCATTCAATCGAGAACAAAGCTTGCGGATGGTCAAAATTTCAACTCGATCCGAGCCTCCGTTCGAACGTTATGGCGAGACATACAAACAAAAAAAAAAAAAAAAAAAACAAACAAACAAACAAAAAAAAACAAAACGAGTGACAAATTTTTCCGGCAGAGTCAAATGGAAACGCTCGCTTCGCTCGCTTAATCAAAAGCTTTGCTTATATATAAAAGAGCCCAATGGCTTTATCCCCTCTGTCTAAAGCAGAGTAAAGCGATGAGAAATATGAAAAAAAATAGCTGTCGTCATAGATTTCCCAGAACGGAAGCCATGCTGACTGTCATCTAGAATGTGATATTTAGTGAGATAGGAGGTAAGTCGATTGTACATTAAGAGTTCAATTTTTATTTTTTGAAAACGATGAGAGTAACGAGATTGGGCGATAGTTATCTAAAATATCCTTCTTTCCTTTTTTGTGTATAGGGACGATTGTTGATCAATTGTTGATTCTTGTTGTTGCTTCAAAATTGTGGGTAAAGTGCCAGTTTCGAACGACATGTTTATAATGTTGGATAGAGGCAATGCAATGAGTTTAATTGATTTCACTAGGATGGCACTAGGTATACCACGTTATTTCGTTAGGCACGTACTAGGAAACGCTCAGTTGGACGCGTTGATAAGCGAGCACGTGCCCCACACTGCACATTTTTTAAAATTTTAAAATTTGCGACGTTTGCTGTCCACTGGGCCATGTTTCCAATATTATTTATTATTGCCAAGGTATTTGGGTAAACCCGTGGGTTAACCTTTACTTTGTTGATAAAATTCACCGCCATCTAGAAGACCTTGACATCATTTCCTTGGGAAAACTATTTAAACTCTTTGGTTACAAATAATACACTCTTCCTCGATAGTATTTTGATTACTTCTAGGTGGCAGTGCATAGTGCGAATTTTCGTTGCCATGGTAACGATACTTTTGTTATTATGTAATTTCCATCTACACTACTTATCGGATCAAAATAAAATTAACATATTCGTGACCGGACGGACATTCTAAATAATTTGGCCACCTCAGATTTTGTCGCAGTTTAGTTTGAAAAAAAAACTTTCGCTTAACTTTAATGTAACTTTATAACTTTTTGAACGATTTTGCCACAAAACTAATGGCATTCAATCCAGATCGAAGTTTGCGGATGGTCAAAATTTCAACTCGATCCGAACCTCCGTTCGACCGCTATCATGAGCCAAAAAGCTGCGCGATTTTCCGTTGCCATGGTAACGGTACTTTGTTCTAATGTAATTTCCATCTACTCTACTTGTCGGATCGCAATAAAATTAGCATTTTCGTGACCGGACGGACATTCTAACTGATTTGGCCACTTCAGATTTTGACGCCGTTAAGTTTGAAAAAAAAACTTTCGAGTAACTTAAATGTAACTTTTTTGCCGATTTTGCCACAAAACTAATGGCATTCAATCTAGTACGAAGCTTGCGGATGGTGAAAATTTCAACTCGATCCGAACCTCCGTTCGAACGTTATCGCGAGACATACAAACAAAAAAAAAACAAACAAACAAACAAACAAACAAAAAAAACAAAACAAAACAAAACCAGTGACTAATGCAAATGGAAACGCTCGCTTCGCTCGCTTAAAAATATGAATGTGGGCTGGATCTGAGTTGCCCGATCTGCCATACAGTGGTGGGCACGAAGCGTTCGCTGGACAGACGTGAAAATGTGTTTGGCCTAGAGTGCTACAAGTGCAACAAAATAGTTGCTATGTAGTATTTTTACCATTTCCGTCATTCAAGGTCAACGTGCTTTTTATACTCGCTTCTGTAAATGATTAAGGGCTTTGAAAACTTATAATTTGTATTGTGACACAAGGTTTGTTAAACGAGGGAGCGAAGCGACTGAGTGTCTCTATTCAACTCAAACGGCGCTTAGTCTGTGAGTCTGTGTGTCTGTACATAGAAAATCAGCCGAATCGCTGAACAGATTTCGCTGAAATTTTAAACAGACATCCGGTACGAGTTTACTGAGAACTGCTAACAAAGTCACCTAAGATCCATTGCGATTTAAACCCACAAGAAATAATAATGTGACAAATAGGCTGCTAATGTGTAGGAATTATTTTAACGACAATGGTTTTGTTTTTGACAAAATATTTTTTGTTTGTTATTTTTGACTGGCTGTGAAATGCAGTGCCTATGGCTTATCGAATCTTGTACGCTCAAGGTACCCCCAAATTCCGCTCGGAGATTAAATAAACCTTGCAATCTTTACACGTATTTCGTACTGGCTATGTTTTCCATAGTATTTTCACAGATGGTAGACTACACTGCGTTATATGCATTTCAAAACATGTTTAACAATTTTGAAAATACAATCCAGAAATTACAAAATCTTTCCCGACCAGGGGATTGAACCCAGGTCTCCCACATTTCGGGTATAACGGCGTCTTAGCCAAAACTAGACTAGGAAAACACCAAAGTCGTTGTTAGACGAGTGAGCGAGTCATGTGTTGAGTACCCGGGAACATTTGCATTTAAGTTTGATAATTATATTGGTACAAATAATATGGTTTTTAGTTTAGTTGGTATAAGGGCGCGTCAGCTGTAAGGCCATAATGCGCCACTCTAACCTATGATATGCTAGGGAGCCCTAAGGTAGGGGGAATAAAAGGAATGTTACGGGTAAACAACACATGACTCACTCACTCGTTTAACGACTTTGGGCATTTTCCTAGTTTTATCGTTCGTAACCGGTAAAAAAATTACAAAATTGAACATTGCAATTAGATTTCAATTTGTATTTTGTCACACTCATTAATTAAACTCATTTTCTCCATTACTCATTTAAATTTCAAACACGTTTTCCTTGTATTTCGGAAATGTTATTTTCACTTTGATCTTATTAAGAGCATGCACGTACAACACACAATCTCCTAAAACTTTGTATGGTTATACGTATTATGTGAATGTTGTGTCCTTCTGGTGTATAAACAGATATGGTGGGTGTTACCAGGAACGACTAGGTATTGTCCGTCCGTGAAGTGAAGTGAAATCTGAGGATTCGCAACTATATTCTAATATTATATATTTTGATATGGTATCGCTTTAGTTTTAAAATGAATCTTTGAATGCTGATAATTAAAACGAGCTATCTATCCTGTTATAATATGACCTCAACTATGTCTCCAAAATAAAATGTATTAACTGTATCACTGTCTACTTGTTCAATTTCTTTCACGCTCGTGGTAGAGTTGTCTCACAAGGCATTATCAGTCGTGGTTATCTCCATTTATGTGTTTCAATGGGTATAGAATATGTAAAAAAAAAAAAAAAAATAATAATTTACGAACAGAATGAAGGTAGGTAGCTCGCTTTCGCAACACTTGCACTCAGGATGGTATTTTCAGGGGAACTTTGAACTTGGTACTACCGAAAAAATGATTCTCAATTACAATTGCCCTTTTACGGCTTTTCCATTTTTGTGCCTATTTGTTAGCCTAGCAAATGGCTACTTCGATATTGATGAAATTTCTCTTACAACCTTTGAACTTAGATATTCTTTGAAGTTGGGTACAGCCAAAGAAATATTCTCATAAAACACGCACTATCACGATTTTTTTAAATGCCCTGAATGCATTAGATTGGCTACCTACGTTCATTTATCTACACGATTATAAGAAGCGTTTGCTAAGCTGCCTAGTAATATACATTCGATTTTAATATGCATTCCATATCTATTGGGAGTCGAATGTGCAGAAACGCGTGTATCTCACTCTTTGCGAGCAACAAGAGCGAACATAATTTTGTAGGTTCTTGGTCATAATCTCGAGCGCTCTTAGATATGATCTTGATAGAATTGCGTATTGGCGTCACAAATAGCTAAAGCGTAGGCTAATAAGAAGACGATATTACATGATACAAACAAATTTGGTCTGGAGAAAAATAATTTTCAATATATTACATCGTTTTTGTGTTAAAGTGTAACCCAAAGCTTCGAGTTATTATAAACCCAAAGCATTGACTATTATTAACCAAAAGCTTCGACTGTTATAAACTCAAAGCTTTGACTCTTATAAACCCAAAGCTTCGACTTTATAAACCCAAAGCTTCGACTTTGTAAAACCAAAGCTTCGATTGTTATAAACCTTAAGTTTCGACTGTTATAACCCCAAAGCTTCGACTGTTATAAACCCAAAGCTTCGACTATTATAAACACAAAGTTTCAACTGACAATCTTTACCAATTACGAAAATATTCCTCTAATTTCTTTGCGTAATTTAAAGAAAACGAGGTTTGCAACATATTAAAGAAATGTACAATTTACGCAAACTACAAACATTCGAACGTCTAAATATGAAAATTACTTCACCATATCTTTCCATTCTTAGCATTTAAGTGGTTTTGAAATGTTTGTGCCGTATATTTGTGAGCAAGGTGCAACATGAATACACACCATCCACTATGTATGTTATTCCGATGTTATTACAATAGTCTATAGTGTGCAGATGAAACTAATGACGGAGTCGTTTGAATATTTCAAATTCACTCGAATGGAATAAACACTTTTAAAAAACACAGTGCAGTCACTATTCTTGTAGGTCATGTATAATCAAGAACCACCCTATTTGATCGTCCCACACTTGATGCTTATGTGATGGGACAAACTCACGCTTATCTTGAGAAATGTGATTGCAAGTCGGGCTGACATACGTGTGTCGTGTGTTTTAACAGAGTTGCCCTGTGCCTAAATAATTTATTACATTTTGTACACTTTTGTACTTTGTCACACTCGAATTTAACGTGTACAGCCAATTGGTAATTTTTTGTGTATACTTTATTACATTTTAAACTGGAATTTTTCCCCACACTTCAAATTTATGTGATCATACAAGTTAGCGTGGCGGCTGTATATTTTATTGCAGTTTGGGCACTGTAGGTTCTTCTCGCAATCAATGTGGTGTTTGATGATAGCGTCTTTTAACAAGTACTGCTTCTTACATTTAACCAAAACTTTTCTCGCAATATATATGTTTAGTAAACAAGCCATTTTCATTGAAATACTTATATCATGCCTTACACCTAAAGTTAAGAATATTCGCGCGTGTTCCCGCAAGTCTTTCTTCCACTTGAAGCTCTCGTTGCAGTTGTAACAATACTCCAGCGGGGCTTCACCAAGACTCGTAACAGAACTGATGACAGGGAGATGCCAATCACATCTAAAACAAAAAAAAACAATTCTTATTTTATTGGATGTATTTCATACAAACTCGGTCAAAACCGGAGCTAACATGTTGTACGGACTTACGTCAAGTACTTCCATGTGTATCTACATTACATACATTATTACTTTGTCTTAACTCTAACTAAAATAAGTTATTTATAATAATGTTTGTAGATGATGTTTTCTTTCTGCTGTGTACGGTCGTGGCCGATTTCTCGTCGCCATCCGAGCATTTACTATTCGGACTATGGGAAACCACGAAAACCATGTCAGGATGGAAGCTGTCTCGTTATCTCGAAGTATCATTCTTAGTTTAGAAATTTACGAACTATTCTACACGTGTGGAGTATTACTGCCTTTTGAGTCTCGCTCGATGTATACATTGGGTTGAAGATCTAGTTGTTTAATGCTTTCATGTAGCTTCTTCGGTATTATGCCGTTGGCCGATATAACGAATGGAATTGTGTTTACCTTTTTCTGTTTCCACATCTTCTTGATCTCAATTGCAAGTTCACAAGGTTGATTTATCGGCCTAATTGAAATTTTCTTAAATATTATTTTATCAAAACAACGGACATATTATCATTATTTGACATTGACAAAACTATTTTCGATTAATTTTCGGGTTGAACGGTACGCCTAATATAGACGATTATAGTGAAATTAATTACGTATACCCCGGACATATTCCTGATAATTTTTTGGTTGGAAGGCTCATTTTTGTTTAAAACCTGGGATCGAATCGAATCCCGTCGTGACTGGCAATCCTGACTTAGCATTTTATCCGAGGTTTTCCTCCAGTCATTTATGCGAATGCAAGAGAGTGAGTCCTCTTAAAGAACCCTCGAACATCCCTTCTCATTATTGTCCTACCCGCAATCCGCGTCCTAGTTCAACTGAACAGAGGTATACATTTCGGTTCGCCCTATAGCAGGTTTAATTCCCACGGTAAAAATGTAATTTTAAATACATTTCATTGGCTAAAGGAATAAAACAATAGTTTCACTGCGTGAAAGTTATATTTGTTTATTACTATTTTGTGAATCTTGTTGGTAGTCTTGGCGTATCCCACCTCGCAATGCAGAATAAGTGACAGGTTGAAACTCCAGCTCAGACAGGCGTTTCTTAATACCGGAAGTTGATATTCATCAATGTGATATACTTTAAGTTTTATTTTGAGCTATATGTATAGTGTACGACTGTGTGGCCGAGCAGACCATATGATACATAGTATTGTTCACCATGTATGTATGTATGTTTAACCTTGGTTTTATAGTAGGCGACTATGACGCTTTATGATGGTATTATAGACAGAGATTAAAAAAGTGCCTCCACCGGGGAATGAACCAGGGACCTTGGCTGTCCGGGCCTTGCACTTATCAACTGAGCTATAAGATTGCATCATGTCTTATTCTTGGTTTGACAACACTTTGTTATTGGATGAGCGTAGCGAGCGTAGCGAGCGAAGCGAAGATTCCATTTCACTACACTGGAGAAAAGAATCCGGAATGTTTTTTTTTTCTTTTTCTTTTTCTTTTGTATTTTTGTGTGTCTGTGAACACGATTCCGGCTAAACCAATACTCCAATTGCGATTAAATTTTATGAAGGTCTGTGAAATCTCTGAACGAAGAACTGCACGGGGGGAAAAATCGATCGAAAAATTATTTCTCATGAAAATCGCAATTTTACGATTTTTTTCAATTTTTAAAAAAATTCTTCGACTTATAACGCCTACATGCTTTATCCGATTGTAACGACTTTTTTCACAGAACTTTAATTTTATGAGTTAATATATTCGTGTGAAATTTGAGCGTAATCGAAAAATTATCTATTAAAAAATCGCAATTTTACGCTTTTTTCGTTTAAAAAAAATTACGCTCATCCATCAACGCGGCGGGACTTAAGCGTTTTCCTAGTGTTAATTACGTGTGAAGAGCAGATTGCACTGCATAATAGACTATATACGAAACGAACTCAAGAAATACAAACCCTCTCTATAACCCAAGAGTTGGGTTATAATATGTTTAACCGCGACTATGACACTATTATGCTGCTGTCCACCCAGTGGAGGCACTTTTTAAATTTCTGTCTATAGAACCATCATATCCCATATAGTACATACATGTACCACCATACATATTATATTTATTAAAATAAATATCATTCTAAATCATTATTAAATAACAATCACAATTTTCAGTGTGATATTTCCATAAAACTTGTTACACATTGTACACATTGTATAATGAATAATTTGGCAAGTATTATACATGCACAACAATATTCGGCAAGCAGGTGTGTGGGTGTTGTGTGCGCTCGTTTGTGCTCAAGCATAGTTATCAGAGTTATTCATAGTTCGGAGCCAGCGGTTTAGCCGAGGTCGTTTAGCCGGTTCCCACACGAACACCGAAGTTAAGCAACCTTCGGGCGTGGTCAAGGGAAGAGTGGGTGAACGCTCTGCCCTGAAACACGTGTACCGCTGGTTAGAGCAGACAGAGGGTTTGAGAGCCATTGTAACGGCTTCGTTCTCCTCGACGTCTGCTCGGCAGTCCGGGTTAGTGGAGGAACCTACATGACTGTCAAGGTTACACTGTCCTTTCGGATGGGACGTTAGCCGTTGGTCCCCTTAGTACTTTTCGAAAGGAGTATGCTACTTGGCGGTACCGGGCTTCCACACCTCTTGTCTATTCATACTTCATCCTCATCTATCACCACTCATCGTCACGAATAGCCTTAGTGCATTAATATGAGACGTTAACCCTCTCCCGGCCAGAGCGTTCTAAAGCGTTGTGGCGGGTCTGAGAGAACTCCAGTGTTTAATGTGACCAGGAGAGTGTTAAGCAATACAAATCAAATCAAATTCATAGTTCGGACTTTGGAGGTTGTATGCAGAAAAATACGAGTCCGTGGATTATCTGTGGATGTCGACCTCGTCTTTCCAAGGGATTGGAATTTTCAAGTTAAGTCAATGAATCATTATAAAAACTAGGATACAACCGTTTTCAAGATTGTCCTTATAGTAAAAGAGTTTTTATAACTTAAAAAAAATAAAAATATCAATTTGTCGGTGGAAAGAACCAAACACACAACCTTCCGAATCAGAACTCGTTCGCCACCATCTACTGACTTTTGTTTTTGGCCAACAAATTGTATTATAGTAGGCCTACTTATTCTAGGTACTTCAAATCTTAACTATCCTACTATGTGTTTCGAAAGTCTAGGGTAGGTTTAAATCCGTATGTTTGATGTATACGGAATATGTCAAACACATTTTGTAGTTTATGTAATTATTGTTTTACTTTATTAAAAACATTCATTGATATAAAACACGCCACATATTTCCTTAAGGCTATTGTACCGCCTCTGGCCGATAATTTGAAAGTCGAAGAAACATGTCTGAAAAGTTTGCTGAATGAAAGATGGCCTTTAAAATAACAGAAAAAAAATGTGAATTTTTTTTGGGCGGGACATAACCTCACTTTTGGAAATTACATTTAGATTTTTTGACAAAAGTGTGATATACAAGACTCGTTCAAAACTAAATTTTGAGAATCGGCTTTCTGGACATAGTTTCTAAACACCTTTAGCTACAACTTGACTATAGCTAAAATAGTTTTCTGAAAATAATAGTTGGTGTACGAATTTTTTTGTCAAACGGTACAAATACGAGTTTTGTACCGTTTGACAAAAAAATTCGTACATTAACTGTTATTTTCAGAAAACTATTTTAGCTATAGTCAAGTTGTAGCTAAAGGTGTTTAGAAACTATGTCCAGAAAACCGATTCTCAAAATTTAATTTTGAGCGAGTCTTGTATATCACACTTTTCTCCAAAAATCTAAATATAATTTCCAAAAGTGAGGTTATGTCCCGCCCGAAAAAATTCACGATTTTTTTCTGTTATTTTAAAGGCCTTTTTTCATTCAGCAAACTTTTCGGACATGTTTCTTCGACTTTCAAATTATCGGCCAGAGGCGGTACAATAGCCTTAAAGGATAAACGAGCAATGGAATTAAATACATTGTTGCACATACATTGTTTTGAAATGTAATTCATACTTCAATGCCAATTTTTGCATCTTACATTGCAATGCCCAATGCTAAACGCATAGACAAATATTGACACAGTGTGTCAGCAGAATTGGATTATGAATAATTCACACTCACAAACTAACTCACATTTTTCACTCAGCACATTTTTTCCTGGTTTTGCAATAACCACGCTTATATTATTTTCATCTATTTCCTCTTATCTTAATTCACAGGAAATGTGATTATGCTAATGAAATGTATTACATCTACAATATTTACATTGATTGAGTGTAACTTAATTTACTTTTGTACAGTATAGAATGATGACATGATATATGGTACAGTCATTAACAAGCACAAAACCGGCTGGTTAAATATACAAATTTCATACGCTTTCTTATGACAGTAGATGTAATAAATATTTACATTACTATATACAATTTATATCAGTGTATTCTGTGTTGTTGTCGTTGTCGTTGTCGTCGTCGTTGTTGTTATTGTTGTTGTTGTTGTTATTGTATTGTTGTTGTTGTTGTTGTTGTTGTTGTTGTTGTTGTTGTTGTTGTTGTTGTTGTTGTTGTTGTTGTTGTTGTTGTTCAGCGTATTCTACCACACGCTACCTACATGAATTAGAGTTTGCTAAGTGTTTGCCTATTTGATAGCATGCGTTTTATATATCAATATTTGTTTTTCATGATGAAAACAAAATATGGTAAATATTTCTCGGGAGGATATAAACTTTAGTACTGATTGCAAAAGCGGACTTGGCTAAAATAAAGTTTTGACAATAGAATAAATAATAAATAAGTATCCTAATCAGGCAGGAGTTTAATTACGTGGTTGCAGGTATCGGAATCATTTTTGTTTTAATTATAAAACAGTATTTAAAATGTTGCACATAATAATTATGTACAATTTTGAGAACTAAAGTTAATTGTGGACGATAACTTTGTGGCATTTTTAAGAGCTTCCTGCAGCCAATAAGCATCCAGTGGCAATTGATATTAAACTTTGCATGTTTGTGAAGAAAGAATATGTACACTTTCCTATAGAAGAGATTTTCAAAAGTTATTTCTAATCAATCATGAAAAATAACAAAATTAACGTGCTGTGTATTCACGTTTACAAAATCTGATATCAAATACTTTTTTTTACCTTTTTACCTTCATCTGTTTTTTAATGTTTCAATATAAGACATTATAACCGTCTCCGTGACATTTGTGTAATTTTTATAACAATCAGATGCTTACTGGCCTCAGGAATTGCTCATGAAAAAAACAATGTGTGGCTGTTGGTTATTTAAACTAGGAAAACGCTAAAGTCCCGCCGCGTTGATGGATGAGCTTTTTAAAATTTTTAGTTTGCATGGGATATCTTTACTTTTGCAAGTTCTTTGTTTTGCTGCCTACGCATTGTAGGTGATTGTTGTCAAGTTTCTTTTGTTACCTGTCAATTGGTATTATTTACTGTATTTCTATGGATTCTGGCTAACTATTTAAACTTTTTCTTTTAAAAGGTACTACATCACCAAAACCTTAGTGTCCATGTATAATATTAACGTTGTAGCCCCACCCGTTTGGTCAGAATTGGCCCAAATGGCACGAAAATATCGCACAAAAAATCAAAAAACTTATATTAAAAGCTTTATTTCTATGGATTCTGGCTAACTTTTTCAACTTTTTCTTTCAAAAGGTACTATATCACCATAACCTTAATGTCCATGTAAAATATGAACGTTGTAGCCCCACCCGTTTGGTCAGAATTGGCCCAAATGGCACGAAAATATCGCACTAAAAATCGAAAAAAATCGTAAAAGTACGATATTCATGAGAAATATTTCTTCGATTGTACCCAAAAACAATACACCTCTAAGTTCAGAGATTTCGAAGGTCCTGTCAAATTTTCATCAAGATCGGATATGCCGTTTGCCTGGTAGAGAGTTAACAAACAGACAGAAAAACAAACAAACAAAAACAAACAAAAAAAAAACACCCGAGCTAAATTTTTTGGGGGTCAGTGAAATTGAAGTCTTCGCTTCGCTCATCCAATAACTTAGAGGTAGCGTAGAACTGGCGTACTTGAAACTTGGCTGTCAAATAGCAGAAGACTGTGTCAATAAGAAGTTTGTGTACAACTTTATTTAGTTGGATGAGCGTAGCGAAGATTCCATTTCACTACACTGGAGAAAAAAATCCGTAATGTTTTTTTCTCTCTCTTTTTTTCGTATTTTTGTCTGTTTGTTAACACGATTCCGGCTAAACCGATACTCCAATTGCGATGAAATTTCTGGAGGCCTTTGAAATCTCTGAACTTAGAACTGACACGTTTTTGAGCTAAATCAAAAATTATTTCTCATTAAAATCGCAATTTTACGATTTTTTTTTTTTTAACTAGGAAAACGCTCAAGTCCCGCCGCGTTGATGGATGAGCTTTTTTTAAAGTTTTTAGTCTGCGTGGGATATCTTTACTTTTGCGAGTGCTTTGTTGCTTTGTTTTGCTTCCCACGCATTGTAGGTGATTGTTGTCAAGTTTCTATTGTTACTTGTCAATTTGTTATTATTTACCGTTAAAAACTTATATTAAAAGCTTTATTTCTATGGATTCTGGGTAACTTTGTCAACTTTTTCTTTCAAAAGGTACTTTATCACCATAACCTTAATGTCCATGTATAATATGAACGTTGTAGCCCCACCCATTTGGTCAGAATCAGCCCAATTGGCACGAAAATATCGCATACAAATCAAAAAACTTATATTAAAAGCTTTATTTCTATGAATTCCGGCTAACTTTTTCAACTTTTTCTTTCAAAAGGTACTACATCACCATAACCTTAATGTCCATGTATAATATGAACGTTGTATTGTAGCCCCACCCGTTTGGTCAGAATCGGCCCAAATGTCACGAAAATATCGCACTAAAAATCGAAAAAAATCATAAAAGTACGATATTCATGAGAAATATTTCTTCGATTGTACCCAAAAACAATACACCTCTAAGTTCAGAGATTTCGAAGGTCCCCTCAAATTTTCATCAAGATCGGATATGCCGTTTGCCTGGTAGAGAGTTAACAAACAGACAGAAAAACAAACAAACAAAAAAAAAAAAAAAAAAAAAAAAACCCGAGCTAAATTTTTTGGGGTCGGTGAATTGAAGTCTTCGCTACGCTCATCCAAAAATTTCTTCGACTTATAACACCTACATGCTTTATTCGATTCTAATGATTCTTTCACAGAACCTTAATTTTATGAATTAATATATTCATGTGAAATTCGAGCGCAATCGAAAAATTATTTCTTATGAAAATCGCAATTTTATAAATTTTTTTATTTTTAAAACATTCTTCGACTCATAACACCTACATGCTTTATCCAATTGTAATGAATAATGATATTTTCACAGAACCTTAATTTTATGAATTTATATATTTGTGTGAAATTTGAGCGCAATCGAAAAATAATTTCTCATAAAACGCAATTTTACGCTCTTTTTCGTTTAAAAAAAACATACGCTCATCCAACAACGCGCCTGAAAAAGTGTTTGCGAAGCTTTTTAGTATTTTTGTGTGTTTGTTAACACGATTCTGGCTAAACCGATACTCCAATTTCGGTAAAATTTTCTGGAGGCCTTCAAAATCTCTGGACATAGAACTGCCACGTTTTTGAGAGCAATTGACAAATTATTTCTCACGAAAATCGCTATTTTATGATTTTTCCCCCTTGTTTTTCTGTTTGTATTTTTGTGTGATTGTTAACACGATTCCGGCTTAACCGATACTCCAATTGCGATGAAATTTTCTGGAGGCCTTCGAAATCTCTGAACTTAGAACTGCCACGTTTTTGAGCGCAATCTTAAAATTATTTCTCATGAAAATCGCAATTTTACGCTTTTTCTCGTTAAAAAAAAAATTCTGGGACTTATAACACCTACATGCTGTATCCGATTGTAATGATTTTTTAACAGACCTTAATTTTATGAATTAGTATATTCGTGTGAAATTTGAGCCCAATCGAAAAATTATTTCTCATGAAAATCACAATTTTACGCTTTTTTTCGCTTAAAAAATTTTCTTCGCCATATAACACCTACATGCTTTACCCGATTGTAATGATTTTTTCACAGAACAACATAAAATCTGCATAACATATGACGCACCAATTACGCTCATCCAACAACGCGCCTGAAAAACCGTTTGCGAAGCTTCCTAGTTTAGGTGATGATTATCAAGGAAAACTATTATGTCCAAAGATAAATCGACAATAAACAATAATCATATTGACCGAAAATCGGTAATAAAATATATACGTAGGCTGATTAGGAGTAGTTTTAACCCACTCGACCAGAAGTTAATCAATGGCTGGGTGTAGTAGATACAACTAGACCCATTGATTTACTTATGGTCGATGGTGTACATGCCTAGTGTATGTAGTGTGTACTAGAAGTAAGAATATGATAGCAATGTATCTTCTAATAAAATGAAGGACACAATTTTTAGAAAATTTATTAAATACTTGATTAAGTAATAATTTTAGATAATTGCACTGTGCTATGTACAAGAGGCAATCTTTTATTTTTTATGCAAAATTGTATTGCCTTAATACAAATTCTTCTTAAATTTCTTAAAAATCTCGTCTCTATACATTTTCATATAATTATAATTGTACATAGTTACATTAATAATACTATAATTATTTTCACTTACCAGTGACTACGTCAATAACCAGTTTTTTTTAGTTATTTCAAACGAGGTACAATACGATGACATAAAGACATTGTAATTTGTTATGAGAGTTTTAATATGCAGTCCATATGTTTTTATAAGTTTCCTGACAAATGAAGGGGAAACGATAACATCAGCCGTATGAAGAAGAAGATCGAATGACGACCGAAAATTCGGTGTGGAAAAATACAATTAAAGCTTAGTTGGAAGTTTTTGTTTCACAATCACATAACCATAATGTTTAGGCACACTAATTGGCATTTGCGTCACAAATATAATATGGTCATATAAACATTTACATTGTCATTACACAATTTGACTTGGTGTTGTGAAGAGATGTACAAGTCTTTGAATTGAAAAGGCCGCACTGGCAAAACAAACTTTCCAGTTTCCTGAACATAATTTTACAATACATTGATGCCGATATACGAGAGCACAAGTTAATCTCTAGTTTGCAGTTACTTGTGACTTCTCACAGTACGCGCAGTAGACTTACACATCGATGATAGCGCCTTCAACTTCAACCTTCGCATTTCGTTAATAAATAAATTGATTTCGTTGACATCTCTACGATGTTAAGCGGGTCTTAAACCAAACGCAAGCTGTGTGGTTCTGTTTTAAATAACTAGATTTTTCGCTGCTTACATAATATAGGGTATCATACTTACAAAGAATCGTACAAATATAAATACTTTCAACGTGTAACATATTTCTAATGGTTGTTTCTCGTAAAATGAGCTTTAAAGGGGTATTCAACCGCTAAACTAAAAAAATATGTTACATTCAGGCTAGCTAGCCATGAATTTAGAAATTAACAGAAAAATTATTGGGTCCACCATTGACCCCCAAAAAATTGTCAAAGTTGGTATTTTCCGAGCTAGGTTCCATCGGCTAAAATCTCCCATAAGCAATAACATGGGGACGATCTTTATGCCCCGTGACCTTGGAGGATTTTGATCCAAAATAATATTGGCCATTATTGACTTAGCCTACTCTACAGCCTTTTCTGTAAGTCCTCTATATTTTGTTTTGTGATTTGGGCAAGTGGTTCAGTCAAAATATGCAGATTACCAAGAAGGGGTGTGATTTTGGAATGCATATTTTTGCGTGTTTGAGAGTATATTTATGCCAAGTTTCAAGACACGATGTTACAAAGGGCCATTTTAGATCGGTATGATGCTCTAGTATCTATGTGGAATAAAAATGATGCAGGTTAAAGCCGATTTAAGAAATTTCCCAAGACGCCAATTTTCGCTATTTTCTGGATCAAAAAAATTGAAAAATTGATATAAAATCACAGTTACAATATATAATTTTTTAAACGGTCATTTAAGTGTAGAAATATGCTTTAGATAATGTGGTAAAAAAAATTTTTTGGGTTTATAGCCCCTTTAAATCAAAGTAAAGCTACATTTAAATATTAAATTATTTTTAAAAATATAATTTTTGTGGGAAACCTGTTATAGGGTGCTATGTATGTCCTACTTCAGGTGTCTAACTAGGTATATTGCATAATTAAAAACCAAGACTTGGAGTTAGGGCAATTTGTGAAGGGATGTCCGACGGCTGTTCTCTCGTGATGTATTTGCATTAACGACTGAGGAAAGACTCGGAAAAAACCTAGTCAGGATTGCCGGTCTCGACGAGATTTTTACCCATGATTTCCCGAATCAGAGTCGCGTGCTATATGCGATCGAGCCAACGCTGTTTAAATCATTACAAATAAAATATATATTCGCAAAAACCATTGGATAAAAAATCGCATAGATTCATATGAATTTTATTAAAGTTTCTTGAAAGTCTTTAAAACGGGACGGGAAAATGTTGCCAGCGTCAATTAGCGGTTATGAATCTGGAAAACTCAACAAATTTCCATTTCCACTCTTCTAGTTAATATACAACATCCAAAGAACACAAGTTGCCATAGTTAAGACAAAACAAATTAACCACTTAACGCTTTCTATCTGTAGCCCTTCTGTGATCATCTGTCATTTTAATTTGAAAAGTTTGTGCTGATTGTCGGGCAATCATTTTAAGACAGTATGGTAAATTATAGGCGCCCATAGAAACTTTCTAATACTGTATGCTTAATTTATTAATTTTACACTCACCTACATTACATAATATTACAAATTACAAAATTACACAATTATACATTACAAAATATGAACGTAAGGCTCATCAAAGAAATGCGCGTTTTGTAAGTCTCTCAAATAAGTATTTTTATTCTATAAAAGAGAGGTAATATTGTTATACCTTATTGTATGTATGTACTTGTATATACATTCTTATAATTATCAAAAAAAATATCATGAGATATAATATTGTACAGTTCTTAATTCGCAATTTTGTATACGACTTATGGTGTGGTGTTTGTGGCTATATAAAGCTAAAGCTAATACTTCATTGCACGATATGATATTAAATTTATTTATTTATGGAAGCATTTGGACGTCGTGTGATCGAGTTCACTTATTTCCTCATGATTATATTTCGATGCAATATACAAGTTAACGTAATTATCGTAGATATGATACATTTTATGAAAAGCAAAGGAGTACCAAACCAAGTCAATACGTCACTTTCAACTTGAACACATTCATTAGTGTAAGTAACAAAAGCATTGTTAGTAATATTTTTGTTTAGAAACAGATGTATACTAAGAGCATGTCTAATCGGGAGACTAAAAATGCGCTTATACATTGGCCTATCATTTCATTTCATACAAGGGGCTCATTGCAAAAACAGCCAATGCCCAAAAAGCACATTTTGCAGGAGATCAATTAAACTTCATACAATCCGTAAAAGTTGTATTAAATTTCCAATTTTTGGTTTTAACTGTGTATCTTGATAATAGTTTTTATTTCTGATATGACATTTTGCCATAGTACTTCCCAGAAAGACAAAAAAACGTTTGGACATTGGTTATTTTTGTAGAATATTTTAAAAATGTATACATTTTTGTTGAGGTAATGTTCCAGCAAGTTCAATACGATATTATATAGAATATATCTATTGTTCCAACATAATAGCTGGATAGCTGTCACTTCCAATTTTTGGTTTTAACTGTGTATCTTGATAATAGTTTTTATTTCTGCTATGACATTTTGCCATTGTACTTCCCAGAAAGACAAAAAACGTTTGGACATTGGTTGTTTTTGTAGAATATTTTTAAAATGTATACATTTTTGTTGAGGTAATGTTCCAGCAAGTTCAATACGATATTATATAGGATATATCTATTGTTCCAACATAATAGCTGGATAGCTGTCACCTACTTGAATCACATTTAAGGGCGAAAAAAAGTAAAAAAAAATGGACATTGGTTGTTTTTGTGAGAAATCTGTTGTTTTTCAAGCTTTAACGTGTGACATAGTTTGTTTTTGCCAGAAATTTTATTATAGTATTATTTCCAGTGAAAATACGAATTTTTTGATGGTATGGGCTCGAAATCGGTAATTTTGGACATTGGCTGTTTTTTAAATCAACCCCTCATTGACAAAGCTGTAGTGTGAGATTTGATGTAAGTGCCAATATAGAATATCCTTTGTCGCTTTTTTATTTTATACACAAACTATGTTATAGTATATAATTATTCAAAAGCAATGTTGCCTGAGGTATTGATCAACTAACTATCAGTATTTTTAGTAATGCCTCAACCTCATAACTGGGTTTGGGCTCGCAGGCTGGCAATGCTTCACAATTAAAGTGTAACGTCTGCATCGGGAAGATTTCTACCGAACACGTGTGTACACGTGTGTCTGTATGTAGAGTCGAAATATGTAACAATTATAACAATTATCTTATTTGAATGGATTTAAGTGCTAACTTAATACTGTTACACATAATAGTTGGATTTGAATTGTTTTTAAAGATGTCCTTAATTTATATGAGGAACGTGGTCTTGCCAAAATGTGTCAACTTTCTCACTGTGTACTTCTGCGCACAAATTCATAGCTATAGGGGTTCCAGCCAATAGCAGAAACTCTCGTACCAAGTGGTAGTGGTGGAGGTAGTGTGAATGCGCGCAAAAGGAATGTCGCCTTGGAGAAAATATATGTTAAGCCAACAAAAGCAAGAAATATTTGTGCTAGATCACCGAGTTCCTCCGAGTGCTAGATAGACGCCGAGCTAGCGGGAACAGAATAGAGACAGGTGTTAAGTTGGTACGTTCTTTGGTTGAAGACACTAGATTGTCGATCACGAACGTCTTTTATTTGACTTTGATGCTGTGTGGCTGTGTGGTTGAGGTACAAGCTTAACACACTAAGTTTTTGTCACAAGCTGCTGCCTATGCAACAGCATTCAATTTCTTGTATTAGAACAGTTTTATCTTGCCATGCTGTATTTATACCATGAATCCTCTGAATCCCCTAGCAGAGTTTCAGCAAACTTAACAACAGGTTATCAAAACCTTCCTGGAAATTTAGATGATCTAGAGGTAACAGGTGGATTTAGATTACTTCAAGTTTTACTAAAACTCCACCAGATTAATTTTATACAGCACTTAGGTTCTCCAAAACTCTAGGAGATTTTAAGGGCTTTTGAGGTTCACGAAAATTCCTTAATGAGTTTATCAAAACTCTGCTAGGACCAAAACACCACCAGGAGATGATATAGGCGACGGTTAACCGATACCTTGCTAAGAGATTTCGAAGACTTTGAGCTTTACCAAAACACTCTCAGGACAAAGATGACCTTGAAGTTCACCGAGACTTGCTAGACATTGCTTGGGGTGTGGCACCAGCTGGACGACCTTGATTTGTACACTCTTAGCACAAGGTCGACGATGCGCGATGGCGGTGCGCCATGTGACTCTTGAGATTACTCTTATGTTTCGTGCGAAACGGGCAGTGAGGGCACTGGAACTTGGGATCCTGTCCACACTCGTACTGGCGATGTCTGTTGAGCGTGCCCAGCTTGAGGTAGGCCTTGCCGCACTCGCAGCGATGGCTGGGCAGTTTCAAGCGGCATTCAGCCTCCACCCTTCTCATCCCGCGCATGAACACGGAGACTACATCTGAAACACATACACACATAGGTGAGTTCAGCAGCTTAGAATACTTGATCAATCTATGAAGATTTCATTGATAGAGATAGCACATGCGATACGTGAGATATTTTTAATCAGTTGGTTGACGAATCTGGCTGAAGATTGTTCCCAAGATTTTCCTTAGTCAAAATGGCTGGGCACCCACTTATTAGTCACATTAAGAAGGGTAATTAAGTTGATTACCCAAAAATAAAAATAAAAATAATACAAAACAACACGAACTGTGAACTTAACTGAAAATTGTGTTTTATTATCGCGCGTTCCACCCCGACATTTAAGAGCTAAAGACGACAAAAATAAATCTGGTTTTGCCAAAATTATAGGATCTTTCCGGAAGAGAGGTTTTAACTCCTCTAATTAAATGTAGTAAATTGCAAGAGCTGAAGTCACTTGGGGGCCTGGGCCTTGGTGTTTAATTCATTTCAAAGTTGGCTGCTCAAGACTTAGGGTGGATGTATCCACCAAGTAGGTATTGTTGAGATATCCACGAGTTGGCTAAATGACAGAGGAAAATCATTTTGTTATAACTATTTTGCAGATACATACGCCTCATTCATGCAACCAACTTTCGGCCATCTTCCATGGATTTTTTACAAAAACAGTCCGGTGTGGATACATCCATCTAAAACTGCACAATTTATTAACAACTTCTATGCGTTGCCAGATACTAGTTTGGCTCATGGTAACGCATCCATTACAATAATATGGTGTCAAATGCTAACAATATGGTATTCAAAATTCACAAATTTAAGATTTTTTATGAAAATATACACTTTTTTAAAACTAAAGTCCATTGAAGTAAATGTGGTGACTAAATGTGGTCGAATCCCATTTTAATTGGATGAGCGTAGCGAGCGAAGCGAAGACTTCAATTTCACTGACCCCTCAAAAAATTTAGCTCTAATGTTTTTTTTGTTTGTTTGTTTGTTTGTTTGTTTGTTTGTTTGTTTTTTTTGTTTTTTATCTGTTTGTTCGCACGATTCCGGGCAAACGGCATATGCGATCTTAATGAAAATTGGAGGGGACCTTCGAAATCTCTGAACTTAGACGTGCCACGTTTTTGGGTACAATCGAAGAAATATTTCTAACGAATATCGTACTTTTACGATTTTTTTCGATTTTTAGTGCGATATTTTCGACTCATTTGGGCCGATTCTGACCAAACGGGTAGGGCTACAACGTTCATATTTCACATGGACATTAAGATTATGGTGATGTAGTACCTTTTGAAAGAAAAAGTTGAAAAAGTTAGCCAGAAACCATAGAAATAAAGGTTTTAATATGTGTTTTTCGATTTTAAGTGCGATATTTTCGTCACATTTTGGCCGATTCTGACCAAACAGGTGAAGTTCCAACGTTCATATTTCACATGGACATTAAGGTTATGGTTATGAAGTACCTTTTGAAAGAAAAAGTTGAAAAAGTTAGCCAGAATCCATAGAAATAAATGTTTTAATATGAGTTTTTTTAGGTTTATAATAACAATTAACAAGTAACAATAGAAACTTGACAACAATCACCTACAATACATTCACAAATCACTTGCAAAGGAAAAGTGGTCCGACGCAAACTAAAAACTTACGCTCATCCATCAACGCGGCGGGACTTTAGCGTTTTCCTAGTTATTTTAATTTCTTTAACCACAGTTATTTTAATGTGGTATTCGATCAGTTGTAAACCTTATGGTAAAATAATGGTTCTAATTATGCTTGAAAGACAAGCAAAACCTAAATTTCATTTTAAAGTTCATTTTATAGTAGAATTCTGGGAGATAGGTAAAGATGAAGGTAGGTATCACGTTAACAGGAGAAAATGTAACTCACCACATTCGCTCGTAATTTATTGTATTACTAAAAAATCTTTACCACGCCACAATAATATAGGTAGCCCATACATTTTTATGAACGAATAGCTACACACATCGCATTAAACAAAGTTAACCAAGTGAGTAATTTGTAAGCCATGTGCAGTTCAAATTTTAACAAAGGTTCGGTTTCTCCAATGAACCATTCCAAAATGTACTGCACTTTTATCTTTATAATGTTTAAGAGAGTATAGGACATGTGTTTTAGGCAAATTGCTGTTCGCTCGGCTGAATGACACCACAGGTGTTTGAAATTTTGATCAGATCTTACGAAAGTGGGAATGTAGGGCTCTACAGTAACACATTTCTAAAATTTATTAAAAAAAAAATTTATAAAAATAAATTAGCTTTCACGAATTTCGATTTTGTTAAAAAGTCCAAAACTTACTATATTATTGATTTTTTTCTGGCTGATTAAGAAATTTTGTTGTTTTGTTTGGCTTTCCATGTATGCTTTATTGACAACTTCGAAAAGTAGCTATTTGTTAACTGTCAAATGTATTGTATGGGCAAAATTTGGGATACGATGTATTATTCAAGAGGTTAAATTCATAGTGAGATCATGTGAAATCGGCTTTAGATCAAGGTGCACATGTAAACTTCACTATTAGTTGTAGCAGTGTTAGTATTAGTTGCAGAACGGTAGGTTCCCCAACGGCAGACATGTTTCTGGAAGTTTTTGTGATAATATTATGTTCGTGTAGTTGTAGTAGTTTTCCACAAGGGCATACATGAAGTACTATAACTTATTTTGACGTTCACAAAACACAGCGAAATAGTATATAATCTGAAAGAAAATGACATTGAAATTTGTTAGAACACTTTTTCAATTGTTGTAAACAGAAAATAGAAAGAATGAGTGCAACGAAGTTGTCATCAACTATATTTTCAAGCAAACTATGTTTTCCCTCGGGGAATTGTACAGCATGCAAGCCCATTTTAGTTATGTATTTCGCCCTCTTAAAGGGGCTATTACCCCAAAAATTATTTTTTACCACAAAATCTATTGCATAATCCTTCACTAAAATTACCGTTTAAAAATTATATCTTGTAACTGTGACTGGAATTTTTCAAATTTTACGATACAGAAATTTTAAAATGACGTTTTGAGAAATTTCTGAAATCGACATTGACCAGCTTCTTTTTTGTTCCACATAGAAACTAAAGCATCAGACCAATCTTAAATAGTCCTTTATAACATCGTATCTTGAAACTGTGCACAAATACACTCTCGAACACGCAAAAATATGCATTCCAAAATCACACCCCTTCTTGGTAATCAGCATATTTGACCGAACCACGTGCACAAATTACAAAACAAAATAACAGAGGATTTAAAGAAAAGGCTTCCGAGGACGTCAAAAATGGCTATTTTTTTTTATCAAAACCCTCCAAGGTCACGGGGCATAAAGATAACCCCAATTTTATTTCTTATGGGACATTTTTGCTGATGGGACCTAGCTCGAAAAATAGCAATTTTGAAATTTTTTCGATCATGGAGGACCCAATAATTTTTCTGTTGATTTCTAAATTCATAACTAGTTAGCCTGAATGAAATATACTTTTTGAGTTTAACGGGTAAATACCCCTTTACTACATTTTAAAAGTCCAAGACAGGTGGCTGATTGATTGATTACATTTCATTTTTATTTTTTTCGGGGATATACCTCAAACAGATAGTCAATTTTAAATTCTTATCAAATGTCCCATAGAGCAATAAATTTCATCTGCCCACGTTTTAGAATTTGTATTTCCTTAGTAGCGTTTTACATGCATAATAAGATTATTTAGCAAACCTTCGACAAAACAAATGCGATTATTGTTTAATTCCCTTTTTTATTTTTTTGCGAGTGTAGGATTCTCATTGTACTGTCGAAACACTTTGGGACATTCACCTTATTGCAATGTTAACTAAGAAGAATATTTACATTGCATCAAGTTATTTTAGAATGTATTCCTTTAGCTATTATGAATAAGATGATTACAAACCGATTTGAACTACAACACAAGAGCTTTTTGGCCATTTAATTCTAATTTCTGTGTTGTGTGTATGCTAGCACTGATTCCTTGTACTTGCCAATTTCATAAGTTAATCTTTACTGTGAATCAAAGTTACTTAAACAATGACTTTGGTTGACCTAGATCACGATCAACCGTTTATGTAATTTCCAGGCTCTTTTGTCATTTAAATAACATGTTGGTTGAATCTAGATCATCTAGCTCAATTCAACATGTTAATCTTGCTTAGTGTGTACAAGTAACAAACAAGACTTTGGTTGACGAGCAATACAGTCATCGTCACGGGATAGAGTGTAAGTCATACGCTGGGAAACTAGGAGTGGGGGTCAGGATAAGGTGGGGGTCTTCCTTCTGGATAAGACACTTTCCAAAAGAGAGAAATGACTTGGGTTTCGCCCAGTTCACTAGCCTTGCTCTCTGGTTGGTTGTGTTGTGTTGTGACTATATTCAGCGTTCTCTAATATCATTAGTCAGTGGCTATAGTATGATAATATGGAAACCACGAATAAGTTGTAACAGTCCGACTAATGTCCGATCAATACCATACCTTGGGGTTTTACCTTGGTAAAGTGAATTATCTTTGATTTCTCCAATATTATTATGCCTTAGTTGTATTCATGTTGAAGTCTCGAACTTAATAGGATAAGTCGTATAAATCAGATTCCTTTGCATTCATATAAATACAACGCGAGATTAGAATTAAGCGATAATTACAAGTCCGAGTATTAATGAGTAATTCAACGTATAAAATATATATTTAAAATCAGTGACTCTTCGTGATCTGTATCTTCACATCGATACAACAAGTAAGTACCATGTTTCAATATTAAGGAGTTAAGCTGAGTAAGGCTATAGGAAGTACGATAGGAATTCACCAGAGAGGGGACATAATTATTTGTAATATGATTAATTATACATTAATAAAATGGGTTATTTAATCTCAAGTACATTTCATCCTCACACCCTTATTGGAAGCCTCACATTAGGCTCCAAGACCTTCATGCGCCCTGGACGCACCTTCACGCCGGTATTCCCACGTAACAGAGTGGTGGCAGCACTACCTACGTGGGCCCTAGGAGCGGCCACACATCACATGTATAGTAGTCATTTGTATACAATACATTAAACATTTAACTTATATAAGATCGCATCTCTTGTGTTATATAACATCACACAAATTTTATTTTGCATGCGGCGCAAATGAAAATATATATATTTTTAGAAGCTCCAACAAATAGTATAGAAAATAATATTTGACTGATATATAGAAATAGACAAGTAAAATAATATTTTACACTTAATTTACAAAAATGTATAAAGTAATTCATAGGATCCAACATGGTGGTGGTACGTTTTATAACCAGTTAGTTAAATGTGTAGTTTTTAAATTGTGGCTTTAGCAACAATCTTCATAGTTGAAGTAAAATTATTGCACATTTCTAACTATAGGCCGCTTTGCGAGCGTTTTTTTTTATAGTCTCTGCAATGGATGATTATATTTGATGCATTTAGCCATCTTTTCATATGTTTTTTAATTCTGTTTCGTTTAATTATTATTAACATATAACAATATTTTTAATGAAATGGTAAGTTGCGTTAATATACTATGGATATACCAACCAAAAATACAGGGCTATAAAGAAATTTCAATTATCCGACGAATGTTTTTATCTGAACGTAAATCCCACGCGCTTTGCCGTCTTTTCAAATCCATTTCCCTCACTTCTTCTTTCGTGAAAGTAAAAGTGGAATGTTCATTAGAAGCTTCACCTCGATTCTAATAAATAACGTTACAGGCCTAAGATTACAGATAATGAAGGTGCCTTGAAAACTTCAATGAGCTCGGGGATGCTATGTAGATGGTAAAAAGCGAAGAAACGCATGTAAAATGCATGACATAACGTGTCAGTTCTTAGTTTAGAGATTTCGAAGGTTCACAATCCTCGAAGATTTCTTCAAAGTAGGACTAGCCAAATGGCTGGTAGAAAGCTAACAAACACAAAAATCAATCAACATTTGAGATTTTTCCTCCAGTGAGTTGAGTCTTCACTTTGCTCGTTTCACTCATCCAATTACAGGCCCATAATAAACTAAATATACATAAAACAAAATTACAAATTTAAATATAAGAATTTATGAAAATCTAATTGTAATTTTAGTTGTTATTTAAGGTAAACTCAAATTTATGGTTGAACAGAATACGAAGTGTTCTAAAACTGGAATAATTATTTCTAATTATACCGTCAGTTATTAGTTTACGAGCTTAGAGACAAACCTGACAGTATTTGGTTTCACTAGACTAGCTACAATGTATTCACACATACAAAAAGTAATTCATATAAAAGACTAGGGCTTCCGGTAGTTTATGAAACATTATTTTCGGCGTTTTCAAGTTCAATCCTGAGGCAGTCGATGACCGTTGGATCGATCCCATGGCGACATGCGATGTGGCTGTGAAGGTTGCTCTTTCGTTTGGTCTTCAGCGGACACATGGGGCATCGGAACTTTGGTTCTTTCCCACACTCGTACTGTACATGCCTGTAGAGCGTCCTCGCGTTCTTGTACGCCTTCCCACAGCCACACAGGAAGGGGTTGGAGCCAGCCGGTCCTGGAACACAGGCGTTAGATGTCAGATGTGAGCTGAACAGGCGACTCATTGCACTGTTGCCTCACTCGATTTCTCGCTCACAGCGTAGGACCTCCCATTTATCATCTACGACACGTTATATTATGTGACAACGTTATCCGCACAATTTGACAGAATAATTATAATAATAATAAATTAATGCATCAAATAGCTATATCGATATCTTTCGTGTATCGTACACTTAAGTTTACCTGTGACGCTACAGGCACCACGTTATGTGGTATACAGACAGGGTATGTATTTTGAATCAAGTGAATGTTATTCTAACAGTCTTGTGCAGTGGCGTAAAAGTGGGAGTGCGGAAATAAAATTTCACCATACTACAGTTATTTTGTCATCTTTTGACTGAAAAATGGCAACTCAAGGGATCACCGTTTTGTTTATGATGTTTTGTTTGTGATATGCACTTTTTGATTTTTGAAGTAAAATTTCAATACCCAACTAAACCATTGTATAAAGGATGCTAAATGCACTAGAGACAGTTTTGAAATACTAATGAATAGCTCAAAAACTAAAACTAAAACTTCCTGCACTCGGACCTCGTAAACGATTTTTTACAGCAACTATCTGCGCTCTAAAAATGAAAGAAATGAACGGAAAGTGGCCCATTTTAGTAAATGTCAACCTACTTTTTGATGAAATGACAAAGCTTACAGGCAAAACATATTCGTTTCACCAATTTACTGTCGAATTGTATAAGTGAACTGTTGTACTCCCACAAACTACTGTGTCTGATGGATTCTTTTAAAATTTAAACGTTCCTACAACATTGCCCTCCTAATACCAAATAACAAGTATTTTATTTAGGAAGACCAAGGAAGTGAAAGATTGGGTGCAAGAAAGGTCCTGACTATAAAGAGTAGTTTTTATTATCCATATCCGAACACAAATAACATAATATAATGTACAATTATTGACAAGAGGACGCGTTGTCAATGTTCCCCTTAGGTATAAAAATAATAGGTTCGTTCTTTTGTCCTGCACTGCCATCGCTGGTTCTCAGTGTACACCACTTGCTTCAGAGGTGGTGAAGAATGGAGACAAATTTGGTGTGAATACCATCCTTATTTCAGACCAACGTAAATGGAATTTAATACTTTAAAAAATCTTTTACTGATCAAATGACGTTGCACAAGGATAATGTTTAGTCTTCCTTCAGTGTATCCGCCAAACACTTGACCCGCGACCATACCTAATGCAAGATCATTCACTGAATATCCTCTGCACAGCTGTGTTTGCGCGATATGTGATAGACTAGATGGGATTTCTGCTTGAAGCGCTTCGTACAGAACATGCATCTGAACTGCGGTTCTTTCCCACACTCGTATTGCAGGTGCCTGTTCAAGTTTCGCTTCTGTTGATACGTTTTCCCACATGTAAAGCACTGAAAGCCCGGACCAAGATGAAGGGCTGTACTCCATGTTGGCAATAAACCTGAAACAACCACGTGTCAAATGTTACGTATACGAATCCAGCACGCTGCACGCTGGGCTCTAGCTAACACTATCAACTCAATGGTAGATCTATACTTTGGTATTGAACCATTGTTGTCAAATAAGCACAGATCCTTCTCTTTTCTAACTTTCTATGAAGTTGATCAACATGCATTATGTATTTTATGGAAATCAATTACACCTACGGGAGTGTTTCCCGATTTATGAAATTGAGAAATGCATTATGTAAATATTGTCATTATGTTTTGACAAGTTCTAAATTAAATCATAATAACCCTAAACCCTTGCCCCATGGTTTGTTGGTGCTCTGAAGTACCCATTTGCTCTGAAAACTTCACTACCATTCAAGTTTCTAGTAGATGCTACGCATTAGTGAAAGTTAGCAGTTATGCTAGTACTATTTCGCCACCAGTGTAGAAAAATAAAAAGCAGAAGAACATGCACACAATGTCATATTTAAATACAAGCCCTAAATTAGTGGACAGTACAGCGAAATGTTTACCTCATATCATGACGACAACTGGAAGTTTTTATTGGATGAGCGAAGCGAAGACGTCAATTTCACTTACCCCGAGAAAAGTAGCTCTTTTTTTGTCTGTTTGTTCGCTCTGTACCGGGTAAATTGGAGGGGACCTTCGATATCTCTGAACTTAGATCTGCCAAGTTTTTGGGTACAATCGAAGAAATTTATCATCAATATCGTAGTTTTCCGATTTTTTCCGATTTTTAATGCGATATTTTCGTGATATTTGGATCCGATTCTGACCAAACAGGTGGGGCTACAATGTTCATATTTTACATGCACCTTAAGGTTATAGTGATGTAGTGCCTTTTGAAAGAAAAGTTGAAAAAATTTGCCAGAATTCATAGAAATAAAGGTTTTAATATAAGCCTTTTACGTGTATAAATAACAAGTAAGTACGAAAAGAAACTTGAGATTTATCACCTACAATGCGTACAAAAAGCAAGTCTTTGAGTCTCGAGATATTTTAACGTTATATTGTTAATTGGTATTTCCATAGCGACTAGGGAAACGCCAAATCGTTGTTAGACGAGTTAGTGAGCCATGTGATGAGTACCCGGTAACATTCCCTTCATCCATATTTATTGATCACTAATCACTAACAACAAGTATTAACCCACAAGTGTTAGGTGCCTAAAACTAAACAATTTAAAATACAATTTAAAACCATACAAATACGTTATACAAAACATTGAAAACATGAACAAGTACTATAAACAATTAAAATTTTACAATAAATACAACAAGAAAAACTTGAATAACAAAACTATAAATATATAAAACGGCTGAAAGCCCAAGATGAATGAAGAAACAAAATAATCTAAAGTTATAAAATACAAAACTGGTGAAAAGGTGATGAAGTGACTAGAGTGATAAATGAGTCATGTTGGTAAACTGGCATAAACAGCTGCTTTAAATGAATGACGTTTCATGTGGTTGATGTCAATATCTGTATTAATGGCTAAAATTGACATCAACCAAATGAAACTGCATTCATCGAACAAGGCTGGATGGGCATGGGTCTTTCCTCCCTAGCCTATCATGGGCTAGAGTGGCGCATTATGGCCTTACAGTTGACGCGCCCTTATACCAACTAAACTTAAAACCCTATCCTTTATACCTTATATATCAATCAACTTAAATGCATATATTCCCGGGTACTCAACACATGACTCGCTCACTCGTCTAACAACGACCGTGGCGTTTCCCTAGTCTAGTTGGTGAAGGCGCCCCTATATACCCGAAATGTGGAAGACATAAATTCAAACCCTCGGTCGCGAAAGATTTTGTAATTTCTGGACTGTATTTAAAAAATTATAGAACATGTTTTGAAATGCCTGTACGAAATACGTGTAAAGATTGCAAGATTTACTCTTATCTCCCAGCTCCATTTGGGGGTGCCTTGAGCGTGCAAGATTCGATACACCTTGGTCACTGTATGCAATTTACACAGCTTGACAAATGACAAATAAAAAATAATATTCAAAAACAAAACCATCGTGGTTAAAATAATTCCTACACATTTGAAGCTTATTTTTCAATTTATTTTAGCTTTTGATTTAAATCGTGACGGATTTTGTTCATTTTGACTGGTCACGGATGTGTGTTTAAAATTTCAGCTCAATCTGTTTGGTCGTTCGGCCGTATGGGACCGGGCAAACAGACATTTTACAGACAAATTAATCACGGGGAAGAACCGTGAGTGCCGTTCAACAGATTTTTGCACAAAAACAACCAAAGTCCATTTTTTAAAAGCTTTCAATGCGGTGCATTTAGGTGACAACTGACAGCTGTCCAGCTGTTCTATGCTAGAACTGTAGAATCCTATATATATATATACCAGTCTAGCCCTTTCAGACATGAATTTAATTCGTACTAATTAGGTAATTTTAATTAAGCACGCTCGGAGAGTTTCGCAAATGTTTCTAAGATTTATAGTTTAAACTATGTGTTATATTTTATCATGATTTTGAAGGGATTTTGAGAAATTTTGGATTTTGAATTTAAGCTACATTTTAAGTTAAAATGATATGACTAAAAATGGTACCATGTGTACTATTGCCAAGGTAAAAAGTATGGATTTAGATAATATGAAAAAGGATATGATTAAAAAATTATTATTTACCCGCATTTAAATTTAAAAGTTTATGTCCACAATTGAGAACACAGGGTCTTAAAGTGCTAGGAAAAGTACCAACTTGTGTGCAATCAATTGACCAATATTATTAAGCACTGTACAAATATCTTTAGCATAACAAATACTCTAGTTTGAAAACACATATTATATTTATTTACATGATTATGGTAGGAAGGGTTGGTAATAATACATTACAACAGATATTGGCACATTACACAGAAAAATACAATGATTGCTGATACATTTTTGTAAACGTTTTTGAGAAAATGGTGTTATTTTTTAAATTAAAATTCATTGTAAGAATATTCTCCCAGTAAACTTCTTAATGATAGTGATAGCAACGTTCCCAACACAATTATTTGCAATTTAGTAACGGGCTGATATCGATTTAGAGTACCTTACACGGTTTTAAACGTTCCTGCATCGGTGTACGGTGCAATATTATGATTTACCAACGAACAAAATGTTATTGCCAGCAAAGAATAATCAATATATTCATCGTATCCAAGTTAGTTAGGTCTTCACGACTCGTTACCACTAGACTAGAGCAAAGTTCAGTAGTGCAGCAGTTTGTGTGAGTGTAAAGCCATTGGAGTTTTCTTTCAATGTCCATGAAAGGCTCGATCATTTCAGGACGACACTGATGATCCGATCTCTCAGCATATGGGGGTGAACAGAACGGTACGTATATCGAGAAGCATTTTGTACTTCAACATAACTTAACCACGAAATTCTGACATCGTGACATATTTATATGGCGTGCAAAAATAGGAAACTAAACGGATATCATTATGTTTGACATGTATATTGAATCCTATATATTCTTTAATGAAAGGGCAACACAAAACTGAAGTACCAATTCAGTAGTACTATAGAGAAAACCCTTTCCCTCTATATTAGGCCTAGACCTACTTACAAGATTTTGAGCAAAATAGCATAAAATACAAATTTGAGGAAACAGCTCATAATTATGTTTATTTCTTACTGTCAAATTTGTTTGGTCTCGTTTTACTTTATATGTGGTTTCGAGGTACCTAGTAATCTTTGTTGTTATCACATAAAAAATGATACTCGTATATGAAAGTTTAAATTTTTGCAAACTGTCTTTTGCATTTTTTGGTATGGAAACAATACAAAGCTTACTCAATGAATGTAAATAAAATAGGACTTTATATAACCAAAATAAATGTAAAAAAATAAGGGGAAATGCATCTTCTATTATTAGAGATGTGTAAAATTAGCATGATGCTAAATCCGTAAACATGATTTGTGAAAACTCAGAAAAAGACTAATTTGACTAAAAACAAGGTTTGCCCACGTGTATTGAAAAATTATTTCAGTCATGAATCGATAACACCTTGTATATTAAAAATTGAAGAAACTACCATCAATGTTTTTTTTTTAAAGAAAACAATTAAATACATAGATGCTAGAAAATTCTAAATTGGCTCTAAATTGGAACCAAGTTCTCAGTCCCAAAATGCTTTTTTACACATCTCTCACCATGTTATGCTAAACTACGCCGTGGCGGCCTAGCACGTGCATCTTCAGGTTGCTCTTGTGTTTGGACCGGAACGGACAATGCGGGCACTGGAACCGTGGCTCTAGCCCACACTCGAATCTGAGGTGTCTAGTGAGGTCCCCCTTGCGCAAGTAGCTCTTCCCGCACCCCTGACACTTGAAGGGCTGGTTCTTGTCAAGGCCACGACTTTGGGGCGGGCTGACGAGCGGTAACCATTCTTCACCTGGAAGAAAATATACATAAAGTATTAACAACGATGCAAATATTAAATTGTATAAAGTTGTTACGAACTAGCCTTGTCGATGCTGGCGTCATCCTGGGGTGATTCGTGACCAACCAGTGGCCATCATCTAAACAATGATCTCTGGCTGGCCACTACTCGCTCATCAATGCAGTCGACATCGACATGGTTGATTCGGGCCCGTTTTAACTAAATACCCATGTTGGAAATCAGTTATGTAACGAAGAAGGTGGACTCTAAATTAAAAATATTATTAATTGGGACCCTCCAAAACATGGATTTCAATTCTGGAAATTGACACCAAAGCGTTTATCTTACGATAAAACCAAATTAACGTGCGCGTTCACATTGATTTAAACGTTGATATACAATGTGCAAATTTTCGTTGAACAAATCTGTACACTTGGGAATAAATTTCCCAAGTTGACCAAAACGGAGAAAATTATGGTGATTTCACTAATTTTTAATTCGTAATCGATCAATTAATTAATTCATGAATACGCCTACTGGATATCATAGATTTATTCTTTATTGTGAAATTTGATAACAGTGTTATAAACCGTTTACCCGAAAAAAGAAGAAAAAAAGCTGAGCGCCTAAACTCATCTCCGCGTCAGCCTCAGCGACTCCTCTTAATTAACAACATTTGAGTAACACACTGCAATGCATTCAGAGTCATAAAATGTCATTATTCACGGAGCAATTAAAAGAAGTAGGAACACCATTAGGGTCGATATGACCTCGCCGCACCGCACCTATTTACTTTTATATATACCAATCACTCGCGGTACATGCGTATGTTCAGCCGATTTCAGATGTAAATCAATGGTTCTAGAAGACACCTACCGTTATCGACCTCGCTCGTGAATATTCGGTTCGGTTTGGTGTCGTTACATTCTCAGAGCCATCACTCGATGACGTCATCTAACAGGCCGTGGGAAAACATGGCGGCCCTATTTTACTTTAGCATATGGCCTATTGAGACTTTTAAACACTGGGCCCTGGGCGTACTTAATAATATTAGAACAAGGTTTGTAAATATATATATGGTTTTACCAAACACTGCATAAGCTTAGCGCAGGCTTATTTCTAGTGTAGAAATCAATTAGAACCAGTTTTTACAATGACATAAATTGTGCAAGCCGTACACCCCTTGCCCATCCACTGGGTGCTAGCTTAGTGTGACTTTAAAGGTGACTTTTAGAACAAATCTTAGATTCGTCGAGTGAGTGTCGGTGGTGACGGTAAAACATTACCCTTGATTTACTTCTGACGCCTAGTGTACGTTCAAGTCAATTTGTATACGGCCGCTTTTGCTGGAACTTTAGTGGTGGTATGGCAAGTCTGGCCTTTGAAATTGTATCGGCAAAATACTTAAAAATATACACTATTTCTACATGTGAATGACGGCGGCCTTGTTTTAGTCATGGCCGGTCTCAGACGAAAAAATCAAGATTTTTACCGTCGAAATTGTGTATACGGCTTAGTTCGAATCGATTGATACCACGTAGGCCTACATAGCTCTTTCACCTTAACTGCCACAGGAGCATGTTTTCATACATCATGCTCCCTCACGAATTAGTAAGAATGAGAGCTTGAAAGTTAGAAAATGACTGTGAGTATTGCTGTCCTCGATTGTTTTCAATGTTATGTCACTATGTCATAGCATATGAATTTCGTTTCTGTGCGTTGTATTTATTTTGTATGTATTCACCTTATTTCAATAAGTCTAAATCTATATGGTGAAACAATATTTTTGTTATATTTGTCCATGTTTTTTTCTCGTGAAATATGTTAGCTAGTCGTACTTATGTGGTTGTTCTGCAATTGAATGTTAGTGAATAACATAATAAATACTTAGCCAAATGTATGGCAAATACCAATGTCAATTTACTTAAAGAAATTATTTATTGATTAAGTATTAAAATTTGAATCTATTTTTCCTCCCTTCCTATCCTTACGCCGCACTGTAAATAAACTGTACAAACCAGTCCTACAACTAAGTCATTCATATCATGTGACTTAGTTCAAGTTCGCATCATTCGCCCTTGGCAGGCGTCCCATTCACTGCCGAGCTAAAGTGGGTTTCGTGGTAAAAAAAGGAAAAATTTTAAACTCGAAATCATAAAAAAAATTACTTGGCCATTGACTTTTTAGAGTTCTAGTAATGAACTAAATTGCCATTGACTTTTTAGAGTTCTCGTAATGAACCAAATTCAATGGCCAAGTAATTTTTTTTATGATTTTGAGTTAAAAAAATTTCCTTTTTTTACCACGAAAATGATTGGCTTGGCGCTCGTAAACAGGCGAAATGATCTTACTTCTTGACAATGCGAAACTAGGGAGAAATAATGAAATGCTTGGCTCTACTTCTATATCTCACAGCATTCACAGCGAAGATTTTTGAAGGAGCGCTTGGTTTCTGTTTTTTTTTTTTTTTTTTTTACAAATTTTTGTAATTGGGAAGGATCTAGGCGACGGTCGTTCGCCCGCAGCCAAGCGCACACGAATGCTAGAAGGCGATGACTAACTCGCCCTGTATCGACACCCCCAACACCCCCTAAAAAAGGAATATTTCATAGCTCTAATCTAAAAATGATGTTTTATTCAATTAGTTATAAATTATGTTTTAATGTGTTTTAACTCAATCGGCCTATTCTCATTTCCTTAACCACATTTTTTCAGCCCCCATCCCTAATAGTTTATATTATTTTTACCTTGATTTCCGGCATTCACCATGATATGGCACCGAATGAGTTATCAGCATGAAATTTGGCATGACGGCACATAATAATATGAATCATAATAATCCGCCAGTAGGCTAGCGATATTTCACCCCCACTGTTCCCTACCACCCTTACTTTTGGGAAAAACTTTTGATCGTATTTAATACAATTTTAATATTTTAATTGCTGATTAAAATTATGCGACAATGTGTTATATTCCGGTCAACACATCATTCATACAAACACCCAAGACGACATTAACCATAGGAAATTTAATAAAATAATTGTATATTGCCAACTACAGATTGTAAACAAAAACAAAAGATGGTGGCTTTTGTTTCTAGACAATACTGTTTTAAATTGCACTGTATCCACCTTCACACGTATTTCACGCCTTGATATGAAACAAACAACAAAAAGATGTGATATCCCCCAAAATACAAAAATTTTGTAAAAAAAAAAAAAAAAAAACGGCAGCCAAGCTCTTTTTTCACAGTCTTCGGCTGTGAATGCTGTGAGATATAGAAGTTGAGCCAAGCATTTCATTCTTTCTCCTAGTTTCGCATTGAAAATAAGTAAGAACATTTCGCCTGTTGAGCGCCAAGCCAACCATTTTCGTGGTAAAAAAAGGAAAAATTTTAAACTCGAAATCATAAAAAAAATTACTTGGCCATTGACTTTTTAGAGTCCTCGTGCCAAAATCAATGGCCAAGTAATTTTTTATGATTTTGAGTTTAAAATTTTTACTTTATTTACCACGAAAATGGTTGGCTTGGCGCTCGTCAACAGGCGAAATGATCTTACTTCTTTTCAATGCGAAACTAGGGAGAAAGAATGAAATGCTTGGCTCAACTTCTAAATCTCACAGCATTCACAGCCGAAGACTTTGGAAGGAGAGCTTGGCTGCCGTTTTTTTTTTTTTTTTTTTACAAATTTTTGTATTTTGGGGGATTATTATCCTACGTCCAGCTCAGTTTGTTCAGTTTGTTCCTTATGCATATAATATATTTATTAATAATGCTGTGTTTGATTGTTTTCTAACTATTTTTCAGTGCCTTTATCAAGAACTATTAACAGTGTAGTTTACTATGTCTTTGCATAATGCATGCAGGTTAAAATGAGGTATTCCCATCAATATTTGTAAGTGATGAATTTGAAAACATATTTATCCTGGTAGGAAACTAAGTAAATAGTTGTACTACACTCGTCATCAATGGACGTGTCGCTATTTATTTGTTTTAACTAGCTGATAAGATTTGTCTTTGGATGAAAAGTATTCTGCATGCGCGTGTGTCTTGGCGTTCAGCATGGGAGCCTGGGAGGTGACAGCAAATCAAACGAGTTTTGCTCTGGTAAGGTAACTAGCTTGAGGTTAGAATATATTTCGCATTGGGCGGACTTTATATAAGCGACTTCTCTTATTTATCTGTTTTGAGGTGTCATGTTAATTCTTATTGAATCATTTGGCCACTTAATAAAACAAGAATAATCTAAGATGTTTCGTACTAATTCATCTGTATTTTCAGGTTTGGCGAATCTTGGTATTACACCACATCGAGATTTCTTGACGGACAATGTGAAGGTTCGCAAACGCAATGGAGTGGATATCGTTAACAGATCGGGAGTACAAACTCGATCTCCACTTCATCCGAAAGTAAACATTAAGGTTTCGCTTCAGAAAACTCTGGATCGAGACGAGGGATATGATGGTAAGCAGCCTGAAGTGGTCCAGCGACCCCAGTGTGTGGGGTGTACTGGTGAGTCCATGCCACAAGAACCAAGCTGTGGCAACGACAGAGGCACACTCAAGTGGATAGAAAGAGTGAAAACCACTTCTGGTTCGTATACAAAGTGTGTCGGGAGTTTGCGTTTCTCTCCAAGTCCGTTAGAAGGAGAACCGACCCTCACTGAAGACATGCTCAAGACACCCATGCTACTGCAGTTGGTCCCGATAGAGCACGTGTTTCACACCCAGGTTTACAAGCACCTCCGGCGACCAAAGCGGGTGCTGTTTCACATGGAAGAGGGCGACGTGCTTAAAGCCATGTCACATATCATGCGGTATGGATTCGTAGGATACGTTTCCTTCATGGCCACATCACCGTCGACCGTCTACATCCTCTGCTATAAGCCTGGTAATGAACCGTTTGTGGGATTAATCCCCAAGGACCAGGCAGGATTTAAACGTGAAATGATTGTGGTGCAAAAACTTCAAGCGAGTCGAAAAGCTGACTTTCACAGTAAACTATTTGTGAAAGAGCCATCTAATTCAAATAACCAAGGTAACGAGAAGTAGAATGCTTATATAATTG
Source organism: Sweltsa coloradensis (assembly GCA_024449915.1). NCBI lineage: Eukaryota > Metazoa > Arthropoda > Insecta > Plecoptera > Chloroperlidae > Sweltsa > Sweltsa coloradensis. The sequence goes on along the minus strand of JAMZAV010000290.1, from coordinate 117,542 downwards.
CGTTTCTCAATGTTCCTGCTGTATGGCATTCACTTAAATGTTCCTTTTTTTGCGTTTACTTATACTTTAGACACTAGTTTGACTGAAAATCTGCTATTGACTGTAATATGCTCCAGCAGCCTTTTTATTTGACGACTACTTTCTAACTTGAATGTTCCTAAATTCAGTCAACGTCAACGTCTACTTTTCACAAGTGATGTTTATTGTTTATTGTATTGTATTTTTTAAGTATGACTCTTATGACTAAGCTCAACGATACATAATTAATTAATTTGTATTTTTTGAATATATACATTAATGTGCGGGGGTGTAGTCAAGAGTTCCTCATTTACATTACATTGAGGTGTATAACTGAAGTGTGCGCGATTTCTATTTTCACTGTATTGCAGATACTGTTTGACTGATAATAATGTTGTTGATCTAATTTACTATTTCTCATATGCATGTCACACAGTGAAAATGCAATTGTTGGTTGATTCGACTGATCATGGTAATATTCGTTTTGTGTGAATTTCTTGTGAAAAGATAGGCTATGGGTTTTATTATTAAAATATATACATTCCAACAACCAACTAAGACTGGTAAACTAAACAGTTTTATAGTAATAGTGATAATATTGATTATAATTTAAATTGTTAGTTTGTACTATATAGCTTGTTTGTACTATTCGGTTAATTCATTGACAATTGTTTAGAATTGTCGCAGATTTTGCGTGTCACATCGTCACACACTATTCTGTGTGAGATGTAAGTCGAGCCATATTTTTAATATGAAATTTTATACATATTTCTGTGACTTCTAAGTTATTATTGAATGTCTCTAACCTACCATTATCGAAAAGCGATCTTGGACAATAACTACGACAGTTAGAAAACTCATCATAGCTACAAAATAGTAACATTTTGTACACATGTAAAATCAAAACTCTCCCCATCAGGAATATTGTTGTTTTGTTCTTGAGTTTTCCCAGGTTGTTTGTGACAAACTGTTCCACGGAATGGTTGTATCTTGTATTTGATAAAGTATCTACTGTGAATTTACAATAAAGTACCAGAATTACTTGATGCTTGTTCTCGTTTTCAAATATATTACATGATTGGACGTCCATGATTGTTCTTTTCCGAATGGAACCTGAATTTTTAAGTTTCACTTATGGTAAATAACCAGGAGCGTACATGTGTTTATGTTGAACGGGTTCAGCTGATAAACAGTAGGTAAGAGGTACATTCACACACAACAATGAACTGACATTTTGTGTGTCCATTTCGACAAAATGTTGTGTGGTTGCATTTATTTTTAATGAACTGACATTTTGTTTCGACAAATGTTGTGTGGTTGCATTTATTTTTAATGAACTGACATTTTGTGTGTCCATTTCGACAAAATGTTGTGTTGTTGCATTTATTTTTAATCAATCTAAAATATAGCAACACACTACTAAATGTAATAAAGTAACATATCTAGTATTTCATGTTTCGTCATATTAAAAGTTAATTTTAATGGCCCAGCCACATAGCACTTTTCCAAGCACGTAATTTACTTTTCTGTCATGTTTGCATATACACAAAATAAAAAGAGTTAAGTTTGTAGTTTTATGTAAATCAATCCGGAAATTAAAAATCCATCTCAGCAATGTATCGAACCCCGGTCTCCCAATTGCCGGTCGGGTGCTGGATTGATTTACATAAAATCAATTACACCTACGGGAGTGTTTCACGATTAATGAAATTGAGAAGTTTGTAGTTGTTCTGTGAAAGTTAAGTGTCAAATGTAATACACCACCATTTGGTTTACTTGATGTTGTAATCATTTGATTGGCAACGTGCATGCTAGTCTCGAATTAGTTGGTTGTGGTGTTTAGTTTGGATTTTCTGTTTATTTTATTCAAAGTAGACTGTGTGTGGATGTTTCTATTAATAACATATTTAACGATGAGTGAAGCACTGTCAAAGCGAGTTTTTAATGTATTTTTAATTAATGATTTCAGGTTTCGGGACGATTAGAGTAAGGCCAATATTGGAACTAGCACACGAGGCTAATATTCATGCCCAACCTGAGTATCAACCTAAAAGCGAGCCTCAACCTTCGCAAGACGGGCAGCATCGAAGTGTCTTTCAAGCTACTCATCTAGAGGGAGGGATGCTGATGGATCGTGCACCAACCAACTGTGGAAAGACATGCGGAATGAATGATGAAGACGAACATTTCGAAGGAGGCGTCCTGAGGTGGATTAAAAAGACCACCAACTCGACCGGCATCGACGTTGTCGAGTACTCTAGGTTATTACGATTCTACGTTACAGTAGTTCATGGAAACGAATCCCTAGCCGACTTGTTGGCGCAGAACCTGTCTCTTAAGTTGATTCCAGACAATCTCCTTAGGGATAGTGAGTTGAGCACCTTCCTTAAGGACTCACAGCACACGTTGTTCCATCCTGAATGTTGCGCCACTCTAACATCGCTTATCCAAGTCATGAGCCATGGATTCTCGGGCTGCGTGTACTTTAAGGCACGTTTGTCCCCAGGAGCAGACGAAGAGCAAATGGTTCTTATCTTGAAGTACAATGGTGAAGAACCTTTTCTGGGGATCATTCCCAATAACCAGATTGGTTTCAAGCAGCGGCTTCTTCGTGTACTACAGCACCAAAAAGATATTGATGCACATGATACGCAACAGGGAGGAGCTCCTGAGAGCTTGGCTGCTAAAATCGCAAATAAACAAACATCTGGAGAATGTTTTACTGGAACCTCGGCAGAACTGGCGTTTACTTCCCCTTTACCGAAAACGACCGTTCGAGATTCAAATTACACTTGTTCCACCGGAAACGCAGGGTTGCGGACATCTGAAGATCCTATTCATAATTCCAAATCGTCACTTCAAGATCATGTTTTTTCTGGCAATACAGTTGTGAATACATTTAGTGCGGTCATGCCTAGATTCGAAGAACATCACAATACACAATCTACACCGAACCTAAATTGTAGTTACTCGAATAAAAATAGAAAGAAGAGGCAACGCAAGGCTAGAAAGAAACGCCAAGCTCTGTTAGGAATACACCCTTCCTTTCCTCTAAGGACACTACATTCCACGCCAGTTGATATTGGTTCATTTAGAAAATCCAATTTACGAGTTGACAGTTCGACTCTTTCCAGAAATGTAGATTCACAAAAGTACAAATCAAGTCCACAAAGGAGTAATCGAAAAGTTTGTGAGAGTACACCCAGGAAACCAAATTCTCAAGTAATCAATTCAAGTTCACCTATAAAGAATTCCCGAAAAGACAATTCAAGATCAGCCATGAATTCACATTCACGTCAAGAACATCCAAGTATACGAAGGAATTATGATTCACGTCAAGACCATTCAAGTTTACGAAGGAATTCAGATTCACGTCAATGCCATCCAAGTATACGAAGGAATTCAGATTCACGCAAAGACCATCCAAGTACACCCAAGGAATCGAATTCTCGAAAGGACAAATCAAGTTCAACCAAGAAGCTGAAATCTTGTAAAGACCATTTAAGCTCATCTAAGAAATCAGATTTACGAACAGACAATCCGTCCAGTAAACCGGATTCCCAGAAAGACAGATTCTGCTCATCACGAAAGTTAAGTTCTCGAAAAGACCAAAGCTTGGATATATCTAAGAGATCTGGCTCAAAGAATGGCAGAACTAACGCCTTTGAAAGAAGGAGTGCTCTTAACTACTCAATTTATTCTCTGGGTGATGCAGATTCTCAAAACAAATATCAATCCAAAACATCAGTCCCACCTTCGCATAATTCAACTTCTACTGAAGCGTGTAGCTTATCCACTGCGTCGTGTTCACAGTCGCCCAATACAAAGTTTACGAAAACTTCAGGTGTGGAAATGGATGTTCGTGATCAGCGCCTCCTACGTACTACAAGTGACAGTGACCATGAACGTGAAGCATCTGTAGAAGCAGCCATACACGAGTTGCTCACACCACAGCGCCTACCACTTGCACCAAGTGACAGGGACAATGAAGTTGAAGCATCTGTAGAAGCAGACATACACGAGCTTCTCACACCACAGCGCCTACCACTTGCACCAAGTGAAGGTTCCCATGAACGTGGAACAACTGTAGATGTACATGAACATCGCGCACCACAGCGCCTATCACTTATACTAAGTGACTGGTACCATGAGTTGAGTTCACCTGAAAATACTGATGTGGAAGAAGATATACATGACCAACGCACACCACAGCGCCTACCACTTGCACCAAGTGACAGGGACAATGAAGTTGAAGCATCTGTAGAAGCAGACATACACGAGCTTCTCACACCACAGCGCCTACCACTTGCACCCAGTGACTTGGACAATGAAGTTGAAGCATCTGTAGAAGCAGACATACACGAGCTTCTCACACCACCGCGCCTTCCATGTGGTTCAATAACTTAAGTTGTCAGAAGATTTAATCAAAATGTGTTTAAATAGAGTAGTTTAAATGTTTTAAAGTACTTCATAGGGTACTAGCTACTGCGTCACGCATCCAGGAGCATGCCTGGTATTCTCCGCTTTGAGCCCAACTGATGGATAAGCAGCCCTCGTTTCTTAAGTTGACGCCTGCTGAACGGCGCAACACTTATCACGCTCCAGCTTTTATTCTATTCATTATTGGGACAAAACGTAAGAGGAATAATATTTAGCAAACATATCATTCCTTCTGATAGTGATTATTTTGAATTTTTAGACAGCCGTTAACGTGTTTTACCGATATACGTATTGACATAAAATTTAAGGCTTATGAAATTAAATTAAACAACTTCTATTGACAAAAATCTATTGATCGGATTTCGACAAGATCTCTTTCAAAATATGCATCGGACTGGTTAGACAAGATATAAATTAAATTTCTAGATAGAAAGCTCACTGAACGAAAATTTACAGCATAGGGTAATATTTAGGGTATTGTGTTTTCATCTAAAATACGTACTTTTGACATGCGGATGAGCCGTGAAAACTGCACGCTATGCTGTAAATTTTCGTTCAGTGCTTTTTCTATCCAGAAAGTTCATTTATTTCTTGTCAAAATAGTTAGATGCATATTTGAAAGAATTCTTGGCGAAATCCGACCAGTAGTTTTTTGTCAATTGAAGTTGAGAAGACTTATAGTCATTGATAATTTTGACATTTATAATGCATATTGTTATAACAAGCTAACGGCTGTGTAAAAAAATCAAAATAATCGCTGTTAGAAGGAATGACATGTTTGCTTAATATTATTGCTCTTAATTTTTCTCTAAATAATGAATAGAATAAATGTTAGAGCGTGATATTTGTTGCGCCGTTCTGCAGGCGTCAACTTGCAAAATGAGGATGCTGGTCCATCAGTACGATTCACGGCCACGTGACTATTAACTGTGACGTAACATGACGGTTCCCTATTCCGTTGATAAAAAAATATTCCAGGTTAAACTTGCTTTTCTTTTGAATATGGTCGAATAAACAAAAACGTGATCGTCAAGTCAATGCTGACTTAAACGAACACCTGGATAAATATAAGTATGTTCATGAATTGCCTTTCCATTACGTCAGGCTTAGACTTTGCATAGGCTACACGTTTTGTTTTGTATTGTTGTATTGTATGGTTTTTCATAATTTTTATTAGTTGATTTTTATATAAGTGATAATTAGCAAATATTAATTTTGTACTTCAAAAGAAAAGCTTGTTGCAGCATGAATGTTTTGTTTTGCATTGCTGTACTTACTGGTGTTATTATTCTAGCATTGGTGACGTAGTTGATAGATACGAGCATTAATTTTGTACTTCAAATCAAAAGCTTGTTGCTGCATAATAGTTTTGTTTTGAATGTGTTTACAATATTGTTGATGTTCAATATTTTTCTAGCATTGTGCCGCAAGTGATCAAACACTCATTCATTGTGTCTTTCAAAACAAACTGTTGATTTATCGTGTATCAATGAGGAAGAATTAGCTCTTCTTTAAAAAATATATGTTCCGTAATCCGAAATATTCCGTGATAAGTATTGATAATTATGATCTAAGTGCAATTGATGATTTAGAAATTTGTTCATATGTATTGAAAGCGTTATTAAGGCGTTATTATAAAGAGTACCCACTTGTAAATTTCCAGCCTTATTAGCATGCTTTCTTAACTAGTGCTTTTTGTATTTGTATTGTGATCAATCAATCCTTCACTATTACTGCAATAGCAATATTTGGTTAGTATTTCTACTTTTTATGTGGCATTTGCTGCAATATGTTTTCCAAGTACATTTATACATTTTTAGTGCGTAGTGTTTTGTTACTTCGTGCATAGTTTTGTGGCTTGACCACGACCCCCTCAGTTAAAACGCTTGATTATTCAATAGTTAAGAGGCCGATACATATCTCGTTACACATAGCAGCATTCTAGATTTTAACATCACCCAATGAAGTTTAAAGTGCCAATAGCGTATAAGCCTTATTCAGAACTTACTTTATTATGTCTCTCTGGTGAGTGGCGTGTCAACGAACCTTAGAGAATAAAGTTTTTACCAATAGGGAACTGTCCATCCCATAATTAAAATATTTTACTAACAATAAATTCAAATAAAGTGTTTTTTTTTTAAAGTGTCAGGTTGTTATTAGCGCCAGAATTTACAAGAATCATTTGAATCTATCTTTCCGCCAGAAAAAGCATGTGACGTCATCCGGAGTAGGGCGTAGCTCTACACACAGTTAGAACCAGGCTGCAACCTAGCGCGTCGGGCGTCGCTCTCCACACAGTTGGAACCAGGCTGCAACCTAGCGCGTAGGCTAGCTCTCCACACAGTTGGAACCAGGCTGCAACCTAGGAGCGTAGCTCTCCACACAGTTGGAACCAGGCTGCAACCTAGCGCGTAGGGCGTAGCTCTCCACACAGTTGGAACCAGCTGAACTAGCCGTAGGGCGTAGCTTCCCGACATGCGAACCAGGCTGCAACCTACGCGTGCGACTTACATCAACATTGAACCAGGCTCAATATGGGTACTCTCCACCATTGGAACCAGGCTGCAACTACGTTAGGGCTAGTCTACAACATTGGAAAAAATGGCTAACTAGGTCGATAGGCGTAGCTTTCCAGACAGTTAACCAGGTGCGACCTAGCGTACGTACTCTCCACACGTTTGGTAACCAGGCTGCACCTAGCGCTGTAGGGCGAGCTCTCAATAGTTATACAGGTGGCAACTAGCGCATAGGCGTAGTTCCACAAAGTTAATCAGGTGCAACCTAGCCTAGCGTAGCTTCACACGTTTGACCATGGCTGAACTACTAGTAGTCTCACACAGTTGGAACCAGTGCTGCAACCTAGCGTCACTGTAGTGTTACTCTCAATGCACACAGTTGGAATAGGCTAATAGCGATTAGGGCTTAAGCTTCCACAGTTGGAAACAGCTGAATCCTAACGCGTAGCGTAAGCTTTCCATACAATTCGGTGTTAAAAGTGACTATCGCTACTTACTCTCCGTACAGTTGGCGGCTGCAACTATCTTAGCGTAGTCCACCAGTTGAACAGCTGCAACGCTAGCGAGTAGTCGTACTTCCACATAGTTGGAACACTACTCGGTACGGGACGTACTCTCACACATTGAACCAGATTCAACTACGCTATAGCTTACACACAGTTGGACAGGCAAACTATGCGCGTGGGCGTAGCTCTCACAAGTTTGTATACCGGTAATAGCGTAGGCTAGCTTCACACAGTTGGAACAGTGCAACTACTTAGCTACTCATACACAGTTGAATAAGGCATGCACCTATGTCTAGCTAGATCTCTACACAGTTTGACCAGGCTGCAATAGGCAGGCTAGCTTCACACGTTACAGGCTGCAATAGCGTAGCCGAGCTCCACCAGTTGGCAAGCTGAACCTAGCGCGTAGGCGAGTCTCACAGTTTGAACCAGCTGCACTAGGCTAGGGCGTAGCTCTCCACACAGTTGGAACCAGGCTGCAACCTAGCGCGTAGGGCGTAGCTGTCCACACAGTTGGAACCAGGCTGCAACCTAGCCGAGGCCGACGAAGTGAGAATAGCGACGGCCTCGACCTAGCGCGCATGCCTAAACTCCCGATGACTAAAATCCCAACAATTTTGAACACCCATATTATTTATTTCTTTTGTAAATGGCATATCAGTTCTTTATAATGAAAAAAATGTACTTTTGAAATCAAGGTCTGTTCCAGCCAGTACAGTGCGATGACGATATATTGCAAACACTTTTTTAGGTTAGATTGTACACCACCTGCATGACAGCTGAAATAGTTTTAAGTGTGGTTATTCAACAAAATCATTCCAAAATTAATTATATATTTACTATGATGTCATTTTCTGATGGTTGAAATTACTGTGTTGAAATGTGGAATGCTATGTAACCTAAGGTCACTTTATTTTACTCTCAACTGTCACAAAATATGACTTAAATACAAATTAGCTTTTAATTTAATATATAAACTTAAGTTAAACATAATTTCCAATATAAATTCGGATTTTGTTTAAAAAATAATTATTCAGTCTTTTACTCTCGGTCAGTTGTGTGGCTTAATTAATTTATTAACCCGTATAGTGCACGTTCTATTTCGTTCGTCTTCACATTAGTTTTTATACATACTCGGTACATGAACAAATTCAATGTTACAAGATATTAATATCGCTAATTAATTTTTAAGAAATTGATCAGGCTGTGGAAATTCCTTGTGGATGTTTTTTTTTGTTTCTAAAACGTAATGTAATAGTCAGCACTTGTTTAAGAAATACTACTCATCATAGTTTAGATGAGATTTGTTTGTCTACCAATTCTACCCTCAGTTTTGACAACGTTCGGGATTGCAGACTTTCTTTCCCACGTAGCAAGTCTGTAATAGCTAACCGCTCATGTTAGTGTGTTTGGCCACTGAGGACACATCGTGGTCAAGTTGTAGCAGATCTCGACATATCTAATAACTATAGTTGCTAATCAATAAGTCTGACAACAACAAGTAATTCACCAGTTCAAAGTTTATACGTTACTTATAGCCAATTCGTAGTGAATATAGTATTGAATAATGTTCTCTTAAACATATAGACATTGACATATATCATACAACTATTATATAATTATTCGTACCAGTTGATACGTAATACTTCACCTAACCATACCATTTTATGCAGTATTTTTCATGACACCATAGTTCCAAAACCTGCGGCTATGTTGTCGTACACACATAATACTCTGTGCATAGGAATACACCTTACTCTTAAACATATAGACATTGCCATATTATATCATACAACTATTATATAATTATTCGTACCAGTTGATACGTAATACTTCACCTAAGCTAAGCATACCATTTTATGCAGTATTTTTCATGACACCATAGTTCCAAAACCTGAGGCTATGTTGTCGTACACACATAATACTCTGTGCATAGGAATACACCTTACAATTATTATTTAAAGGTTAGTCGTTTACCACTTAAGTATACCATTTAACTTTAACATACAAGCTTTTTCAAGCAACCATAGTTCCTAGTCCAGAGTCTGATGAATTCTGCACGATATACACGCAGAGATTTCTAACCGTCAATAGTTCCTTCACGTTTATAAAAACAATTCTCCAAGAACACTCCTAGTTATAAAGGAGTAACTGTTAGCATTAAGTTGTTATAATTGAGTCCACTCTTACAGCGTGGCTTTTAGATGTTGTGTGCCATGTTGGTAACATTATTCCAGTGACCCATGTTGTATTTAGTTGTTTTTGCACTATAGTAATAAGTAGATAAGTAGCAGTTCTGTAAGAGCTTTCATGGAAGCTTTTATTTTTGAATTCGGATGGGACAGGAATGAAACAGCAAACATCAAGGATAGGATTTTGGTGTAGATCTAATGGCGGCATAGCCCGATCATTACAATTATTAGTACAGGTCTTGTTCCTTGCGACATTAATTTTGCAATCTTTTGTTACTAAGAATACAATTAAAATTTCCTGATTTTCTATACTTAATTATCTGGTTACCTTGAGGAAGTGTTTATAACAAAACACTAAATGACATGTTGCGATTGATTTCATATTTTGGAATTTGGAACACTTAATTGATATCGCTAATGGTACGTTGTTTTTACAATAGCTTAAATTTGAAAACATGTTTCTATATAAAATAAAATATGACCGATATTACGCCATGAGTATAATTTTAAATACATTGTAAGGTTGGGAGTAGTACACACATTCTATGGCTGACTAGTGACGTGCCCAACTTTGCTATTCCATTTCCAATAAAAATAAATAATATGTATGATGTATAGTTCCTTCTTTCTTTCGTTTTTGTACGGGCACCATATTAATTTGTATAAGTCTAAGATATTATTGCCTTATAATGTTTGTAAATTTATAGCAAAATGTTTTGATCTCATCGATAATTTTGATACCACGGAACACATTTGAATTATCTGGCTGGGAATATTAATACCAATAGTTAGACTTGTTAATATCTTAGTTTCGCGTAGAAAATGTAAGAGTGATTGTTTGTTTTAAAATCTGTTTGTTTCAATAGTTTGTAGGAATATTGTATTTGAAATATTTGATGAATAATTAATAAAGTTTAATTTCCCTTTAAGTGATTCCTCTATCGTCACAAATAGTGATTACGAATGATCGTGATTGCTTCTCTTCACCCGTCCAGTAATATTTCACACGAGTGTTGTGCTGGTCATCATAACTCGTTAGTCTTGCATTGTTTTCATGTCCCTCATCTCATGAATATTGCATCAATTCGTGTTTACTGTATAGTCACAAGAATGATTGTAGATGTTGAGGCTGCCACTTCTCACAAATCAATGACTTTCATCAAACTAGTGAAATGCCGTTTAACGTTAAATCCCACCAAATACACCTCCCTTTTCTTTCAGTAGAGATAAGGTCATGAGATGAGGTAATAAATATATCTTCATCGACATATTATTTGATTGTAATTTCCATAGGCTTGCTAGGTTTGCAAACCGCATTTTTTAGTTTCCTGTTATGGCCACATGGAAAATAATCCATCTTTAAGTTAAATCATGGTTCATTGAGAGTTTCTTGTGGAACAAACAAGCTTGCATTATTATGCATTATGGCATAATAACTATGATATTCTCAACCTGCAAGCTAATTCTACAAATAATTTCTTCGGACTTTGGTGGTTAGGATTTAATTGTTTAACAGTTTTGAATGAAAGTTGATTTGATAAAAGAAACTAGTAGAACAGGTATTTATTCTTTAAATAAGTGTTTATTAGACTTAACACTGCTCTTTATCAATAGTTATTTGTGATATCCTTTGTCAACCTTCAGATTGAAAAAGCTTGAATAAAAGTCGAAAATCACAAATAAATTGAAAAAAAATATGTTAAATCCAATAAACACTTATTTAAAGAAAGTTTATTTGGTTTCATTCTCGGACAAATAAAAGCGAAGAGTGATACACTGTTTCCGTGACTTTCAGGTATCAGAGCGGTTAGAGTGATCTAGCACACGAGGCTAATATTCATGCCCAACCTGAGTATCAACCTAAAAGCGAGCCTCAACCTTCGCAAGACGGGCAGCATCGAAGTGTCTTTCAAGCTACTCATCTAGAGGGAGGGATGCTGATGGATCGTGCACCAACCAACTGTGGAAAGACATGCGGAATGAATGATGAAGACGAACATTTCGAAGGAGGCGTCCTGAGGTGGATAAAAAAGACCACCAACTCGACCGGCATCGACGTTGTCGAGTACTCTAGGTTATTACGATTCTACGTTACAGTAGTTCATGGAAACGAATCCCTAGCCGACTTGTTGGCGCAGAACCTGTCTCTTAAGTTGATTCCAGACAATCTCCTTAGGGATAGTGAGTTGAGCACCTTCCTTAAGGACTCGCAGCACACGTTGTTCCATCCTGAATGTTGCACCACTCTAACATCGCTTATCCAAGTCATGAGCCATGGATTCTCGGGCTGCGTGTACTTTAAGGCACGTTTGTCCCCAGGAGCAGACGAAGAGCAAATGGTTCTTATCTTGAAGTACAATGGCGAAGAACCTTTTCTGGGGATCATTCCCAATAACCAGATTGGTTTCAAGCAGCGGCTTCTTCGTGTACTACAGCACCAAAAAGATATTGATGCACATGATACGCAACAGGGAGGAGCTCCTGAGAGCTTGGCTGCTAAAATCGCAAATAAACAAACATCTGGAGAATGTTTTACTGGAACCTCGGCAGAACTGCAGTTTACTTCCCCTGTACCCAAAACGATCGTTCGAGATTCAAATTACAATTGTTTAACGGGAAACCCAGGGTTGCAGACATCTAACGATCCTATTTCTAATTCAAAATTGTCACATCAAGATCACGTTTTGTCAGGCAATGCAGTTGTGAGGATATCTAGTTCGGAAGAGCCCAGAAACAAAGAACATCAAAATACACAATCTACACCGAACTCCAATTCCAGTTCCTAAAAAAGAAGTGGAAATAATAGGCGACGCACGGCTAGAAAGTAGCGCCAGGCTCTGTTAGGACACCCTTACTTTCCTTTGTGGACATTATATTCTACGCTAATTGTTGTTATTTCATATGGGGAATCAAATTTCAAATTAACATTTAGACTCTTTCCAGAAACATAGATTATCGAAAGTACCAATCAAGACCACCCATGTAAAACTAATACTTTTGAAACAATTTCACCCAAAAAATCAAATTCAAGATCATGAAATAAGATTCTCGAAAACCCCATTCAAATTCATCCAGGATATCGGATTCTCGGAAAAAGAAAACAATTCCATCCAGTCAATTGAATTCTCGACAAGACCATTCAAGCTCATTGAGTGAATCGAATTGTTGAACAGACAATCCACCGAGAAAATTAGAGTTCTAGAAAGACGGATGCAGCTAATCCCGAAAAGTGTTTTTTTTTGTAATGCAGTATTTTGTATGCTATTAATTTTGTATTCAAAGTAATATTCAATGAATGATTAAAGTATAATTAGCACATATATTATGTTTCCTTTGTTGTCAAAAATTACGATTACGAATTATCATGGTGGTGGCTTCACTTCACCAGCCTCGCAATATTTCACATGTGTGTTGTGCTGTTTATTAAGAGGAGGCCGGCATGCTCATTTTACGTGGTTCCAAATGTCTCAACCAATTTTAGTCGCATCTATTTGTGATTTTATATAATTGTGTAAACAAAAAATAACAACAATAATAATAATAATAATATAATAATAATAATTATTATTGATTCATAGCAGTTGTCGAAAAAGTTTGCCCCGACTGGGGTTCGAACCCAGAACTCCGGCTTAACGTGCCATAGCTTTACCAATTAAGCTACCGGGCCCACAGAACAAACCTTTACGAAACTGCTATTTGTTGTATATAATAATAATAATAATAATAATAATAATAATAATAATAATAATAATAATAATAATAATAATAATAATAATAATAATAATAATAATAATAATAATAATAATAATAATAATAATAATAATAATAGTAACAAAAAATAAATTTAATTTTCTTGAATTTAGAATCTGTCAAAATGGTCAAAAACACCCAAATAACTATGCATTTTCGATTGATCTATGATAAATATTGAAAATCTGATATGATAGGTGCGTACAGATGTCCTTTATTATCAAGTATGCCAAGTTGTATTCAGATGTAATGATTTATTTATGGCAGCAGGACAAGGAACGCGCCGAACATCAAATCACGCCGACTTCCTCTTAACCACAAAACCATGCACTTTTAATATTCTTATCTCAAATATACTTTGTGTAAATTTGTAATTGAAAATTAATACTTAATTTATATTCAATAAAAAAAACAATTCATGTTTCCTGTATAGTTTGTTGATGTGTAGGCTGCTACTGCTCACAAATCGTTAACTTTATAACTACTAGAATGCTGTTCATCAAATAAAACATAATATTATTAATATCATGAACTGGAAATTACAGAAATATGAGTTTGAAATTGTAGCATATTGCATACGAATGATTTGTAATCCCTATTCTAATGTGGGCAATTAAAGTACATTACTTGAGCAACGTTTTGTCTGCACTAATTAACTTTCATTGTTAGTTCCTATATCTAGAGATGTTTGAAAATAGTTTTATTATTTTCCTAATTTAGCTTTTAGATTTTTAAATTTCGATGTTATTTCGATGATACGATTTTCATCCATAAACTCCTCACAAATATGCAAACAAAGTTTCAATTTTAAAATAAATCTTATCCCTCGAGTCTTATATTACAGCAGGCACAAACAAATTTACCATAATATGGACCTTTAAACGACTATTCATTACAATTTCAGATAAATTATCAGTAATAAAAGCACTTTCTTGGCTAAAAGTGGTAAAATCAATGTAATTTTTCTTTGATAAACATCCATTTCGACTTTATTTAGCATTTAACATAAATTTTGACTTTATAGCTTTTACAACACAAATTTCGACTTTATTTCGAAATTTTTCGCTATTAGCGAAAAACAAACACCTCTACCTATATCCTTAGATCTATTTATTTAGATCTACAATGCACCAACAATCTAGATGTTATGAAGTTAACCGTCTCGGTAGCTTAGGGCACCCGACCGGCAATTGGTAGACCGGGATTCGATACCACGCTGAGATGGATTTTTAATTTCTGGATTGATTTACATAAAATTATTATTAAGTTAACATGTCCCCCCCCCCCCCCCCCCAAAAAAAAAAAAAAAAAAACAAACAGCCTAAACACGATAATAATTAGTAGTAGTAATCAATCGCATAGCGTGCTCGTTTACAGCGTATTTATAGCATAGGCCTACTTATGGTTTGTGTTTTGTAGCCGTCCGTCTATGATGGCTGCAGTGTTACAGGTAAAAGGTATTGAATCAAGGGGTTTAGGTGCATAAGCTGTCGTTTTGTACAAAAAAAATCAAAATGGTCATTATCCCCTCTCACCAGATCCAAATTAGTCCTTTCCAAGAGCTGTATTAGATAAATACATCCCCATTATTAAACTCGATGCAATTAGAAATTTTATGTTCGCTCCATAAGAGTGTGCTAATGACAATATTATATTTGTTGGCAGATTGGGTGGATTGCTGTGAGGGGCCACCACAGCCGTTAGAGGATCCATTAGCACTTGATACGGTGAAGATAGAACGAAAGCCAACCCTATCCCAGCTAGAAAACTCACAGGTTACTCAAGTACAGCCAGAAATCTCGGCACAGCTAAAAGGAAAACGTACACAAGAGCGTCAGTTCCACGCAGAGACACAGCAAGCAGACCATACCGTAACTACTAGTTACGACACGCTTCGAAAGTTAATAGTGCAAGCCACGCAGGATGCACTACGAGTGCAAGCTACGCAGGATGCCCTACGACGAGAGCGACCTCAAGTATCAGTGATCCAGGTAGGGGTCCCACAACAACAACAACAACAACAACCACCACCACCACCACCACCACTACAACCACTGCAGGCGCACGAATTACTACTGCTACTGCAGTCATACACACGCCTACTACACGCACCAACGGCCAGATCACAGCCACTACAAAACCCAGTAATACAACCACAATATACGCAGCTTCAACCACTTAACCTTCGACCGCAAATACCGACGATACCAAGAACTCCAATTGTACCACCACAACCGTTGCCACAAAGATTACAATTCGTGTCACGACTGTCACAACCTTCTCAGCATCACGAATCACGACAATTTGCTTCACATAACTTATTAGTACCACCACGTCCTCCTTTATCTTCAAACTTACGTACAGATGTACTACGAAAACAATTAAACCAATCAGTAGTAATACAAATCGAAACGATGCTTCCACAACGACCACAGCTTCAAACAAACCTTCCACAACAACAGGGTCCTCGCTTTGATCTCTCACAAGGTCAAACTAGTCGATTACTTTCACCACACGCCTCACAACTCCAAACAATTCTACAGCAGAAGAAACTCGTAGAGCCATCACAAACCCAACATATCGAATCAGTACTTTTACAATCACCACCAACGCAGACATTACCATCACACACACATGCAATACCACCACTACTTGCACAATCACCACAAACAAAGGCTATACCATCACTACTTGCACAATCGCCACAAACACAAACAATACCACCACCACCACTATCACAATCCCCACAAACACAGGCAATGCCACCACAGCAACCACATATTGTTAAAAAAGGACTGACACAACAACAAAATAATCACGTAGAGCCATCTCACGCTTCTCAGAAGCAATCGCTTATACCACAATCACCGCACGCCCCGGAAGTGGCACCAAATCGAGTCGAGCAGCAACCAGAGCTGACACAAGTCTCTCAGCTTCCACGAGTGTTGCCGGAACCTCCACACATCCAGTCAGTGCACCCACCACAATCCTTGAATATCCAATCAGGTCATCCTGAACGCTCTCAACGCCAAAGAATACCAACTACGATTGAACAGTTCCAAACATCAGCACCACTCGCATCAGAACAACCCGACCTTGAGGTAGTTAGTAGCAGCAGTAGTTCCAAACAGGAACTCCGACCATCAGATGTCATTTGGCGCGGTGCTTTTGAATGGAAAAATCCCAATTTCAATGGTTCTAATTACCTGAAAAAGCAGGTGCTGTGCTGCATTAGCACATATCGGGCTAGTGGCCAACTGGCTGTGAAACCAGAATCTTGGACAGAGATGGCAGTTTTGAAACTTGTTCCAAGCACAATTTTGCGTCAAGAACAATTGAAGGATTATGTCGTGGAAGCAAAGAAGTTTGCAGTACACCCTAAACCTGGCCTTGCTCTAGAATGCCTCAGTGGACATATGAGGAATGATCTCGTGGGATTGGTGTACTTTAAGCATCCACATCTGACTGTCGCAGAAGATGGCGATGTCATGATCTTGTTGCCTGTTGCTGGGAAAAGCTCGTTTATCGGTTGTATTCCCACCAATCAAATGGCGTTTAAAGAGTCCCTGCGTCTCGCTCGTGCTCACACTGTAGAGATTCCGGGAGATAAAGCAAAAGTTCTAACGATAGATATACTCTAGCTAGAATGTTCTATTACATTCCATTGGCATTGGACTTTTCCATTTTTTTTTTTCCTATTTTGCTTTTTTATTATTAATAATTAATTTACTATTAAGCCTTTATTTATTCCAAGTTGGGTTTTCTTTGCTCAAAACTGCAAGGCCTGTTGAATTTGAACGGTTGAACTTCAATACGCAAGGAGCGGCGAGTGCAAGATCTAGGGACTAGTGGACCTTGTCAAAACTCTATTCTTATTTTTTAATGCAAAGTCCGCCTTTTACGCGCCAGCAAAAATCAATTTGTAGGATACATGCTAATATTATTATAGTCATACTTAAAGGTGGTGGCTTTGTTTTTGTTTATGGGTCAATTACAAATTATTGTTCTAGGATATTAAGATAGAATACTGGTTGGAAATCTATTGCGGTAAAGCATATTTTTCGTTTCCCATCACAAAACACTTACCGATGAGTTCTGGAACTGGTTATAAACTTAGTAATTATTTTTTGTTTCTAATATCAGTTGATTTACGTGTATTAAACTGGACATTCACAACGTTGGTTTTGATCGTTTTTATGTTTTATGAATAATAAATAAATACATTTAATTATGAATGTTTACCATTATTTTTAGTGTACCTTTTTTAGTAAACTAAAATGTGGGCCGGTGTAGTATTTATTTTTATTGCAGAGCGGAATTAATATCCTGTTTCGATTTCTTTTCGTTTTAATTTGACAAACCTATGGTATAACTTATGCTGTGCATTTTTCCTTTTCCTTGCTTTTTATGTTCATTTCAGAAAGGTTGACGTGATATTATTTCAACTTGTGTTTGTCTTCGTTTGTTTCTTCGTATTGTGTGTCCCCTTGCCACGATGTTTTTTGTTTGGTATTGCTTGAAATAAAATGTTTATTTTTTAATGTTTTCTGTCAACATAAGGCAAACAATAAATGAATAAAAATTACGATTCAAAAGGCAATAATGTATGTTACCTTCCCCTGGATACGGCACTATCTAAGAGTACAGGAATATAGTCTGTATGGTTCTCTCTAGGTACTAGGGAGCCTAGCCAAAGAAGTTCTCGACGTCTTGCTGGTCCGACGTCTAGAGGTTCATCGATGTTAAGGGAGAGGAATGCTTTGAAAAGGCATAGCAAATGAAAAAGCTATTGACGTAGGTGTATTGGCAATTTACAAGAACTTTACATGCAGGACAGAGTCAGAGATGTGGCGAATAGCAGACGTAATCTACAACACTAACGATCCCCTCACAGGGTGGCTCCTTATATACCCGTTTACTCCCGCCAGATTCCAGTCTATGGTCAACCGAACCACAAGGTTTGAGAACAAGGCTGCCCCTTGGGTGGGGTATGAAGTGGTACGGTTGCCGGAACGGTTTTTAAATACAATCACTAGAATTATTCAAAATACAAGAAATTAAATAAACAATAAAACCTTTTAGAGAAACCATTTAAATAAAAAAGGTTGTGAAAACTTATTATAATGAATTATATGTGTGAGTCAAAGCTCTTTATTGTCTTTGTGCTTCATGGTTGTTAGTGCGATTACCGGGTTTCGTCAATAGCATACGCCAAGAGAAACGAAATCATTTATATTTATTTACACATTATATTTCCCGCATTACAGTTTTTCAATTTTACCCATTGAAAGTCTTGAAGATAAAAAGAATGTATTTCATGTCTCAATCGCCTCGCGCCCTCCTTCCCTATGTGAATGTATAGTGTATTGGCAATGCAACATAGAAACAGAGGCCTACCTGTCAAGACAGAACGTTCACATTGTCTCTCTTGTGTTGCAGAGCGAACTTATGTAAACACAGGGAGGATTTCCACGAACATAAATACAACCATTCTTGTGGGGTCGAGTAGCAAATGCTATCTCTACAGAAGCTCATTTCTAGATTGATAGTTGGAACTGTTGGGCTGTTTTGTTGTGTAAACAAATATTACAGTATGACACTGGGCTAAATTCATAAAAAATAGTATTAGTTACGCACACATAGTTAGTTACGTATTGTAATGTTTGCAAATACCAACCTTATTTAGTACTGCTCTATAGTCCATGCCAAACCGAGCTGGCACTAAAATATAGCGCTCGAAACCGGTTTCCATGTGGCCTGGCATGGACTGTAGTTCCCATCATGGCATCATGATGCTTGCAGTGCAGGAATTGGTATTGGAAATTGACTTTGTCATTGCCGGTTAACTCTATGTATAAGAATAAGACCGGTAGGAAGAATTGCTTTATACGGATTAATTTTTCCATCCGACATATTCAAAGACAAAATAGAATGAAATCCTGCATTGATGATAAAAACTCAACAATGCCTCCCTTGTAGCCCGGGGTCTATGCACAAATTGCAACAGAAGCGAATTGGTATCACTGGATTCAGAAAAATACTAAATAACCCATAAAGAATTCCCTTAAAATCTATAGGGTGGGTCTAATCATCCCCTAAATGAAAATGTAATAAAATGAATTTTAAAAAATTATATTTTTGAAACCTAGTAACCACGGTATCTATCAAAGCTTATTTAAGGGTCTTTCAAATTTAAAAAAATATTCAATTGTTTAAAATTAATTGTGTGGCTAGCAGAAGTCAATGAAGGTAAAATTTTGTACTTTTTTCAATATAATTTGGTAAACGTTTTTCTATTGGCATAATCATGTTTAATGATGGTCACATTGTAGTTAATAATTAGTAAATAGGTCACACTTAATAAGGCATAAGTCAATCATGACAGAAAAAGGTTATTATTATTACAATCTGTAGGGCCATGAACCTACGAGTATGTAGTCAAAAATCTGTTTACTAACGTTAAGGCGCAATCAAATCATGTTACGTAATAATTTAATTCACCGATAGAGGTTTCTCACGTACAACGTATCGAGACTATATTTTGGGACGTATCTGGATCAAAACCCACACTTTAAAATCCTTACTGAATGGTTTTTCTCACGGATTTCTTTAAATATATTCGACAAAATCTCAGACCAAGCCCCATAAAATAGCCCTTGGATTTGTTATTCAACTAAATTCACACCCTATAAGTAGAAAGTATTGAGGTTGTCTACGGGAAAATTTTATTTCACAAAACCTATTACCTAGGTGCCCACAATAGGGCCTGTACACTCGGATACCTCGTAAAAAAGTCACGTTTTTTTGTGTTTTCAAGATGTTTCCCAGCCGTCCTGCCGATGTTGAGAGATTTTTCTTCCGGTCTGCCCTACATACGTTTTTTCACACGATCCACAGGGAATTTCGTAAACACCATGGTTTTCCAATGGTATGGCATCCTTTGGTGATATTAAAAATGAATTAAACTTCTTGTGTTGTAGGAATACAGTTTTCACCTCATGCTCAAACAATAATAATACTTATTTAACTATGAAAACATTATCATAGTTGAGTTATCAGTGTTGTAGTTGCATATTGTAACGAACCGGCATAGTGAGCGTAGCTACACATGCCAATTCGCTACAATATAACACACTTTTAATATTATTACTCTATTGTTAATAGCTGACCGAGTAACCAAGTAACCGGGTAACCACTTTCTCAGTCTCACGTTATAGTGTGTCCTCAGGCAAGTCAACTAGTTTGTGCACTATGCTTGCCGAATGTGTGATGTTGCATAACTAGTTTGTACATTGTGTTTGCATTGCACGAGTACCATTATTAGAAGCTGGAATAAAGTATTGCACTCGCAGAGTTCGAAGCCTAATTAGCGACATCCGCTCACAGCCAAGCTAATTAGAAGCGGTCGCTAATTAGAATACTTTAGGAGCTCTTACACTCCGGCGCCGGACTGTCTTAGATAGATCCAAACGTCGCCTTCTAATTGGCTCAATACCGAGAACCCGCCTACCGAGTTCCGAGTATTGGCGAGGATGCATGAGTAAGTGTCAAAGACTCAGGTCGCGAGCGTGGGCCGTATGCGACGATTCCGCGAATCGCAAAGGCAATGACCATATATGGTAGCCGAATTCATAGCATCACCGCGCTTCCCGCCACTGGCAGAGCGAATATATAAGAAGGGTGGCTCCTCAAGTCGGGAGCTCTTGGCTCTAGTCTCTTCTCGGCGATCAGTAGTTGAACCACCAACACTTCCCGGCTTCGTGCCTCGGACCCTGGGTCTCAGGGAGACCCAGGCGTTCACTGGTGAGTGGAACCATTGGAACCATTAACATGTAACTTGGCAGTTTAACATTTGTATGTATTGTTGGAAGCTAGGAGAATGTTCATAAGGGAGACGATTAAATAGACTCGGACGAACATTCTTACTTTTAGAGAAACTCATTACTTTATTATTATCATGTATGATTAAGCTATTGGTATTAACCGTGTTCCCGGTATGTTAGGGGCACTATCGTAAAGATAACTGAATCTAGCCTTATGTGTTTGTCATGTGTCCTTCTGACCGATACATTTTATATACCAGACCCGACCAGACTAGGTACTTGGCGTTTTTATTATAAATTGTACTTAAAATAATAAACATTATCAAATGTAGTTAACTTCAGTGTTATTGTCCTCTTCCTTCAATCATCATTCTCATTGATCCACCAGCGGTTTGATACCGCTAATTAAAAGATAACGATACCTTTCAATGTCAATCAAGTGTTTCAACCAAAGGGCCTAGACTGAACCCTAACTCGGTCTTGGTGGAGGCGTTTCGTAACCGGCTACTGGTGTAGGAGGACAATTCGTTGTCCTCTCCCCCCGTACCGTTACCATATATATACATTTATTATAGCCTTCATTTAACTATATAATATATATTAGTACTTTAGACAGAAATGAAAAAAGTGACTACACCGGGGATCGAACCCGGGACTTTGGCTGTCCGGCTCATGCTGTTACAAATACAGTGGTTCTTGCGTTTTATGTATAAAATTAAGCTTTAATGCGGATTATATGTCCAATCTTTACAGTGAAATATATTATTTAATTTTGGACAGCATTTATAAAATGCGAAATCTCTTTTGTCTAAAAAATCTTAAATAATTTGTTTAATCGTGATTTTTTTCTAAACAAAACCGCTATAGTGAAAATTAGTTCGAGGGGGGGGGGGGGATCGCTTCCTAAGCACCCAATGGTCTAATATGTATGATGTAAATAAATTTACACGATACTTCATCTGATTCAAATAACTTGTGATATTTATTTGAGTCTTCTCTTAGTACATCCTTATTCAAACCGGGTACAATCATTCTTTATTAATAGATAAATACCGCTACCCGATTCTTACAAAATATAACAACATTTAGTTAGCAAACGAAAATACAAGTCTGTCAGGACTGTTTTTAAGTACAGGTATAAGCTTTCTAGGCTGGCTTGTCTTCCGCTTCAAATATATTACACTCATTTACATTGAGGTGTAACAAAACATACTTGAATGAAATGGAGAGTAATAATTCCATTATATCAATATTATCTTTTTAATAAATCAATTCCAAAATATAAATTTTATCTTGCCATTTGCTACTAAAATAAATAAATAATTTTTTGTAGGATGCCCGCTGTAGGGTATGGGTATGTGCTACTAGGCATATGTCAAGTTAACACAAGAGTGAGTGTATTTGAGTGAGTGTATTTTAGGGGTAGTATTTTGTAGTTTCAATGAAAGGTGTAAGAATATTGTGCCATTGTTTAATCTGAAACAATCATGGAGTGTACATTGTGCCGTGCAGGGCAAACACGTGTGTTTTCATACTGCTCTTGTGTTTAAACCTGAACGGACAATAGGGACACTGAAACTGCGGCTCTTTCCCGCACTCGAACTTCAAGTGTCTGGTGAGCCCTCCCTTCTGCACGTAACTCTTCCCGCAGCTTTGACAGTAGAAGGCGGCCGACTTCTCGCACTCTTCTGGAGGGTTTCGACACAGGAATCCACGGCTCGACTGCAAGGAACCAGAATCATAGGTTTCAAATGAGAATTCATTAAATTTAAGCACAAACTTTATTTGTCAACTTCTTCTCCTCTTAGAGCTTGGAAGCAAAATCTTTATCTGCATATCTTTTTATCTCTATCTGCAGTTTCTTAGCTGGAGGCAGATCTTGACACAAATTGTTGTAAACTTTACTATATTTTAAGTAAATAAATATTAGATGCATTCGTGTTTTTGTTGTACAATGCAATTTTCTATAATATCAGTATGCAGTGTACAAGGTAAAAGCAGGGCTAAAACGTGAAAGTGGTTTAGCTGTCCCATGACGGGACAAGTCGGCCAGAGTACGGTTTTGGACATGCCCATACCCTCTTTAGACTAGTAGTATTAGGAATGCCTAATGCTGTACTTGAAATCAAGCACCAAAGCTTGTTCAATGCTAGAAAATATGGAGGAAAAAATGGGTGGTCTTATAAATTATGCCCTTAATATTCTCTCCCAGCTAATCTCACACCTTATACATTGTTTACCAACTAAGTGGGAATGTTGTAAACGGAATTTATTCCCACTCCAATTGAATGAAGCCTGATAAGCACTGACTGCACAAATGTGTCAACTGGGGTTCCACATGGATCAGTTGTCTGTCCCTTATTCTTTGTAATATTTAAGCTTGACCTTCCAGCATACGTACAGTCTATTTGCTACCAGTATGCTGTGCTGATGACATTACACTGTACAGATCCATTATGACTGCTGAGATGCTAAAATATTACAACAGGACCTTGATAATATATAACTTTGGTGCCGCCAGAACAGCATGAATTTGAATGTAAAAAAAGCGTTTGCTTAAGAATGTCTAAATCCGTTTTCCTTAAAACAACACTTACTAACTCACTCACTAACTAACTAACTAACCAACTAACTGTGAAATCTAGGTATCATGTACATGGGAATCCAATTGACAACACATACATACTTAAACTTCTGGGACTAAACGTCACTGCTGATTTCAAATGGAACTTCCATGTACAAACCATAAGAACAAGAACGTCTCAATTACTAGGATTTCTGTACAGTAACCTTAAAGAATGCAAGCCAAGAGTTCTAAGGTCATTATACCTCACAGCAGTGCGTCCTACGCTACTATAAGCAATTCCAGCATGGCATCCATCAACGGAAATAAATTTAGGCACTCCTGAACATATTCAAAACCGGGCTACAAAATTAATCCTGGGTTTCGATAAGTCTCTTAATGTTACAGAACATCGCGAAAAATGTGCTTTTCCTCGAATCAGTAATGTTATTAGACAGATGGATATTCTTCTACTTGAAAGGGATTATGCAAACAAGTAGATGTTGACCCTTTGAACCTTTGAAGAGCCTTCAGCTGGACATTCGGTATGTTAGCTTGGGTAGGGTTGCCAAGAGTATAGTGCTGCTACTCCCACATTTTAAGCGAACACTGGCTTACCAAAGGTCATTCTACCTGAGAGCTGACCTTGTTTGGAATTCGCTGCCTTTGAACATCCGTGAGTCACGGATCTCTGATAAGGCGTTTAAAAGGGCCATTCATGGTCACTTCAGATGACAAATGGTTGCCTGATTGGCCTATTTTACGAGTTGACGACCACTGCTAAAAATAATGGATCTTTGATACCGACTAGTTCTTTATTTCATTTTTAACTATCATATTAATAAACTGTGTCTTCTAGTCAACATTATCATTATCATCCTGTTATAAGAGAATTTATGTTACTTTATTATTTTAGTAATGTTAAGAATTGGACAGGTCACTGCGGTGGATGGGCTACAAAGGCCTGGTTTCCTGTC
This sequence comes from Sweltsa coloradensis, assembly GCA_024449915.1. Lineage (NCBI taxonomy): Eukaryota > Metazoa > Arthropoda > Insecta > Plecoptera > Chloroperlidae > Sweltsa > Sweltsa coloradensis. Next base: position 92,757 of record JAMZAV010000290.1, on the reverse strand, counting down.
TCATTCTGTAATTTTTTTATCGTGTGTGCAAATTACAGAAAAACAATCATAAAACAATAAATATATAAGTGTCAAGTACGTTGAACATCACAGCAATAATTATAAAGTGTTTTCACAGACCAATTTAAAAAAAACACATTAAAAAAACTAGCTTATACTTTTGTACGATCTTTAGCTGCGTACAATATTTACAGCAAGCTCATTCACGCCCATTCAGATAAGTTCTGCAAACTTGAGAAATAAGTACTTTTATCTAACTAAACACAAGTGAAGAAAATCGACATAGGCATGCTGTCAGACATACAGACTATGTATATACATACAATATGTACAGCCGGGGACATAATTAAATCAAGAGGTCTGGTAGATACCTCTTTAGCCGACATCCCGTGGTCAACTCTATGTGCACGTGATTTGTATCGCCTTGGAAGCCCCCTAGAATATTTAAAGTTATTAATATTATTTATGGGGCTTTGAATGACTCTTGGTCAACAAAATAGCCAGTATCTAGAAGGCAGATGGAAGAAAAATACCATTAAAAAAAACACTGGTTGACAGTTAAGCTAGAATTAAGGGAAATAAATTGGAAAGTAACGCAAAGGTAAGAACCAAGGCCTAGTTTTAATGCTATGTCTAGGCCTAGGTATCGATATCTAATGCACGTTTTTGGATGAGCAAAGCGAAGACTTCAATTTCACTGACCCCCCCCAAAAAAAAAAATTAGTTCGGGTGTTTTTTTTGTTTTTCTGTTTGTTTTTTTGTCTGTTTGTTCGCACTCTACGGGGCAAACGGCTTATGCGATCATGATGAAAATTGGAGGGGACCTTCGAAATCTCTGAACTTAGACCTGCCACGTTTTAGGGTACAATCGAAGAAATATTTCTCATGAATATCGTACTTTTACGATTGTTTTCGATGTTTAGTGCGATATTTTCGTGACATTTGGGCCGATTCTGACCAAACGGGTGTGGCTACAACGTTCATATTTTACATGGACATTAAGGTAATGGTGATGTATTGCTTTTTGAATGAAAAAGTTGAAAAAGTTAGGTAGGATCCATAGAAAAAAGGTTTTAATATTAGTTTTTTGAGATTTATAATAACAATTAATTAACAAGTAACAAAAGAAACTTGACAACAATCACCTACAATGCATTCAAAAAGCACTTGCAAAGTAAAAGTGCTCCTACGCAAACTAAAAACTTATAAAAAGCTCATCCATCAACGCGACTAAAAAAACGTTCGCGAAGCGGTCTAGTATATTATATTTCTTCTAGGCTTGATGAATAGTAAATTTTCCTTTGGCGGTAGCATCCATGTTTTTCATTTACATCGATCGTTGCAGTTCACAAGGCGATACAAATCACGTGCACAGAGAGTTGACCGCGGGATGTGGTCTAGTCCACGGCCGTACAGATGCAGGACCAGTGATTTCATACATTCCAGAACACACAAGAATAGTTCTTCTATTTTGTGAATAAGCAAACACGTCATTAAAATTGTTTTTTATTTATAATCATCATTATTGTTTAAACATTTCAATAATGGTTCAAACTTAAAAAATAAAATACATTTTCTTAATCTAAACCTAAATGAACAATAAATATGACGCTAACATATTATAACAATTTCCACGATCTTCATACGACGATTATTTTTAAAAATCAAAATGTTGACGAAAAGCGAAACAAAATAGTTCACATACAATCCCAATCCGCAAAATATACATAGTACGTCAAGAAAATTAGAATGAGAAATGTATACCATTGATTGGATGAGCGAAGCAAAGACTTCAATTTCACTCACCCCCCAAAAATAGTTTGGGTGTTTTGTTTGCCTGTTTGTTCGCTCTACCGGGCAAACGGCATATTCGATCTCGATGAAAATTAAAGGGGACCTTCGAAATCTCTGAACTTAGATCTGCCGAGTTTTTTGGTACAACCGAAGAAATATTTCTCATGAATATCTTACTTTTACGATTATTTTCGATATTTAATGCGATATTTTCGTGATGTTTGGGCCGATTCTGACCAAACGGGTCTGGTTACAACTTTCATATTTTACATGGACATAAATTAAGGTAATGGTCATGTAGTGCCTTTTGAAAGAAAAAGTTAGCCAGAATTCATAGAAATAAAGGTTTTAATATAAGCCTTTTAAGTTTTAAGGTGTATTAACAAGTAACTATAGAAACTTGACAACATCCACCTACAATGCATACAAAAAGCAAGTCTTTGGGTTTTGAAATATTATACATTCTATTTTTAATTGGTATTACCATAGCAATTAATACTACTTTATAAAAATTATCCTAATTTAACCAAAATAATTTTGCAATGCAACTTGAAAAAGTAATGAGATCCAACGCATACAAAAAACTTAGTAATCATTGAACAGTTAACCATAAAAGCTCATTCATCAACGCGTTTGGAAAAAGCGTTCGCGAAGCATTCTAGTTATCCTTTTGTTATTGCGAGATATAATTCACTAATAAGATAGGTACCAAGTGAAACAAACAACATTTCGGTACTTAATATGCATGTACCATGAATTTATGAAATGCAATCTTAATTTAACTGTATTTTACCTAATATCAATTAAAGTGAAGACATAACAGTCAAATATATACCCCTAAGTTATTTTAATTGTACAATTTACTAATCCAAACGTACATTTAAATTCTATAAAATCCAATGCACTGCCAGTGGGCATATATTAAATACCACGAAGTACACATAGAGCTTCAAAGCAATACATTATAGTGACCTATAAAATACACGAGTTTTACTAGAAGATACAAAATATGTTAACGATCAAAATTAATGCAGGGACTAAATGTGTAACTAATGAAAGACATTATTTTAAAACATACTTGGCCTCCTGTTGAATTGTTATGTATGATATTGGCAAAATGGAAGCTCACAAACTACATAAGCACAAAAAAGAATGTTGACTGTTTTCGGTGTAATTAAAAGACACAATTAAAACAATGGTTAATAATTTTAGTATTACGAAAGTGAAATTAAGATCTACACATACAATATTCGTATGTGAAAATAGCAATGTTATCGAACTGTATGAAACAAGTACTGGGGCATTTGAAGATGGGTGCACAGTGCAAACCCGAATACATAGTAACATATCAAACAATAATAATATATCAACGACTTTATAAAAAGTGAGTGAAATTTGAACCAATTTGTGCTAATAATGAAGATACACAGTCAACGTAAGGGTCAGTTGATTTACCAGGCACAATGGACTTTTTCATCAATATTCTTGTAAGGGGTTAACGAGATTAAATACTCTAAAATACTAACAATAGTAGGATAATGAGTATTATATTCAGTAAAAAACTCACATATTGGCCACAGTCCTAAAAAACGTTTCCGCTAAATTTCTCTTTAAATGTAAGAAACGACTTTTTAAACAACATAGCAAAACGTTATCATTTAAAACTCACATACTCAGTTGGTAATACCATTGAGTTATTAATGGCAATCAGAGCCCCAAATTCAATGGCCGGTTGTCTACCGCGACGAACCGCCATACATTCGCTAGCCGGGTACCATAGATATTAAACACCTATAGTAGGCTAGATCAGCAGTCATTGGACCACTTCCGTGACAATTTGAAGCCATCTTGAAATACCTGTTTGCATGTTAAGTAAATGGGAGCGATTTGTAGCCCAAATAGTTCTCAAGATTGCCGCCAGGTTGACAGGTGAGCATACTAGCCATTAACACCAAATGATTACTAAATTCCCTTATGCAATAACTTCGTATTGTTTCTGTTTGTTCAATCCTATGCTGCACAAGCTAAAACCATATCAAACAATCCAGTATAATACTTTATTGCATTAAAAAAGCATAAATTAAAACGCCAAATCGCCATCTTGTATATGGCAGATTGACTCTTCAATTTGCTACGCTCGCGCCTATGCGGAGGTATTGGAGACTGCGTATCTAGCCTACGATAGGTGTTTAATATCTATGGGTAGTACATAATCGTCCTGACCAATCAGCTGTGCGTTCGAGCTTCACGCGCTGCACTACCCGACTAGTATAATGTTCTACGGTATGCCAAGGTAGACAATCTTGGGACTCTGACCACACTACATATTCATTGGTATACATGAGGCTTGGTAGTTCTTAAAGTGGCAAGAAACTTTAACTGCCAGGTTCCTCGTTATCACTATGGCACCCACCAATCAGAAGCTTTGAAATCATTTTGTTAGAAGGTAAACTGACTGATACCTAGCCGTTTAACTAGACATTGACATTCTGGACCTAGACCTTTTAGTTGTGCAGATATTAAAAAAGGATTTCTTTCCAATATCGGGTACTTGATTTTAAAACTAAAGTTTGTACTTTTCCGTGTGAAAACCTCACTTAGTTGGATGAGCGTAGCGAGCGTAGCGAGCGAAGCGAGCGAAGCGAAGATTCCATTTCACTACACTGGAGAAAAAAATCCGGAATGTTTTTTTTTTTTTTCTTTTTTTTTTTTTTTTTTGTATTTTTGTGTGTTTGTTAACACGATTCCGGCTAAACCGATACTCCGATTGCGATGAAATTTTATGGAGGCCTTCGAAATCTCTGAACTTAGAACTGCCACGTTTTTGAGCGCAATCGGTAAAATTTTTCTTATAAAAAACGCAATTTTACGATTTTTTTCGATTTTTAAAACAATTCTTCGACTTATAACACTTACATGCTTTATCCGATTGTAATTATTTTTTAACAGAACCTTAATTTCATGAATTAAGATATTCGTGTGAAATTTGAGCGTAATCGAAAAATTATTTCTCATGAAAATCGAAATTTTACGGTTTTTTTCTTTTTTAAAACAATTCTTTGACATATAACACCTACATGCTTTATCCTATTGTAATGATTTTTTTATAGAACCTTAATTTCATGAATTAATATACTCGTGTAAAATTTGAGCGCAATCGACTAATTATTTCTTATGAAAATTGCAATTTTACGATTTTTTTCTTTTTTTAAAATTACGTAAAAATTACGATTTATTAAAAAAATTAAGTAATTTTTAATTTAATTTAATTTAATTTAAAAAAATCTTCGACTAAGTAATGATTTTTTCACAGAACAACAGAAAATCCACGTAACACAATGCAGCTCAATGCACCAATTTCGCTCATCCAACAACGCGGCGGGACTTAAGCGTTTTCCTAGTATAATATAATACAATCGTATTTGGAGTCCACTCACTCAGTCACAGAACTGATTTTCAGTGGAGGACATTAAGTTTAACTGCCGACCAAGCCAACCCCGTAGGCGCCGACGACAAGTTAGCATAGTAGAGTAGGTACTTGACTTAAGCTAAAGAAGGGAAGGGTCGAGACAGGTTGAGTCGGGAAGCTCAAGTAAAGTGATGAAATGGTATCTATAGGTTCTGCATTGCCATTAGCATTACAGAGCTGAAAGGCCTAGAGCTGGACATTAACGTCCACGTTGCTTTGACATCTCTTTAGATGTTTCATCAAATTAAGCTTCCTCTTTGATCTAAAGACGCAGTTTGGACACTGAAACTGCGGTTCTTTCCCACACTCGATTTGTACGTGGCGATATAAACCTCTATATTGGCTGTAACGCTTTTGACATCGTGGACATCGGAGCTCTTTCCCACATTCAAATTTGATGTGTTGATTGAAATTACTGAGGTTCGTGAAGATCTTCTTACAATTTGGACAACACAGCTCTTTCCCACACTCGCTTCTCATGTGCTGACGTAGATAACTCATGACTTTGAAACCCTTCTTGCACATCGGACATGACAGGTCTTTCCCACACTCGTTGGACACGTGGAAAGTCAGGTGCCACTTGTACTTAAAGTTCCTAGGACAGGTTGGACACTGTAGACGTTCCAGCGGCTGCTCGGGTGCCCAGCAGACATAGTCTAAACACACAAACAATGTGGTTAAAGTAAATTGAACATAATTGTAGAGAATTCAGATCTTTACCTGGAGTGGTATCTTCAGCTGAGGATATGCAGCTAGTTTGGAAGGAATGTTTTAATACCTCTTCTCTGGGAAACCCTTGGGTAAACTCTAAGACTGAATGGCCTGTTGGTGGAATACTCCGATAATCTTTTAAATTAGAACGTTGACGGTTTGTACAGAGGTGGTTGGTGGTGGTTGTTGCTTTACGACACGACCAGTGACACTTTAGAAGATAACTTATGATAAAGTGCAAGGAAATAGTTTATTTTGTATATTGAGACAATACATCAATAGCAAACGAGATATAGTTAGGGTATATTAAGTTTCACATGTGCACATCGAGCACCGTATCCCGTACCCCTCCCCGGTATCTACATCGAAACACGATTTGTTATCAATCATCAGCACAGATTGTACTCAAATGTTTCCGGATCGAGATAGGTAACGTTTTCAGGTGAGATCGATCGATGACTCCATATCGCAGAAAAGATTCATAAATTGTGTTGAGGAGCGTTATTGAAACTCTTAAAGGGATTTTGGTTCTAAAGCTAGAGCATTATACCACGACAGTGTTGGCCGGAGCGTTAAACGCGCGACTCTGATTCGGGACGACACGGATTCAAATCCCGACGAGACTGGCAATCCCGACTGGAGATTTTTCCCGATGATTTCCTCAGTCGAAGTGGTTCGGTCAAAATATGCTGATTACCGAGAAGGGGTGTGATTTTGGAATGCATATTTTTGCATGTTTGAGTGTATATTTGTGCACAGTTTTACGACAAGATGTTTTAAAGGGCCATTTTAGATTGGTACGATGCTATAGTATCTTATGTGGAGCTAAAAATAAACAGTTTAAATCCGATTTAAGGAATTCCCCAAATCGCCTATTTTGGCACATTTCAGGATTTAAAAATGACAAAATACGTGTAAAATCCCAGTTACAAGAATTTATTTTTTAAAAGGTCACTTTAGTGTAGTAATATGCTTTAGATTATGTGATACAAAATTTGTTGGAGGGGTCCCTTTAAGCATGTTGTGCGTGTTGGGCTAGGATCAAATCCGTTATGACCTAGCTATCGAGTGCATCGATATTAACCAATGCCCTAAGATTTTGACCTGTGTGTATAAAGAATATGTCTACTCATATGATCCTTCCGTTTTGCCTTGTATGGGCAAAACGGACACAGAAACTTTGGTTTTTTTCCCACACTAAAAAATTAGCGTGTCTGTTCAAACTTCTAAATTGATTGAAACATTTATGGCATTTCTCACATTGATTTTTTTACCGCATTCATCTTTTAAATGTTGATACAAGTAACACTTGTCTGAAAATTGTTTTGACAAGCTGAACATCGCAACCCTTGCTCACACTCGAAGTTCGAGTGAAAAATTAAGATTGTTCGAGGTGAATGTACGATCACAATTTTGACAGGTCAAACTTTCGCTGACAAATCCGTCACCCAGAAACTGCCAATCACCTTCACCTAAACACAGAGCACATATTTAGAAGCAGCTGAACACAAGGACATAACGAGCTAACTAAAATGTGTAACATGTATAAAACATAACATACATGTAATATAATTTCCAATCCAATCAGTTACCAAAAGTAATATCTACCCTCCAGCACACAAAGAGAAAACGAAGAAATACAGAACTATTTTGAAGTATTTTGAAGTAAGTAATTTAGAGAGAGTATTTAAAGTCGTGAAGAAATTGAAGAATGGAAAGGCATCAGGGTAGATGGAGTAGATGGGCAATACTTAAAATTGGCTGAGCATCTGTTGTTCCATATTTGAATGATATATTTTCCACATCTTTGAGAGATGGTGTATTGCCAGAAGATTGGAAAAAGGGGATTGTTGTGCCAATTCATAAAGGGGGGGGGGAGGAGGGAGTAATTGGAAACTATAGACCCGTGTCACTTACATCGGTAGGTTGTAAGATGATGGAAAGATTGGTACTAGACTATTTGATGGACATTTTGGAGGCGAAAGGCGTGTTGTCAAATGAACAGCATGGATTCGGGAAAGGGTTCTCTTGTGAGACTCAGCTGCTAGGTTTGAATAATGATTTGGCAAATATTTTAGATAGAGGTGGGGAGGTATACATACAATTTTTATAGATTTTGAAAAAGCGTTTGACATGGTGCCTCATGATAAATTAATTACAAAAATTGATAGTTTGGTAGACGAGAGATTCTGAGATATTACAAGGGGAATTAGAATTGTTAGAAGATTGGTCTAAAACTAATAAGATAAGAAATGCAAATTTGTTAGCTTAAGTAGGCGAAAGTTTAATGTAAGAAATCCAATGTTTATGCTTTTGGGGGAGGTGTTAAGGAGGGAGAAAATCTATAAGTATTTAGGCGTGATTCTAGAGCAGGGTTTAAATTGGGAGAGGCAAGTGCAGTCGGTCATTAAGAAGGGTGTAAGAGTGTTAAATTTTGTAATGCGAATATTGAAAGGAGCCTCATTTTAAATTAAGGTACAGGCTTATAAAACCCTTGTGAGACCAGCTTAAGAATATGCAGGGTCAATTTGGGATCCTTACTATGAATTGGAAAAGGTACCGAGAAAAGCTGCCAGAAAGGTTAAGGGATTAAAAAAGTGGTGGGCGGATGAAACGGATTTAAATGGTAAAAAGATTAGGAGATATGCAAGTATGGGGGGAAAGCTGACAAATGATTTAGGGTGGGCTACCTTGGATTTGAGGAGAAAAAGAGACATGCTCTGTAATTGTATAAGGCGTCAAGGGGTTTTCCAGGCTGGGGAGAAATCAATAGTTTCCATAAAGGGGAATTTATAAAGGTAGGGGGGATCATGATTGGAAATTTAAAAGAGATATTATTAAGATAGATGCAGGAAAATTTTCATTTATTAATAGAACAGTATCTGAATAGAATTTGTTACCTGAGAGAACTGTACGGAAAGATGGGCTAATATATTTTAAAAGTTCTTTGGAAAATTTGTAAATTTGTAATATTATGAAACTGTGTTTTAGTATTTTCAAATGTTAATATTGGACCTTGCCACCATATAACACTTTGTCCTGTAAGCAAATGAATAAATGTAAATGTAAATATAGAAATAAGAATAACTGTGCTGTACCAACCAAGGAGGTATGAATAATTTAATTAAGGAGGCAGCATGGCGTCATCAAAACCGTAGCCACTTTGAACGTTTATTGGTGGTCGGCGAGAGCCTCGAACCCAAAGCAAGATCGTCGGTATTGTCAAAGTTCACTTTTAAGCTATGAACATTCCAAAACAAACAAAAACGGTGCACATGAACAAAAATTACATTTCACCAATTTATTATTCATTCTCATATTAATACAAGAGTTATTATCAATTTATGAAATATGATACCAGCTGTTTCAGTGCCGCCATTTTTGCCGATGGTGGCTGCCATATTGGTCGGCATGAACGAGAAGCAGCAAATACTGCGAAAAACTCCATCAGAGACGTTCAAAACGTAGCGCATGCTGCCTCCTAACATTAGCCTTGTTTACATGGAGGACTCGGTCCAGTACTGTACTGAAATTTAAGTACGGTTCCAATGTCCTTGAAGCGTTTACATGTCGAGTACCCAACTAGAACTGAACTGACAATCGGTGCAGCATCAACGCCATCTTACGCAGATTGCTCAAAACATCACTGTTATACATAACCTTACTTTCATGTCATTTTCATAGATACGGGTAGGATTGAAGGCCTAGGCCTAAGCGTGGATGATTTACATTTGAAGTTGGAGCCCAACAAACAGAAGTTAAAACTAGATACAACATTTTAAAACTTATTTATTGACATTTGCAATTAAGCTGCATGTTTTTCAGTTCGGTTCCCTCTCAGGAAGCTGTTTACATGTGAGAACTCAGTACAGTATTTCGGTTCGGTCCCACCATTTCGTCGGACCGAACCCAACCGGTTCGGTACCAGATTTCATGTGTTTACATGAGGTACTGAGACCAAAAACCGTACTCAACTCCGTACTCAGTCCTCCATGTAAACAAGGCTATTATTCATACCTCATTGGTACCAACACCTCAGCGATTACGTGCGCGCGCCTCCGGGCCAAGTTCATTCGCTGTTTTAGGGACGTTTCGTAGATACGGGCTCAGTTCTTGTCGTCAGTCGTGAGACACATTTCCCTAATCAGCTTAAAACTTATGGCCGCGGGGTCGATGTGACATTAACCTCACTGACCCGCAGTCTTGGGCCAGATAACCAAAAATATTATCTAGATAAAGATAAGATAACCACACAATAAAATCATTAGATAAAGATAATAGATAACGAAATTGGAAATCACCTTGATAAAGATAACAGATAACCATTGTTATCTAGACAATAGATAACCAGATAACAGGGAAAATGCGAGGTCCATAATTGAAGTGTTCGATTCTGACTGTACCTAATTATAATAATTAATAACCTACTAGACCAATTTAAATGTAGGCATCTATACTAATTATATAACCACTGTGCAATAAACACAATTCAAATGATCAAATTTCAATAAACGATTAATGAAATGAACACCAAACGTTATTAATTACGATGTATGTCAGAGTTGGGCCTGCAAATTATCATGCATCGATAGTAAATTTCTTATGCTAGATTAACATTTCAATGGATGCACCCTTAAATAAAATACACGGGGAATAATTTACATAGTATATGAAAAGAAGCCAATCATAGTATATGAAAAGAAGCCAAGAGTTTACCGTAAAGAAAAGAAGATACAAAACAGCCTGGGACCCAAGTTTTGAAATAGTTATGAACAAATTAGAAATGCATGCACATTTTCACTTGCTGATTTTTTCCAACATGTAAACGTTTTTCTTGCAAGTACACTTAGGAATAAATTACCCAATTAATCCTATACTTATAAAAAGTGATGATAGTTGGGCCTACTGTCGCTAATGATTACAGTTTTATATGAAGTCTACCATTTGAGAACATTATAGCACTCAAGTGGAGTCCTAGGTACTCAGTGAAGATTTAAATTTATTTATAAAAGTATCAGGGGTTGGCTATTTCGTTAATCATAATGAAAGAACAACAACTTAGGGCCAGTCAGTATTACAATCAACCAATAATCTATTTAGACCATTTTTGCACTCTATCGTCGACCGCGCGAAGCGCAACTTGACGCGCGGAGTTCAAAACTTCACTTGTCCAGCTTGGGTTACTAGGCTACTCGCACTATTTGTGACTAAGAGCTTTCCACTAGTCAACTATTAAAACCATCCAAATATATTACTTCTAAAGGTATGTTTATTATCTGTAGGGGAAAAAAGTTATCTAGATAACAGATAACCAAAAATATCATCAAGATAAAGATGATAGATAATCCCTTTAATTTGTATCTAGATAAAGATAATAGATAACCAATTTGTTATTTAGATGATTATCTAGATAATGCCCCCCGCACCTTCTGCTATCTCTACTGCTCACGCGCGTATTACTCGTCTGTTTTGGCCAGGGCTGTCGTGGTGTTGATGGATCAACTAAAGGGAAACTTGGAGTGCGGTCCGTGCGGTATATCACAGTGCGTTTATCTCGAAGTTGAACACATTGTTCTTGTCAAGGAGGTAACAAGTTGCCTGTTCTTTTGTTAGTCTGCTTATGGCATTCTATACATATTACATAGCCGAGCATTTACATTTTAGATCTAAAAAATAAATTTTTGTTTTGCGTAAACTTAATGATTATTTTCAATTAAATATTTCATTGCCTGCTGTGAACTGTCAATCATGGAATGTGCATCTCCTCAGTTGTATAGAATGTCATAAGTATGCTATCAAAATAAACAGCAGCCTTCTACCTCCCCGAAAATAACGTGTTACAAAAAAATCAATATTAACAATTAATGTATTTCAATGCATTATTTTTTTATTACAAAAAGGTTACAATAAAATACTACAATTAAAACTTATAACAACAGTTAGTAAAACATTTTTATTTAATACCCATGCTACCGACAATTTAATTATTCATGCACAATAGGCGCCTGTTTTGCTCTCTAATACTGTTACAATATCATTTATGCAATTTCCATCCATAAAAAAGATGTACACAAAATATAAAAGTGATTTTGTTATAACGACCATAAATAACACTAGTAGAATATAATATAAACTGTTATAATACGGATGATATGAAATCGGGATTAGTGTAAAATTTGCTTGTGTATTAACAACTGTGGAAGTGTATTATATGCTATATAATATTAAATAACTACGGATACTGGATTACCCTAAATAACAGACTGTTGGACACAAACATAAAGTCCAGTGAACATTGCCATCTCTTGGTGTGGGTGCCTGGTAGAAACATTTCACCCGTTTAGTTGGGGCAATGACAGAACATTGCCATCTCTTGGTGTGGGTGCCTGGTAGAAACATTTCACCCGTTTAGTTGTTGCAATGACAGAACATTGCCATCTCTTGGTGTGGGTGCCGGGTAGAAACATTTCACCCGTTTAGTTGGGGCAATGACAGAACATTGCCATCTCTTGGTGTGGGTGCCGGGTAGAAACATTTCACCCGTTTAGTTGGGGCAATGACAACCAAAGCCCCTTGTGCTACGGCGAGACCTGGGGGTCAATTAGCAGGCCTAAATAGGATTTTAATCAACTCGGCACCTCCACCGGAAATCTTCCCTCCCTACTTTAGGCAATCCAGTGCCCGTGCTTGTTGCTAATAAATAAAATTCACAATCTAATGTAAATTTGTATTTGACGTCATACTTGTTTATCACCACTCATTATAACGTATTAAAGTTTACTTATGATTTGTTATTTGTTACAGCCATAAAATATATCCCGTACTTGTTTCATTATGCATGATCATTCAATTAAATACACATTGAAAATAACTCTGTACATCATTCGTTAATCTCAACAGAATGGTTAAAGGGTAAATACCAAACTAGCACCAATGCAACTGTCATGATGATGATAGTTCACATATTAGTTAGCCAATTACTTCAATAAATATATGATAATATCTCAATATCTAACACAATAATGTTGTAAAATATCTTATACATAACATTCTTTGTGTTGTAAATAATCTATTCTATTCCTGAAATACCTGTGATCTGTAACTTAAAACCTTAGTTTTTATAATAACTCAGATATATGCTTAGATCTTTGTTATATAAATATGAACAAAATATTGCTTCGTTGTGTTATTTGGGGGCAAATTATGCACTAGAATCGTTGAGTGAATAATATATTATTCACTCAACGCTAGAATAAAGCAATGCAAGACAATCAATGACAGACAAAAGTAATTTCTTACATAAAACGAAGATTTTATCTCACTATATATTATAATCTCAACAACATCCATACACTTGATAAAAAATGAGGTTGACATAAAGTGGCGAACATTTCTTGCTTACATTTGCTCACGAAACAATTCGATCAACATATTATTATATTCGTATTGGGTGGAAGGGATGTAATTCGTAACAATGCAATGAGAGGTGACCCGAAGCTTCCTTGCTACGGGATATTACATAATGAGTAATCAGGTATTTAGGGTATGACATAGATAGGCCAGGTTTCATTAAAAATATATATTCTCTTACAATACAAGGATCAACCAAAACATTTTTCAATTCGTGCTACCACTGAACTCCAATTCAGTTTTGAGCTTGAGCTGGTTTTTAAATCTTAAACTGTTATTGAAAGTTAAAAACAACCGTACAAAATAATATGTAATAAAAAAATAATAATGATGATGAACAAAGTGCGTGTATTAGACACGAATTGAAGTACTTTCCCTAGCAACAGTAATTACTCCTGATTTAGAGCCAGAACCTGTGGGAAAAAGTTTCGTTCAACCCAGTTAACATCTCAAATCTGACTTGACCACATGGTAGTATACACCTTTTGAAACATTCCTTTGGAGGGCGTCACTTCGAATTGTGGTATTAGTTTTTTAGGGACCATGTTGTTTTTGGATGTGCGATCATTAAAAAGCTTCGTCTGTACTCAATTAAAATATACACATAGCTCGTGACACAGTTGATCGATTTTATCTTTTCTTGTACCGATTTGTAGGTAATTGTATGTTATAACTATTGTATACAATCACTTTCTAATAATCGTATGATTTCATTGTTAAAAATGCTAACATGGAAAAATAAAATAGTGCAAATAATTTTACGAAAATGTGATTGAAGCATAACAGTATCTAATTTGTATCGTCAGTGGGCGTTTTGTTTTTATACATAATTAGGATTTATAAAACTTATTCATGAACTAGAATAATTAATAATACGATTTATTGAACGTTTTAGTACATAACCGTTGAAGGATGAGCTTTTTCGTTGGATTAAACGCTATTTAACAATGAGTACAAATTCATTTCGTCATTGTTAGCATAGCATGACATTTTGGAAGTAGTTCCAGCCAACAATACAAGCGAATGGTAGAATGGAATAGAAGCTGAGCAGTACGGGCCTGGTCCAGTATTTATAATTAATGTTTTGTAGCCATACGTTGCCAGATATCTTTTTTTGGTTATTACTCATTGCTGTTCAGCTCTTAATTTTTGGACTAAGGATAACTATTCCCTTAGCCTATTGCTACTGTACGGCCTGATTTATCAATATATTTACTATCTCTTTACAACTATCTTATTCATTTTTCAAGGGTGTTTTAACTCTAACCTAAAATTAAGTGGCACCCATCATTCCATGTATTGACCCCTCATCCCAAAATATTTGTGAAGTACACTTCCTCAGCAAAAATGATACCACAATTCGAAGTAACGTCCTCCCTAGGTATGTTTCAAAAGGTGCATACTACCACGTGGTCAAGTCAGATTTGAGATGTTAAGTGGGTTGAGACAATTTCGTTTCCAGTGGGCCTACAGGAATTAGCTCTTGGACTATTAGTCCAATCATATCAAATCAAGTCGGCCAAACGTCACGGTGACTATTTACTGTAGTTCTTGATTATCTAGCTAGAGAAATTTAGAAGCATTTAAACATCATAGGTGCTTGGTTTGGATCCACTCTAATTAAATAATCCTTGGTGTAAATCTATAATTATCACGTAATGTAACTCAAGAGTTTGTTTGTTTACAATTCGATCCGTGGTACTTGTCTCAACCGTCCGTAAGTTTGGGGCAAAATGCTTGATGTTGTTTCAAGCCATCTTTTCGTTTCGATTTATATGGGCAAAATTCACATTGAAACCTCGGCTCTTTCCCACACTCGTATTTAATATGTCTGTTTAAGCTAATCTTGAGCTTGAAGGACCTGAGACATGTTGGACATCGCACATCTTGTCCACATTCGTACTTGACGTGCTGGGTGAGGAGACTCTTGTGGAAGAACGGCTTCTCGCAGTTTGGACAGCACAGCTCTTTCCCGCACTCGTGCTTCAAGTGGTAGTTGAGGTGTCCCTTCTGCGTGAAGCTTCTGGGACACGAGGGACACAGCAGGCGAGGGGGCGTCGGATTCTGACAGTCGGTTGGCACCAGCGTCCACAAGGTTACGACGTCTGAAACACGTACGTACTCTATTAAATTTAAATAATAGGAAACTATACACTGTAATTGTTATATTATTTATTTCACTGAAAATCGTAATATTTCGACTGCTTTCCAGCAGTTTTTTTTTAAATGTAAAACCACAACAATTATATATGAATATACGGTTTTTTAAGCATAAGCCCGCTTTGAGGACATTATTAGTAAATGATAGCAGTTGTAATAAAAGTATGCCCCGACTGGGGAACGAACCCAGAACCTCTGGCTTAACGCGCCATAGCTCTGCCAATTGAGCTACCGAGACATAAGACACACCTTCATTAAACTGCTATTTGTTATGACTGTTGACATCCATGATAATGATCGAACAGAAGACTGCAATGTAGCTGTCATTACTGAAAGAACACATGGAAAAATCCAGTCACTTCTCATCTCCCATGAGTTGGGTAGTATGAATATACGGTTTTTTAAGCATAAGCCCCAGTCGGGGCATACTTTTATTACAACTGCTACCATTCACTAATATATATATGTTTAAACTTATCTTTATGGTAGGCGACTATGACGCTGTTATGTTAGTACTTTAGACAGAAATAGTCACTTTTTTAATTTCTGTCTAAAGTACTAACACACACACACACATATATATATATATATATATATATATATATATATATATATATATATATATATATATATAAATATATATATGTTATGTTGTAGGCTTTCGTGATTCATGGTTTATGTTAAGTTATACTTTACGGAAATAATCACGCTTTATTGGATGTTTAAAACAAATATTTAATTAAAACTTCAACGTTTCAGAAGACTAGGCTTCCATTTTCAAGAAGAGTTGGTATCGGTCTCAATGGTAGATTAGCTTTGTGGATCTTTGGAAGACCATACAGCCGTGGAATTCGAGATGACTTTTCCCTAGGTATTAGATACTTTTTTATCTGTGTGTCAATGGGTGATTCTACAATAAGAGATTTAGTCTTCTTTTCTAAGTAAACGTCGGATTATGCTCAGTAGGAACATAAGTAGGATCTTCTAAAATAATAGCCATTTTACTCCTATAGTCAACCGTGAGTGAGAATGTTTGGGAAACTGCGTTGCAAGAAGGAAAAGATGTTATGTGATCTTAGTTTTCTTCTACGTTGCAGATACCACAAGGTAATCCCAAATTTTCTTAGGTTAAAATTTTGTAAAACTACACCAGCCACTACGAGAATTCTTAACAAAGCCAGTCTTGGTCTCCTTCGTGACTGCATTTCTGACGCATATCGCACACTTAATCACATTTCAAATCATCTTATTATCATTCACAATTATTTAAGTGAAACATTACATCCTGTTCTTTTTGATAAGTTAGACTACATGACTATGTGTCGAGCTATGGATAATGTTGAAAAAGCAAGGACTCATCAACTGAACAAGTTCGTTAAGCTCCAACACCAAACCACTCCCGTCTCTTCTCACAACAAACTTGACCCTGACAAGGTTGTAGCAAATTACTCTTCTAAAAAGCTTAATGAAGCAAGCAAATCTGTTTTAAGTAAAGGCTTCAACTTTGGGGTTGCTCCGTAAAAGCTCCCTGTAGAAAGAATTATTTGTGGCGAAGAAACAGCAATTATGGGTCTACCTGATGCAACAGCAGAACAGATAAGACAGGATACGTAGTCTATTCTTAGAAAAGCCAAGCCTCCCGCTAACAACATTACGAAAGAAGAGTCTCAAGCTATAATACAATTAAGAAACAATCCGGACATCATCATACTTCCTGCCAACAAAGGAAATGCCACAGAAGTTATGGATACGGTTGACTATAGGAGTAAAATGGCTATTATTTTAGAAGATCCTACTTATGTTCCTACTGAGCATAATCCGACGGTTTACTTAGAAAAGAAGACTAAATCTCTTATTGTAGAATCACCCATTGACCCACAGGTAAAAAAGTATCTAATACCTAGGGAAAAGTCATCCCGAATTCCACGGCTGTATGGTCTTCCAAAGATCCACAAAGCTAATCTACCATTGAGACCGATACCAACTCTTCTTGAAAATGGAAGCCTAGTCTTCTGAAACGTTGAAGTTTTAATTAAATATTTGTTTTTAAACATCCAATAAAGCGTGATTATTTCCGTAAAGTATAACTTAACATATATATATATATATAATTAAAAAATGTATATCAGGTGGTTATAGTGTATAAATGCACAGATCATTTTTTTAAAATGAAATCTTCCAAAGATTTTAATGACACGTTATTGGTTACTTTTAATAAAATTATTGAACTAGTATACTATACAGATATGTATAGTGCATTGCGTTACGGTTAGTGGAATCACAAATTGTTTTCGACACCGAAGATTACTTTACTTACCTGTAATGTACGTGCGATGAATGTTAAGTGAAAAATGCCCACCAATATCAGAAGATTACAAACGAATTGTGTAGGTAAACTTATGAACCTGTGGTAAATTTATATTAAAATTACCTTCTTTAAAAAAAATTTACCACATCATCATAATACATAATAATCATAATACTACACTTAAATAACATTTTAATTTTTTTTATCTTGTATTGTGATTTTATACGATTTTTTAAAAAGTTTTTTGATCCTGAAATTTGCGAAACCGAGGCGTTTTGGGGAATTGCTTACTTCTTGTTCCACATAGATACTAGAGCATCGTACCAATCTAAAATGGCCCTTTACAACATCGTGTCTTAAAACTGTGCACAAATATACACTCAAACACCCAAAAATATGCATTCCAAAATCTCACCCCTTCTTGGTAATCGGCATATTTTGCCCTAACCACTTGCCCAAATTACAAAACAAAAAGTATATCCGATTTACAGAAAAGGCTGACGAGTACGTCAATAATGGCCAATATTTTTTTTGATCAAAATCCTCCAAGGTGACGGAGCATAAAGATCGTCTCCATGTTATTCCTTATGTGGGATATTTTTGCCGATGGGACCGACAGCAGACAGACGAGTTTGACAATTTTTTTAGGGTCATAGTGGCCCCAATAATTTTTTGTTTCTTTATAAATTCATAACTAGTTGACCTGAATGAAATATTTTTTTTTAGTTTAGCGGGTGAGTATCCCTTTAACGTAAATCAATTAAAGAAGAACGGGTACTCTTTACGAATTTATTTTATTTACATAAATAACAATTAAGCTTACCAAACAATTTTATGTGTTCTTCCATGTCATATTCTTTTCAATCTAGTGAATAGAGATTTATATTAGTAACAGACATTACAAAGGTGTATGTTCTTTACTAGGGAAACGCTAAAGTCGTTGTTAAACGAGTGAGTGAGCCAAGTGTTGAGTACCCGGGAACATCCCCTTTCCTCCCCTAGACCTAAGGCTGGATCTAGCCTAGTATGGGGAATGATACCGAGTTCTCAACACATGGCTCACTCACTCGTTTAAAAACGACTTTGGCGTTTCCCTAGTATATTGCAGGCTGTGGCCTTGTTTTACATAATGAAAAATCTAAACAAATGCTATCCTTTTTTTTAAATCTCATTTTTATTTACTGTACGTTTAAATCGCAATGAATCTAGCTGATTTTGATAAGTTCTCAGTAAACTCGCACCGGATGTCCGTTTAAAATTTCAGCGCAATCCGTTCAGCGATTCGGCTGATTTTCGACGTACAGACAGACAGACAGACACACAGAATCACAGAATAAGCGCTGTTTGAGTTGAATGGAGACACTCAGTCGCTCCGCTCCCTCGTTTAATTATTAGTATAATATGCCTACTATATAATATAGAACCATAGAAGAGATCATGTTTTCAATTAGTTGTTTATGGTTACTTGAAATATTGGAGAGTTTAACAACAACCTGATGCAAAGGATGGATAGTGAAAATAACATCCTCAAACCACCTCAAAATTATGAACATTTATTACAAATACATCTTTACGCACAAACAAACACAATTAAGTTCAACCGTTTTGCGGTTAAAAGTACTACCATTGGAATAATATGGTGCATAGTTTTTATTATTTGAAATTGAAAACCGGTATCTGCTAATGGCTAAAAGTCAAAGTGTTACGATTAGGTATCGTAACGCGTATCCCGGAACGCGTATCGCGTAATCAGGAACTCTTAAGGGGGGGGGGAGGGGGATAATCAATTAATTTATAGGTGTCCCCCCGGAAAAATTTCTCCTTCAAGGTCATTTTGGTGAAAATTTGTGCGTTTTAAAGCATCACAATGACCAACTTTTTCATCTACTAAATTCCTGTTTTTAATCCAAAAGTTTTCTCTTTCAAGGTCATTTAAGTGAAAATCTGTGCGTTTTAAAGCATCACAATAACCAACTTTGTATCGACTAAAATCCTCTTTTGGTCAGATGGTAATTTGCCTTTGGTATTGCGATAAAACAGTTATACTATATTCTCCATTGAAACGTTAGAGTGCATTTTCACACTTTTTTTTACAAAAGGGGGGGGGGTTGTCTCATCCCCCCCTTGGATACGCCACTGAATTGAATACATTTAAATAATTGCGCATGTACATTATTATTCTTGTAACCATTGCAGTTTTGAAACAATAGAAAATACTAGATACATAATATGAACATTCAACGTTGTGTAGTCAAAACAAAAACTTGTAAAAATACAGTCAAATCTTACACACTCAAAAGAAATGAGATCTTAAAAAAGGGCCAAGCTCATCTACCCTTCCACATTTGCGCATTCTTAATTCATGAACGTTTTCACCATTTGTTTTGCCTAGATAAAAAGTTCCATTCATCATATACCGACTGCAAATGCTCCCACTGTGCTAGGGATTGCGACCTGTATCATGTTTTTATATGTCCAGCTAGAACTCATTTCATTACTGATCTTGCCACAAAGGGTCTTGTCTAGAATCAGGTATAAAAAAGTACAATATAGTCTGAAATGTTTAATTGATTGTAATTATATAAATATGTACTTTGTAAACTTGTAATTTTATTAATCATTTATCCTGTCATTGTCATAGCTGAAATGTATAACTGACTGTAACTACTTTTGTACTTTGTTATGAATGATGTAATGTTGCCTATGTTACGCCATAGTTGGTGTTGTATGAAGTTGAATAAAAGTAAAAAAAAAAATCATGAACGTACAGTGTCCCGTAACAACATCCTTGAAAAGCTCTGCAAAATTAATTTGCAATTATTAATTTAAACGTAATAGTTCATCCAAATTATTTTTTTCTAATTAATTTAAACGTAATGGTCATTCCTTTTTTCCAAGATGGTTCTTTTATTAATCGAAGAGAACGCATGAAATCGAATTTATAACCAGTATTCCATTGCATGTTCAACCAGTATATTATAAAATATAGATGACATGAGATAGCAACCATCCGATGTCTCGATGTTTTTCCTGTTACGGCTAAGATAACAATATAATAATACTTTCCGGATTTAAGCCCTTAAGCTAATTGGATGAGCGTAGCGAGCGAAGCGAAGATTCCATTTCACTACACTGGAGAAAAAAATCCGGATTTTTTTTTTTTTTTCTGTATTTTTGTCTGTTTGTCCACACGATTCCGGCTAAACCGATACTCCAATTGATATGAAATTTTCTGGAGGCCTTCGAAATCTCTGAACTTAGAACTGCCACGTTTTTGAGCGCAATCGGAAAAATATTTCTCATGAAAATCGCAATTTTACGATTTTTTTCGATTTTTAAAAAATTTCTTCGACTTATAACACCTACATGCTTTATGGGGGACCGTATGACGTTTCACCACCAGGAGCGCTGCGAGCGGTGACGTTCACCTGATTGTGAAAGATGGCGGCTAAAAACTATGGTAGTTTAACCTTACCGCGGCTGAAAATGTTTTTAAAGGTGGACCCACACAAAAATATAAGACGTAAGCATAAGGTTTTAACGCGTTGACGTAATGTTGGAACATAGGGAACACGTACTGGCGTTCACACAAATGAGCTAGTTGTAATACATACTTTTAATGCATAAGACACTGTTTTAATGTGTAAGAAAGTTGAACAATTTTTAACTTTACGACAGTACGAAAAAGTTAAGTCAAACTAACATCTACTTTGAAAGGCTTGATTACTACAGTCAACCAGGCGCGTATAGGAACGTTTTGAAAGTTTGGGGGGGGGGGGAATTTATGAGCAGACCTTGTGGGCGGCAGCCGGGACGTATTAGTATTAGTGGTTTTAGGCGCTTAAACAGCTAAGATTATTCGGGTCTGGGCCTGAACCCCAAACAAATTTTCACCATACCAAAGCTATTTCGTACTTATGTTTTAACTGCACTCGGACTCTGTAAAATAATGTTTTATAGCAACTATTTGCGATCTAAAACCTAAAAAAATTAACTTGGAAGTGTACCATTTTAGTAAATTTCAACCTAATTTTTATATGTAATGACGAAGCATACAGGCAATTATATTCGTTTTACCAAGGTGCTTGTCGAATTGTATAAGTGTATGTGCATATTTAGTACGGAAATTCTGGGATTACCTAGCACACGTTAGTTTTGCTCTCGTGCCCCCCCCCCCCCCCCCCCCGGTTCCTAAGCACTGCAGTCAACTACGCTTCCGTAATAAATATATAAAGTTGGCAGGACTTGGAGCATTATTTGCATAATTATTAACATCGATTGGAAAAATTATAAAATTAATAATAATCTTTATTATAACCTTCGAATCCTTCTTTAATCAAAGTTCTCTCTGTTCACTCTCCATTCTGCAAAGAACTTATAGAAGACAAGTGACACTATCTTAGCCTAAATTCTTTGAGCTTACTTTTCTATGTGTACCGGCGCGCTTACAGAACCTAAACCCTTGTATTAATCCGCCTTAAAAGAAAAGAAAAGCGCGGACAAGTGGACGCAAATCAGAGTTAGTTGAGGGGTCACATAAAATTTAAGCTTATAGATAGAGGCATGAAAATTTAGCGTTTTAGGTTATTGATGCTAAATCAGTGAGTAAAAATTCTTAAAAACGCTACAAAATGCTTAATTTACTGAAAATAAGGTTTACCTATACCAATTGAGAATTGGTTTAGCATTGTATTCTTAAGTTTAAAGTGACTACATTGAATTGAAATGTTCCTATAAAGCATAATTTGAATTCATTCCCTATTAAAAATACAAGAAACTCCCCACATTTCGGGTTTTGGTGGAAAGAAGAAAATTAATGCTACAAAATGCTAAATTTGAAAAAATTAATGCTAAATATTCAGAATATAAATGCTATATTTTCATAGCTCTACTTATAGATAATGTTTCAGGCCCAAAAGAGATTTTTGACACATATTCTTTAGCATAATATTACACTAAAATGACCGTTTAAAAAATTATATCTTTTAACTGTGATTTACACTAATTTTTAATTTATCTTGATTTTTTTTAAATTGGCTTTTTGGGAAATTCCTAAATAGGCTTTAATATGCTTTGCTTTTGATCCACACTAAAGCATCGTACCAATCTAAAATGGCCCTTTATAACATCGTGTTTTGAAGCTGTACACAAATATACACTCAAACACGTAAAAATATGCATTCCAAAATCACACCCCTCCTTGGTAATATCAGCATATTTTGACCAAACCACATGCCCAAATTACAAAACAAAATATAGAGGACTTACAGAAAAGACTGTCGAGTATTTCATTAATGACCATTATTTTTTTGGATCAAAATCCTCCAAGATTACGGGGCATAAAAATCGTCCCAATGTTATTTCTTATTGCAGATTTTTACAGATAAGACCTAACTCGAAAATTATTAACTGACATTTTTTGAGGGGTCATGGTGGACGCAATAATTTTTCTGTCAATTTCTAAATTCATAACTAGTTAGCCTGAATGAAATATTTTTTTGAGTTTAGCGGGTGAATACCCCTTTAAAAGTTGTGATGCAGGCATACGCCTACTGGACTGACAGCCAAGTCTGGACCAAGTAGGCGATTACTTACCATAGTTACAATAAATAAATAAATTCGTATTTAGAGTTTACCCACTCAGTCATATACCTAACTGATTTTCAGTGGGGGACAGTAAACCAAAGCGACCAAGCCAAGCCAACCCTGTAGGCCCTGACGCAATCGTCGGGTGAGCGATAACCAACCAAAGATCGATATTTTTAATAGGAAATGTAGTCATAATATTATAAATACCATAATAATTGGACAGTTTGTAATCGTCTTCTTTGAAGTGGAGGTGGCAAACAACACTGTGCCTATAGTGGGTAAATATTGTCACGACGTGCGTAATAACCACTTAAATGTTTACTTTTATCTTTTGGAAACTTATGGCCTCCTTTACGGTTGTTGCATTTAGGCACACAACACTTGACTCATTTTGAATAACTTTTCATATGTGCGTAAACATACATCCATACTAAAAAAATACTCATTATATGTGAATGTTCGGAGCAATGAGATTCCTGTTGACAGATTGCGCGTGTATTTAGGTGGCGAGTGCGCACGCCCACTACACTAGAGTGAACGTCACCGCTCGCAGCGCACTCTATGACGGCCGGATTTTCATACGGTCTCCCATATGATTTTAATGATTTTTTCACAGAACCATAATTTTATGAATTAAGATATTCGTGTAAAATTTGAGCGCAATTGAAAAAATATTTATCATAAAAATCGAAATTTTACGGGTTTTTTCTTTTTTTTAACAATTTTTTGACTAATAACACCTACATGCTTTATCCGATTGTAATGATTTTTTCACAGAACCCTTATTTTATGAATTAATAGATAAGTGTTAAATTTGAGCGCAATCGAGAAATTATTTCTTATAAAAATCGCAATTTTACGATTTTTTTCTTTTTTTAACAATTACAATTAATTTTAAAAAATTAAAAAATTAAAGTTAATTTTTTATTTAATTAAATTTAATTTAAAAAAATTCAACTTAGTAATGATTTTTCCACAGAACAACAGAAAATCCGCATAACACATGGCAGCTCAATGCACCAATTACGCTCATCCAACAACGCGGCGGGACTTAAGCGTTTTCCTAGTTATTGTAATAAAACTAGGAAAACGCTTAAGTCCCGCGTTTTCCTAGTTATTGTAATAAAACTAGGAAAACGCTTAAGTCCCGCCGCGTTGTTGGATGAGCGTAATTGGTGCATTAATGCCATGTGTTATGCGAATTTTCTGTTGTTCTGTGGAAAAATCATTACTAAGTTGAAATTTTTTTAAATTAAATTAAATTAAATTAAAAATTAACTTAATTTTTTTAATTGTTTTTAATTAATCGTAATTGTTAAAAAAAATCGTAAAATTGCGATTTTTATAAGAAATAAATTCTCGATTGCGCTCAAATTTAACACTAATATATTAATTCATGAAATTAAGGTTCTGCGAAAAAATCATTACAATCGGATAAAGCATGTAGGTGTTATAAGCCAAAGAATTGTTTAAAAAAAGAAAAAACCTGTAAAATTTCGATTTTTATGATAAATATTTTTTCAATTGCGCTCAAATTTCACAAGAATATCTTAATTCATAAAATAAAGGTTCTGTGCAAAAATCATTAAAATCGGATAAAGCATGTAGGTGTTATAAGTCGAAGAACTTTTTTAAAAATCGAAAAAAATCGTAAAATTGCGATTTTCATGAGAAAAAATTTTCCGATTGCGCTCAAAAACGTGGCAGTTCTAAGTTCAGAGATTTCGAAGGCCTCCATAAAATTTTATCGCAATCGGAGTATCGGTTTAGCCGGAATCGTGTGGACAAACAGACAAAAATACAAAAAAAAAGAAAAAAAAACATTCCGGATTTTTTTCTCCAGTGTAGAAGAATGGAATCTTCGCTTCGCTCGCTACGCTCGCTACGCTCATCCAATAACAGTATCAAGAAGAAGGGAATAATGTTAACTTTTTATTTACTTGTAATCATAGCTATCAAACTGTTCAAATGACGGAAAACTACATAAATTAGGGCCAGACAATTCAGCTGCACTTACCTTGCTTTTTATGGTCTCGATCATCCCAATAATGTATTTGTCCAGAGGCAAAATACATCACTGAGCAAAAACAATATGGCGTACTATTGGATATTTGTTGGAGTCGAGTATTTTACTTCTACCCTGCTTTGGATTATAATAAAATAATGTTGGATGGATGTTGGATGTAGATGTTCTCATTTCAATTTGTGTTAGCGGAAATTCAGCTATCTCAAATAGATAAAGCAAAGCACCTAAACTTTCAAGTTTGAGGGATATAAATATTGAAATACAATTCTGTTGCTGAAATAGTTTTATTTCCATCTTGAAAATGAATCAAATGTATGCACAATTCAACAACAAGCAATATTGGCAACAATACTGGCCACTGCAGCCTATGCATGTACAAAAAAATTGTTAAACATTTTCCTCATAGATACTAGAGCATAGAATTACCAATCTAAAATGGCCCTTTTTAACATCGTGTCTTGTAACTGTGCCAAATATACACCCAAAAAAGAAAAATTTGCATTCCAAAATCACACCCCTTCTTGGTAATCAGCATATCTGGACCAGACCGAACCACTTGCCCAAATAACAAAACAAGATATAGCGGATTTACAGAAAAGTCTGTCAAATACATAAAAAATCGTCAGTATTTTTTTGGATCAAAATCCTCCAAGATCACGGGATATAAAGATTGTCCCCGTGTTATTTCTTATCGAAGATTTTTACCGAGTTTGACTATTCTTTCGGATCATGGTTGACCCAATAATTTATTGTTACTTTCTGAATTCATAACTAGTTACCCTGAATTAAATATATTTTTTGAGTTTAGCTGGTGAATACCCCTTTAACAGAAGGCGGGGCCTGGGCATGGTTACGAGGCTGTTTTTGTTGTTATTGTGTGCATTGGTTATATTCTTGTAAGTTTTAAAATTACTTACTTGTTTTATGAGGATAGCTCAATCACTTTGGACTGAAACTTGAAAAGATAGTAAATAATCTCGTCGAAAAAAAGGTTCTGATCAAATTTGTTGAAACGTGCGTCTATCCGGGACGTGGCGCTCTACGTCGTGCGAGACGTGTGAACTACTGGTAACTTCCCGCTTTGCTCGCTAGGGCGCAGGCCTAGCAGACGCGCAAGGCGTCAGTAGAATCATTCCACTAAAGCTCCGATCGTCAAACTGACAACACGTTTCTATCACTTTGTCTACGTGTTGTGCATAAACGCAACAAGTAGCATATTCTTTAAAATCAAGTCTTGTAATTCCTATTGCCTAAAAACCCACGTCCACTCAACGTGCTCCACAAAATTATCTGAATATCTCATTAACGAATTGACTTAAATATTATCTTAACATAAAAAATGTCACTTAAGTTTACTTCCGTATTATTATTTAATTAAACACGCTTGAACACCCATGAAAGTAATAACTAATTTGGTGTTAGGGGCTAGTGTTCTAAACAGCGAAATGTAAAAACACAATGAAAATACAGTCTTTAGTTTGTGACTTCAATCGTCAGCTTTTTTAACAATACATTTACGTAAGTGCTGATTTAATTCGTTCTTTCTTTTCGCTTTGTATGGACAACTATTGCAACAAAACTGTGGTTCCTTCCCACATTCAAACTTGAGATGTCTATTTAAATTATTGATTTGTTTAAACTCTTTGTGACATAGTTCACACGAAAGCTTTTTTCCACACTCAAATTTAATATGTTGATTCAACCTGGCGGCATATTTAAACATTTCTTTGCAAGTTGGACAAGACCGTTGTTTTCCGCAGTCATTTACGTGCTGACGCATATAATTAGCAGTTTTCAAGCTTTTGTGGCATTTTGGACATGAAAGTTGTTTCCCACATTCCTTTGTGACGTGCTTGTCCAAGTGGCCTTATATTTGAAGCTCTTTCCACAAGTGGGACAACGAAGAATTTTTCCACACTCATATTTGAAATGATAATTCAGGTGAACCTCTCTCGCGAAGGAAATGGCGCAGGCCAAACAGTGAAAGCGTCCAGTATCTGGGTTGAATGTGGCACTCAACTCCTTCACACCATCTGAAACTAGTGATACACAAGTGGTTTAGGTGAACCTCTCTCGCTAAGAAAATGGCGCAGGCCAAACAGTGAAAGCGTCCAGTATCTGGGTTGAATGTGGCACTCAACTCCTTCACACCATCTGAAACTAGTGATACACAAGTGGTTTAGGTGAACCTCTCTCTCTAAGGAAATGGCAAATGGCGCGGGCCAAACAGTAAAATCGTCCAGTATCTGGGTTGAATGTGGCACTCAACTCCTTCACACCATCTGAAACTAGTGATACACAAGTGGTTTAGGTGAACCTCTCTCGCGAAGAAAAGTGAAAGCGTCCAGTATCTGGGTTAAATGTGGCACTCAACTCCTTCACACCATCTGAAACTAGTGATACACAAGTGGTTAAGTTGAGAAGCATCTATTTTATTTATTAATTACAGCTTACGAAAAGACCGGCAAAATGTGTTATTTTATGCAAAACGAGTTTAGAGTTGTCAGAAATTGTGTTGGTATTACGGCGCAGATGAATAAGCCAACAAGTGTTTTTTTGCTTTTGTATTTGTATGTTTCATTATTTTTTCTGATTGTGTATTTCTTGTTCTTGTGTGTTTTTGTGTTTTCTATGTATGCCGTTTTGTTCTGTAACCATGTACACATCACCGGTGCACACAAATTATTTTTTTCATTTGCTATATTAAAAACCTTGCCTTTGCATTTTTAAAACGGTTGTAGGCCTAAATTGTGTTGAGACAATTCGTTTTGAGAAAATATTATACAAATATAACACTGAAGGAAAGCGTGCCTTTTAATTATTGTTGTCGAACATAGAAGTTAGAGCATCTAAAGAATGGAGGATTCCTTGCCAGTAGGGCAACTAAATTCCTTTAAACTTAAAAAAAAATTATGTTACATGCTGGAAAAGTACCAAAGGTATGCACAAATCCTGCTTACTTGCGCGTTTATAATCCAGTCAACTTTCAGCAAGCATAAAACACTGATTCGGGTTCAAGTTTTGTTTTTATTGTAAACATGATTTGTTGTTATCGATAAGAAACAATAATAGCAGCATTATTAAAATCGTCCATCCACATTTTAACATCATCGGTTAGTAATTCAATAGGTTAAAACAACATTCTTATTCATTCTCGTGGATGTCCTTTGCACCGCCTGATAGTAAACCCAGCAGAATGTTGGCAACTTGTGGAGAAAGCGGCATAACAATATTATCTAGGGCGACGGTCGTTCGCCCGCAGCCAAGCGCACGCGACTGCTAGTAGGCGATGATAACTCGACCCTGTTTACTCCCACCCGATTTGGGGAATTTCGACCTGATATGTGGTTCATGACATACCAAATAAAAATCAGCCCGATCCCATAAACCGTTTTGTGTTAGAAAAAAGGGCGTAAAAGTCGTCGAAAATCTTCCGGCTGGCTGGTTGGTTGGTTGGGGAGGGGGGAGGGGGATTCTGACAGAGGAATAAGAGCCTACAGACGAAACGGTACATCTTAGAACTATGAAACTTGTACCACACTTAGATGTACCTCAGACTCACATACTTCCGCCGAGAGACAAGCAATATTCCACCCCCAACACCCCCTAAATCATCCCCTTGAATTAAAATAATTCATTGCTCTAACCCAAAATTGAATTTTAATCAAATTAGTTATTAAAATTATGTTCTAATATGTTTTAACCCAATTGGCCTATTCTCATTAAATTAACTACATTTTGTCATCCCCCATCCCTAATAGTTCATATTTTTTTACCTTGATTTCCAGCATTCACCACGAAGGCACCTTAAGAGTTATCATAATGAAATTTGACATGATGGTTCATAATAATATGAAAAATAATCCGCCGAGAGGCAAGCGATATTCCACCCCCAACACCCCCTAAAATTGGAATAATTCATAGCTCTAATCTAAAATTGATGTTTTATTCAAATTAGGTATCAAAATTGTGATTTAATGTGTTTTAACTCAATCGGCCTATTCTCATTTCCTAAACCATATTTTTTCAACCCCCATCCCTTATAGTTTATATTATTTTTACCTTGATTTCCAGCATTCACCATGAAGGCACCTAATGAGTTATCAGCATGAAATTTGGCATGATGGTAATATGAAAAATAATTCGCCGAGAGGCAAGCGATATTCCACCCCCAACACCCCCTAAAATTAGAATAATTCATAGCTCTTACCCAAAATTGAATTTTTATTCAAATTAGTAAATTATGTTCTAATGTGTTTCAACCCAATCGGCCTATTATCATTTTCCTAAACCACATTGTTTCAACCCCCATCCCTAATAGTTAATATTATTTTTACCTTGATTTCCAGCATTCACCATGAAGGCACCGAATGAGTTATCAGCATGAAATTTGGCATGGTGGTACATAATAATATGAAACATAATAATCCGCCAGGAGGCAAGCGATATTTCACCCCCACTGTTCCCTACCACCCTTAACTTTGGGAAAAACGTTAGGTTGTATTTAATACAATTTTAATATTATAATTGCTGATTAAAATTTTGCGTCAATGAGTTATAGTCCGGTCAACAAATCATTCGCTAAAAAACCCAAGACGATATTAACCATAGGAAATTTAATAAAAACATTGTATATTGCCAACTACAGATTGTAAACAAAAACAAAAGATAGTATAGCTTTTGTTTCTAGACAATCTGTTTTAAAAGGCTCTGTATCCACCTTTACACGTATGACGTATTTCACGTATTTCACGCCTTGATATGAAACAAACAACAAAAAGATGTGGTATCCCCCCCAAATACAAAAATTTGTAAAAAAAAAAAAACGGCAGCCAAGTTCTCCTTCCAAAGTCTTCGGCTGTGAATGCTGTGAGATATAGAAGTTGAGCCAAGCATTTCATTCTTTCTCCCTAGTTTCGCATTGAAAAGAAGTAAGATCATTTCGCCTGTTGACGAGCGTCAAGCCAACCATTTTCGTGGTAAAAAAAGTACAAATTCTAAACTCAAAATCTTTAAAAAATTACTTAGCCATTGAATTTGGTACTAGGACTCTAAAAAGTCAATGGCCAAGTAATTTTTTTTATGATTTTGAGTTTAAAATTTTCCTTTTTTTACCACGAAAATGGTTGGCTAGGCGCTCGTCAACAGGCGAAATGATCTTACTTCTTTTCAATGCAAAACTAGGGAGCAAGAATGAAATGCTTGGCTCAACTTCTATATCTCACAGCATTCACAGCCGAAGACTTTGGAAGGAGAGCTTGGTTGATTTTTGTATTTGGGGGGGGGGGGGGTCTAACCTTCATCCCTCGTCACCTGTTGTAACCGAACAATCCGTCATTTTTCTTTCGGTCGATTTTTTCGTCCTTTGAGTACACTGATGACAACGAAATAAAGGCTCTATCCCACCCAAAATCCTATAATTTAAGGTGCTTCTTGTTATTTTTTAAGTATACATTTCGTGACAGATTTTACGTGATTGTTGTTCTCTACAATTAAATTAAATAAGTAGATTTAAACTGCCGAAACTACAGCCTCTTTATTTTCACCACCACGTTCACCACCCCTTTTTTTAGGCAATTTTCTGTTTGCTCGGCTGAATGACATCACAGTTGTTAGAAATTTTGAACATATCTCAAGAAAGTGGAAATAAAGGTTTCTATAGTAACACATTCCTAAAATTTGTTTTGAAATAATTTATAAAAATAAATTAGATTTCACGAATTTCAATTTTGTTAAAAAGTCCAAAATTGACTATATTCGTGAATTTTTTCTGGCTGATCAAGTCAAAATTTTGAAAATCTATGACTGTTGGAACGTCCATGTATGCTTTATTGACAAGTTTGCAAAATTGTATATACGTAGGATGCTTTTTGGCCGAGCAAACCGCTATTTACTAACTATCAAAAGGGTGGTGAACCCTCTTAATAGAACAGGTTAATATAATTTAAAAGTATATTGGACTTTGACACTGCTTAGGTAGAAAACCATATTTTAATATGGCAATATTTCGGAGCGTGCCACGTTCCTTCGACTACTGACATTGTTTACAAAAATACAAATAGTCCGAGAAAATGGTGCAACAATAGTTTATTTGGTGGTACAAGCATGGAAATTGGTAAAAGAAAAGGGTACTTTATTACTGACATTGAAAACTGATATAGATCCACCGACGAATCGATCCCACTTTTTCATTGGAGGTCAAAATGTAAAAATCATTGAAAGAGACCCTTTTTTCCCATGAATTTTAGTCTTTTGTTGGTTATTTTAGTCTTATTTCATGAACAATTATATTGATAAAGAAAAAAACAAAATTTGTAAAACAAAATTTTATTCAAGTTAGTGAAGGTCAAAATAGGTCAAATTATGTTTTTTTTTTATCTAAAATCGACCAAATGACTATTTAAAAATAGTTATTTTTATTTTAAATCTAATACGTAAAAATGAGTGCGGCAAGTAACCTTTTGGGCTCAAAATATCATTAAAGTTAAAACAAAATTGAGAAAATAGTACCATTTTGGACCCACTATAGTGTATTTGTGGATACAAGCATGAAAATTAGTGAAAAGGTACTATTACTGACTTATTGTAAACTGATATGGATTCACCGATGAATCGACCCCATTTTCTCACTGGAGGTCAAAATGTAAAAATGATTGGAAAAGACTTTTTTACCACGAATTTTTCACCCCAAAAGGTATTTATACCACAATCATTATTACTATTACCAAACTCAAGTATGATTTTAAAGGAATACAAACAAAATATGTGCACGGCTATTCAGCTTGATTCTTTGGCTAAAACATTGTTGCTGGTTGAACACTGGAACATGAACTTACGTTGTATCGTGTTTTTTATTCCCGGAGTTTCGGTGCAGCGCCCGCGGCTACTTCCGCGCGCTACCCAGGCGTAAGGCAGTGTTCAAATCAAATCAAATCATCAAATGAAATCAACTTTTATTCATCTGTTATCGGTTTAGTTACATGGAATACATACGGTACATATTAAGTTATTGTGTGAGAACTAAAATTAAAATATAGGATGTAACTAGGCTAAAAGTAGGCCCTACACTGGTTTTTTCATGTATTCTAAAATAGGTTAATAATGCATTAAAATGTAATGCGTTAATGCGTTAAATCGGAAATGGTTTACTTTAAATCAATTCGGTAAGTGTAGAAATATTAATGAAGATTTACTATTGAAGTATTATATTATGTTATTATTGACAAAACGTCACATACCTTTATTACGGCATTGCCGGTAAGTAACAAAATACTTACGATCTTTCTAATGAATAACGGAAATTTTCATGAAACTTATCAAATCACTGAGACCACGTTCTTATACCTACCGAAATAACAAACACACCATTATAAAGGTCTATGCATCTACGCCATGTTGCATCTAACGTTATTGTTTTTCATAATAGGATATTAGTGAAGCACCGACATTCTTGGTATGTTCATTGCATTTTAATTGCCGTGAATAATACTAATTTTTATTTTTTACAAGATGGTGGACGAAGATAGTTCTGAAGTTTTCGACAGTTGTAGGCACCACGATGGTGGAGATATTGTGGAACAAAAACATTTTCCATGAAAAACGTTTAGGGAGGGAAAAAATACATAACATTTTGAAGTGTTGGATTTTTTGTACGTCGGTATTTTGGTGCACTTTAGCACACCGGCATACTTCTGAGCATTCTACCTCACTCTTCATGCTTGGACAAACTTTCGGTGAATTACTTTGAGTTGAGCCTACTCTTTACCGGAAAACTATCATAGCGCTGAGAAAATATTCTAACATTTTTTAGAAGTATTTGGGACGAAGGTAACATCGTCGGAAATACTGCAGGAAGCGTTGGTGGCGACGCGACGTCACCGATATTAATAATACAACAATTATTACAGATTTTACTTATAGACCAGGCTTAGATTTAACTTAAGGATGAACAAAAATGTGTAAGACTAAAACTTTGCTCATAGTAGGGGAGCATATGTAATTCCGTGGCCGAAAAGGTGAAAGAGAATGTGGTATCTATCGATTCGTATTGAGTAAGTTCGGTTCATAACGAATCGATTGATTGATACCAAATATATAACTGTTTCACCAATTGTGTCTCGACAAAATGTATTTGAAACCTAAAGATCACACAGTAGTTGCATATATTCATCTACACATGCCATCGCTTCAATTACATAAACTCAGGCTATAATTGTCAGAAAATTAAATGCATGGATTCATTAAAAACACATAGAAATAATCCACCAAAAATGCAACTTAAGAAAATGTAAAACCTTTTTACGTAGTAAATATCGTTCCATAACAAGAAAGTGTAAAGTGAACAGTTAAAGTTTTTGTAACATAACCTCAAACATATGGGATTGTCGTGAAAATGTGTAACAATATAATATAAATGTCTATCATTTACCTTTCGAATGGTACCTTTGAAATTGAAATCGGTCAAATACTTATGAAGACACGCTTGTTTTAAATTCGAAAGGCGGCGGCCATCTTGTTTTAGATATGGCCGGTCTCAGCCAAAACATCAAGACTCTCACCATCCAAATTGTTTATCTATGGCTCAATACGAATCGATTAATACCACCACATACATAGCTCTTTCACCTTTTCGGCCACGGAAGCATGTTTTTATGCGCTATGCTCCCCCAATATCATTGATAACTCATCATCCTAATTTAAAATGTCAAAGTTCTAAAAAAAAATCCCGAACCTGCTTCAGCCGTCATGGTGGATCCAAGATGGCCGTAACTCCGATATGCATTGTTTCATCCATTCACCTGTATCTCTGGCGCCAGTCATCTTAGCAAAATGCGAACAATATTTAGCAAAAAATTGAATAACGATAACTCTACCAATAACTTATTTTCTGCAGATGTTGGGTTATGTAAATGGGATATGAGGGTCTACAGTCTACACGAATACAAACAACGTTGGAAAGTAATAATAGCCGTACCACTTTGAATCCTGTTTATTGTATTCAACCTATACCTATACCGTTAACATGGTTTATTATTATTAGTTTATTTATTTTGTTTTGTGGCCTCAATACAATATGACACATGTCCCACAAGTGCAATTTCTCATATACATACTCACATTAACAATACAAAAAATAATAAATGTATATTTTTCCCCCATTAAAAATACAAAGTATAAAATATATACTTATAAATCATGAAGATTTGTTTAAGATCAGGGATTTAAGATCATAACATAAACATGAATGTATGCGTGTGGTGTTGTACGTATGTTTGAGTGTATGTATGAGTGAATGAGTTTGTAAATTGTGAATACAAAATATAATGTATGTATGACACAATCATACACTCGTACATACATACATACATACAATACCACACACATACATTCATGTTTATGTTATAATCTTAAATGAGTGTATCATGTAATAAATTACCAAGAATTCAATAATAACAATGAAAACAGCGGTAAGCGAAATGAAAATATCAGGGGTTGAATGAGGTCAATAAAAAGCTTAATATCATCCCATCGGTTATAGAAGAAACGGACCTGAACCGAGCTGAACAGATGCCACTTGGTGATCGAGCAAGAATGTTGTTGAGTCTAGGAGTAAAGGCAGTAAAGGAAAGTAAATCATTTGGTGACTGAGTAGGCAGACTCTAAATACAAATGTAAGAATCTATTGAATTGAAGGCAGCACTGCGAACTGCGATCACAAATGATAAACTTACTACTTAACTCAATTGCAATGATGGCTGTGTTTCAAATGTTGCTTCAAGTGGTCTTTCCTTTTCCCCTTATAATCACACAGTGGACATTTGAATTGAGGCTCTATCCCACATTCAAAGTTTATGTGTCGGGTTAAAACATTCCTTACACTAAAGCATTTGCCGCACCGTGGACAACCATGCTTAACCCGGCCATCTTGACTGGACTTGAAGTACCCACACACTTTCTTGTGTCTGTCGAGTTTGTCTTTCTGAGAAAACGTCAGGACACACGCTGGACACTTGAGTTCTTTCCCACATTCGTGGCTCACATGGTAGAATAATTTGTATTTGCTCTTGAAGCTTCGAGGGCAGTGTATACAATGGTAGCGATACGCCACGTCTTCTGTAGTACCTACAACATAACAAAACACCCGGTAAGTAGAAGGTAGGATAGGAAACGGTAGAATAAACAAAACAAAGTTCAAGCAACCTTCGCTAACTAAGACGACTAAGACTGCGTTGGTAAGCAACTTTCGTTTTCCTCCTCACTTACCTACACTTAACTTCCGAACCCTAGCTTTGGCTTCGCTTTCCAAAAAACGTCTACATTCTCCAAACGCAATTAATGTTCTAAGGCATATGTGTAAGGTGCAACTTTATCAATGGAACCCTGTTGATGATAAATAATAAATAATAAGTAATAATAATTATTATTCTAGTTGAAAATTCTACAACTTTGTTAAGGTTTTATGTCTAGTAGTCATGCAAAACATAGCTTTCAATTCAATACATGAGCAACAAGTAGTGTCTAGTGACTAGTAAGGCAAACGCAAATTTCAACGCGTTTGTGATTGACTGCAACAGAAGGCTTAGTGTCGCACAATATCCATACAAATGTGTTTGTATATGTAAATCAAACAAAATAATAATTGTGGACGATCTTCATTTAAATTTCTGTATAGAGCTACATGAGAAAATTACGCAGCTATTTTCTATCCAGGCGCATCCTGGGGCTTCAATTTCTCCTGACTAAAAGAAAAACGAATCCCCACTTTTGGTTATACTATCGTTCCTTTCAGGGACGAGTACATTCCTTCTGATCTCTCCGACGATGTCTTAGTTCGTCAAGAAATTGATTTCTGGGCCAAGATGTATTATTATGCGCATGCGGACTTGCCTTAGGCCTGCAAACGACCAGGTAGACGCCCCTAATAAGTTTGACCACATATAAATAATTTAAAAAAGTTCCCTCGCGTCTGAGGAAGGAAGCAGAGCTACCGAAAATTTACGCACTTTTTGATAAGTGTTTTTCTCGCGTCTGAGGAAGGAAGCAGAGCTTCCGAAAATTTACGCACTTTTGGTGTTTTATTTCTGACCGTGGTTATTGTTCGTGTGTTTGTGTTTTTTTCACATATAAATAGTTGGATGAGCGTAGCGAGCGTAGCGAGCGAAGCGAAGATTCCATTTCACTACACTGGAGAAAAAAATCCGGAATGTTTTTTTTTTTTTTTTTCTTTTTCTTTTTCTTTTTTTTGTATTTTTGTGTGTTTGTTAACACGATTCCGGCTAAACCGATACTCCGATTGCGATGAAATTTTATGGAGACCTTCGAAATCTCTGAACTTAGAACTGCCACGTTTTTGAGCGCAATCGGGAAATTTTTTCTCATAAAAAACGCAATTTTACGATTTTTTTCGATTTTTTAAAAATTTCTTCGACGTATAACACCTACATGCTTTATCCGATTGTAATGATTTTTTCACAGAACCTTAATTTTATGAATGTAAATATTCGTGTAAATTTTAGCGTAATCGAAAAATTATTTCTCATGAAAATCAAAATTTTACGTGTTTTTCTTTTCTAGAAACAATTCTTTGACTATTAACACCTACATGATTTATCTTATTGTTAATGATTTTTTCACAGAACCTTAATTTCATGAATTACATATTGCGTGTAATTTGAGCGCAATCGAATAATTATTTCTTATACAAATTGCAATTTTACGATTTTTTTTTAAAATTACGATTAATTAAAAAAATTAAGTTAATTTTTATTTGTTTTATTAATAATAAAATTAAGTTAATTTTTTATTTAATTTAATTTAATTACAAAAAAATCTTCGACTAAGTAATGATTTTTTCTCAGACACAGAAAATCCGCGTAACTCATGGAATCTCATGCACCATATACGCTCATCCAACACGCGGCGGGACTAGCGTTTTTAATAGTTTACTTTATATATAACGGGGTTATAGGTGAGGCCTACATGGCTAGGATAGGTAGACCTCACATTTGGATTATTGCAACGTACAATAAGAGTACTATTTAAAGATTCATCTTAATAAGTCTTAAAGGTGATTGTCAGTTGGTAAAAGGTTAACGGAGGACATGCGGCTTGAACGTTCTAATTCACGAACTGATCATCTACAATTCTTCAAAGTATTCTGCAGGCATTAATCAAAGAAAAAGAACAAGATTAAAATGCTGTTATAATAAATGCTAATGTTCAAATACATGCGTTTTTACAATAAAAGCACATGGAAATGTCATCGAAATATATGAACTTAAATATTAACCTAGCGTTGTTTTAAATTATGCTGATGGCAATTTAAATATCTATCGATTCCTTACACAATCGATAATACCAATATGTACGACGCAGCAAAACAAGTAATTAAATACCAATGTAATTAGAATGTATGAAATGAATTAAAATGGGTTATGTATAAACTTCTTAGTTCTTCCGTTTGTACCAAGGACGGCTTTACCACGATAAAAATATTTTCCTGTAACATATTTACCCATCACAAAACTTTCGCCTTCACAACCA
Organism: Sweltsa coloradensis; assembly: GCA_024449915.1. Taxonomy (NCBI): domain Eukaryota; kingdom Metazoa; phylum Arthropoda; class Insecta; order Plecoptera; family Chloroperlidae; genus Sweltsa; species Sweltsa coloradensis. The sequence continues at coordinate 54,747 of JAMZAV010000290.1, read as the reverse complement.
CATTTAAATGTATGAAAAATTCAATCCAACTCTTGTGTATGAACGTGTGCTTTAAAACGCATTTTAACGTTTATAGGCATACACACAACAGCAGCATGAAGTGAAACAGATTTAACAATGTAGTTAGTTTTTTATTGTGTTTTTCTAAAAGCTAACAGTTATGTTTGCAATCGTACTCTGTCAATTAATATAACCCGATTGGATAGATATCAATACCCTTTTTAAACTACTGTATAAAATTACCTGAAATCACTTTAGCAGAAAAGGGTTAAATAAAATGGCAAACAGGAAAAATTTCCAAAAAAGTGGAAGTTTTATAACATCATTAAGGAACTGCTGGCAGCTGATCGTCTGGACAAAACTACACATACCTTATTTTTAACACTTTTTTTGTAATTCCATAAAAAAACTCTTCCTCCTGCATCAAAACACTCATTTCCATTTCACCATTTTTTAGACGTGAGCAGGTGCAGGTACTGAATACAAATCAACTAAATAGGCAAATCAATGTATAAACATTTAAAATAGGAGTGCAGGATTGAAACATGACTGATTAAAACGTTTGATGTAATTTGTTTTATTTCACGTTTATAACTAGTAACATTTTTATAAGCATTACACATGATTCGCTAAATATACGCTAAACTTTAACTAGACTCGTTAAATGACAATTTAATGAGACAGGTTGGTTTTAGTTTTTATATACTTCAGTTTAAACCGGTAGATAACCTAGCAGGTTGACAACTCGGCTTTTTAATGTAGGTCTTACACGGATTTTTCTTTTCGAAATCCTAATTAACTTTTTTGTTTTACGATTTAAATAAAAATGTATATTAATATAAGATCGTATTTTTGGCAACCGAACTTTCCCCTGATTTTTGTTTTTTCCGTGTTAATATTTGTTTGATATTTTTAACATTTTTTTGGTAACCGTTTGGTAATTTTTGTGATATTTAAAACCTCTTTCTTTCTTTCTCTTTTGTTTATTACAATTTGTCTTAAGTGTAGGCCTACAGCGATTTTCTTGGCTTGTCAACCCCATGGTCGTATATAAAAATTAAACAATCTACTCCCAATATACACATCCACGTAAATGTATGTACATTAACTTTGTTTTTCTTACTACAGACAGAAAGAAGCAGTTAATGTTACAAAACTTTTAAAACGTCATTCACTGTGAGACGCACATTCCTTATATTCGCTTACAAGCCTTCTTGCTTGTATACGATGCGTAGAAAACAAACTTATGCACACTCACAATTAAAGTAAGTCATTACTTCCATAAGTAGTTTTTAAAGTAATCTAAGTATGAAATACAGTTAACTAAAAGTATGCTAATGCATTATTACTACTATTGCATTGTGTATTGAGAAAACCAGACTTTCCACGCAAGATAACAAAACAAACAAATACAGACGCTTTAAGATAGATCAAGCTAATATAATATCTTAAACATGGTCAGCACACTTGGTGCAAAACACACGTCGACTAATAATAAGGAAACTTACAGAAAACAACTTTGCTGGAAGAAGGGCAAAAACAATGAGGGAAATCTGATAATTTTGTCAAACACAATATTTATAAGCTTTGTTAGTTTTTCCATCTACTTTGATAAATCCATAACATTTCCATTCAACTTTCATACTAATCATGTTTACCAACTAACAGCCTGTTGAAGTATCCTTACAATCATGTATCGCCACTCTAATTTGTTGTGATATTATTTCCTTGATTCGAGAACGCATTTTAGTTTCTACAAATCTAAGTTATTACTAACTGAGTTTTTTCAATGAATACACATTCAGCATGAATCCGTTGTCGTAAGACAAAAGTTATTATTAGGGCCTATAAATAAGATAAATATTATGCAAGTTATTATTATTATTTATTTTCCAAAACCACAACATCATCTTTATCAAATGACACAAACTAAACCTAATAAGAAATACAAAGCAAGTTAAGTCAATACTTCATGTCATCATGTAATGTAATGTTTCAACTAAACTAGTGGACAAGTAGAAATTAGTCATAGAAGACGATATTCCCCCCGGAATATTCCAAGTCACTTGAGTCATGGCGAATCAAGCCACGTGGTGGACAAGTGTGTGGGGGGGGGGGGGGGACCGATAGTAATCAACTCTCAAAATTATAGGATCGATAAATGAAATTGATTAATTTTGTTGGATGAGCGAAGTAAAGACTTCAATTTCACCGACACCCCAACAAATTTAACTCTGGTGTTCCTTGTCTCGACCTCGGTCGAGTCAACATCGTGCGCGCTATGTCCTGCTAGTGAACCGTACAACAGTTCGCGAGTGAAACCACTACGTGTGCTATCTTCCAGTGTATAACTTCGTCATTTAAACGTATTGAATAATGTATTTGTCTAATCAAGATCATTCGAGTTACCGCTCAAATATTAACAGTACCCCGAAACGCACGAATACCCTCAAATGTGAATTCGACAGAAACTTTCCTAGACCAACAGCTCTCGAAATTCATGACTGGATTTACCTTACTCTCAAAATTGACCAGTCCGATATATATGCCATACAACTTGACGGCTCAAAGCAAACCGTGTACATAAAAAGTTATAATGATCAGATGTGTTCCACTATTATTGACAATCACAATGGTTCGGCTAAGTTTTACCACGACAATGGAACCGTGAGTTCAGTCAAACTTGGTCACGCGGATTTAGGATTCCGTACGGTAAGAATATTTAATCTTCCAGTCGAAATGTCAAATGACCGTATCAAAGCTCATTTTAGCTCGTTTGGCAAAGTCTCCGAGGTCAAGGATGAGTTTTGGTCTCAAAACTATCGTTACTCAGTCAAGAATGGGATCAGATCAATGAAAATTGCCCTCTCGAAACACATCCCGTCATTCGAGTATATCGGCGGTCTACGTGCTCTTATCACCTATGATGGCCAGCCCAGAACGTGTTCGTACTGTAACTCATCAGACCACTTACGGGCGGATTGCCGCTCCTCGTCGCGCTCCAATGTTCAATCTATCAACAATAACACAGACAACTCCAATGACGAGCATCAACCCAGTAATAATAACCGCCACACATTGAGTCACAGTCACAGATAAATAAGCCTACTGCTCCGTACATTGACCCCTCGTCAACTCCAAACAACCAATTACAGTCAGGTTCTACAATAATAATTGACTCGTCTCCAGCAGCCCAGCCTCCCCTTAAACCCGACAAAGACAATACTATGAGCATCACACCTGACACGCAATCTGCAGCCGAGTCTGATATGGAACTTTCAGCAAACAGTGACAGCGAGTCTACAAGTACAGACACCATTAAAGGTACCTTCTCAACGTCTATAACAACACCACGTAAACGAGTAAAAAAATCAAAACCCAATAATAAATTGACAAAATTATTAAAAGGAAACGATAAGGCAACCGTCCCAACAAACTCCTCGATCTCCAATGAAACTAATATCGTAAGAAGCCCTTCAAATCCTGAAATTGATTTGAACTTCAAAATCCCGCCAATCCCGCCTAAAGAAACATCCAGTACAAGAAGAACACATCGCAATCGCCCTTGGAGCGACATTGTTGATGATGCAATCAACTCTACTTAATCAATATCAGTTGATTGATTCTATCTGCTACTGCATTCCCATGAACTTCAACATTGGATTTGTCAACTGTCCCCGGCTTCCCCGTACAAATCCCCTCATTGACAACCTTTGTGTTTCGCAAAACCTTCACGTGTTGGGAATAGGAGAAACTTGGGCGAATACCCAACATAATATTTCACTTCCCGGATTCACGTCCTTTCGGCGAGACCGTCCATCACCCCCTGGACAACCACCTAGGGGAGGCGTTGCTCTGTTCTTCCACCCTCATATTCCTGCAATACAGATTACCCTGCCGATCCAGTTCCGCCATATTGAAACAATTCTTTGTTCTATTCGCTGTCCGATGGGCCCTGTGATAATAGCTGTACTGTATCTACCTCCGACGTCCCGCCTCGCCGATCTACTTGATTTCTTTAAATATCTCACATCGTCTTCGAACTTCATTCTCATGGGTGATTTAAACTCAAGGCATGTATCTTTCGGAGACATCAGTTCCAACACAAATGGCATCTTTCTCGCAGATCTTATCGTCGATCTTCCTATGTACCGGTGTAACAACATTAACCCAACGTTCATCGGCCCAATGGGATCGTCTATCCGGATCATTTCCTTGTAAGCGAGAGGCTCTCAGGGAAGGTAGGAGACACTGTTATTGGCCCGTCCATCGCAAGCGACCACCTGCCGATAATCCTGTCAGGCGACATTCTTCCTCCTCCCCCTGCACGTGAACGTTACAAACTTATAAAGGACTTCAATCACGCTGATTGGGACCTATATAGAACGACAATAATTCAGCACCTGCCAGAAACGCCCGATTTGTCCAATTGCATTGCGTTACGCAACTACGCTGACGTCCTAGTAGATGCTCTCAAGCAAGCCGCCGCTCTCGCCGTTCCAGTAAAAACTGTAGACACCTATCGACCCTCACTACCACCAGATATCGTTAACCTCATCCGCTTAAAGAGAAAAATCTACAATCAGTTTAAAGCAACCCGTGACCCAACCAGAAAAACTGAATGGAACCGTCTTTCTGCTATAGTACGTAGAAAAATTATTAATTACCGCAAACTGCAATGGACGACTGTGTGCGAGTCCTTAAACTACAAAGACGGGAGTCAATTCTGGCACAAATTTAAATGCCTCACGGATCAGAAATCTCGTAAAATATCTCCTCTCGTCATCAACGGCGATGTGTTCTCTACTCCGGAAGATAAGGCGAGAGAGTTCGCATCCTCTCTTGAATCAGTTCATCGCTTCCCTACCGATCCTCACTTTGACAACAACTTCTGTGCAAAAATCGAGAGACTTCTTTCCAAACACGAACCTCATTTGTCCTCTCATGATCCAATTCCCATCCAAGACATCACTTATCCCGAGTTAGTTGAGGAAATTACTCCTGACGAAGTTTCAGCAGCAATTTTCAAAGGCCGCAACTCTACGCCTGGAGACGACGGAATCACAAGAACAATGCTACGTCAAGCTCCTCCTCAGTTCATCACTCACCTATCCTCCTTGTTCACCGGGTGCCTCAATCTCGGATACATTCCTCCTCATATGAAATCAGCCACCGTCGTCATGATAGCCAAGAAAAACCAACCGCCTGACCAACTTAGCAGCTACCGCCGATAAGTCTACTGAACGTTATCGGCAAAATACTCGAAAGAATAATCCAATCCCGTCTCGCCCGTTTCGCCGAGAACAATAACATAATCCCCGAATCACAATCCGGGTTTAGAACGGGTCGTTCAACTACTGACCCTCTGATCCGGCTGATTACTGAAGTATCATCGGCGCTCAACGAAGGGAAATGCGTCCTCGCTGCTTTCCTAGACATTTCCCGTGCATTTGACCGAGTGTGGCATAGTGGCCTCTGTTTTAAATTACTTAAAATGCAAATCCCTCTCACGATGGTCCGATTATCAAGGCTTTTCTATCCGACCGTAGTGCGCGAGTTAAAATTCAAGACCATCTATCTCGACCTATAACCCCTGCTGCAGGTGTTCCCCAAGGATCCTGCCTGTCACCTCTGCTATATTTGCTTTACTGTCACGATATCCCAAACCCTCTTGATAAAAAACTATTTTTGGCTCTATTTGCTGACGACACAGCTTATTGGTGCGTCGGTCGGACCGCCAGAGAAGTATTCCGAAGGCTACAACGCCAAATCAAAGCTCTTGAAAATTGGATGCGCAGATGGCGCATTCTACCAAACGCCCTGCAGACCCCACTGATACTGTTCCGACACCGTAATAAAACACAAAAAACTTCTCAAGACTCTCATAGGCTCAGCATCACCCTATGGAATAAATCCGTTTTCACCACCCGCACAGCAAAATACCTCGGTATTACGTTCTCTGACACACTGCACTGGCGAGCCCATAGTCGCGATGTCATCTGCCGTGCCCGCATCCGGATGAACTGCTGATCAGACTTCGAGGACGCCTTAAGGGGTGTGACTTCCAAACACTCCGTTTACTTACGCCGCCTTCATCAGACCGCTTTTTGAGTATGCAGCGCCAGCTCTCTACCCGGTCCTTGGGGCCGCTTCTGCGGCTATATGTCGCTTGAACGCAGAATCTTAAGACGAATCTCAGGGTTACACCCTTGGACAGAAAATGACCTAGTTTACTGTGCTACCGGTATGGAAAAGCTGAGCAATCGATTGGAAAGACTATGTGCAAACTATTGTTCACGACTGCTACACAATAACCGAGTGGAACTAATCAATTTCCTTTCCATTCCTAGAGCTCCACCAAGGAAACCGAAATTCAAATACACCCTTCCCATCCTTCTCTCCCCTTAATTATCTCTCAGCCTTAATCTAGTATGTCACCTATTCCCCTTTCTCCCCTAACTTCCTTTATAAATGTATCACTTTTGTACACCTTGTCAAAATGACCATACTGTTTTTGTTTGTTTTTACTTATTATGTTAGCTTTACAAATTATGTTCTCCGTTATGTCTGAATGACAACTTGTTTTCTATATTATGTATTTGTTTTCTTGCAACTTATGTGTGTTGTTTGTTGTACCATTGTGACAGGCTAAAGAGGGTATTGTGCCCTACAATGGCCTTCTCGCCTAGCGGCGAGAAAATATCATTTAAATAAATAAATAAATACTCTGGTGTTTTTTTGTTTTGTTTTTATTTTTATTTGTTTGTTTTTCTGTCTGTTTGTTCGCTCTCTACCGGGCAAACAGCATATGGGATCTGGATGAAAATTGGAGGGGACCTTCGAAATCTCTGAACTTAGACTTGCTACGTTTTTGGGTACAATCGAAGAAATATTTCTCATGAATATCGTACTTTTACGATTTTTTTTATTTTTAGTGCGATATTTTCGTGACATGTGGGCCGATTCTGACCAAACGGGTGGGGCTACAACGTTCATATTTCACATGGACATTAAGGTAATGGTGATGTTTTGCTTATTTAAAAAAAGGTTGAAAAAGTTAGCCAGAATCCATAGAATAAAGGTTTTAATATGAGTTTTTTTTTAGGTTTATATTGACAATTTACAAGTAACAATAGAAACTTGACAACAATCACCAACAATGCGTCCAAAAGGCACTTGATAACTAAATAGATCCCACGCAAACTAAAACTTACAAAAAAGCTCATTCATCAACGCGACGGGACTTAAGCGTTTTTCTAGTTTAGAATAATTCAAATGACAAGGAAACAGAAAATATAGGAAGTGATGTAATAATCTATCGGCTCTCCAAGAGCTGTCCCGAGTAAGCCCATCTGATGCCAAGTCTTTGGTGCGTGATGGGGGTACAACAACTCTTCTACCTGGGACTAAAAGTTGTGGCCTAAGGAACGAGCTACAGTGGAGGACAAGTAGAGATTAGTCTCGGACTTCTAACCCTACCACAGAGTCTAGCCCAGAGTGACCGTACTCGCGCAGCGACACAAGGCTCGGAAGATAAAAACATCTTGCTAACAATCATACACACGTATCTCTAATAGTTAATTACATTATTACAATCGTCAAAGTTCAACGTCGGATTAGGAGTCACAAAAACACTAATGAAATGCCCTATTCAGAATTGTCACGGGGAATTTATTGAGCGAGAGATATTGTGGTCGACCCTCGGTGAGATTACCTGAGCCTAGACCCTCCCTATTGTCCACCGGGTGAGATTACCTGAGCCTAGACCCTCCCTATTGTCCACCGGGTGAGATTACCTGAGCCTAGACCCTCCCTATTGTCCACCGGGTGAAATAAACTGAGCCTAGACCCTCCCTATTGTCTCCGGGTGAAATAAACTGAGCCTAGACCCTCCCTATTGACATTGTCTCCAGGGTGGGTTTATTCACAGTGGCTCAAAGTGGAGAAGAGTGGGGGTAAACGCGGGGACTATTCGGTCCCCTACTGTAGTTATCGTACACAGGTCCAACTCCACTTGAACAATCACAGGAAACATTTTCTTTTTGAATAGAATAATTAGGCTTTGCAGTTAATCATGTTCGTCGCCTGTCAAGTCCCTATGCCGATGTTTAATATGTTTTGATAAATCCCCCTTCCGTTTAGCCATATATGAACACAAATTACACTTAATATCTGGCTTTTTCCCACATGTATCAGTGTGCTGCTTCAAGTGATCTTTCCTTTTCCCTACATAATCACATAGTGGGCATTTGAACTGAGGTTCTTTCCCACATTCGTAGTGGATGTGACGCTTTAATACGCTCTTCTGACTAAAGAACTTGCCACATTGCGGGCAAACATTATCTTGATTAGACCAGAAGCCACACACAGTTTTGTGCCTATCAAGCGCACACTTATTTGGAAAGGTAATTACACACGCCGGACACTTGAGGTCTCTCCAGCATTCTTGTTGCATGTGGTACTTGAGGGTGTATTTGCTCTTGAAGTTTCGGGAGCACTTTCGACATTGGTTGCGATACACAAAGAAATCTGGTGACCTTACTCCGCCAGTATCTACAACATAACACAACATGTTCATGTGGTTAGTAGATGATATTATATTGGAATGGTAAAATAAACCAAACCATGTTCCAAAAGTTCATGCAATATTAAGCAATAAGCAGATTTATGTTTTCCATATTCCTCTTACGTCCGCAGGACTAAATGTGTTGCGATTTCACAACATGCATCTTATTTTGAATGTATATCTAGGTGCCCGTTAGGGCGCCGCAGCCAAGCCGCGGTGCGCTACACACTCAAGCACCTTATACACCAAGCAGAGTTGGGGTGATTTCGAGGTGTTACCCAGCCGTCATGTAACGTGATGTGAACTTGAAAACTATCACAATCGAGGGGATTTAGGTACCTGACAACACATGCCAAATTTTATTGGGGTACGATTATTCCTTCTTGGTGAAAAAATGGCTTGAAACATGCTCAAAATCACTTTAATGATGTTAGCTACTGCTACTACTGCTAACATCTAATTCGTCAGTTTCAATCGGCCCGCGATTCTGACCAGACGGGTGGGGCTACAATGTTCATATGTTACATGGACATTAAGGTTATAGTAATATAGTCTCTTTTGAAAAAAAAGTTGAAAAAGTTTGCTGGAAGGCTTCCAAATAAAGGTTTTAAAATAAGCCTTATACACTAGGCATACAATCAACAAGTAACTATAGTTACTTGACACTTGTTGACGGTACAAGCAGAGTTAGGCGGGAAAGTGCGATACGTAAACAAATAGTGGACATTTTAAATTTTTCTTCTTTGTGTGGAACGAGAAAAGGTGTCATTATACTCTCATAAAACAAATCAGAAACCGTACCTGGCCTAGGCCCAGATGTAGAAAATTATTTATAATACAACAGTGTAGGTCTAAAGTTCCATTAGGCTATAGGACTAGATAAAATAAGTACTTACATTACATGTTTGACAAGCCCTAGGCCTTTCTTAGCCAACCCTAGGCCAGCACAACCTTGTTCTGACACACATCCCGTACAAATAACTAGTTTTGATTACTAAAAGCCTAATGCAGATAAACAATGGTATGATAGTCCTAGGCTATTCCAAAATTTACGGCAATAATAAGCCTTTTCTTTTCTTTTAATAAACTCACGCAATCTCCTGTCACTTTTAATGAAAATGTAAAACAAAAGATGGTGAAAATTTTCAATATTCTTTTGATTATCTGATGATTTACATGGCTGTGGATGCAGTGAAATAGGTGTAAAATGACATTAGTTGTGCGTTTGTTGTTACATGGGAAAGTTTTAATTGGATGTGAGTTACCTAGACTTAACCAGTCCTTATACCGTCGTTATACCATGGTTATACCACCTATACCCAGGATGTACATGAATCCGGGCCTAGATATTTTACATCCTATTGTTATTGCTAATACCATATAAATTAAATCAACTTTGATAAAAATATTATATTTGCACAAATAATTTTGTAATGGAACTTGAAAAAGTAATGAGATCACACACATAACAAAAACTTGTAGAAATACAGCCAAACCTTACACACTCAAAAGGAAATGAGATCTAAAAAAAGGGCCAAGCTCATCTACCCTTCCACATTTGCGCATTCTTAATTCATAAACGTACAGTATCCCATAACAGCATCCTCGAAAAGCTTGGCAAAATAGAATTTGCATGTTTACGTTTAAACTAACTAGAAAAAAAGAACTTGGATAAACTATTACGTTTAAATTAATAATCGCAAATTCTATTTTGCCAAGCTTTTCGAGGATGCTGTTATGGGACACTGTACGTTTATGAATTAAGAATGCGCAAATGTGGAAGGGTAGATGAGCTTGGCCCTTTTTTAGATCTCATTCCTTTTGAGTGTGCAAGGTTTGGCTGTATTTCTACAAGTTATTGTTATGTGTGTCATATGTACTTCAAAATGTTCTTTTAAGGTTTTTGTCATCTATATAATATAACATCAGTTTTTATGTTTTAAGTTAAACATTCGTTTGGACAAACTCATGTTTTAAAGGATAAGTTATTTACATTATTAACATAACCGTGTTAGTCCCAATGGAAGTTACCTAAATCATTTCAACCAAACAAGATGAGTGTGTTTTAATAATCAGTTTATGTGTTATTGTGTTTTTGTTTCTTATTTTACAAATAAAAGCTTGTTTTATGTTTGTAATTTTCTTTTGTAAATCAATATAACTTGATTGAACAGATGGTCAGCGAATATTCAAAGACCCTTAAACAGGATGCAATAATATTTGAGTTGAGAACAGGATTTTAACAGGAGGACTGGCTTGAAAAAGGACAGAAAACAAAACATATTTATTGTGATATGTTTTATTTCACGTTAATAATATTATAAATACCATACTCATCACGTACGTTGCACTTTATCTACGTTACACCTAAAGTAGTATTAAAATATAATCGTTCGTGTTTAATATCTTATGATTTAATTAGGCAAGTTCGCTGTCCTATTCATATCAGTTAAAACAGCAATTTTAACATTTTACATAGTGCTGTGCAACAACGATAATTTTATAAACAGCAACTTTGTTATTTTGTTATTCTAATAGTGGATAACCAGCGAATTAAAAAAACGTATTCATCCCAAGGCGCACATATATTAATAGGATCTACAGAAACATAATGGTATGTTCACACACAATTTAAATAAGTTATTACTACTTGAAGTACAACTAAAAGGTTAAGTAAACTTTTCCATGCAGTTAAACTAAGAACGTGTTTACAAAACAAACTGTTGTGTATATTGTTGAGAAAACCAGTCGTACGATATGTAATAAAACTAGGAATACAAACAAATACCTCACTTAAGACGGAGCTAAGTTAGCTAACAAATATCTTCATCATGTGGAACATACTTGGCGCAAAGTACATGTTGGATTGACTAAGAGAAACTTACAACAAATAACAATACTGGACGAAGGGCAAAAATGTAGCAGAAAATGTCATGTCCTTGCCAAACATCTATACAAGGGTACAATTTTTCTATCTTCGTTTTGGAATTAATTATATTTCCAAACAACTGTCATCTAACCATGTAATCAATAAACGCCACTTTGTCATATTCAAAACAATTACACGCATTTTCTAAATATATCATAAACTAACACAAATTTAAGAACAGTTAAAAAGCAAGGTGGCCAACTAAGCATATTCAAAACCATTTCACTCATCTTATCGAAATAGATCTTAACTAAAATTGCAGAGCTCTCCGGAACAAGGATGAATTTCCAATGAAAAATGTCCAGGGGAGGCCAAAAACTAATTAACTACAGACTTTATGTTGAGTTAATATTCGTCCCTCAAACTTAACAATGGAATAAATACCACAAAGTTCACTATTTTGCACGCATCAGATGGAACTGCTATGTAAACTGATGGATCAACGGACGTTTTCGTTGGTCAAAATATTGTTTATCAAAATGGCATATTCATCCGTGTTCCGGAGAGCTCTCCAATTTATATAAACTTATAATGCAAGGTGGGCTAATACAGTGATAATCACCCTAAATCAATTTCTATTTTATACCACACATTCTGTAGCACAACATTAGTGTAGTGTAGAATACGTATTACAAAATTGTAATGGAAAACTGCAATATTACCTTATGTTTTCAGTTTTCAGTTCCAAAAATTGTGAAAATTGTGGTAGAACTATTGGCTTTACTCCCTTTTTCGTTTCACTGGATACTACTTAGTACAAATGTCAAATGTCCTTAAACCTCTTTAATGTTGTTTGTCGTCTGTCAGTTCTTGTGATTATGTCTGATATGTTTTGATAAATCCCCCCTCCATTTAGTCTTGTATGAGCATAAACTACAACTAATTTCCCGCTCTTTCCCACAGAAATCTGTGTGCCGAGTATAGATAAATATATCGTTAAATGTTTTGCTGCAGTTTTGACATGAAAATTGTTTCCCACACTCAATTTCCAAATGCTCTTTCAAGCCAGCTTCAAACTTGAACCGTTTCTGACACTTGGGGCAGGCGAACTGTTTGTCGCAGTCGTGCTTTATGTGATGTCTCAGATAGTTGGCCGTCTGGAACTGTTTGTGGCACGTGGGGCATATCAGCTCCTTGCCACACTCCATCTTGATGTGCTTCGAGAGGTGGTTCTTGTACTTGTAGCGTTTATCGCATGTCGGACATCGCAGGTCTTTGCCACACTCGTTCCTCAGGTGGTACGCGAGGTAGTTCTCTCGTTTGAAACTGTTGGGGCAGGTCGGGCAATAGAAGCGAACATCTGAGGGGGGCACGTTACAACTCGAGCCATCTGAAACAAGAGAGCGAGTGAACGTGTTCAGTGTTGGGTAGGAACATACACAAAATAACTAATTCCTTCGAAGTAAGAGAAATTTGAAACATACAAGAAGCAAATACCATGAAACCTCTATAAAAGATTTTAACACTTCTTTTACTCTTTATACATACAAATCATTGGACTTTCCACTGTTATTAATATCTTTATTTAAAATGTGATATTATTTCGACTTCTTTGCTGAAGTCTTTATCAAACTAACAATTAAAAAACCTCAACAGACTAAAGGCCCATTCACAATCAACTTAGTCGCTAACTTAGCCGCTAACTTAAAGGTTTGTCTTATGGAAAACAACATGTCTGTTCATGACCAAAACTTAGCCTTTAACTTACACTTATCAGCAGCAGAAAGTTTGCAAACTCCAAACTTAAACTTAGCAGCTAACTTAACATTAAGAATAAACCAATCAGAGAGTGACTCGAGCCGACAATTTGGCATTGGCAACAAGCATTGACGCGATAAAAGTAAACACTGCAAATCTGTATTGTTGTGATTGGTTTAAAAACATTTATCATGAACAGCCACCTAAAGTTAGAGGATAAGTTAGCTGTTAGTTAGAGTCCTAAGTTGATTGTGAATGAGCCTTAAGTCTGTTATGTTTAGAACTTGAATTGAATTATTTTTTTATTTTTTTTATTGAAATTAGAAATGTTTGAAACTAAGTGTGTTGAGGTTTTTTAATTGTTAGTTTGATAAAGACTTCTGTAAAGAAGTCGAAGTACCACATTTTAAATAAGGATATTAATAACCGTGGAAAGTCCAATGATTTGTATGTATAACTTTTATTTGTATTTACTTATTTATTTAACGTCTATCCTATTCAGTTATAAAAACTGATTTACAAAGGAGGACAACTAAATAAATCTAATTACATAGATGTTGTGTCTGCATCTATCATAGATGCAGACACAACAATGAACTGTATTTAAGTAAATATTTGAAATAGTAATATTACAACAATGCATTAAAAACTCAACAAATTTGATAACAAATAAAAAGGATATTGAATGCAATTTATGAATGAATCAAATATTCAAACGTTACTACCTGTTATACAGTTTCATTTTTATAATTATTTTACTCTATTCCATTTACATTTTGAAAACGGATTCAGCTGACGCGAATTGAACCGCTAGTTGCATATAATTTATAGAAAGAGTTAAGTCGATTGATGAACCTTTGCGATCAAAGAAACTTTTAGCAACGATCTTTTAACATTTTGGCAACTTTAAGTTCCTTTTTCGTTCAGGAACTATAACTTTTTAAAATTTATTTTTCTTCTGAACGAAGGAAGTGTACACCCTAAAATGCGATGGTAAAATAAAGAAGTAACCACCACCTACACACACACCTAGAGGAGTACAAGACTTGTAGAGTTGTGGTTGTGGTGAGAAGATAGGAGGAGGATTAGGACCTGAGAATCGTTACACTACGGTCTCTTGGCTCCACTCAATTTACTATTGAAGCTGGCGTAAGAGTAGGCACCATGTAAATGTGTCACCTTTCTCAAATTCTCATCCACTAAAATGTAGTAATCAAACCAAGCTAGTTCATAAGTTGTTTGTCAAGTTTATTATCAGTCGTGATTCGTAATCTATACAAAAATCACAATTTGAAATGATTGTTGTATATAATTCTTAGTATGGGTGTATATGTCCAAAATGGATCTTAGGTCCGCTATTTGCATCCATCCGTATGTTTATTATATAATATGTAATGAATGTATGGAATAAAAATAACACATAATAATATTATTTGAAGTTTGAACATGCTTTCTTCTATCGGGAATGCAACACCAATTTTTATTCGGACACTCTTCTTCACACAGTATCGTGTTATTTTATGAGCCAAGGAAGATATTTAAGGTAAAAACGATATTTACACTGCAAAAATGAAATTATGAATAAATTACCCTACGAATTCACCTCCAAAACAGAAATGAACAAGCCATTTATTCCCGTGTTTTTATTATCCCGTAAGTTTTACAAGATCCCATTCCCGAAAGCCCCCCAAACAACATATAGGGTAAAGGTAAACCACGTTCAAGTAAATTTCGAATTGTTTTGCACAAGTCACCACTTTTGGGCATATCAATAACTTATTTATTTTGTGTGGCCCGTTGGTCTTGTTGTTAGCGTATCCGCTTCCAATGCAGAAGGTCCAGGGTTCGATTCCCGCCAAAGTCAGGAGTTTTTTTACTTCTGATTTGGACTTAAGTCCATCAGTTCGTGTCTTAGGAGTTTGTAAATGGTGACTTTGGTGCCGTCCTAGCAACGAAGCACATAATAAATTCAGAGTTGTTCTAAATCGGCCTTGTTAATTCTGGCGTTGATCCGCGGGTGTTCGCACTGTCCATACCACTGATTGCTATATTTCCTATTAAAAATATCGATCTTTGGTTGGTTATCGCTCACTCGTCGATTGCGTCGGGGCCTACAGGGTTGGCTTGGTCGCTTTGATTTACTGTCCCCCACTGAAAATCAGTTATATAACTGAGTGGGTAGACTCTAAATACAATTTATTTATTTATTTATTCAATAGAAGAGATCAATTGAATCAATCAATCAATCAATCAATCAATCAATCAATCAATTGAATATAAATTTCAAATATGGAGACAAGCTATCTGAGGAGATTACTTGCGAAAATGGAGTGCCTCAGGGATCTGTGCTTGGTCCTTTGTTATTTCTTATATAAATATACATATGAATGACATCCACATGTGCATCAAACTGATACATTTATTAAATATGAATGCTGAAGATATGGTCATATCAGTAAATGGTAAAATAAATACAAAATATTAGAAGAAATGAATAATGAGTTAAAGAAGATTGAACTTTGGTTTAAAATCAATAAATTGGAATTTAAATAGACGAATAATTGAAATAGTTAATAATTTTAAATATCTTTGGAATAATACTGGATGAAAAACTTGACTTTAACAACACATAAAAAATGTTTTTAAGAAACTTGCTAAGAAGGGTGGGATACATGAGAAAAGTAAATATAAATTTTTCAAAATGGACCAGATTAATAATTTATAATACAACAATTAAACCAGATTTGGAATACTGTGCAACAATATTTTGTAATGCATGTGCAAACGAGATTATCAACATTCAAATGATAGAAAACAATGCTATGAGATGCATATTACAATGTAGGGAAATAAAGCCAATTCCTGATATGATAAGATGGTTAACAGTGCAAGAAAATATTAAATTACACGTGTTAACTTTTGTATACAAGATTGAAAATAATCATTTGCCAAGTTATTTAGAAGAAAAGTTACATAGTGTGGAGGAAATTCATGGAAGTGGGACCAGACAAACTGCTGAAAAATGATCTATATTATGTAAGTGGATGTAATTTTGAAAAAATACCAAAGATCACTTTTTTATTCCGGGATCAGAGAATACAACAAATTGACAGCAGATGTAAAGGGGGCAAGATATGTACATAGTTTTAAATTAAAATGTCGAGAATGCATCATTAAAAATAGAGAATAATTTGTAATATTATTATGTGTGTGAGTCTATGTGAAAAGACAAAATTGTAAATTATTATGTGACAATTGTATAGTAGCAATATTGCTAAATAAAAGTAAATAAATGAAATGCAAATTGTTTGTTACCACCGCAAATACCTGCCCCTGTAAATACAAAGGCGTTAATTGCTGTCTCTATCCTCCGTGCGTTGTCTGCTGGTTTATACATTGGATTGAGACTAGAGAATATCAAGGTAAGTACGCAATCTTAAAAATAGTTAGGGTACAGATTGTTCTCTGTCTTCGGACCTTTATTTACTTCTGCCTCAGTGTCATAAACTATTAATATGGGATGTTACGTCAAATCAATGTTGGCTATGTTGTTTATGAAAGAAAATGTCACTTCTGCTATTTTTATACGCTAAACAGTAACTGCAAATATTTCTCATCAAAAAACCTCAAGCTTTTATTTTATTAAATTGCATGTATTATACTTAATATTTCAAGTTGCGGTGTTAGTTAATGACAAAGGTTTATAACAATTTATCATTTTAACAAATTGGATATGAATTAGCTTCTTATAAGAAATTGAACACTGAAACATGTATTGATCTTTTTGTGGTTGGGTCAGTGAAGTTGACGTCGAATCACTTTAATGATGTGAGTTCATGTTAACTTTTACAACGGGTTTGAAATACTTCAAAAAAAATTATTTTCTCATAATAATATATAATAAATAAAACATCGGAATCCTCTTCTATATAATCGTTGTATGAAATTGAGAAGGAAACATATCCATTCCACATTCGTTCTTTACGTGTCGAGCCAAGTTTTGTTTCAAGTTATAAGACCGATTGCACTTGAAACATTTCCACTTTTTCCCACACTCGTGTCTCATGTGATAGTTGAAACGATTGCGATCTGTGCTCTTGAAGCTGCGGGGACAGTTGTGACACTGCAAGCGACTTGTATCCTGATACATTATTGAGGTACCACCTGAAAAAAAAAACTGATGGTTAAGCAGTGTTGATGCTTTATATTCAAAACGTGAAAACAGAAGCAAGGCAAAATATAAGTAGAAAGCGAATCTAGTCAATCCCAAGCTATGGAGAAACCCAAGCAAGCTAGGTTGCCCACGCTGATTCACGGAGAAGTGGCTCCAGGAGAAGTGGCTCCAGGAGAAGTGGCCCCAGGAGAAGTGGCCCCTGGAGAAGTGGCTCCACCACCCGGAGACATGGCCTCCTTGCAGAAAGTTTACTAGATGGTCTTTATTATGAAAATTGAGCGCGTCATTCAAATCTAATACTAAGCATTATTATTAAGTTTGATCGATTCTAATTAGATTTGTTTGTTTGTTTGTTGTTGTTGATTGATTGATTTATTCACAGCAGAACAAAGTTTCAGAGAGACATGGGTTTTATAAAGTATCATTGCATTGAAATTACGATGTAACTACGTAACGTCGTAAACAGTTCATCTATAAAGTGCTCGTTAGGGCGCCGCAGACAAGCCGCGGTGCGCTAACACACTCGGCCACCTTATACAGCAAGCAATTGGTTTAATATTATTAATTATATTAATATTTATATTTTATTATATTTATATTTAATATTAATTTAATATAATACATAATTACTTTAATAGATTAATTTATTAAAAGAACATGATAAGTCCAAATATTGTTTATACTTATTAAACCTAACTGTTCTAAGAATCTCAGTAGTTTTATATATATGTTTTTACGTAGATTTTCTCGGATATAATGTGACATAATGAAATTCTTTCGAGTTTCCGAGTTAAATAAGTTTTATTACCAACGTTTCGAACAGTTCTCCCTGCCCATTCTCAAGGTAACGACATACAAATTAAAAAACATTGAGTAAACAAACAAGACAATAACAAATAATATAAAAGACAAAACAAGTCACTGCAACTGCTCAGCATTACATTTAAGATCTTTGCGATGACCTTAACAGGCGTTTGGTAGGTGGAGCTTCAGGTGGCTTCTTCTTCTCCTATCCACTCTAGCTGGAGGAACTACATTTTCCGTGGCAACTGGGGGTATTATCGGCACCACATGGCTATCACGTAGCGCCAGTTTCCAGGTGGGTGCTAGTACCGCATAGCTTAAACATACGAGATGATGCGAAGAGACTAGCACCCACCTGGAAACTGGCGCTACGTGATAGCCATGTGGTGCCGATAATACCCCCAGTTGCCACGGAAAATGTAGTTCCTCCAGCTAGAGTGGATAGGAGAAGAAAGAAGCCACCTGAAGCTCCACCTACCAAACGCCTGTTAAGGTCATCGCAAAGATCTTAAATGTAATGCTGAGCAGTTGCAGTGACTTGTTTTGTCTTTTATATTATTTGTTATTGTCTTGTTTGTTTACTCAATGTTTTTTAATTTGTATGTCGTTACCTTAAGAATGGGCACGGAGAACTGTTCGAAACGTTGGTAATAAAACTTATTTAACTCGGAAACTCGAAAGAATTTCATTATGTCATATATATATATATATATATATATATATATATATATATATTATATAAATATAAATAAAAAAAGCAATTGGTTGTTTTCGAGCTGTCACCCAGTCATCATGAAACGTGATGTGAACTTAAAACTCTCATAATCGGGGGGATTTAGATACTTGCCAACTCATGCCAAATTTGTTTGGGGTACGATCATTCCTTCTGGGTGAAAAAATGGGTAGAAAATCAAAACGAAATCAAACCAAAATCACACCCCTCTTTTTAATCGGCATGTTTTGACCAAACCACTTGCCCAAATTTCAAAACAAAATATAGAACAGATACAGAAAAGATTTACAGAAAAGGTAATTGCGAACGTCAAAAATGGCCAATATTTTTTTGGATAAAAATTCTCCAAGGTCACGAGATTATTCCGCCCACGGACATCACCAAAATCGACAAGGCCAATTCTGACACCCTTAGAATTTATTATGTGCATCGTTGCTAGGACGGCTCCAAACACCGTTTACAAATTCCTAAGCCAACAACTGATGGACTTAAGTCCAAATCAGAAGTTAAAAAGCTTCTGCCTTTAGCGCAGAAACGACACAATATCAACAGCAGGCCACTTCTCCGCCCTTGTGTATAATTATAGGGGGACCACTTCTCCAAGGCCCAGTTCTCCGGCTACCGTCCAAGCTACCTGACCGAACCCCTTTCTTTCGCGGCCCGGGGTATATGAAGCACTACATTAATGAACACAATGAAGGGGATTTTGGAAGGGATTCGAGCAGGTAATGGGGATATCCTGGCCAGGGTTTGGCAATACGTTATTCCCAGTACCTGCCCGAATGTGGGTTTCATTGACGCTGGCGTTGCTGGGCCGCAAATGAAAGAGATTCGGTCAGGTAGGTTGGACAACCTAGCTAAGGTTTGACATAAGTTCTTAAACACAAATATCAATAATAATTGCATGCTAGTAAACTGTTTAAGGCTATTCGACCGCGTTTTTCTATTTTCCAAAATATGCTACCAAGTCAAAATATAGTGAATGGCTTTGAAACCTGGCTATTTTAGAAAATCAAAAATATTTTATTCAATTTTTTCTGATCCGGTACACGGCCAATATAGCCACCTCAAAATAATTTCCAACTTCAATTCGCCAAGACACACCATTCAACGTAGGGTGTTGTGTTTTTGTGACATTCATTTTTAACTGTTTTTCTATGGACTGACTGAGAGAAAAAAGATTTTTTTTTAAACAATTGTCTTTCCTGCGAATTTTTTCGTTTGGCGGTATTTTTTACCGATTTGTACCGCCAAACAAAAAAATTCGCAGGAAAACAATTGTAAAAAAAATCTTTTTTCTCTCAGTCAGCCATAGAAAAACAGTTGAAAATGAATGTCACAAAAACACAACACCCTACGTGAATGATGTGCCTTGGCGAATTGAAGTTTGAAATTAATTTGAGATGGCTATATTGCCGTGTACCGGATCAGAAAAATTTGAAAAAAATATTTTTTATTTTCTAAAATAGCCAGGTTTCAAAGCCATTGACTATGTTTTGACTTGGTAGCATATTTTGGAAAATAGAAAAAACGCAGTCGAATAGCCTTAAAAGCACAATCAACATGTCCCTTGATAATTTACAACATTGACTTACAACTACTGTTAGAGCAGTGGACAGTTTTCCCCACCAAATATTGTAAGAAGAATGTTAGACTCAACTCACTCATATACTATTCAAGTATGTGGTAAGACTAAGAGGACAGTTGGGAAGGAATATCCAAGGAATTGTATGGACACAACTCCAGCACTCAACATATTTTAGTCTGAGACAAACCTTGAGGATAAACTTAGCCTGGATGTTACCTGCGACCTTAAATTAGAGCCTCGCGCGTTAGCGATGGGCCATTTCAAGAGATTGAGAATAGCAAACAATTCATAGTTATAAACGGTTTTAAAAAGCAACACAGTTCCAAATTTGCATTGTGCTAACAGCATTTTTTTAAATAATATTGTAAATTGTTTATACACTATGGACTGTTGTAAAAATAACAAAATAAACGATATTATAACAAACAAGATAATTATTCACAGAACAACAACAGATCATTACGTCCCACAACTGCGTGGTATAAGTAACAATAACACACAGATTTTGACAGCTTTTTGTCAACATGAAACAAGTATATACAAGAATAATTAATTTTATACCCCTCAAAAGTAGTAGAAGCCAGGAACGTACCAGTACACTTTAAAAGAAGACATATTCAACGATATTCAACGAAGAGAAAGGTGATAATATGCAACTATGTTTGGAAGTATTCTGCCCGAAGCACCTGTTATTTGGATTGGACACATCGAGTCCTTCTTAATCCAAGATTAAAGAAACGTCCACGAGAACGGGGGACTCTATCCACAAAACTTCGGGCTTACAGAGATAGCTCTCACTATAACACGATCTATTCCCAGGAAAAATAGGCGACAGCTACGAGGTAGTAGCGGCCTATCCACCGCTGCACCGCCAGCGCCGCTAGTATCACTACCTCCGAGTATCGTCGTGAGAGCGCAGCACTGATGCTTTCTTTAAGACTGTTGGCTGAGCTCGAGAAACGAGGTTTTCATGCAGAATGCAGAGGTAAAGTCTGGATCACTTCGAAGCTCTATCCTTCGTTCTATCGGGTTGTGGTTTGACTCAAAATGTTAAGTAAGAATGTGTGTATTCCGCGATCAGAGCACATTTTACAAAAAGTGCGTTCATTTTTCAGTAACTGAAAGTAAAATATGCCACTAAACTGGCAATTTTTAGTAATTTCCCAAGCTTGTGTGGCAGAAAATTATGTGCTAACTCGTCTCACAACGACTTTGGCGTTTTCCTACTTTACAATCCTGAAATGTGCTCTGATCGCGCATTGCGTTTATCCTTTATAAAAGACATTCCAAACAGCTGTATTTGCAAATGTCTGCGATTTGGGCACTTAGCATTGTTGAACAAGTTGTCCCGAGCACAAACGTCGTCTGTCTCGACATAGAAGATCGGGGTGAACTTTTCTATTGACTCTGGTCTTAGTGTCGTCACACACTGCCATGAGATATGGCTGAAGTAGATGGTAAGAACGAGTCAATAGAGAAGTCAAAAGAAAAGCTATTTGCTCTTTCAAGGGTTGTCCAGGACTCATGTAAAACAAGCAAAACAAATATCTGTTATAAAGTCACTAAGAAAAACGTCGAGAAAGTCATACAAAGATAACAAGATAAGAGGATACACGTTTAGGATAAGATGAACAGTCGATCTTGTCATATGGTTATCGGGAATACCTTATTTTTCACAACATTGTTGAAAGAACTTGTTGCATCTTACTCCATTCCTAATGCTTTCATTTAATTTTACAATACACCTTTGAGGGGGTTAAGTAGAAAGTAAAAATATTGTTTAAGTTATTCTTGACACCTTTATTCTGTACTATTATAAACAATTATCTAAAAGCGTCACTACAGTAAACAAGTCATGGAGGTTCCCCACAACAGGGTAGGATAGGTGGAATGGAAATAATTTTTATTTTGCGTACCCTAATTTTGTGATTTTGATTTATAACCGGTTAACGCGTGACTAAACATTTTTATCTACGTATCGTTTACTATTATTTTTTCTAGTACAATGATTAACCATTGTGTGGATAGGTTCATTTACAGTACATCTTTTTTTGCTTGACATTTTCCATGAATTTTTTCATTGTTCACTTCTTTCTAGTAATAGATAGTGCTTTTCATTAACCGTCTACTTTGAAATAAATGTGTAAAAATAAAATTTCCAAAGAACTTTAAGCTTAGTTTTTCCAATTACAATGCACATGAACTAAATGGATTGTTACATATTTCGCAAACAAATCTTGGTCGGGCATATCAACATTGCCTCGAAGAGTGTAAACAATCGTGATGATCGTCTAAATTACTAAATCTAAACGGGATTGAGGGAAATCCAACTACCTAAACATTTATCTGCTGCAGATCTCCAATCGAGCTTTCAAAATGGCGATCAGACATCACTTCAGGTGTGCCAGCCTAGATCTACAATATTTATCACGGTTTTGCTATGATTAGACGAAGTTACTAGGTTCTGTTATTATTAGTGTTTCACTTCATTCGTATTACAGTATACCTTATGCGTATAGTATGGGCCCGCCTAAGTAATGTTTATAGGCTACAAAGTTATTTTTACAGGTAGATGGGCCATATTGGCCTACT
The DNA here is from genome assembly GCA_024449915.1 of Sweltsa coloradensis. Taxonomy (NCBI): domain Eukaryota; kingdom Metazoa; phylum Arthropoda; class Insecta; order Plecoptera; family Chloroperlidae; genus Sweltsa; species Sweltsa coloradensis. The sequence continues at coordinate 31,663 of JAMZAV010000290.1, read as the reverse complement.
TTTCGGTATGTGTTATGTTAGTATGTTTTAATAACATACGCATAAATTATTAAGAAGTGAATAAATTCATATGGACAATATAGAATATTTTTTTTTATTATTATTATTTTTATTTACTACAATTCAGAAATTAAAAAAGTCCGCCCCAACCGGGAATCGAACCACGGATCTCCCACATTCCAGGTGGACGTCTTAACCACTAGACCATCAGGACATAGGCCCTATATAGAATATCACTCAAGTTAAATTGTTCAACTTTGTGTGTTTTCGTAGAAACCATTATTTAGTTTTTGATACACCTAAATGATGTGTATTTATATGCGTTCTCATGTGGTCTGGTCTCTTTGCCTTGTACGGGCAATGCTCACATTTAAACTGGGGTTCTTTTCCACACTCAAATTTCAAATGTCTGTTCAAGATTCCTTTCTGTTTGAAGCATTTATAACATTGAGGACACCCTAGTAACTTCCCACACTCAATCTTCAGATGATATTTTAAACGAGTAATAAACTTGAAGGTAAGAGGGCAGTTTGGGCACTGGAGCCGTGATTCTCCGTGCTTGTTTTCTATCGAATAAATTGACAAAGTATCTGAAACAAAAGCATAAGAATCAGATTAGGCACAGATTTCTTACAATATTTTTCCAATATCAGTGAATAAGGCGTTATGAAGCAATAATGTCGATCACGTCACAGTGAAACATAGATCTAGATACAGTGACTTCGTTAACATTTCCTGCGCAATGTTTGCGCTACATTTCGTATGCGTCACCAAAGACGACGATCATACATAAATTAAATACCTAAAGATTGATGCACAACAACAACAACAACAACAACAACAACAACAACAACAACAACAACAACAACAACAACAACAGAATGTGAGCTAGTAATAGGGACTCTACATGCAGTCAAATGGCTGATCTGGTAAATTATATTGATCGCGTAAATTGTATTTTCTTTTGTATTTATTATTTTCGTATATTTTGAACACAACTATTTTTTTTTATATTTTAGTAACACATACTTTTTACATAATAGGCTTGGCCAGTTAAAAAAAAATGTGTCTCTATCTCAATAGTGGTGTACCGGGGTGTTAAAAGCGGACACCAAAGTTATTCCTACTCAGAAGAATATCCTGCATACGACAAACATTGTTGGCAATTTAAATTTTGGATATTTACTCCCCAAAATCCCCCAAAAAACCCCTAAAAGTAACATTTTCCTCAATAATTTTTAATTAATAATTCATAACTAGTGAGATAATTCTCCTAGAATGAACTTTAAAAAAATCAATTGGTGGAAAAAAGTATTTTCAAGAGTTTGGCCAATTCAGATTTTCAGATTGTATCGAAATTACACAAGAAATGGGCCCTCGAAACAGTTCGAACGCAAAGTTTTCAAGTTTTTGATGAGCACTGAAGAAATGTTTCACTTCATTGCAAGTAAACGGAAAAAGATTGAGATGAGATTTTTTCCACAAAACATCAAAAACTACTCGTGGCCATGGTGCAATCAATTTATTCAATACAGGTAGTTTAGATATTGTGTAATAACTGAAACAAGATCGCCAAGTGTAATAATCCGGGGGACGGCGGAGCCTAGCGCGCGGCCACGGAACCAATCACAGCGATCGTACAGATCACGTGATCAGTGCGAGGCGCATGCATGTGACTGCTTGTGCTGTGGTTCGCGCCTCGCAGTTGTAGGCTTTGCTGATGTTCAGGGCGAGTTTGACTGTAAATGTAATTGTTTCTTTGTGTCAATACTAAATACTGTTTTAATTATGGCATAATTATTCTTACTACGTCGAAAAACAGGGTGGGGTGGGCAGTCTCTTGGCCTACAGCGCTGAAAGAATTGATGGGGTGGTTTTAACATTTTCACAACTAATCTGCATTGTAAACATATTTTCATAGGCCTTTATAATACACTCATATGACAAAAAAACACAGTGAACGATTACACGTTAGCCTACGCCAGCGACCTGCTTGTCGAAATTAGGCCTACAAACCTCTTAAATCTTAATTTGAACAAATCCAGGGAATATTGCAAATATGCTTTTGAAATGCTTCGAAATACGCAATGTTCCTAGGCACTTATTTCACAATCACACGCAAATGCTGCATTCATTATAATATACTATAGGATAGGTCTACTTGTGAGGTGTGACTCTCAAAATTAGGCAATGATATGGTTTGGCTTGGTCGGTTATTGCGAGAACAGCACACGAGGAAGGAAAACAACACACATAATTCACGATGGTATTGGTACACGAATATACTTTGACCAGAGCCCGAGAATGAGCCGCAGTCATTCACTTTGCACAACCTAATCTCACAGCTGTTAAGGACGAGGGACGAACGAGGGAATCCCCCCACGCGATGACTCTGAGAGATTGTGGTATAGTAATCTAAATCTAATATTGTTCCGACGACAGCGGAAATTATTCATCTATACTATAGTTTATAAAATGTTACATCGATTCACAGGACGCGTAATTGTATTAAAAAAGATTAACACAATATGATTGATTGTATCAACATAACAGTTCTTTCAGTGCGGTAATGCTGAAAGTAAATTCTGAAATTATTGATTGTTGAAGTTAATGGGAAGTTTTATTTCCTGTGTTTACTGAAAATGATTTTGACCACTACCATGTCGTAAGTAATAAAAATAGCAAAACAACTGCCAGTAGATGCCAACGACAATATATTTTTAAATTACCTTATGTGTTTTATTACACAATTAGACAATAATAGATTATTACATTTGGATTCGACGGCCTGACAATAATACCCATTATATTGTCCGTTCTATAGCTATCAAGTAGATTTTACTCAATTATTGTAGATTGTTTTCTTTATAGGCTAACAGACTATCCAGTTGGCAATGCAATGCATATTCTGCAACAATGTTAACCAAGAAGATATGCAAAATGTTACTCTCAAAGGAAAATGAAAGGTTAGACAAGCTGCTCATGACATTAAAATAGGTTCTCCGATATTTGATACTACCAAAAATGTTCTGTCTGAGACAAGCCATTGGCACCGAGTATGTCAGGTACTCTGAATTTACTAATATGACTAACATTAATCGCCTCGTTTCAAAAAGTAAAAAAAGGAGCCGGTTGTTATCAGCCCCCCCGCTTTCCCCACCGTTAATCCCTCCACTTCTTCATTCTCAAGCAACCCAGTTAGTACGACATCGAACAATTCTGGGAGTTAGATGTAGCCTATAGAAATAGCGGAGAGACACTACTTTTTGACAAATCACTGCATGTTTTTCTGAAAAGATTTATAAATTAAAATCTTATCAATGTTGAAACAAAATCTATGAGCGAGTATTTTGAAAGATGTAAAGCACCACCGCTCGATTGGTGATCGATCAACTAAAGTTCTAAGTATACTTTCGTAGAGAAGTGCAGAAAAAACAATATCCTTTCTTGCAAAAAATGGTAGCACTAGCGCTATGGTGTGATAAGTGAGCGAGCTACGATGTGACGGTAAATTTAATCATAGTATCTCACTTATTAATGACATCTCGAGTCGCTACCCTTTTGCTGTTAATTGAAGCAAAATGCCCCAAAGAAGATGCTACTAGGCCACGGAAATTTCTACCAAAAATTGTGCATGAGACTAAAGATATATGTAAATACGTGCATTTGTTCTTCTAAAGGTAGGAGTTAAGAAGATCCGACATATTTATTTTGTGCCACGAAATACGAGCGTCGTTGAGTTTGATCGATTGGGTACCGCCGAAGATTATACATCTTTTAATCAATCAAAACCTTTCGACGAAGAACTAATGAGTATGGTTCACTTTGTTACTCGCTTACGCGTCGATATATTATCGTTGGATAATCGGTGACAGGTGCTCGATCATTGGTAGTCAATGAAGATGAAATTTTGAATTCCTGGTATCTCTAGATAATAATATGTTCATCGATCTCTTGTTGGGCGGCTACTCAGAAAACACAGAGGAATTGATTGACAACCAAAAAATACTAAGCTTGTGTGTGCTGTTGTGATCAATGTTATATGGTTTTAATTGTTCAAGAAATAAATTATAAATATTATTTTATCCAGTGATTTTGCTGACATTCCAAACAATATGTAAAGGGAAATTATTTCGTGTTATTGTCTACTGCTAACATAATTTAAATTATTACATTATTACATTCAGCTGTAGACGCACAATCAGCTGAGCGCATTCGTCGCAAAGTGACTCGGCGTGGCGCTGTGGGAGTGCGGTTTGATATTATTTGTAATATTGGCATTTTGGCACACTTCTTTGGAAAAACTTTATTGCATTCCACAGGTATCGAGCATACATGCATGGGAGTGAGAATTATTTTCGTTGAATAGTTCTCGATACACAGCGTTGCACAGTAGTTGCATACTCTTAAACTGGCATTATTTTATTATTGCACCCCTGTTTCCCCAATAATAACTTTATTCGAAGGTTTGAAGTAGCTAATTGCATTAATTAATCTTAGCTAAGTATATATAATGAATTTTGTTTAAGTTTCATGTTAATATATTGTGGATTCTGCGATTTAATTACTTCTGGACGATTAAAACCAACCCTTAAGATTTAAGGGTATAAAAGTGAAAATAGCGATTGCCAACAATATTTTTTCGGATTTAGAGTGTAAAAATCTATTTAAATCACTTTTTTGGCAGTTTTTAACACGTCGGGCCACAAAGTTCGAATTTTAAAAAAAACTGGCCTAGTCTATAATTAAAAATGTAATCTCACCCAGAAATAACACTGATACCAATTTGTGATTCGCATTTGATTTTCCCGTTGTTTACCTCTCACCTACAAATACATACATGCACGCTATGGTGAAGACTTTATCCGCGCATCAATTTTCCACATCGATTTTCATTGACGGCCAATTCATAATAGGGAAGTGGGCTTAAATTTTAATTTGTGCGCAAGTATGTCAATGAGGCAGATACGTTTACAAAGTTCAGGAAAGCCGCTTAAAAGTTTTGCGAGGAAATGGGTAATTCGTAGAAGCTTTGAAAGTTAGACATTTTCTTTTTCCCGCGCATTTGTTTTTTAAATAGCATGTGAAGTCAGTACACAGGAAAAACCTCGCCATCTGATGTAAATTTAAAAAATCGTATTTACGCACTCAGTCACAAAACTGATTTTCAGTGGTGGACAGTGATTTAAAGCCAACCAAGCCAACCCTGCGGGCGCCGACACCATCGACGAGCGAACAAGAGACCGGCATATTTAAGTTGGAAACACCGATCAAACGAGCTGGGCACAATTCCATCTGTGGACAGTGCCAGAATCAACAAGGCTAATTCGGAACAACCTTAGAATTTACCATGTGCCTTGTTGCTAGGACGGCTCCAAAGTCACCGTTTACATATTCCCAAGCCAAGAAGTGATGGACTTAAGTCCCTGTAGCGGAAATCGAACCCTGTACCTTCTGCATTGGAAGCAGAGACTGTAAACACGAGACCAATGATATTTAACATCTATAGTAGGCTAGATCCCCAGTCATTGGTCCACTGGCGTGACAATAAGAAGCCATCTTGAATAGGTCAGTTTGCATGTTAAAGTAGATAAGAGCTATTTGTGGCCCAAATATTTTTCAAGATGGCTGTCAGGTTGACAGGTGAGCATATTAGCCAATAACACCAAATGATTACTAAATTCCCTTATACAATAACTTCTTATTGTTTGTTTGGGTTTGTGAATTCCCATGCTCACAAGCTAAAACCATATCAAACAATCCAGAAAAATACTTAAAACACATTTAAAACATAATGTAAAGCATAAATTGAAACCCCAAATCGCCATCTTGAATTGGTCAAATTGACGCTTCAATTTGCTACGCTCGTGCCTGTGCGGACGTACTGGAGACTGGGGATCTAGCCTACTACAGATGTTAAATATCATTGCACAAGACCAACAAGCTAGACGAGGTTTACGCGAGGTATTAGAGTCAACCATCCGAGAATGCACGCTCGTGAAGTATAAGGGAATCAAGAGGATTACGCTGGCTTTTAAAGTGAAGTGATTCTTTATTGGTTAAGTGTGAAATACATCTTGGATATAAAGGTAAGAGTGTTTCCTCATTTAGTACAGTATTTATTTATTTTATTAGACGAGTGAGCGCAGCTAACGTAGTCTAAAATGCAAGTCTAACGGGCCTTCGTCGTGATTTGTCTATAAAATGTCTGTAAATGTCTGTTCGGTCCCATACGCCCGAAAGACCAAACAGATTGAGCTGAAATTTTGAACAGACATTCATGACCAGGTAACTGAGAACTGCTAGTAATGAGCAAAATCCGTTGCGATTTAAATCTACAAAAAATAATAAATAGAACAATAGCCTTAAATTGTGTAAGTTTTATTTTAATAACAATGGTTTTGTTCTTGAAGAAGTCCTTTTTATCGAATCATTTTTGTCAGCTGCCGTGAAGGCATGCAGTGACCAAGGTGTATCAAATCTTGCACGCTCAAGGTTCCCACTAATTCCGCTGAGAGATTGAGTAAACCTTGCAATCTTTACTCGTATTTCGTACTGGCTATGTTTTTATATAGTATTGAATGCATTTCAAAATTTTTTTTTATATTTTTTTTAAATACAATCAAGAAATTTAAAAAAAATTCCCGACCGGGGGTTTGAACCTAGGTCTTCCACATTTCGGGTGTAAAGGGCGCCTTAGCCAACTAGCCTAGAGGTCTCCCATCCCCACGTCACCGCGTGCCACTGCATACACGCGAGTTTGAAGTTGTTTTAGGTATGTTCTGTGGTTTCACGTAGCGTATTCCGTATTCCTCAACTCTTTTTGGCTGAGGGATCGATGTCATCTCGCCTCCCCGCACCGGCACTTTTGTCTACCTGTTGCATGCATGTTTGTGGTTTTGATAGATCTATAGAAAGAAAATAGGTAAAAAGTAGATAAGTAATTTTTTGATAAAATCACTGAATGAATGATACTGCTTTATACTTAACTGTGTTACCGTTGTTTTTAAGCAAATAAATGTACTCACATTATTAAAAGGGAAAACTAATATGGACAAGGATCTGTATCAATAAATGCAAGTACAAAGAAAGTTGCATTTAATTGCATATTTTAATCTCTGTATGTTCACGATTGTATAATTTTATATTACATTAAAAAAATGTAAAATAAATCAATAATAACAATAAATATTTTATAAAGAAGTTCAAATTAAAGGATCCCTAGGTATGATGAGATTGGATATGTTTCTTCAGATGGTCTGTTCTTTTTGCCTTATATGGGCAGTAGTGGCAAGCAAACTGTGGTTCTTTCCCACACTCAAACTTGATATGTCGATTCAAAATGCTCATTTGTTTGAAGCATTTGTAACAGTTTGGACAGTCGAGTATTCGTCCACACTCGTTCTTTGTGTGATACTTAAGACGCCCACCGTACTTGAAACTAAGCGGACAACTCGGGCACTGGAATCGAGGAGGTTCGTCAGAAAAACTATTGTCTGACGGCAGCCATGCGGGGTCTGAAACATATAGACATAAATCTATAGTTAGGTGCACCTACGTTATTCTATGTTGCTACTTTGTGTACAACATTTTAACAATACATTAGGATCTCTATGAATCTTTAAGTTTCATACTATTAGGTAGGTACTCCAGGGGTACACGGACCTCTGGAAGAGGCACATTGAAGAGGCCGGCATGAAGATAAACATGATCAAGAGCAAGGTTGTTACTATACCAGGAGAAGGAGACGTAAGAAACTATCATGCAGAGATCAAGATTGGAGAAGAAATCTTGGATGTGGGGAGAGTTTTGGCGACCTAGGAAGTGAAATAATGGCAAGCGGGAAGATAAAAAACGAAATTACCAACATGCCTTGGTGGGATAGGGAAATAACCATACAGTGCGAGACGACACTATACGCAGGACCTACTTCATACCGATCCTCACATATGCGGCAGAAAGCCAAATACAGGCGGCGGAGATGAGATTCCTGAGGAGCACAATGGGCAAGACAAGAAGAGACAGAATTAGAAATACGAACCTTGGAGAGATGCTTGGGGTGTAGAAGTTAGTTGACAGGATGGAAAAGACAAGACTGAGATGGTTTGGGCATATGCAACGAGTGGCGGAAGAGAGGGTGCCCAGGATAATGTATGAGAAAAGGATTGAAGGAAGAAGAAGACGGGGGAGACCAAAGAAGGGATGGAAGGAGACCATAGGATGAGGCCTACAGACTAGAAGAGAGAGCTGGGTGCATGTAGAAGAGACACGATTGTGGGAGGATAGAAAGAAGTGGAAAAATTTGGTTGCAAAACCCAAGCTGACCCTGCCAGAAGTAGGAAACGGCGATGGATAATTATGATGTTGACTATTCCAAAACAAATATTGCCAATTAGAGGGAAGAATATCTTGGAAGGGACTTACGTTAAAACATTCGCTCGATAATCTAGCTCGATCTACACATTTTATTATGCACGCATCACGCGCAATTCTATTACAACTATTGTACAAAATTGACAAATCACAGGCACAATGATGATGGCAAAACCGATTTCGTTTGTTGATATTGAAATATTGTATATGAGCATTTATGTCAATTCCTCCAGAACCTTATGCATATTCATTGTGACTCGTAGAAATGGAGCTAGATTTGATTCTTTTTCCATGAATTGATAATCTCCTTCTCTCACGTATCATATTGAAATTAATCGGATCAATCTTATCTATGGTCGTATACAGAATGTTATCCAACAGAATAGAAAGCTGTATTCAGTTGGTTGCGATAACCAGATTGCACCAACCTAGCTAGACAATCAAATTATATAATTTTTGAAATGTCCTCTATACTATGTATATGGGAAAAACACATGAGTGAACAAAATTGAATTGATTTGGTTTATATTGCCGTTGAAATAAAAGGGTAACAATGCATACAGATTGTCAACTATAATACAAATTGTTGATAAAATTGTTCATCAGTAACCATGTAATCCACTTAGCTACGGCTATTCAAACAAGACGCAGAATGTCGTTTTAGAGTGTCCTTTCGATTAGTTTTATAAGAACAGTTTTGACAGAAAAACTGTGGTGCTTTCCCACACTCAAATCTGACATGTCTTTTCAAAATACTCTTCCTTTTGAAGCACTTGTAACAGTTCGGACAGTTCAGTATTTGTCCGCACTCATTCTTCAAGTGGTACCTCAGGTTTTTACCGAGATTGAAACTTAGGGGGCAATTTGGGCACTGGGAACGAGGAGCGCCAAGAGTGTAACTGTTTTCTGTCGACGGCCATGAGGTATCTGGAACATAACGTCATAAAGTAAGGTTTACCTCGGAAAGGGAATGTTCCATACATATGAAACGATTTTGTTACATTCTGTTCACATTTATATAAGAAACATGAGGATCACAATATAACATTTTAGACTAACACGGTGTTAATTGATAATTTGTTTTACAAAATTATGTTTGAACATCTTGCGGAAACATACGTCAAAACTTCATTTGCAACATCTAGCGGCTAGCTAACTGAATTTACAAATTTAAGATGTACTCTAACACGCAAAGGTAACATCAGTCATATTTCAATCATAGTTCATTATTAGTATACCGTATAATTAAATATTAATTTATTATTCGGCACCAAAAGCACACTAGCGCGGCCCTGTTGGGGGAACGTAGAACCCGAGCAGTAGTGATCACTCGGGTAGACACAGCGGCAAATAACGTGGAAGAACGTGTAGATGTAACTAAAAAGTTGAGTTTTCGGCGTGATACGTTTTGTTTACGTATGTTGAACGTTAGAAATAAAACAAAGAAATATTTGTGCTATGGTTATCACAAGAAAACAGTGGACACCTGACGCAAGGGTTATGTCTCGAATGGTTAAGCATTGGCCTACATTTCATTTCTCTTTTAAAAAAGGGCCTACAACTCTTTACACTTAAATATCAACTTTTAAATAATCGTGATCTCAATTTGAATTTCGGTAGGGCCTACTCTTAATAAAAACATTATTCTTACATTTAAGTCCAGGGATAAAGTCCTAAAACATAAAATCAGATGACAGTGTGGTGTCACCCACTGAGTTTTCCCGTTGTGTTTGATAGATTTTATTTACTTATGTTAATTTTTTAATAATTATGCTAATTGTTTTTTTGCCCGTCTAATTTTAATTCATGTCTTATGCCAAAAGGCTATCACACCGTTCACAATTGTTACACATACAGGCCTAGGCATATACATTCAATTCGTTTCGTAAGTGATGGGCTACCTCAAAATTACTACACTGCAGTGCGTTTTTATCACGCCAAAAATAAGGCACACTTTGTCGATGATTACAAATTGAGAACACCCGGATTTTAGCATAGATGTAGACCTTATTTATTGACATTTTCAGGGAATATGATGAAAATAATACAAGTTGTACTATTGTAATTGCATTACCGCGGGAAAATGTTAAATATTGCACCTTGCACTTCAGCTGTTCAGTGTTATATCAATTTGTTGCGAAATATTTGTTGATACAATGAACAGACTCCTTTCACTTTAAAAAAATTACATTCTAAATTCAAATTTGGTAATAATTCCTTGGACCAATACCAATTTTCGCGGGCAACTTTACTTATAGTAGTAGGACTGTAGGACACAATACACTACTATATAATAAATAATAATCTGCTTATGAATTATTTTCTGGATATTCTTACGCTCAGACATAATAATATACCCAACTATTATGATGATATTATTATATATTATTTTACATTTCACCCCTATCCCATTCAGGAATATAAGAATATGAAGGTATATCTCGGTCAATTTTGGCTATAGTTGTCCTACGTACGCAATTACGCCTACTTGTGGTTGTAAAAGAGCATAAAAAAATGCAAACCGTAGATGAAAATATACATCTTATTTAATGCGTGTGCGAGATAGGTAAATAAGAGTGAACAGATTGGAAGTATTCCCCGAATTGTCATAACCGGCGTGACTGACACACGTTAGCGCCATATACGCTCCAGCCCGGAATCACAATTACGCCAGCCATGTTGTGACGTAGCGGGCCGCCAGTGCTGCGATCTACATGTCGTTTTGGTGCCGAATACCGTTTGTTGGTCCTTTGGTTTTTCCAACTCCTAATGCACAAAGTCCCGGGTGCATTACTGGTTTGGGTACAGATTCATCCATCAATATGATATTATAAATGTTTACATATGTGTTATATGTGAACGTTGTTAACTTATTAAATTATTCTCTGCTAGAAGAAGAAAGTTGAACACAGTTCTAAAAATTGCAATACCTATTTAAATTTTATTCTGTACACCTAAGAACAGTGAGTGATAAGTTATTTACATATAAATACCTGTTCTACTCGCTAAAGTTTTTATTCAATGATTTGGAACATTATAGACTTAGAGCTAGGGCAGAATTCTAGCATCGAAGTATTGAGTATAACGAACGGATATTGGTAGGTGTACGCTGCAATAGTGTAACACCATTCCCTAGCAACTGCATGGCAAGGATTTGTTTAAAGCAGCGCCCCAGCTACCTTCTAGCAGACGACTTTCAGCGTGTGAGTAAGAGATGGGCATACGGTTGCACAGCGTAATTGTGATGTTAGTCAGGACGTGTTGGACTTAGTAATCACAAAACAAATGCAAATTATTGTAAATATTATATTTAATTGTACGCATCAGGAGTAATGAGTTATGAAAATTAATACAATTACCAAAAGTTGCATGGTAGTGCTCATTGACCCAAAAAAACAACATATTTTACAGTAAAATTCGAGTAAAATTCGATTCCCCTTAGTTAGCCCTGTAGTGAGATTGTATGTGCTGCTTCAAGTGGTCAGCTCTTTTCCCCTTATACGGGCAGTATTGACAAGGAAACTGTGGTTCTGTCCCGCACTCAAACTTGATATGTCTTCTCAAAATGCTCTTTTGTTTGAAACACTTGTGACAGATTGGACAGTTCAGTATTCGGCCGCACTCGTTCTTCAAGTGGAACTTCAGGTGACTATTGAGTAAGTAACTAAGAGGGCAATTTGGGCACTGGAATCTAGGAGGTTTTGGAGTGCAACTGTTTTCTGTCGGCAGAGATGAGGCATCTGAAACATAGTGACAGAAATACAGTTTGGTATGCCTCGAAAACGAAAAACATACACCGATAAGCAATTTTGTTACTTTCGTATTATACTTAAAAATACACAAATTGGCATTTTAAAAAAAATCTTTCTTTAACGTCTATCCTAATAAGTTAAAAAACTGATTCGTTTTGGCGAAGATATTTGGTCAAAACATAAATTGCGATATTTTGACTTCATAAAACATATTATATGAGACAGATTTCATGTGCGTATTTAATTTAATCTTACTTTTAAAGTAGCAAATTGCTGTAAATGTTGACTGTAAAGTAAATTTGGAGCCGTCCGAGTATACAATCACATAATAAATTGTAGAAAAATAACCCCTGCCCCTAAGTGAGTGCGAAGATGATAAATACTTCTCCTTTTTATAATTATTCTAAAACTCCTCTGTAGATCTATCTATCTATCTATCTATCTATCTAGCATCTTCTACTATCTACTATTATCAATGCTATATCTATCTATCATCTAGTCTATATCATCATCTACGCACAGGCAATGTAAGCTAAGGCAAGGCAAGGCAAGGCAAGGCAAGGCAAGGCAAGGCAAGGCAAGGCAAGGCAAGGCAAGGCAAGGCAAGGCAAGGCAAGGCAAGGCAAGGCAAGGCAAGGTAAGGTAAGGTAAGGTAAGGTTAGGTTAGGTTAGGTTGTGGGTTCATATTTTCTGAACAGCTACTACTCCTGCATCATTCGACCAAACGAGAATTCGATGAAACGACGGAGCTATACACCTAGGATTTTCGATGAAACGGCGGTAGCGAACATCTCAAATATTACACGCAAATTTCGATGAAAAGAAGATTCGATAAAACTAAGTTTCGACCAAACGACAGCGACCCTAAATACTTAGCTAAAGTCCTATGGCTGGATACTTTCGAAACACAACCACACTTTGCTTTTAAGACCCTTTAACCATATTAAAGTTGTTACGTATTAAAATGAATTTCAGAGAGCATACCCAGCATTAAATCATTTTTAAACGTAAATTTCGAGATATCAGTACAGTTGGCTTCTTCACATATAAGCACTTTAAATTAGAACTAAACTCAATATTCACCGTTGGGTCGGAGCTTTCGATATGGGGAAATCCCTTTGCCAGAAGATGGCGACCCTGTTGCACCCAGAATAGGTCGTACTGACACCTCATACTGTTCCAAGCTAATCGCCGGCCAGGACGACTCGTGTGGGGCTAGGAGGGTGCAATGACCTGCAACACGCAATACAACGAACGACTGTAAATAAGTAGATTCGTAGAGTCTACACACTCACATTAAGTTAAGTGCCGACCAAGCCAACCCTGTAGGCGCCGACACCGTTAAGCAGGAATCTCTGATCAATTAGGTCCCCTGATTGCCGGTCGGGTGCTTTACCCCTAAGTCTAAGCTTCAGTGCGCCGCCCCGCACAGCCATTCACTTGCCATACACGACCACTACTTGCTTTCTAGTCAACTTAAATGCGGAATTACCACACTGAAAAATTGTTTGGAATGGTCGAATAGAAAATTCAAGTTTCACGTCCTACGAAGTTCCAACACTGTAAACGGCCGTCTTCTTCAAAAACATATACAAACCCTTCCCGTCCAAGTCGTTTTTCTTTGGACAAAATTTTAGAAATAATATAACTCTTTTTAGTATTTACACACAACACATTATATCCACGAGACAAGAACACAAAAATTACGATTCAATTCAATGTCAAAATCAAAGTCTGAAAACTTGCCTGTTACAAGTGATGGCTAGTAGAATTCGATATGAATTCGATGACAAACACATGTTACGACAAACATAATTTTTCAAGAGATGAGAATGCAAGATATATTAACATAACAATCCTAATACACAGATATAGAGTGTACATGCCACACAAACTGTATAGAAAACCATGTGTATATTTCATCAAATTTTCTTGAAATGTTAGGAAGGGTTATTAATCGTCAAAAATGTATGATTCTTGTTTTCACATTCTCAAGAAGGAACATACAAGGAAGTTAGATAAGAAACAAAATTACCGCGTTAACCATATATCAGCTTTATTCTCACGATTTTTACTTTTTCACATAAAAAATACCATTATGTATGTTATTTATGTACTACTACCGGCATATAACGTATAACAAATTTAATTATAACCAAAACTTATATTATTACTCTCAGAGTCTTAAAATGTTGCAATTTGATTCTACATTCACAGTAAATTAATATTATTTTACGGAGAACAATAACAAAACAAACAATGTTGAGTTTATTTATTGATTTCTCAATTTCTATTTAATAACGCTTACAAACTCAATTCGTCGTTTTCCATTGGCATGCACTGAGTGCCCACGCAGTTCGCACTGATACGTCACGGTGACGTCATTGCACTTGCCGAGTGCTGCACTCATGCAGTCTAGTCCAATCCCCAATGGAACACGAATCATCAAAAATCGTGCAAACATGGTGTCCTTTTCAGACGGAGCAAATAAAAGTGACGCTAAAATACCTTATCAAGGGGCCCAACAACGAGGAGATTTTTTTTCGAAACTAAAACGTTATAACAAAATTCGTACCTTATTTCGGCATATATATGATTCTTGGCTACACGGAGTATAGGCCTAGGCCTAGCTAAAACCATATCATAGCCGAGGCCCATCATACAGCCTTGTCAGAATAGCTGTAAACAAAAGCAGAAATGTATACTGTATTTTAGGGTTCACTTCGTTTGAGTCGAACATATCAAATAATGACAAATCTCCTTTATCGCTGCTGTCTACGTTTCCAAAATCTGCATCAACAAAAACAAATGACGCGCGTTAAGGGCCGCCATATTGAACTAACCCCGTCGCACTGCCCTCGGACCCAGTGTGGCTCAGTGCAGCACTCGTTCCTAATGCACCGCCAATGGTGTTCGTGCACTGGCACCGAGTCACACTCAGATTCCCACTGACATTAGATGATAGATAGTGCGGCCAATGGAAAACGCAATTAATAGCAATATATTAAAGTGCATTGTTCGATCGAACAATAGGGAACTAGCCTTCATTCCAGAACTCAAATATGTTAACAATAACAACTAAAAAATACTTTTTTTGTTTCGGGCTCGTATTATGCTCAATATTTAACAAAGAAACCTTGAATCTGGCGTCCCGCCAAAAGACAACACGAAAAGTAGTGTGACGGCACCGCGTTCTACGCAGTTGGGCGCAGACTCGAAGGAAGCTTTAGCAGACCGCTCCCCGTGCTCCTGTCAGACGTGTTATCGTTTAGATTTCTAGATTAAAAGAAATGCCGCGTTACAAAAGCTACCATAATGGCATTTACATTTACGGTTTTCGGAGTCAGCCTTGTCAAAACCCTGTTCAATCATTTTGTAGCCTACTTAGGCCAGGTACTGTCGAAGTAAATATGAGCGATAAGGCGGCCATTTTGAAGTGGTCTACGGTGAGCATGCTGCGAACTGCGTGGCCATCGCACTTATGACGTCACGGCCCATCAGCGAGCGTTGGCGCGGGAACTCAAAACCCTGTAACTTTGTACCCCCGTAGTTACCACGGATTAAAAAAATCAATTGTGAAGATTGTTTAAATGTGTTCTATTAATACAAAAAAAATCGTAAATATGAAACCAAGGCTAGTTCCCCAACAACACATTTGGCCAAGTTAAGTTTTGTTGGAAGTAACAAATCTTTACATTAGAGAAACTTATTTCTATCGTTAGTTAACACAGTGTACTCTTCTGTACATATTAAAATATAGACACAAATTACACACAAATCTTGACTGCGACTTTCAAATGATAAATAGAGGAATACTTAAAATCGGGTGAGTTGATAAACTCACAAGGTCACTCAGTAAGTGGAGACATTTTACAGACACACAATTCTCACACACACACCTGAGACACAACACAACGTTTACTTTCACGACTTAAACTTGAGAGCCTTGTACATATTTGTATTACCTTGAGTAAACAAATAATACATTTTTAGCATAGTACCATGTAAAAATTGAATTGCATTATTAGTTCACACAGCGTCGACGCTGTAAAGTAAACGTTGTGTTGTGTCTCAGGTGGTTGTGTGTGTGTGTGTGAACATTGAGAATTAACCAAATCTATAGTATCAAACATGCAACTCTGGACATTTTACTTATCGAAAGAGATTGGTAGGTGATAAATAGTTTGTTTTTCTATTAAATTAGGGTAATACTGATTTAAATTATTTGTAAAAATTCGCATTCGTTAAACTGGACTGGAGGTTTTACTAATACGATTTGGTAAAAACACAGGAAGCGCATGTAGCATGTATCGCTAAAATACAAAACTAACTTTGGCATTTTATCTAATTAAGGCCTGCTTTACATTAAGTTGTCAACATCTGATTAACCTGATAAACAGTTTTGTGTCGGGGTTGGCGGGCTCAGCGTGTCTTCATCTACATCCCACATCTGCCTCCCCATCAGATTACTTTACTCTTGTCATCTCGCTCTCCAACGCCTCCTTCAATCAATCTTCCCACCTATTTTCTTGGTCTCTCTACTTTTCTTCTATCCCTTCTAGATTCCTTCAAAATCTCGTCTTGGGTTTCCCATAGTATTCATACGCTAAAACCACCTTAGACATTTCCTTCCGAGGTCAAACCTTTTATTTGCAGTCCGAGTTCCTTCCTGATAACGCTGTTTCTTATCTCATCCATTTTTCTCATCCCATGGTACTTTACAACTTCCCGCTTCCAGATGACTCTCTTCCTCGTTCCAGCCGCCCATTTTACTGTGCCATATGTAAAGAGAGGTACGAAGTGTGTTTTGTGGATAATAGCGGTGCATCTTTATGGAAACACCAATTTCATTCTTTGTTCGTTTGCTATTTCAAAAAAGAAATAGGTAAGTATAAACAAACACAATGTCGATGCCCTTCCTCTCTGAATGTGTTAGCTTCATTAAATAAGTAAAATAAATACATTCGTGTTTGGAGTGTACCCACTCAGTCACAGAACTGATTTTTAGTAGGAGACATTACATTAAAAGTCGACCAAGCCAATGCTGAAGTCACCGACACCATCAACGAACAAACAATGACACACTGGAGACCGGCATATTTAAGTAGGAAACACAGATCAATCAATTGCTGGACACGATTCCACCGATAGACAGCACCAGAATCAACTAGGCTGATACAAAACAATTAGAATTTATTGTGTGCCTCGTTGCTAGGATGGTTCCGAAGTCACCTTATACACACATTCCAAGGCCAGGAACTGATGGACTTCTGCCTATAGAAAAGACCCATGGACCTTCGCATTAACAGGATGCAAACACATGATAATACTCCTAGTCCATTCATACTGTCATCATGTCAGTACTACATGACCTTTTAATCTGTCGTTAATGACTTAACAGTTAGACCTTCGAAGACCGGACACTACAGTTTTGCAAACATCCAATTGACTTTCATTATGTATTGTTTTTATCTTCTTGCACCTGAACTAAGTCTTCCCACACCATCTTATGTGGTACTTGAAGTCGCCTCCTCTTGTACTGCGGGGGCAGGAGGGCTCACGAAGCGAGGGGGTCTAGGAGCCCTCGGAGTCCACCCCTTACAGGTTCGAACATAACGCACTAATAATGAATGTTTCTTGCACAGCTGAGATCCTTCCCACTCATGCTTGATGTGGTACTTGAAGGCGCCTCTCTCTTTACGGCGGGGCAGGAGGGGCACATGAAGCGGGGGGGGTCTTAGGAGCCTCGGAGTGCAACCACCTTACAGGTTCTGCACATAACGGCACTATGAATGAATGTTTCTTGCACAGCTGAGACTCCTCCCACACATGCTTGATGGTCATTGAGTGCTCCACTCTCTTGTACGTGCGGGAGGGGCCACACGAACGAGGGGGTCTAGGAGGCCTCGGAGTCCACCACCTACAGGTTCGCAACTAGGGCACTAATATAATGTTTCTTGCACAGCTGAGATCTTCCCACACATGCTGATGTGGTACTTGAAGTGCGCCTTCTTTGTACGTGCGGGCAGAGGCACATGAAGCGAGGGGTCTAGGAGGCCTCGGAGTGCCACCTTACAGTTCTGCAACATAACGGCCTAATGATGAATGTTACTTGCAAGCTGAGATCTCCACACTAGCTGATGGTCTTGAAGTGCGCTCTCTCTTGTACGTGCGGGGGCAGGAGGGGCACATGAAGCGATGGGGGTCTAGGAGGGCCCTCGGTGCCACCCCAGCAGGTCGCAACAAAGCGGGGGTAATGATGGAATTTCTTGCACAGCTGAGATCTCCCAACTCTGCTGATGATGGTACTTGAAGTGGCTCTCTCTTGTACGTGCGGGGGTCCAGGAGGGCAACGAAGCGAGGGGGTCTAGGAGGTCCCTCGAGTGCCACCACCTTACAGGTTGTGCAACATAACGGCACTAATAGAATGGTTTCTGCACAGCTGAGATCCTTCCCACTCATGCTTGATGGGTACTTGAAGTGACGCCTCTCTCTTGCTACGTGCGGGCGGAGGGCACCATGAAGCTGAGGGGTCTAGGAGGCCTCTCGAGTGCCGACCACTTAAGGTTCTGCAACATAACGCAGGCTAATGAGTGATGCTTTCCTTACAGTGGATTCTACCACACTCATGCTTGATGTGGTAACTTGAAGTGCCCCCCTCTCTTGTGTCGGGGCAGGAGGGCACATGAACGAGGGGGGTCTAGGAGGGCCTCGGATGCCACCGCCTTAGGTTCTGTCGAACTACGCCACTACATGAATGAATGTTTCTTGCACAGCTGAATATCTCCACACTCATGCTTGATGTGGACTTGAAGTGCCCTCTCTCTTGACTGCGGGGCAGAGTGGCACCACGAATGCGATGGGTCTAGGAGGCCCTCGGAGTGCCACCACCTAGCAGGTTGGACATAACGGCACCTCAATAAGTTCGCACACTTCTGGTTCTTCCCAACACTCATGCTTGATGTGGTACTTGAAGTGCGCCTCTCTCTTGTACTGCGGGCAGAGGGCACGAAGCGAGGGGGTCTAGAGGCCTCGAGTGCCACCACCTTACAGGTTCTGCAACATAACGGCACAATGATGAATGGTTCTGCACAGCTGAGATTCTCCCACTCATGCTTGATGTGGTACCTTGAAGTGCGCCTCCTCTTGTACGTGCGGGGGCAGGAGGGCACAGAAGCGAGGGGGTCTAGGAGGCCCTCGGAGTGCCACCACCTTACAGGTTCTGCAACATAACGGCACTAATGAATGTTTCTTGCACAGCTGAGATCTTCCCACACTCATGCTTGATGTGGTACTTAAAGTGCGCCTCTCTCTTGTACTGGACAAGGGCATGAAGGAGTTGAAGCGAGCCCCCCCTAGCTTGTGCACTAAGTGATGCTCTTCTTGACGTCGGGGCATAGCCACATCAGCGAGGGTCTTGAGGCCCCTCGGGTGCCACACTGGTGCACAAACGGGGCTAAGGACTGATGACTTTCTGCACATAAGACTACGAATTCAGCTGAGTGGTCCCAATGCCTCTTTTGGTCTGAGGCGCTGGCGGGGCAGGGGGGCAAGGCCGGGGGGTGAGGCCCCACCTAAGGTTCTGCAAATAACGCACTAATGAATGAATGTTTTTGCACAGCTCCTCCCACTCATGCTGATGTGGTACTTGAGTGCCTCTCTCTTGTACGTGCGGGGGGGGGGGCAGAAGCGAGGGGGTGGAGGTCCTCGGGCCCACCTTACAGGTTCTGCAACATAACGGCACTAATGAATGAATGTTTCTTGCACAGCTAGATTCCTGCCCATTGGACTTGAGTGGCGTCTTGAGTGGCCGGCGTGTGCACGCTGAGGGGAGAGGCAACAATCGGAGGGGCTCCTAGCAGGTCTGCGATCCCACCTAATATGATTTTCTGCAACATAAGGTCACTCAATCATGATTTTGCGTGAGAGCGTCCCACTCTTGTTGGGGTCTTGGAGTGGCACCCTTGGGGTCTGAGGCGGAGGCACACCTTAAGGTGTGCACATACGGCCATGGAGTTCCTTCCCACGCTGATCCTCAAACGCACGCTTTGTACTTGAAGGTCTGGCCACTGAGCGGGGGCGTGGTGGGAGAAGGGTGCAGCCCCTCTGCAGCTGGGCAGATACGGCACATAATGAAGAGTGTTCTACAGAGATCCCCACACTCATGCTTGATTTGTACTTAACGCTCCTCTTGTAACGGGGGGGCAGAGGGGCAACGAACAGCGGGATCTAGGAGCGGATGCAAGTGCCCTCTACTTTCGTGGGCATAAGGGCACATGAGATGGTCTAGAGCCATCGAGTCTTCCACCTACTGGTTGACATACGCATCTCTATGTGGTATTGGGCACTAGTGGTCTGGAGGCCTGGGGCCATACTTGGGTTGAGACCTGACAATGACGGTTTCTGACACACGAACAGGGTCAGTGTTCTTGAGTGAACCCCTACTTTGACTGAGGGACGAAGAATGGTGTCTTGCAGGCGGATCCTGCCACACTAGCTGAATGGTACTAAGCGTTCTCTTGACTGCGGCTGCAACCACTTAGGAGGTGGCTCTTGGCTCGGAGGCACTGCACAGGCGGATTGAGCCATCTATGCACAACCCTAATGAATGGTTTCTGCACAGCTGAGTGTTCCCAACAGCTTGATGTGGTCTTGAAGTGCCTCTCTTGACGTGCGGGCAGAGGGGCACAGAGCGAGGGGGGTTAGGAGGCCCTCGGAGTGCCACCACCTAAGGTTCTACATAGGCACTAAAATGAATGTTCTTGCAGTGAGTGTCCACACTGATGCTTAGGGGTACTGAAGTGGCTCTCCTTGTGTGCTTGGGGGTGGGGGCACAAACGAGGGGGGCTAGGAGGGTCTCGGAGCCACCCTTCCAGTCTCAACATAACGGCACTAATGAATGAATTTCTGCACGCTAGATCCTTCCACAACTCATGCTTGTGGTACTTGAGTGGCCCCTCTTTACGGGGGGCAGGAGGGGCACACGAAGCGGGGGTCTGGAGGCCTGGATGCCACCACTTAGGTTCTGCAACATAACGGCAACTAATGAATGATGTTTCTTGCACAGCTGAGATCTCCAACTCATGCTTATGGGTACTTGAGGCCCTCTCTTGTACGTGGGGGGAGAGGGGCACACGAAGCGAGGGGGGTCTAGGACACCTGAGTCTACCACCAGTTGAATAACTTGCACAGCTGAATCTTCTTGACAGTGAGGGCCAACAGCTGTGTAGGCTGGAGCGGCCCACTCAGGGGGGTTGGAGGCGCACACGACTAGGGGTAGGAGGCCTCGATGCCCACATCAGTTCCTTCCCACATACGCCTCATGATGTCTTGGCAGTGGTCCTTCCTGTCGGGAGGGGAGCTGGGGGCTCGGGGGTCTGGACGGGGCACCTAGGGCCCATAAGCAGGGGTCTAGGAAGGACTCGTTGCACACCCTAGGCTTCACCTGCTTATGTGCTATGAAGTGAGCTCTCTTGCACATGCGGGGATGGGGCCACCAGCTGGGGTACTAGGGGTCCTCGATCCCACTAAGGTTGAGGGACGCACAATGAGGAGGTTTGCTTGGTGCCCACTGGACTTCCCACATCATGTGGATATGACTTAGTGCTCTCGTTGTACGGAGGGGCCGAGGGCACTAGTGACATGAGGCCTCTGACTGCTCAGGAGTGCACACCAAGCTAGTGGTCTTGGGGCACTGGAGTTGCACTAGGGTCTTGAATAGGCTAGCCTGCTGATTTCTGGACAGCTGGTCCTCCACAGTGTTGGGTCTGGAGGTCCCCTCTGGTTCGGGTCTGCGAGTGGCACTCTTGATTCGAGGGCGGGGCCTAAGGAGGTGGTCTTGAGTGCCCCTTCAGGTTCTGCAAGTAAGGCATAATGAAGATGTTGTCTTGCCACTGGACCTTCCCACCATGCTTGATGTGGTCTTGAAGTGCGCCTCTCTTGTACTGGTGTGCAGGAGGGCGCCCACAAGCTAGGGGCTGAAGTCCGATGCCACCCTTACGTTCGCACATAGGCACTATGGATTTTTGGCTGCCTTCGGCGGGCATGACGACTGAAGGTCTGAGCCCTAGTGCACGGGGGGGGGTCGCAACAGACGGCGGCTGGTGAGTCTCTTGACGCCTTCTCCATCTACTTGTTGGAAGCTACCACTGGTATGGGGACGGGGCTCACGTGAGGGGTGGCCACAGCAGCTAGTGACTGATCCTCTGCCCACGCACTATGTGTTGAACTCAGGTGACTTTTTTCCCTGGGGCCTCCACATGATCGGCCTTGACGGCGGGCAGTGCACCCCTGCGAGTGGACATACGACTCATGGTTGAGCTTGACGCCTCCCATCGACGTGGGTTTAAGTCCCACTTGGATCTGCGAGGCAGGGGCCCACTTAGGGTTGGCAACTCGTCCCCTGATGAGGTGCTGCACAGCAGGGCCTAGGAGCTGTGTGCACATGCGTTCCAACATTACGGTATGAGAGGTCTCAACATGGGTTCTCGAGGCTGGACGTGGCACTAGTGTGGTCTCTAAGGTCCTGGTGAGCTTCGCCAAAGGGGTCTAGAAGCTGGTTAGCTGAGTTCCTCAACACTTACGTGTGATGAAGGGCATTCTTCACGGGGTCTCAGGACACTGAGGGACTTGAGGTCTGCGCTCGCCTTAGGTTGTGCACGGAGGGCCACAACGAGGGTCAGATGCCCTCTGAGCCCCTCTTTGAATGACGGGCGAGGCCTAGAAGTGAGGGGCCAGGAGACCTTCAAGTCAGCTTGTAAGTCGACTTAACGCACTATTGCAAGTGCGGAAGATGGGATCTCACGAGCTTGGTGGTCCCTTGTTTCGTATAGGCCCTCTCTCTGTACTGCAGGGTAGGAGGGGCACACGAGGGTTCTAGAGCCGAGTCACCACCTTAGTGGTCTTGCAACTACGGCACTATGGGAATGGGTTCTTGAAGCTGGATCCTCCACCATTGATGGGTACTTGAGTGCGCCTCTTCTTGCACTACGGGCACAGGAAGAATGGTGGCACAGTGGGCTTCCACACCTTCTTGTACGTTAAGTGCCTTCTTGACGGGGAGTCGCCACAGTGGGATCTGACCCTCTCTTGAGTGCTGATTCGCACTAACTGGCGGAGGAGGCAGATGTCCGGCCACTAGGTCTTGACCACACTTCATTTGTACTGAGGGCTTCACTTGAAGGGGGGGCAGTGGACTGACCACCCATGTTGGGTTGAGCATAGGGCCCACTGAAGTGCTGGGGCAGAGGGCCCAATGCAGCTAGGGGTTTGGACTAAGTGTGCCACCATTATGTTGTGCGGTCACGAAGTGGCATGATCTTCTGCCGGAGTGGTTGAACTTCGCCCTTGTATGGAGCTGGAGGCCTCCCATTAAGCGAGTGGGGCAAGCCAGATGCCGGGTCTTGGCACCCTGGGTGCCACACTACAGTTTGTAGACGCAGTGACTTCCTTGCACGTCGGAGTGACACATCTGAGGTGGTTCTTGAGTGGCGGATCTCCCACCTGGGGCTAGGGCAAGACAAGGAGGCCCTTGGGTCGTGCACACTCACGTTGAATTGTGACTAGAATGTTCTTCACTGGATCACCAACATATGTTAGGTACTTGAAGTGCGCCTCTCTTTGTACGGGGCAGGAGGGCAAAAGAGGGGGGTCTAGGGCTCGAGTGCACCACCTGAGGTCTCACTTACAGGCTCTGGATAATGTCTTACTGAGTTCTTGCCAACCAACTCTTGATGAGGTTCTTCCCTCAGCTTGCTCTTGAGTGGGGCACTAGGGCACAGAAGGGGGGGGGAGGCCACGAACGGGGCTGGCGTTCGGATGCCTCCAATTGACAGTTTTCTTGCAACTGGGGCATACCAACCGAGGTTCTTGAACTGGTCTTACGCCCACTTAGGTGTTGAATGCCTCTTAGTCGGGGGCAGGGAGGGGCCCGACGAGGGGGTCTAGGAGGTCCTCGGAGTGCCCCCCTTCAGGTTCTGAACAAAACGGCACTAATGAATGAATGTTTCTTGCACGCGGATCCTTCCCACACTCTGCTTGTGTGGTACTTGAATGCGCCTCTCTTTGTACGTGCGGTGGGCAGAGGGGCACACGAAGCGAGGGGGTCTAGGAGGCCCTCGGAGGCCACCACCTTACAGGTTCTGCAACATAACGGCAAATGAATGAATTTTTGCACATGGATCCTTCCCACACTCAGTTTGGACTTGAAGTGCGCCTCTCTCTGTGGCGGGGGGGGGCACAGGAGGGAAGAGGCAGGGGGCTGGAGTCCTTCGGGTGCACACCTAAGGCCAGGTGAACGTCATGACAGTCTGACAGCTAGATCCTTCCCACACTCATGTGATGTGGTCTTGAAGTGCCCTCTCTCTTGTACGTGCGGGGGCTGAGGGGAGGCGAGGGGTCTAGGAGGCCTCGGAGGGCCCCTGCCCTCATTTGCACATAACGGCACTAATGAATGAAGTTTCTTGACATAGATTCCTTCCACACTAGTTGATGTGTACTTGAAGTGCCCTTCTTTACTTGCGGGGGCAGGGGGCACAGAAGCGGGGGGTCTAGGCCCGGAGGCCACCACCTTAAGGTTCTGCAACATACGGCACTAATGAATGTTTTCTTGCACAGCTAGATCCTTCCCACACCTCTGCTTTGGTACTTGAAGTGCGCTCTCCTTGTCGTGCGGGGCAGAGGGACACGAAGCGGGGGGGTCTAGGAGGCCCTCGGAGTGCCACCACCTTACAGTTTTGCAACATAAGGCACTAATGATGAATGATTTCTTGCACAGCTGAAGCCTTCCCACACTCATGCTTGATGTGGTACTTGAAGTGCGCCTCTCTCTTGTACGTGCGGGGGCAGGAGGGGCACACGAAGCGAGGGGGGTCTAGGAGGTCCTCGGAGTGCCACCACCACAGGTTGCAACATAACGGCCTAATGAATGAATGTTTCTTGACCAGCTAGATCCTTCCCACACTCATCTTGAGTGGTACTTAAGTGCGCCTTCTCTTGTACGTGCGGGGCAGGGGGGCACGAAGCGAGGGGGGTCTAGGAGGCCTCGGATCCCACTTACATTGCACAATAGGAACTATTATGCACTGATCCTTCGCACACAGGATTCTGATCCCTCATCTTTGTGTCGGAGGGGCCTCTTGAGTGCGTGGGCAGGGGGGCAGGGCCAAGGTGCCTGAGGCCTAGGATCACCCTGAGTTTTCACTAATGCTCACGGAATGTGTTGATGCTGGTACTCGGATCTCTGCTTGGTATTGAAGGGCCTCATGCGTGGTCGGCAGGAGGGGTCACAACTACAGGGGTGCTAGGAGCCCTCGGAGTGCCTTTAGGTTCTGCAAAAACGTCCTAAATGTTATGCTGACTGAGATCGTCCCAACTCATACTTGTGTGGTACTTGAAGGCCTTCTTTTTCGTGCGGGGGCAGGGGGGCACACAAAGCGAGGGCCTTAGGTCTCGGAGCCACACGTTGGTTTTCAGCTAGGCCTCACTAACATGATGTTTGCACAATGATCCTTCCACACTGCTGATGCGGATTGAAGCACGCTGTGTTGTAGTGAGGGGGCGGAGGGGCACAGAAGCAGGGGTGTCTGAGGCCGGAGGCCCACCTTAAGGTTCTGCAACATACGCCTAATGATGAATGTTTCTTGCACTGGACGTCCTCACCCTGCTTGATGGTGGACTTGAAGTGCGGCTCTCTTGAGGCCGGGCCGGAGGGGCCAAATGCGTGGGGCGCGTACGGGACCATAGAATTTCTCACTGAAGGTTCTCCATAACGGATACTGAATGATGTTTCTGAAGTGGGCACTTTCTTACTCATGGGAGGGGCCAGAAGCGGGGTCTGAGCCGGGGGCCCAGTCAGCGCTAGGATCTCTAATGCAACGTTTCTTGTCTGAGAACACCCCACATTGCTGTATGGGTTGAATGCCCCTCTCTTGTACGTGGGGCGGAGGGCACAGAAGGGGGGTCTGGACCCTGAGGTGCCACCACAGGTTCTGCAAGTAGGCATGCATGAATGTTTCTTCACAGCTGAGACTTCCCACACCATGCTGATGGGTACTTGAATTCCCTTCTTGTACTGCGAGCAGGGGCTCACGAGAGGAGGGGGCTGGCCTTCGGCCCCTCAGGTTCTGCACTAACGGCCTATGATGATGGTTTTGCACAGTGATCTTCCCACTATGGTGAATGTGTTCTTGAGGGCCCTGCCCATACGGCGGGGAGAGTCTTGAGGCGCCCCTTGTAGGTCTGGAGAGGCACACGTCAGGTTTCTTGAGCTATCCACACCTACTTTGAACTGAGTCCTCCTATGCTGAGTCCCACCTGGTCTCCAGGGGGGCGAGGAGAGTGGGGGGTCTAGGAGCCTCGGGTGCAGGGGCACCTACAGGTTTAGGGCCATGAGATGTTCCTGCAACAGTTTGACCCCAACGCTATGTGTGCTTGATCCCTCTGACGTGCGCGAAGGGCATTTAGACGGGGGTGCTCCCGTCCTGGAGTGCAGCGGCTTGAGGTCTGAGGAGGGGTTTGCCACTAGATGCCCCTTAGTTCTGAGTCTGCACTTAGCTTGAAGTGGTTCTAAGCGGCTCTTCACCTCGGGGTGGGGCACTTGAAGGGGTTAGTGACCTCGGGGGCCCCGCAACGTTGGAGCAAGGCGGCCAGATGATGCCTTCACACTGAATCATTCCCACTCAATGCTTTTGCACTGAGGGGCCTCTTACTGTGCTGGGAGGGCCTTCGAAGCAGGGTAACCCCTTGGAGTCATGGGTCTTGCCCCCCTGAGACCCTTTCCCACACCCCATGTTTGAGGGGTTACTTGAAGTGCCCCCTCTTCTTGTCGTGCGGGGGCGGGAAAGGGGCACACGAAGCGGGGGGGGTCTAGGAGGCCCTGGGGAGTGCCACCCCCTTACGGGTTTCTGAAAAATAAGGGCAGTAATAAAAGGGAATTTTTTCTTGAAACAGCTGAGACCCTTCCCCACACTAAGGGTTTGGATGTGGTACTTGAAGTGGGGCCTCTCTCTTGTACGTGGGGGGGGGCAGGAGGGGCACACGAAGCGAGGGGGGTCTAGGAGGCCCTCGGAGTGCCCCCCACCTTACAGGTTCTCCCAAAAAACGGCATTAATAAAATAAAAATGTTTCTTCCCACAGCTGAGATCCTCCCACACTCATGCTTGATGGGGTACTTGAAGTGCGCCTCTCTCTTGTACGTGGCGGGGGCCCAGGATGGGCACCCGAAGCGGGGGGGGGGCTAGGGGGCCCCTGGGAAATGCCACCCCCTTTAAAGGGTTTTCCCCAACAAAAGGGCCCAGAAATTTAAAATAAATTTTTTCTTGCACAGTTGAGACCTTCCCACACTCATGTTTGATGGGGTTTAACTTAAAAGTGGCCCTTTTCTTGTATGTGGGGGGCAGGAGGGGCACACAAAAATTTAAGGGGGGGTTTTTAGAGCCCCCCGGAGTCCCGGGAAAATGTTATCGCCCCCAATTGTAAAAATTTTATTTTTGGTTTAACCAAGAACGCTTTAAGCTTTGAAAATTGGTTTCCCAACATAAAAAACCGTCTCAACTCTGTTCACGTTTAAGCTTAGCCTCAGGGTCAAATCTAGACCAAAGGGAAAACTCCGTGAGAAGCAAGAAAATTTTTTTACTTGATTTGGCCCCCCCATTTTCTCACTTAAATTTAAAGGGGTTTAATGAGCGATAGGCATGCCCCAAATTGCAAGTACATCTTTTACAGACTTTTGGTATTACTAAATACATTATATTTAATTTAATCATTGTTTTATTAATTTTGGAACTATGCAAGAGGCCAAGTCTTGAGACCACTCGTTGCGAGTCATAAAGTGATTTAACTGAACATCAGTCACTGCAACAAGCAGGGTTGTTACAATTACCCCAGCCCATTGTAGGCCAAGTCTTGAGACCACTCATTTTCGAGTCGTGAAGTGAGTACTGAACATCAGTCACTGCAACAAGCAGAATTGTTACAAAGTCTTGAGACCACTGTGTCGGAGTCGTGAAGTGAGTAGCTGAACATCACTCACTGGAACAAGCAGGGTTGTTACAAAGTCAGAAATACAAGCAATCCATATCAATTTTGACTGCATCTTGATCTTCTAGAATTATACTACGAGTGACATTGAAGGGAAGTTTTAGTTTGTATTATTTACAGCATAATTAATGGTTTTATTTGATTGTGTGGGTTAAGCTGTAAAATAACAAAAACAATTGAAGTTTTATTTAATTCTTGAGATGTAAATAGTACATATTAGATTTAAATTCATTTATAAACCTTACTTGTACCTAAGACAAGGTAGTATATCTATTATAATATAATATTTAGTAGTTTACGTAAGCTCCGTTCATTATTTTACAGATTTGAGAAGATTTAAAGTCTTTAAATTTACAGAGGAGACCTCATAAGTTGCTTTAAAAGTTTGTTATTTTGTTTTTTAGCCAAGTGTCAATATTATTTGTTTACACTTTTCTGACAGCAGAATAAGGGCAATTGAATTCTATAAGACCTTTTTCGATTTTAAATAATAATTTATTTTCATTCATAATGGTAAAGCGTTGTACCATGTGAAAGTTGAAGAAGAAGTATAAAAATAAAAGCCTTCAGTTCTGGGTGTTTAAAGATTTTTTCCATCGTTTGTGTTTAAATATGAACATTGAGACATACGATTCAATTCTTGGACGATGGGAATCTAATAAGTGTATAGACAGTTGGAATAGCAGCAAGTGCCTTCAATGAGGTGTTCAAGATGTCTATGAACTGACAAATCAAACAAGAATAGTTTTGCCGAGATGGTACTGTATTAATTGTTTATTTCCTCCTCTAAGTGTACATGAAATAGATCTTTTTATTCATGATGTCGATGAAGAGCCTCATAGTTAAGGGGAATCACTAGACCCAAATATGATTTCTTAAGAATGCAGTAAAGACGTCTGAAAAGTAAGTAGAATGAAATAGGGGCTTAATAAAAGAGCGGATTATTTTTTGAAATTTTTTTGACGGGACATAACCTCAGAATCAACAATTGTATTCAAATTACTGGAATCAGTTGGTCAAGTTCAAAATTGAATTTTAGCAGCGTTTTGTTTTTGTATTATTTTTACACTCATATATCACAACCTCAATAAAAGGATTTTCGGATTTATATGGTTGTTGCGTTGCCACAATTTTTTCGCCTGCGGTACAATTTTAATTTTGTACCGTTTTAACGGAAAAAATCGTGCAACGCCTGAAACCATACAAAACTAATAATACTTATATTTAGGTTGTAGATAAAGGAGTGGAAAAATAATATACAAAAACCGCTGCTAAAAATTCAATTTTGAACTTGAGCAACTGATTCCAGTAATTTGAATAAAATTGTAGATTCTGAGGTTATGTCCCGTCAAAAAAATTCAAAAAAATAACCCGCTCTTTTATTATGCCCCTCTTACATTTTACTTACTGATCAGAGTCTTTACTGCATTCTTTACAAATCATATTTGGGTCTAGGGATTCCCCTTAAATGATGATGTTGCTAAAGGTTTACCTGTATTGCAAAAAGAAATGAAGCTTGGACATGTCAATATACGTAAGTTGGATAAGTATATAGATCATGTTGAGGGTTATTCTTGACTCGTATAATTTTGATATATTTGCTTGCTGTGAAACATATCTAGATGAGTCTGTTCCAGATGGATTATTACTGTTGACAATTATAAAATGCTAAGATTTGATCGTTAGAGGGTAGGGGGAGGGTTTAGTAATTTATATTGCTAAAAATTTATGTCAAGTGTAGTTGAGTGTAAAGTTAAATTTCCGATAGATGTTGAGTTGCAGTCAGTTAAATTCTGGCTTCCGAATGTAAAGCCAATAATTTTTTACAGCAGTTTATAAAGCTCCACAGGTAAAGTTAGGAGAATTTTCAGATTGTTTTGATAGTTCAGTAAATAATTTAAAATTGGAAGCTAATGAATTGTTTTTTCTAGGTGATTTCAACATTGATTTGAGTAAGAAGACATTACCAGTAAATAATTTCAAAATTCTCACTAGATCACATGGATTGGTACATTTGATAAAGTCTGTTACTAGGGTTATAATAGGTCAGCTACTTTAATTGATCATGTTTATGTAAATCACAATGAAAATATTATTCAGTCAGGTCTTATAAGTGTAGGATTAAGTGATCATGAATTAATTTATTGTGTTCGTGAGATTAATAAGCAAAAGTTTCATCCTAAATTTGTAAAAAAATAGAAATTATAAGAATGTTGATTGGAAGCAGGTAAATGGAGGTATCTCAAGTGGTCCCATTGAACAAAATGGTATGGCGGTAAGTGCAGATGATAAATTAGAAATGTTTGTTAAAGTAATCGTGGAAACTCTAGATAAGCATGCACACCCCTTGAAATTAAGAGTTAAAGGTAAAGGTAAGTTAAAGGTTATTTATTTTTATTTTATTTATTTATTTAACGTCTATCCTATTCAGTTATAAAAACTGATTTACAAAGGAGGAAACTAAATAAATCTAATTACATAGATGCAGACACAACAATGAATACATTTAAGTAAATATTTGAAATAGTAATATTACAACAAGCATTAAATACTCAACAAATTTGATAACAAATAAAAAGGATATTAAATGCAATTTATAAATGAATCGAATATATAAAAAAAGGGGGTGTGGGAATTAAAAGAAAAGAAAAAAGAAAAGAAAGAAAATTAAAGAAAAAAGGAAAAAGGAAGGGAAAAAAAAAGAAAAGAAAAGAAAAAAAGAAAGAAAGAAAGAAAAAAGAAAAAAAAACATTAAAAAGAAAAACGAAAAGAAAAAATGATTTATTAGACGATCCACTCAAACGAATATGAGGTTTGCCAAAAATCAGGAAACAGCAAATCAGGGAGTAACCAATCTTTCGCGGAAGAAACCACCGAACGCGAATCTTCATTCTTGTGTCAACCATCATTCTTGTGTTCAAATCTTGATAACAATTTAGTACAAAAGATCTTGACTTTAATATATAATTATATCAGATATATAATTATTTAAAATGTTCAAGTCAAAAAACTGATCACAGCAATGATACAGGACACCTACTCAAGTTGCAAGTTCCACCAGTGGGCGGCAACCAGACAATCTAGGCAGAAAATATCAATTGAAAATACATTGAATACATCAAAATCAAAGCAATAATAAACAAACAAAGAGAACAGCAAAATCATAAATAAGAACATATGAATATAACTTAACATTACATAAACACAGTGACAATGCCCACAAATAAATAGTAAAAATCAATTCTTCTTTGTTCTTCGATTCATTATCATTGCTTCAATTTTACTTTTAAATTGTACTATTCCTAGCTCAGTAAACTGGCTTCTAATATCATAAGAAATTGAATTCCAAAAGGATACTCCTCTGTACAAGAATGACTTTCTTAATGATCAGAATTTAATTTAGGAACTTTCAAAGAGTTCATTAGAATAGAATTTCTATCACGATCAACAAAATTGAAAAAATATTGGGTAAAATACCTGAATACATACCTTCTAATTTA